>CM061531.1:302467974-302553261 GCA_030545055.2 Neoaliturus tenellus
ACAGTACATAAAACTCACTATTCAACACTATACACTCTTATTCTTTCACTGGACTCCGCAGCGTCAACATGGAAGAGCAAAAATACAAGTACAAACCTCGTTACTGTTGTGAACAACAGTGTACAGATTTAGGACCAATGATGGTGGATGGGTTAGCTTGTACTAAATGTGAATTCTTCGGATCTTGTTATTGCAAATGCAAAACAAAACAACTACCACCACCGGAATTGCGAACTTTCAAATTTTACAAATCAAGATATTTTCATACATGTTGTCCTCAAAGATGTTTCAAATTTCACCCTCTAGATCTTGCTCATTGTCAACGCACCAATTCTCATCAAGATGATTTTTGTACACATATGATAAAAAGATGTAAATACAGATCAGATTGGTATTCCGATCCTGTAGAACCATCAAATGTGTAATTTCAGTTTTACACTCTTTTTTAAAACTTCATTTGGATGACCTTGAGATTTCCCCCCACCACTAGTTCTAATTTTTATATAATATTAAATCATTCCACTTCCAACACTCTAACTAACAACATGGAAAACAAATTTATCAAGTTTGAACATATAATAACTGACAGGGAAGAGATGGAAGAATTGTTTCAAAACTTACTTTCTATCATTGACAAATATCCTATAAGATGGTTCAGAATTGTAGTTCAATATTTAAATCCTGGTAAATTGTTTTCTTCATCGAGTGAAGAGGATGAAACAACTACTTCGGTTCAAATAATTGAATTAAAAGACGAAGAAGAAGAACTAAACATCTTATTCAATCATAAGCTCAAGGTTCCCCATATAAAAGCCCCCTCCCTAGACAGCCCCCCTCCCTAGACGCCTGCTCAAGGTCACCATTATATAAGCCCCCTCCCTATGCGCCGATCCTCATTCCATCACCGACTCTCCAACAATGAACAACTCTCCATTGGCCCGAATGAATTCTAGTTTTGAAATAAACTCTAAAGATGAGTTACAAGACTTTTTTAATATTTTACAAGAACTTGTAGATAATTTTACAACCATCAAAATGAATTTGGAAATAACATACGATTGTCCTATTTGTGATAAGGTTGAAAGTTTAGACGAAGACAGTTTACTAAATCTAACTCCTGCACCATCTGACACTACTGATGGTAATAATGAAGAGCAACGTCTTTCCCCCACCACTTCTTTGTAATTCATCCTTCCCCCCACCACTTCTTTATTTAACTAACATTTCTCCCTTTCACTTCTTATTCCATCTTCGACTTCTGAACTATCAACATCACTAAAATTTCAAACACTAACACAATCATGATGGATATGATGGATGAAGTTCCCTTCGTAACTAGAATGGAAGAGGATAAATTGAAATTGGAAATTAAACGATTGGAAATGGAACGGGAAAACCAACTTGAAATGTTACATTTGTTCAAGCTTTTCAAATACATCATCTGGGGACTCTGCATTTACCTTCTCATCGTCGTCGGTGTTTGCATTTACAACTCTGTAATTCATCACAAAAGTTCAACTTGTTTAAACTCTGCTGTTGCACATTAATTGTATGTTCACTAATAAAATTCAAAAGTTACTTCAACCTATCCTACTATCACCAACTAGTTCAACTTAGAACTATTTCTGGTGGTAGTTGGGTAGGCTTTTTTAAAACTTACTCTGGATGACCTTGACATACTTTTCAGATCCTATTTATAAATTTGAATTTCAGTTTTAAACTAACTTTTAGTTTTGTTCAACTATTAAGAGTTTTGTTAACACCGTCAAATTTCAGTTTTCAACTAACTTTTAATTTATGTATACTTTTAGTTCAACCCTAGTTACTTTATTCGCAAATTCAGTTCAACCGACCGCCAACGCTATTGCCATCTCCACCCCAATATTTTAACATTTCTGCCCCCAACACCTGCCCGAACATCTGTTCGGTTTTAAAAATATAAAAGAAAGGTAAAGGAGTGGGGGTGGCTCATGCTCACCAATGCAAAACTAAGGTTTGAGGTTAGAATTATCCATGGCGGCCGCCATGTCTGGTTCAGTTTCACCACATAGAGTCGGCGACCAGTTATTGGTCTAAAGGAGTGGGGGAAGGGGTGGTGGGGGGAAGGTTGCCATTTTATAAGCCCTCTCCCTAGGCGGCGCTTCTCATTCGATCGCCAACTTTCAAACGAGAAACACCTCTCCCATGGCACGAATCAATTATCCCGCTATCACCAACTACTTCAACTTAAAACTATTTCTGGTGATAGTTGGATAGAATTTTTTAAAACTTACTCTGGATGACCTTGACATATTTTCCACATCTCAGTTATAAGTTTGAATTTCAATTTTGAACTAACTCTTAATTTTTCTTCAACTGTTAGAGTTTCGTTAACACCGACGAATTTCAATTTTGAACTAACTTTTAATTTATGCGCAAATTCACTTCACCCTAACGCCAACACTATCGCCATCTCCACCCCAACCTATATGGCATAACATATAACTACAGCATCTCATATATACCTTCTAACCCCCACCGGAAGCTATGTGACATGGCAGCTGGCGCCAGCTGCCGCGTCACGTGGCTCGGTGGGCACGTGGTCGGTTTTAAAAGTGACCAAAACACACTACTGGTACTGCCTAAGAACAGCTGACATTTTAGACAGAGTCATCAGTATGTCATTAAAAGGATAGCAACTTTCCTCAGGATCGAACCCGCAACCTTCAGATTTTAAAGGCGAACACTACAGTTAGCTACCAAGCCAATTTTTGTCACAGCTCAATTCAATCCTAAACTATGTAAATATGTCTTCAGTTCTTTGTCTCTTTGTCTCTTTTGTTCTTTGTCTTGATTCAAAACAATATAGCGTTAACGATTTGTATAAAAATTAAGTAACAAGTAACATAAAAAAACTTGTTAAATAAAGACAGTAGGCTAATTGATTTTTCATCAGAAAAATCCACCATTTATAAATTAAATTTAAACATTAAAAAAATTGTACAAATTCACTTATCACGTTACCTTGAATATGAGAAAACGAAAAATGAAATCTTTAGCTTCTTTTGGTAGCTGGAAAGTTTATATGACGGTAAAGACGTCCGCTAATATCTTTAAAATGATAAAATTGTCAAAATACGTTGACCAAAAGAGTACATCACCACAAAAGTTAGTTTTATAGTTAGTTGCTATCTGTTGCAATGCTTATCTTAAGTATATTTTAGCTTGGTCACCGATATAATATGGATACACTGGTGTAACTTCTGAAGGGATATAATCCCTTGATAATGATATCAAGATCATGATAATGCTGAGACGGGTCGCCTTTGGGCATACAAAGGCTATTGTTACCTAGTTGGTATACGTTAATACCCTTAGTCGTAGTATTTACTGGTAAATTTTTGCTGGCAAAAATAGCTGAAGGGGTAATGTATGAAGAGATATAAATTTGATAATATTCATAAATAGTGTTTTATCGTATCGAATCTCTTGTGTCGTAGCTAATATCACATCAAATTATCACATATTAGTTCTCTGATATATATATAATAGCAATTTAGTGTTACCTCAGTAATCCCTTGACAATGCCCATAACGGGTGATCCATGTAAATTAAGATCAAGATACTATTGACACTGAATGGGACCTAGGTCCTCCCAGTAGTATAATTGGCTATATATACCAGTTGACATTACTTCGATTGTGGTTCCTGTTGCTATTCAAGTAATATGCGAACATGTTATGCTGGGGACGGGGACATTTTCTAACTTAATTTTACAAAAATCAGATAATGAATGTAGAAATAAAGCAAAGTGTTACATTTTCAAACTCTGGTTCCAGAGTACAGCACCTTCTGGTCTGGAAAGTGAGCAAAGCGAACAAGCTCATCTTGCAAGTTTTATAATATTACAGGTTTACCGAGCAATTGTTTGGTCACCCTAGTACTTAGCAAACAATCGCAACACATTTCATGCGCAATATCAAGTCTTACGTTAATGGAGTTTTAAAAAGAAATCTGTTAGTGATCTTTAAGTCTTTCTTGCAGGAAACTGATCAAAAGGCACAAAAGGCAATTAAAATACCAATCAGTCGGTCGCAGAGTCACCGGTCGGGGATCATTCGGGATCAATGTCCTGCAATAGACGCAATTATCACGGACACTGTCTGAACTCATCCGGGAGGTTAGGTCTTATTTACCTAGACTGATCTGACTTGAATTGAAACTTAATTCGTGAGAGACTTCTGGTATTAGTGATTAAAATAAGGTGGATGAAAAATACTAATAAATTACACATTTTAAATACCTCAGTGCAATATAAGAATAAAAACCTCTTTATTTCCCAAATTGGCACCATGAGTTATTTTGTGAGTTTTTGTATCAATCGTTTAAAAAGTGTTAGGATGACACAAAAACTAGCCAAAGCATTGCATGTTATCATGACTTGTCTTAAAAAAACAGTAAACAAAATAGAGTAATTTGAAAAGAAATATACCACTTGTAGTGAGCACAATAAAGAGAGAATTGTCATGTTTTAAAAACAAGTTGAAATTGTTCCTTATCCGTCAATGCCACAACATCGATTAGGCCCATAAATAAGGTCAATTTATGACTGGAAGTCAATAACCTTGGAATGGTTTGTTAAGAATTTCACGACAAAGCTGATTTTTATTATGTGACATGTGCTTCACAAATTTAAGTTCTATGCAAATATAAGAAGATAAATAAAAACAGTAAATTTTCTTTTTGTACTACTAGGGCCTACAATGGTTTTTTGTTAAATAAACCCGTTTTCTGTGTTCATTAATAAGTAAAATTTTCTTTTCCAATGATTCTGTATATCATAAAAATATGGAGTGAATTACATGATGCATAACTTATCACAACAATAACTAAAGGGACGCTCGAAACCAACAAGTTAAAATAAACTCTCGGTTAAGTTAGAGTGAGATTTCTACCGCTGAGGCTAGGGGCAACGTTTGTATGTAATTTTATACGTTAATGGACTTAGTCTCACCGGGAAATGGAGGAGTGATTACCTTAAACTACTTCTAACGTTAAATTTTTTGCTTTAGAGCACGGAAGGATTAAATAACAACGCTAAAGGATCAGCTGCGTAGATATCCTGTACGTTGCTAAGCGATGTAAGGAGAAAAACTCTGATGACATTTCTATCTCTGTGTCTTTCAACAATCAATCGCATTGGAGTGTACATCTGGTCATATTGTACTAGGCCTATACCTCCCTCATTCAATCAACTAAAAATCGCAATGAAAATCAAAGTAAATTAATTCTTGAAGTATGATTGATTTTTAACTTTACTTGGTGATTATAGATTAATTAGTACATTACAGATGTATATTTTTTATGAGGACTGAGGAAACATTAAAATTACATATACTTTTATTTTAATAAAAGATCGAATTTATTCAAGATAAAATGATATCATCCTAAAAGACGTATAATAAATATTTCAGGATAGGTATTTCCTAAAACTAATTTTAGTGGCCCAATATCAGCAGGTTTTAGAACTTGGCAACCCTTCAACACATATTTTTAGCAAGCTTTTATTTTTAGAATGTGAAACGACAACACATCTGAAAAGTGACATTTTAACATGTGACATTGGTGACATTTTAATATTTTAAGTGCGATTGAAACAATTTCACCTTGCACTTATACTTTTAATGATATTTTGAATATGTTACTTTTCAACGTCGTCATTTGTAAAAAGTAATAGAAACTTATAATGAGTAAGATTTGGTTTTGAATTAACCATTCCTCCATTATTGTATAAGTTTTTAATTTATAAAATAAATTTCTTCCCTAAAAGTGTTACTCATTGAAGAATGGGGAAAATATGTTCTTTATGAAGAAATAAAGAGAGATATTTCCGAATAACGATCTCAAACGATTTATTGTGTATAAATTTCCTAGAATCGATTTTTTTAATCCAATGGTAGACTATGGTTCTTTGGAATTCGGTGACTGAATATGTTTTAAAATAGTATTCTCTTACAAAAATCATTTAATGTTGTAGGTTTATCGAAAACAGCAAGGAAAGGCGTCTAAGGATTAATTTAACGTTTTTTAAAGTTAAATTTTACTATTAGTGTTTAGTTTTTTGCTGAATTAGAAAAAAATTAGACTTTAATCTTTAGCTAACTAACTAATAAATCCATTGAACGACACATCTTTAAAGACTTACTTCCAATAACTTTTTGACTCCTTTAATATGCATTGCAAAATTAGTAATTGTAAAACGAATAGTTCAACACTCTAAATAGAGTTTCATTACTACCAAGATTTAAATACGCCTATAATAGAAAGTTATATTTTGTCATTAATTTAGAATAATTTTGTAATAAATAACATTGTGATGTTGCGTTGATGTTAACAGGGATAAATGTAGCCTTAAACGTAGTCACGGCGCGGCAAGGCGTTAGCAGGCAATAATGATACATGCATGTGTGGCGTGAGTTGCCTGCTAATGAAATGAAGGCGTCCACACGGCAGTCTTAACGGTGCCATTAGCAAAATACGACCTTTAGACTGCACTGTTATTTTGGTTTAATATATATGTATGTTGATAAAGGAATGTGAAATTTGTATAAGGTAAGCAATTATTTATTTAAAACTATTTTGACATAATTTGATAAATATTTTAAAATTAAATCATTTTATTGTAATATGCTTACTAAATTTATGTCGGATCGTTGTAAATCTTTAAGAGTTATCGTCAAAGTTCTAAACTTGTCTATATTTTTACCGTCCATACAAACTGGACTTTATGCTGGGATGCTTTCCAAGGTCGGAACAACTTCTTGATAGCTGACCCGACCTTAGCGGTAGGTGGTATGAATCTTCCTCGGATGAAGTGGATTATACTCAATCGTTTTCTGCACCGGAGTGGGCAAATGTAATTATTGAAAGGTCAAATGGGGAATGACACAAGACCAGTCATACGACTGTGGAGCGGAGTATCGAACTATGGAGCATATAGTCGCAGAGTGCCCACTGAGTGCCTTCCCCGAAGAATTTATCGGTCCGCATAGCTCAAGTGAAGCTGGGCTGCAATAGCTTAGCACCCTGGATTTAGCTCTATAAATATAAATCAATATTTTTATATTAAAGATTAGTTTTTACATAGGTGTTCTGATCCGGAGAATTTATTTTCTTATTATTAAAACTTGTTAGCTGGCTAAATGAGCCATATGATATCTAGTACTGTACATAGAAAAAATGGAAACAGGCAATTAAAATCAAGTTATAATTGTATTTTGTTTATAAAAAAGAAATGCAAAAAAGCCAACGAATGAGAGTCCATCTAATAAAATAATTATTTTCACAAAATATTCGCTAATTGTAAAAATCAAAGCAAATATTTATATTTCAAATTAATCTTACTATCACATCCAACGTTGTGATGTATTTCAGCTTTCTAGGGTTCAAAATATTTAGCTTAATAAAACATCCGGATTTCTCAATAATATTTTTTTTATTATTTTAAAATTATATCCCTCTGTCAAGGTCCTAAATTCCTCTATATTTTACCTGTAATATAAAGTCAAATAATCAAACAATACGATGCTCGAATAGTTTGATCATCATATCAACATATCGGCATATCGGTTTAGGATTCGTTCCTAAAGGCTAAAGAAGTTTCAAAATAAACATCCTCAATGGGAAGTCCCCCAATGAAGTCTTACAGAAATATGCTTTGGCTTTTGTCACATCATACATAATTTTAAACGTCTTTGCATTTGGAATAATTATCCACAAACCCGACGTCATAAGGTTGAGTATTAAGAAAGTTTTTGCATTTCAAAAATTTACCCATATGATTTTAATGGAAACTTTGAATGCCTATCATTTCTGTCTGAGTTATCCATTTTAAGTCTAGTTTGCAGCATTGTACTCAGCCAAGTAAGACCTTTGATGTGCATATCAACCTATGCTTCCATTTAAGATTTTCCTCCGACTCCTTGTGGGCCGTCCCCTTCAAGAGTTATTGGATCACTGAATATGTGTTAAAATAGAGTTTTATGCCATGTAACTTTGTTCCAAGTATTGTAGCTCTATCTACATTATGTTTTTTTTAATATTTAACTGTCTTCGGACTTTATTACCACCCATTTTAAAATATCATTTAGTCGGTGGTGTTCTGAAACAAAAAAAAATTGATGTATAAAAAATACCGAATAAATGTTTTTTTTTTCAATCGATACTAGGCAACATAATAAATTCAGCATAAAGTATTAAACGAATGAAGATTCATTAAACGGTTATACGGTACTTTAAAATGACCAAATAACAAGAAAAATAATTTATTTGCCCAAATTTAGTTATTATGTTGTTGATAAAATACAACAATTCGTTTACATCATAAAAGTTTTAATAAGAAAACTTGCTAAGTCTAGAGTACATTACACAACTAATGATGTCGCAGTACAGTACACTCTGTTCGCCGTGTTAGCCACTGAGTACAGTCCAGGCTTTATGTTAGTTCACGGACGATTGTTTACTTTGCAGGGAATTCAATCAAGGGAATTAGTTCAGTTCTCTTAGGGATAATTTCCTCCACCTATTACGTAGTTTTACCAAAACCAAATTAAAACATATTCCAAAAATAACAAAAAGAACTGAAAAATATTGAAGATTAATTTTCAATTTAGAAACCCGTTTTTATTTTGTTATCAATTAATTATTACTTTTAAAAGACTTTAGGTAAAACCTTTTAATCAAATATCAAAAATCTGTGAAAATCCCGAAAGACATGGATTGATTCAGCATTAAAATTTTAAGTTCAGTACCTGAAAAAAGCTATCTTGTACATCTGCTTTGTTTCATAGCGGGAAAAAGTATTCAAATACAGTATTACTCATAATTCTCTATTTCTTCTCTGACGAATATTTCATTTCCTTTTATTAAACACCCACAAAACACAACCCTCGCAGTACCAGGCAGAAAGCGACAACAGGGGATTTTTCATGAGCTATAAGGTGGAAATCTTTGCGGATCCCAATTATTCCAACCGATGGATAGGGGCAGGTTAAGGTTAAGGTTCCTTATATAACACGTTTCCTATTATTAACCATTCTTATTAATGTTTAAAAAAATTAACTATAAAAACCGATCTAATGAGAAATTCCTTCAGCAGAGTATAAAGTCAATTACTACTAAAGTAGATTTCTCTCATTGCATGGCTAATACAATAATAATTATTGATAGAAAGGTAGAAATCTTTAATGAGAATTCAATATAAGTTTGTAACTGGGCAAAACATTAGGTTAAATACACTGCACCTTTTCTTTCTCGATGTTGAAAAACTATGAGTCAGCTGTTAGAAGGATCGGCGGCCTACTCCCTATCGCTTCTGAGCCGTTAAAGGTCCGGTTAAGGTGATAGGGACGGCCTGGCTTGCCTCTCTCCACATAACTTCTTTACAGTCAGTTTCATTCTGTAAATTTTGAATTTCTGTCTTATATATTTAAAAACTCAAACGTTCTTCTCTTGTGAATAGGAATGTAGACTATATTTATTTTATAGACAATAATTTAAATGTCAGTTAATTTTTTAGAGTGATTTGTATTATATTTAAACGTTATTTCTCTGACGTCTAAGAATAACAACTAGATTAAAATTACAAAATAGTCGCCGTACTATTTTTACTAATTTTAATTGAGGTTAAAAAAAGTTTAGTAAAACAATACTTGAATGTATAGGGCCTACATTTATATTTAAAGGTACGCCAGGACATTTTAATTAAATGTACATCAGCAATTCCATTCATGAATTCATTCATTCATTCGATGGGGCGGACCTAAAAACCATTCATGAATGTTCTCATTAAGTAATATGAAAGTTTAGGTATAAACTCTACGTATGTTTTGTTAAAAATTGTTTGGCCTGCTTTTAAATAGTCGAATCAGTGCATGCTCAGCAAATGCTAGAGCAAAGCTATCAAGCTGTTTCCACTATTGAAACAATTGAGCAAGTTAGCAATTAATTGATAAATCAATTTCATAATGTTTTGCATTAAAGTGCGGTTTTGTTTCCGCTGTTGTCCCGGTGATTTTAACATATTAATTCATCCCTACTAAAATTGCCTAGTGGTCGATAAAAAAATAAACAATAAAAAACAGTTTTTATCATTCTGCACGAAATCAGCCTGTTTTTTGTTCTCTTAATAGTACCAAAACCGATTCTTTCCTGTCCTAGGACTGAAAAATCATCTGGAGAAATTTTAGGTCCTAGTACTGAAAAGTCAGCTGTTTGCCAAGTATATTACTATTGATTTATTAATGTTGAGGAGCAGAATTTTGAAATTCAAACGTTATGAAAAGCATTGTTTGTAAATAACAGAAATGTAAACACTGCATATTACTTACTTTGTAAATATAACCTCGAAAATACAACTTTATACTTAATATTTTTAACGATCAAAAGTCTAACTTTCGCATTATGATAAAAAACGTTGTTCGTCACTTGGAGCAAAAGTGTCTTTTTGATGCTTAATCGTTTTTAAAAACTCGGCTGCGCCTCGTTTTTAAAACACGATTGCGCACCAAAAAGACCCACTTTTGCTCCTAGTGATGAAAACTACTATTATCTTGAGCCAATTAATTTAAAAATGTTTTATAACTGAAACATCTGTTCTTCCTGATTTGCTAGCATCTGGTTGTTTTTACAAGAGCTGTCTAATGATTCAATCAATTATCTTTCTCCCATAAGATTAACATAGAAACTTTGAAAGCCTGTAAGGCGTATTAGTTTGGGCCGACGTGAATTATAATGGGATTGTGCTCATATACAGGATACTCATATACAGTGCTCATATACAGGATTTATCTAATACTATGAGTGGATTTCTCAAAAGGAGGAAAAGAAACATGCTTGCATGCTTAATATAGATAGGACAGCAACCTTAATTTATTTGTATTGAATGACATCTGTTAAAGATCAAGTAGGATTGTATTTACAGATATAAATATACTTTTTATGATTATGAGTTATTGTTTATTGTACGCCTTCGAGTTTTTAAACTAACTTCTAAATAAAAAGAAAAAATAATTTTTTCAAAATTTCGACTTGGCAAAAGTTAATTTACACCTAATCAGTTTTGTGTCAAGTTTCTAAAGCATCCTGAAATTAGACTGAAAGTTAACTCCATACTCCATCTAACAACTGATGTGACTGGCCAGGAATAAAATAAAATAATTCTTCACTATTACGTAAGGCTGTGCTGTTCGATTTCCCACAACAGTATTCTGTTTGGGTGTGTGCAAAGGGATATATTTTAACTGTGGTTTGAGTAGCCTCGGTACACAGATACACGTACTTTTCAGCTTCTAGCCATTGCTAAGGCCTATTAAGGGTGCGCTCAACCTCGGCGTCAAAATCGTCGAGCGAGACTGTTAACTGCCGATATACGCGGAAACTCACATTTTGGAAAATATATGACGGGTGATTTTAAATTTTGTTACTTTATTGCTTTTTTTGGTTTCAGTGCGAAATCGATCGGTGGTCTAATAACGATGTTTTTGAAATTGCAGACCTTTCGCATCTCCCTTCTTGCATCGTTATCTATAAACTTTTTACCAATCTTATTGCAGATTCTTGTTCTTAAGATTATATTGTACTCGTGTATCGTCTTATTTTTTCTTAAAAAAATGTTTTTAATACGTTAAAACTTGATACAAAAACGCTTATTTCAACCCCCCTTAGCAAGCACCCTGCTTAGTAATTTAAATTAATATCGAAATTTTAATACGATAGCGGAGTACAAAATTATATTACGAAAAGAATGACACCAAAATATTTTAAATCGGTTTACAACTGGGGCGACAAACACGGAGATTCAAACCCCTTGCATCCGCTAGCGGCAGATGGGTAGAACCCACCCTTAAGGTCTGAAATTACATTAAACTGCATCAAATTACATCAAATATACTGTAGGTTGCGAGAACCCCAGATTACCTATATTCAAATTGTATTAATCAATTTAGCCCTTCTTTTTTGTGTTTTTGTTTTAGTGGGGGCTGAAGAAATGTAGCTTCGTTTTGTACGACTAACGTAATAAATAAATAAAAATAAATGTAAAAATTGGACAAAGAATATGTTTAAAATCAATCAAAATTACAGCTATAAATATTAAAATCTTATTTATGTTTAAAGAACATATTATTTTGCCCAGGCTTCACTGAGGATTACCGGTTCTTTTAGGGAAGACTTTATTTTATAAATTAAAAACTCATACAATAATTGAGGAATGGTTCATTCAAAACCAAATCTTACTCATTTAAGTTTTTATTACTTTTTACAAATGTCACATGAGAGTATTTCTAAGTTTTGAAAGAAAGTAATTAATTCAAAATATCATAAAAAATAACTACAAAGTGAAAATTTTTCTATCAGATCGTTTCACATTCTAAAATAAAATCTTACTAAAACAATAGGTTAAAGGGTTGCCAAGTTCTAAAACCTGCTTATATTAGGTCAATAAATTTTGTTTTAGGAAATAACTATCTTGAAATTTGTATTAACACCTCCTTTAAGATACTGTTATTTTATCTTTAATAAATTTGACATTTCATTAAAATAAAGGTATATGTAATCATAATGTTTCCTCAGTCCTCATTAAACATATCTATATTGTACTAATTAATCTACTTACATAGTAAAGTTAGAAAATCAATCATTCTTCAAGAATTAATTAATTTATTTTTATATTCATAGCAATTTTTAGCTGATTCAGTGAGGTATAGTACAATGTGATCAGATGTACACTCCGATGCGATTGATTGTTGAAAGACACAGAGATAGAAACGTCATGAGAGTTTTTCTCCTTACATTGCTTAGCAACGTACAGGATATCTACGCAGCTGATCCTTTAGCGTCGTTATTTAATCCTTCCGTGCTCCAAATCAAAACATTTAACGTTACAATTAGTTTGCTGTTTCAGGTAATCACCCCTCCATTTCCGCTGAGACTGAGTCCATTAAGATATAAAATTACATACTAATGTTGCCCCCAGCCTCAGCGGTGGAAACTCACTTTAACTGAACCGACAGTTAATTTTAACGTGTCGGTTTTTAGCGTCTGCCGTCCCTTCAGTAATTTTTGTGATAAGTTATATGTCAGGTTTTATTTCCTCTTATAATTCACTCAATTTTTTTATGATATACAGAATCATTGGAAAAGAAAATTTTGCTTGTTAATGGGTTTATTAAAACAAACAAAAATTGTAGCAGTACAAAAAGAAAACTTGCAGATTTAATCCATCTATTTTTATTTACGTAGATGTTATATTTGAGCCGCTCATATCACACAATAGAAATAAATTTTATAGTGAAGTTCTTAACAAAACTTTCCAAGGTTATTGACTTCCAGTCATAAATTGACCGTATTTATGGGCCTAGTATATGTGTGGCATTGACGAATAAGGAACAAATTCTCTCTTTATTGTATTCACTACATGTGGCATTTTTCTTTTCAAATTACTCTATTTTGTTTAATGTTTTTTTTTTTTTAGACAAGCCATGATAACATGGAATGCTTTGGCTATTTTTGGGTTTTAAATGATTGATACAAAAACCCACAAGATAACTTATGGTGCCAATTTGGAAGGTAAATAGTTTTTTTTCCAACATCGCACTGAGTTATTTAAAATGCGTAATTTATTAGTAGTTTTCCACCACCTTATTTAAATCACTAAAACCAGTAGTCGCACAAATTAAACTTCAATTCAAGTCAGATCAGGCAAAATAAATAAGACCTAACCTCCCGGATGAGTTCAGACAGTGTCTGTGATAATTGCGTCTATTGAAGGACATTGATCCTGAATGATCCTCGACCGGTGACTCTGCGACCGACTGATTGGTATTTTAATTGCCTTTTGATCAGTTTCCTGCAGGAAACACTAAAGATCACTATCAGACTTCTTTTTAAAACTCCATGAACGTAAGACATGATATTTCATGAAATGTTTTCGTGATTGTTTGCTAAATACTGAGGGGACCAAGCCTTTGCACGGTAAACTTGTAATATTATAAAACTTTTAAGATGAACTTGTTGTCTTCAGACCAGAAGGTGCTGCACTATATGGAACCAGAGGTTGCAAATGTAACATGTTACACTTATACATCTGATTTTTCTAAAATTAAGCTAGAAAATGTTCAAAACATAACATGTTCTCTTTTTACAAGAATCAATTGAAGTGATGGCAGATGGTATCAGTTATATAGACAACTAGTGGAGTGTTGGGACAAAGGCTCCTAAAAATCAAAATGGCGACGTCTACAAAAGTTTGTTTCAATTTCTCACCTCCTTGCAGTATTACGCCAACGGTATTTTTCTCAAGCTGTAGTGTGAATTTACACGTTTGGGTTTTCTAATAAAATATTTCATAATCTTGATGAAATTTTTTGTGGTATCAAATCAGTAATTTACTAATAATTTTCCCTGTATCAAAATACAGTAGTCTATTTTGTGGAAAAAGAAAAAAAATTGTACTATTATACTATCAAACACGGTAAAAATAGTTTTAACCTTAAACATGTTCATCATTAGTTTGTAACTCAAATAAATAAAATAGTTCAATACAACATAAACCCATTAATATTGTACACTCCTTCACCCTGGATCCCTTGTGCCCCCATTCCCCCACACTCCCCGTTACCTCCCCGTGCTCCCATTCACCTCTCCTGACCCGTGTTTCCTGTACCCCCTATGCCCCGGGGTCCAAGTACCCCCCTACGCCCCTGTACCATCTTGCCCCCTCATAACCCTGTGCCCTTCATTCTATCTTGCCCACATGCCCGCAGTTCTTCCCCGTGGCCCCGTGTGCTCTATGTTCCTCATTCCTCCCCAATTCCCCCCATGCTTAACCAACTTCCGTGCCACCGACGTCTCTAGTAGGCCCCACCCCTTGCGCCCTCTTTCCCTTGCCCCCATACCACGTGCCCCGTGCCCACCATTACTCCTCATACAACCTATATCCCATGCCCTCGTTCCCCCATGCCCCCGCACCCAGGTACTCCGGTGCCAACTTGTCCACCGTCCTTACCCGTGTCCATCGTCCTTCCCCATGGTCCCCATGCCCTCTATGTCCCCCAAGACTCGACCGAGTCTCCATGTCCATCTGCCCCCGTGCCTCATGCCACCGAGGCCCCTAGTGCCCATTGTGCCTTCCAACCCCCGGGCACCTTATGTTTCCGTACCCCCATGCCCGACGTTTTTCCCCGTGGCAACCGTGTCCCCCATTCCCATCTACCCCTTTTGCCACCGACACCCTTAATGCTCCTTGTGCCCCATCACCCCCGCCACCACGTGCCCCAGTGCATCTCCATGCCTCCCAAGAGTGCTCCCTATGCCCCCACACCTCCTTGCTTTTGTACCCTTGTGCTCGCCGTTCCTCCCTGTGCCCCTATGTTGCCCATGCCTCCACCGAGCCCCTCATGCCCCCGTCTCCAGTGCCACCAACACCCATCGTGCCCCTATATCCTCGAACCCCCCTGTACTCCCCATGGTCCCGTGCTGCCATCCCCGCCATCCCTCCCCTTATCTCCGTGCCCTCCTGTGCCCCCCGCCATTTCCAATATTTCTCCCATGTATACTCCATGCGCCCATGCCTCCTTACCCTCCGTGCCACCGCTGTCCCTCGTACTTTGATTGTAGGCTATTTTGTCTGTTCGTCCATGAAGGAGAACACTGATTGATATATTGTTAGTTTGTTTTCGCACAATATCATTTGCATAAAAATCTTCCCGTCTTTATGGATTAACGGGCGGTTATTGTTTCCCAACGACCTACGTAAAAAAGCAGAGATTGGATAAAACAAAAACAAAATATTCCTCATACGGAGGTTATCCAATGTTAGTAGTTTATATATAATGATTCAGTCGAAAATAATTAAACACTCAAGAAAACGATTCAACTTTTCAACTCAATAGCCAATATATAGCAGTGACGTATTGACTAAACGACATTCACTGAGTAAAGAGAATTAACCATTATATCAACCATGCCATGTCTAAGATATTTTTAACTATTTTTTTTATATTTGTTATGCTGAATATACCAATCATTCTACTCCTAATTCCTTAATAACATAGACTAGAGATCGCCCACTGGTCGAAATTCGACCAAAAATTCAGTTGATCTTGGGGAAAATAATTTTAAAACGAGGTGGCCCGTGCGCAAATTGCGCATTTTATGATTCTGTATGAGTGTGAAACTCATCTACAGTATATGAATGTTGATTATGAAGTGACAGAGATCTATTTTTGTTTACTATCCAGCTTTTAAATATCATCTGAAGGTAATCAGCTGTTAAATTACAATTCACATTAAAGAACTTGCAATAAAATTTGGTCAACATTTTAAAGCGCCCTCTAGAAATAAATTAAAGGCGAGGGGGGCGAAGCCCGAAACAATATGACCTTTTTAATTACGATTCGTCACTGCGGTATATCCTAAGCTTTAAAATGACACCTCAATCTTAAAAATCGGTTCAGTAGGTCGTGAGAAAAAGGGACGTAACAGACGAAACCCTTATAGAAATAAGAAGATAGATGTTCTATAAATGAAACATCTGTTCTTCCTTATTTGCTAGCATTTGTTATTACAACAGCTGTCTTATGATTCAACCAATTATCCTTCACCTATAAGATTAACATTGAAACTTTGAAAGCTTGTAGGGCGTAGCCCTATGGGCTGATATGAATTAAAACGTGAATCTGCTCATCTACAGCACAATACCTTTCTAACGGTATGCGCGAATTTCTCCTACGATGCACACAAGCTGAGAAAAAAGGAGGAAATGAAACATGCTTGCCTATTAATATATAGATGGGGTCACGAAGATGAAATCTCCTGTGGATCCAAACTATTAGTGTTCTCTGTTTTTATAGTTTTTATTTCCAATTTTAAAACGTTATAACTATGCTATTATCTTAACTCAAAATATCTGCTCATCAACCAGCTGAGTTTATGATAAAACACTGGAACATCTGATTAAACACACGTGTACATCCAAAAATCTTCTTCCCATTAGATTAACAGTACCAGGTTAACCGAGCCTTGCTCGTTGGTTTTGATTCAATTTTAATATTTTCACAACCAACTATACCTCTTCACAGTTAACAGCTGTTTCAAAAGGTCTGCTTCATTAATGTTCCATTATTTTTGTTTACATTTAGTTGTTATTTCGTTACCAAAATAACAACCCATAAGACCAATGTTAAAAATTACAATTTTTAAACTTAAATTTAGAAAAAAATCGATTTTTCCTGGGATTGAGACTGTTTCTAAACTTATTTTTGGGCCGAAACACTCTTTAATGTAAAGTTTAAGCAAAATCTAACAGCTAGATTTCGAGATCGTGGAACACACATCCCTTCAGAGATTCCTCGTATTATAGTATAGGATTGGAACTTCAAGGTCCAATGGGGCGAAGCCCAGGTAACTTTTGATAATTCTGGTATTTTTCCTTGCGTCCTTGGCCCTCAAAATTTAAAACGAGTCATCATACGTTACCCTATCTTTCTTCTAACTCGAGATATTTCGTGGGGACCGATTCGGTTACGGAATTATATGTATAGACTAGTGGCTTGTAGGGGCAAATGCCCCTAAAAAATCAAAATGTTGATGTTATCTCCTGAAATACGTTTTAATTTATAACCTCTTTGCAGTAGGCCTACTGTATTTTTTCCCAGGCTGTAGTGTGAATTTACACGTTTGGGTTTTCTAATAGAATATTTCCTAATCTTGACGAAAATCTTTGGCGATAACAAATCTGTAATTTACCAATAAGTTTCCCCTGTATTAAAATAGAGAAGTCTATTTTGTGGAAAAAATTATTGCGCTGTTATACTACCGAACACTGTAAACATAAATAGTTTTAACCTTAAACATGTTCATGATGAGTTTGTAACTCAAGTAACTAAAATATTTTAATACAACATAAGCCCATAAATACAGTAAACTCCTTCACCCTGGACCCCTGTGCCCCCCATTCCCTCACTCGCCTTGACCCCATGACTCCCCATGCCCCCGTTCACCTCTCCTGACCTGTGTTTCCTGTACTCCCTATACCCCCGGGGCCCAAGTAACCCCCATGCCCCCGTACCCCCTTGCCCCCTCAAGCACATGTGCCCCCCATTCTCCCGTGCTCACATGCCCGTAGTTCTTCCCTGAGGCCCCCGTGCCCCCTATGTTCCTCATTCATCCTAATGCCCCCCCCCCATGCCCATAACCACCTTCCGTTCCAACGTCGTCTCTAGTATCCCTTGCGCCCTCATCCCCCGTACTCTGCACCCCATGCCCACCATTCCTTCCCATGCCCACCATTCCTCCTCATGCCCTCTATATCCCCATGCCCCCCAAACCCCAATGCCCCCGACAATCCTCGTTCCCCCATGCCCCCCCCCCACCCATGGTACTCCCGTGCCCACATGCCTACCCTTCTTATCCATAGTCCACATGTCCTCTACGTTTCCCAAGCCTTCCCCTTGCTCCGATGCCCATCTGCCCAACCGTTCCCTGTGCCCCCGAACCCCCTATGTTTCCGCGCCCCCTTGCCCGACGTTGCTCCCCTTGGCGCCCGTGCCCCCCATGCCATCTACCCCTTTTACTATCGACGCCCCTAATGTTCCTTGTGCCCCCGCACCCCCCGCTGAAACCTGTCCCAGTGCATCCCCTGCCTAACCAGAGTGCCCGTATGTCCCCCCACCCCCGTACCATCATGCTCGCCGTTCCTCCCTGTGCCCCTATATTCCCCAAGCCTCCAAAGTGCCCCTCACGCCCCCCTGTCTCCAGTGCCAAAGGTACCCTTCGGGCCCCCATATCCCCGAACCTCCTGTGCTCCCCTTGGTCCCGTGCTGCCATTCCCGCCGTCCCTCTCCTTACCTCTGTGCCCTCCTGTGCCACCAGCCGTGCCCTCTATTTCCCCCATGTCTCCCCCGTGCCCCGATGCCCCCTTACCTCAATACCACAATCGTCCTACACTCATCTTTCATTCATACTTAGGTTAAAATACTCACTTTGTGACGTATCTGTCTCAAAATAGTGATTTAGTCCCTCGTACTTTGGTTTTAGTCTATTTTGTCATTTCGTCAATGAAGTAGAATACTGATTGATATTGTATTAATTTCCTCACACTACAATTTACATGAAAATCCCCCTGCCTTTGTGGATTAACAGGCGTTTATTGTTTCCCTACGACCTACGAAAAAAACCCAATGGATAAAACAAAAAAAAACAAATATTCCTCATACGGAGGTTGTCCAATGATACAGTAGTAGTTTACATAAAATGATTAAGTCGAAAATAAACAAACACTTAACAAAACGATTCAACTCTTCAACTCAAACTACTAAATAGCCAATATATAAAGCAGTAACGTAATAATTTAACGTCATTCTTCCCTGAGTAAAGACAACCATTGTATCAATCATGCCACGACCATGCCAATTTTAACTTTGGTATATTCAGCATAAAAAATCATTCCACTCCTGTTTCCTTTATGACATAGAAGGGGTCACGAAAATGAAATCTCCTTATGGATCCGTAATCCGTTTATGTCTATTAGTGTTATTTTTTATAGTGCATTGCCAATTTCAAAAAGTTATAATCATACGGTTATCTTAACTCAAAATATCTGCTCAATAACCAGCTGAGTTTATGATAAAATACTGGAACATCTGCTAAATCACACGTGTAGACCTAAAAATCGTTTTCCCATTAGATTAACATTGGAACTTCAAGGTCCAATGGGGCAAAGCCCAGGTAACTTTTGATGATTCTGGTTACCTTATCTTTCTTCTAACTCGAGATATTTCGTGGGGACCGATTCGCTTACGGAATTATATATATAGATTATATCACTGGAAGGACCTTTGTCCCATTCAGCGTCAAAAGTACCGTGATCTTAACACCACCACCACCATGTTCACTTTTTACTAGAATAACAACAAGAAACACAATCGAAGTAATGGCAACTGATATAAGCTATATAGCCAGTTATAGCACTGGTAGGACCTTGGTTCCCTTCGGTGTCAATATTTGTTGTTGTTATTGGTTGATAAGGAACCTGACCGAACCGTTAAACGGTCCACCTCTAAAGGGCATTTTACGCAAGCCCTCGGAAGGATGGTATATTGAATGAAGAGAATGGGTTGAAAAATGAAACATAAGTCGTGGTAAAGACTTGACAACTTAGTTTGATGTATCCAAAGTCAACTTCGCAACTAGCATTAACGAGTTTTTAAGTTGTCCAGTGGTTTGTCAATAGTACCGTCAATACATGACGCATGCATGTATTGACGCAGGTGCTTTGCACTGCAGAAAATCTTTTATTTATTTTATTATTATTATCTTTTAGATGGTGGCTGGCTATGACAGCCATACGATGTATATAATAGTAAAGTGATCTCAACATGGATCATTCCTCGAGGGGGATTGTCAAGAGATTACAGAGATTACACTAAATTGCTATTATATATGCAAGAACTAATGTAGCTGAGGGTGGTAGCTGATATTAGCTACGTAGCAACAGATTTGATGTGATAAAACACTATTTATCAATATTATAATATTCATAGCTCTTCATACATTACCCCTTTAGCAATTTTTTGCTAGCACAAATTTACCAGTAAATACTACAACTAAGGGTATTAAAGTATACCAACTAGGTAACAATAGCCTTTGTATGCCCAAACGCCACCCGTCTCAACATTATCATGATCTTGATATCATTATCAAGGGATTATATCCCTTTAGAAGTTACACCAGTTTGTCAATATTATATCAGTGGCTAAGCTTGACTATGCTTAAGCTAAGTTTTGCAATCGATAGCAACTCACTATAAAATTAACTTCTGTAACTACGTCCTCTTTTGGTCAAAGTATTTGTGCCTTTTATAATTATAAAGATATTAGCGTACGTCTTTACCGTCATATAAACTTTCCAGCTACTAAAAGAAGCTGAAGATTTCATTTTACGTTTTCTTATGAAACATATTAAGAGTGTTCTTCACCCCTGGGCCAGTAGCCCATTGTTGCGCAGTCGACAATGTTAACCATACGGCTTTAAAACATGGTATTGTATTCCCCTGTTTTGGACGCCGTTTTTCAACCTATTTTGTTTAAACTTGTCAAGTGTTTAGTTGAATAGTTAAATTAAACCCTCATCCCTCGAAAGTTTGAAAATTTAACAAATATTACTCTCTGTGACATTTCAAAGTAACTCGATTTTCCTTGGAAATATTTGTTTGTGGTTTTCAAAATTTCGAGGTATGAGGGGCCTAATATAACTATTCGACTAAACACTTTCAAAGTTTAAAGAAAACCGGTTGAAAAACGGCGTCCGAAACAGGGGAATAAAATACTATGTTTTAGCATAAAAGCCGTATGGTTAACATTGCCGACTGCACAACAATGGGCTACTGGGACAGGGGTGAAGATTCTTAAAGCTAAAATATATAAGTAAATGTATACAACTTTTTTTGTTTTTAAATATATTTTGTATCATGGGTTTTTTTTATGAAAAATCATTAACTGCCTTATTTCTCAAGTTTTTGAAGTTACCTGTAATTTTTTATACAAATGTTAAAGCTCTTGTTTTGAACTAAGAGACAAGAACTGAAGACATATTTACATAGATTAATATTGAATTGAGCTGTGATAGAATAAAAAGCATTGGCTTGTTAGCTGACTGTAGTTTTCGCCTTTAAAATCTAAAGGTTTCCAGTTCAATCCTAAACAAAGTTAGTGGCTTTTTAATAGTTCGAAACTGAACCCAACTATTATTGGTTGTCTGACTTTATCTTAGGCAGTAACTAGGCTACACAAGGCGTCACACCTATTCTACACTCATCCTCAATTCATATTCACCTTAAAAAACACCCTGGCGGCTTAGAAAGTCCCTAAGAGAATTATGTTAATAATTTTTAAATAGCTAAATACTAGTACCTGTAAAATATATATTTATATTTACTTATAAATGATAATTTTTATTTTTAAAGTCTTCAACTAACTTTCAATTATTGTAACTCGTTATCGTTACCAGGTTAATCCGGCCGCCAGCTTTTACAAGACTAATTGGTTTTTAATTTAATTTCAATCGATTCATGTAGCTTGGATATTTCAGACGTAATTAACCCCGCAGCAGATTAAAGGATTACAATATTTTTAGGAGTGCTTAATTTAATCCGTACGGTACACCACATTACAGATGTTGCATATTGTTTCTACATTTTTTTTTATTTTGTTAACTAAAATATTGTGTATTATTTTCAATTTTTTACTAATGAGAAACTGTGGTTTAAAATTGGATTAATAAATAATGTAATTAAAGTGAGGTAGATAAACAATTAGGCAAAATTTAAATATTTGAAAAAGGTAATTTACTTTTTAGAGTCCCGAACAGATCAAAATCTGAAATACATAAGACTCTTAAAATATTTACGGTAATAGATTTTTTTTACCTTGGAGGGAGTTTTAATAAGTTGGAATAAACAGTTCCAAAATTAAAGGTAACCATGCCTTATTTTATATACTAATGCCTTTAGACACCTATATTGTACAAAGTCATAGAAGAACTAATTTGCTAATTATGTAAACTGGTTACAATATTTGTACGTAAATAAATATAGACTACTAAACACAGGTCTTATTAAACTAATAAAATATTCTTTTACGTTTTAAGTCATCATCTTAGTTTATTTCAGTTTAGATTACAAACATATTTGATATAATTACGGTTGTGTCTGTACTGGTCAGTAAGCCAATCCATTAATGTATGTAACACACGATAGTAGACCTACAATACTGAGACTGGTGCTGAGACATCAGGTAGTTTGTGGAGCGAAACTTGTCTTTCGGTGGCAGTTAGATAAAACTATCATTCGGAATAGAAATAAAAGTTAATGGAATGAAATCTAGGTCAAGTAATTTCCATGTTTGGAGAACATTTTGGAATTCTTGAAGATTTTATTTGTTCTTTGAATAATATTATAATACTGTATAATGTTATAACATTAACTAGTGTAATAAAAAAAGTTTAAGTAATATTATTTAAAATAAAAAACATAAATAGAAATATGATATTAAAATAAATGTTGCTGTCCTTATTGAAGCGATAAGAAAACAACAAGAAAATTGGTAAAAAGGTGGTGTTTTAATAGACAATTAAACTGCTTGTAATGATTTGAAGTGTCCAATTTAATAAGCACTTAGAAACAGCGCTGAAAGAATTTTTTTATGCTTTTAAATGTGATCCGTCAATCTTTACGTATTTTGGATGTCAGTTAATAAAATATATATTTCACTTTCTAATACAACAAAAAACATGACAAATTTTGTTCGGTAAATCAAAAGAATGTTTATATTTAAAAAATTTTCTCTTAACAATGAGAAGCCTCGAGACAATGAGAATGTACCTCGGCTCGGTCAAAATGGCATTTAAACGTTGTACAATCTTCATACCCGCCCGGAAGCTCTGAACGCTCAAAAATATATACCCTGGACGAAATACGGCTTAAAGGCAAATTGTGATGTGAATATTTATGTACGGTATTATATAAGGGCATATCTACAAAAATTTTTAATTATTTTTTTAATGCTGATTTTAAATTTAAAAAAAGTTGAAAAGTAGTTTTTGTATATTGTTAAAATGTGTATACAAAGCTGACTAACTAAAAGTTAGTTGTACTTCGACAGTAAATTTAGGAGAATATCGTAAAATGAGTCAAAACTAAAACAAGTATAAACGAATTATAGATTATCTAATCTTATACTCAAAACAAGCACTGTTTGAACGGGCAAAATTGTTTACTCTCCATCAAGGATTTTTGGGTTTTTGGTTGAATATGGGGGTTTAGGACACCAGGAATCGATTGGAGTTGGTTCATGGCTGGGGAAAATCTGTTTTTCGTTATAGGGCGGTTCTAAGTTCCCTCGTTATCATTACAGAGATATTTTTAGTTACTAAACTGAAAAGAAAAAACAGCTGATGATTGTAGATATAAACATGTATTACATATTTAACCCATGGTTCAACAAATTTATACCAAAGTGCACCTATTGGCTTGGTGAGAGAGCGAAGCGAACGAACTCGTTTATTAAAGGAGGAGTGCGAGTGACCGGAACGGAGCGAACGAGCTTTTTCTAAGAAAGGAGAGTGACGATTAGTTACATTTAATCGTCACTGGTACTTACATTTAATTTCGAAAGCTACTTTGACATTCAATATACAAAAGAGTGGTTTTACTAGTTACTTTCCTTAAGCGTGAACTTTTTTTGTAAATTGTACTACTAGGATTTATTTTATGGATTGGACTGGCAGAAGTTTCAGTACAGTTTAATAAAATTTTACTTCATGTCCCTCTACTCAATTGAGAGTGTATAATCATTGTCTATCATCTGAGCCGATTTCCTGATTGTTTAACAGGTAAGTCTCCTCTAACTCTTGTATTTTTACAATAGAAATAATTAAGTCAAATAGTTATCAAACTCATTCAGATAAAACATTGGAGTGATGAATATTAATTAAGAAAATTAATCGGTTTCAATATTTCTATTTCAAGTGATCGCAGAAGACAAAACATTTCCTGGAGTAATGAAATTGGAATATGCCGTTGCTGTCTGACCCAATATGCAGATTACATTACTGGGTTCAATAAATCTTTGCTGGTTTTTCTAACTTTAAAACTAATTGCTAAATTGAAAAATTAACATTACTTAACATTAAAAAGTATGGTTTTTTATTAAATAAAAATTAAAAAAAAAAACTTAGTGGAGTTTTCTGGTAGAATTTATTTGTTCAAAAGAAGGATCGGTTCTTTATACAGTGGCTCAACCCTTCCTAAATAGTTTGGGTTCACTACCAATGCACCGCACAGCAAATATACTGGTGAAAATGCGCTTTCCTTTGTCCCTCTCTCAGAACGGAAAACAAGTACACTAGCAACAAAAAGTGTTTAACCTTCATGGAATATTTATTTAATAATGGCAGGCTTTTAAGTTTTAAAGGAACATACCTAATATAGAATGGTAAATACTGGTTGGATATTATAGTATTTGTTTCATTTTACAAAACGATCTATTCAGTTTAGACTTAGGAAATACCCGAATCCTTTTTCGTAAAGTATTATTTAAACAAGTATTGAATCGTCCCTCCATAAAACAGTAACATGGCCCACTTAGAGTTTTAAAAATATCCTTGGATGTAAACACGTTTATATATGAACACAGAGTTCACATGCACAGGTTACAATTTAAATAATACGTAACCTGAGGTTCTCGCAACCTACATTTTATGTAGTAGTGCACAGGCTTACTCGTCAACTTTCAGTCTAATTTCAGGATGCTTTGGAAACTCCACACAAGTTAACACTGCCAAGTCGACGCTTTTGCAAAAAGAAATTTTTTTTTCATCGGAGATTATTTTTAAACACATATGCGTACAATCTTCCATATATTAATAGGCAAGCGTGTTCCTTTTCCTCCTTTTACACTGATTTTGTGCATCGTAGAAGAAATCCGCGCTTACCATTAGAAAGGTTATCCGGTTACTGGTTATTTAAAGGTGTCCTGAAGATGAGCAGATTTCCATTATAATTTATATCGGAGACCACGGCTACGCCCTACAGGCTTCCAAAGTGTCAATGTTAATCTTATAGGAGAAGTTGTTGAATCATTTGTCAGCTGTTAACAAGCAAATCCTAGCAAGTCAGGCAGAACAGATATTTCAGTTATAAAATATTTTAAAATTAATTGGCTCAAGATCAACCGAATTTTTCGTTAGTTTTGGCCAGTGGGCCATCTCTGGTAGGTATAAATCAATATTTAGACAATCACTGTGACAACAATGGGGAAAACCACACTTTAATTCTAACGGTTCTGAAATTGATTAATCAATTAATTGCTCTATTGCTTCAATTGCTCCAATTGTGGGAATAGCTTGATAGCTTTGCTCTTGCATTCGCTGAGCATGCGCTGATTCGACTATTTAACAAGCATCCCGTATTAATTTTTACCAATACAGATGGTACATAGTTTATCCCTAAACTTTCTTATCACTTAATGAGAAAATTCCAGAATAGAATTGCTAATGTAAATTGAATTAAAACGTCGCGGCGCGAATTTTAATAGAGACGTATACATTCAAATTGTGTTTGACTAAATTTTTACTTAAACGTAAAGCAACAAAAAAGGTACTGCGGCTATTTTTGAAATTTTAAACAATTTGTTGCTGTTAAACTTAAGAGAAGTGGTTTAGAAATATATTATAAATCTCTGTCAACTTTTAAATAAAAATTAAATCATTGACTATAGAAGTTATGTATAATCTTAGCCCTTTTTCCTCAAATAAGCGTCCTATAGTCAATAGATAAAAATCTAAAATCTCTTTATGTACTCTTTGCTAATCGTTGATGGTTCAAACTAACTAAACCTTAAGATTGTACCCCTACTTATAAAAATTAAGATTACGGAACACAGAACTTTTACAACCAGCAATGTTTTACTTCTTAAAATGTGAGAGGGAAACTCAGAGTTTGCAGAAGGAAATTGACTGTAAAGAAGTTATGTGGAGAGAGGCAAGCCCGGCCGTCCCTATTACCTAACGCTTTCTAACCGGACCTTAAACCTTTAACGGCTCAGAGGCGACAGAGAATAGGCCGCCGAGCCCTCTAACAGCTGACTCGGAGTTAGTCAACACAGAGAGAGAAAAGGTACAATGTATTTAACCTAATGTTTTGCCCAGTAACAAACTTATATTGAATTCTCATCGGAGATTTTTATCTTTTTATCAATAATGCTTCTTGGTTTAGCCATGCAATGAGAGAAATCTTCTTTAGTGTTAATTAAATTTATAGTCTGCTGAAGGAATCTCTCATTGGATCAGTTTTTATAGTAATTTTTTTTAAACATTGGTGAGGATGGTTAAAAATTGGAAACGTGTTATATAAGGAACCTTAACCTTAACCTGCCTCTTTCCATCGATTGGAATAATTGGGATCCGCAAAGATTTTCACCTTGTATGACAAATCCCCTGTTGTCGCTTGCTGAATGGTACTGCGAGGGTGGTGTTTTTGTAATTGTTTAAAGAAAGGATATGTAATATTCATCAAAGAATAAATAGAGAATTATGATGAATACTGTATTTGAATACTCTTTCAAGGTATGAAACAATGCAGGTGTACAAGATAGCTTTGTGTTCTGGTAGTACTTAAAAAATTGTAATGCCGAAATGTGCGATGCCTTTCGGGATTTTCATATAATTTTGGTCTAGGACTAAAACGGTTGATGTTAAAGTTTGTTAAAAGTAATCAACACAAATAAAAATACTAAATTGAGACATTAATTTTCAATTAATTGGCCAGTTCTTTTAATTATATTGGAATATGTTTTAATTTTGTTATAAAACAACCTAACATGTGGAGTAAATTATCCATAAGAGAACTGAACTAATTCCCTTGATTGAATTCCCAGCAAAGTAAACAATCGACCGTGAACTAACATAGAGCCTGGACTGTACTCAGTGGCTAACACGGCTAAGTATAATCTTAGCCCTTTTTCCTCAAATAAGCGTCCTATAGTCAATAGATAAAAATCTAAAATCTCTTTATGTACTCTTTGCTAATCGTTGATGGTTCAAACTAACTAAACCTTAAGATTGTACCCCTACTTATAAAAATTAAGATTACGGAACACAGAACTTTTACAACCAGCAATGTTTTACTTCTTAAAATGTGAGAGGGAAACTCAGAGTTTGCAGAAGGAAATTGACTGTAAAGAAGTTATGTGGAGAGAGGCAAGCCCGGCCGTCCCTATTACCTAACGCTTTCTAACCGGACCTTAAACCTTTAACGGCTCAGAGGCGACAGAGAATAGGCCGCCGAGCCCTCTAACAGCTGACTCGGAGTTAGTCAACACAGAGAGAGAAAAGGTACAGTGTATTTAACCTAATGTTTTGCCCAGTAACAAACTTATATTGAATTCTCATCGGAGATTTTTATCTTTTTATCAATAACTAGAGATCGCCCACTGGTCGAAATTCGACCAAAAATTCAGTTGATCTAGAGGCAATTAGTTTTAAAATGCTTTAACTGAAACATCTGTTCTTCCTGATTTTCTAGCAGTTGTTTTTACAACAGCTGTCTAAGATTCATTCAATTCTCCTTTCTCCATAAGATTAACATTGGAACTTTGAAAGCCAGAGGGGCGCAGCCCTGGAGTCTGATGTGAATTAGAATGGGATTCTGCTCATCTACAGGACTATACCTTTCTAACGGTATGCGCAGATTTATCCTACGATGCACACGAGCTGAGAAAAAAGGAGGAAATGAAACATGCTTGCGTATTAATATATAGATGCTTCTTGGTTTAGCCATGCAATGAGAGAAATCTTCTTTAGTGTTAATTAAATTTATAGTCTGCTGAAGGAATCTCTCATTGGATCAGTTTTTATAGTAATTTTTTTTAAACATTGGTGAGGATGGTTAAAAATTGGAAACGTGTTATATAAGGAACCTTAACCTTAACCTGCCTCTTTCCATCGATTGGAATAATTGGGATCCGCAAAGATTTTCACCTTGTATGACAAATCCCCTGTTGTCGCTTGCTGAATGGTACTGCGAGGGTGGTGTTTTTGTAATTTTTTAAAGAAAGGATATGTAATATTCATCAAAGAATAAATAGAGAATTATGATGAATACTGTATTTGAATACTCTTTCAAGGTATGAAACAATGCAGGTGTACAAGATAGCTTTGTGTTCTGGTAGTACTTAAAAAATTGTAATGCCGAAATGTGCGATGCCTTTCGGGATTTTCATATAATTTTGGTCTAGGACTAAAACGGTTGATGTTAAAGTTTGTTAAAAGTAATCAACACAAATAAAAATACTAAATTGAGACATTAATTTTCAATTAATTGGCCAGTTCTTTTAATTATATTGGAATATGTTTTAATTTTGTTATAAAACAACCTAATATGTGGAGTAAATTATCCATAAGAGAACTGAACTAATTCCCTTGATTGAATTCCCAGCAAAGTAAACAATCGACCGTGAACTAACATAGAGCCTGGACTGTACTCAGTGGCTAACACGGCGAACAGAGTGTACTGTACTGCGACATCATTAATTGTGTTATTGTACTCTAGACTTAGCAAGTTTTCTTATTAAAACTTTTATGATGCAAACGAATTGTTGTATTTTATCAACAACATTATAACTATATCCGTGCAAATAAATTATTTTTCTTGTAATTTTATTTGGTCATTTTTAAGTATGCTATAACTGTTTTAATGAATCTTCATTCGTTTAATATGCTGAATTTATCATAACGCCTAATATTGATTGGAAAAACTACATTTAAACGGTATTTTTTTATGCTTCAACTTTGTTCTTTTAGTTACAAAACACCACTGACTAAATGATATTCTAAAATATTTTTCAGCACTGTTACCTTGATAAACTTTCATGTACCACCAGTTGTAATAGAATATTCCAGCTATTCTCACAAACATGATTCAGCAAAGTAAAACTGATTGTCAGGGACTTTAACCAAACAAAATACAGTGAATTTAAGATACATCAGATCAGGGATTGAGCCTTGTTGTACACCTGTGAAACTAATTTGATAACTGCATAGTCACAAAAGAAAAAACTCAACAACTGTGCTACAAAGGTAAACACAAACCACTCCTTTAGTCCCTTACAAAAACAGATCGTATTCTACTGATTTTTTACAGTCACGGTAGTCAGAGTCGTAATTTCCCCTCCAATCCAATAAAGTCACTTGAAAACTGGAACTGGTTGTGGCTTGTGGTGAGCGCGCGAAAAGATTCGTTTGAAACACATGTCTCAAAACTTCTTGTTACGATTTAACTTTTTTATTTTGGCTCGCCAATTTTTACTGATTACCAAATAAATTTAGATCACTGGAAAATTATTTGACACTTTATTGAGGAAAATTTATTAAAAATTTTAAATGTGCTTTAATTTGGTTTTATTTCTCTAGTTTGAGGGCCAAAGTAGCCTATCTTGCAATTGCATTTTTTGTTAGGTAGGCCTGACAAATTCCCACAGTACTTTCAAATATTTAAACAGTGTTTATCCTACACTTTGGTAAAAAATATTATTAGAGTATTAAAAAAATTATTAGAGTGCTCGTGGCAGTGGCAAAAGTGATTGATAAATCACCATCATTCTGAAATAATGAGAATCCATTATACCTGTAAAGATACCGGTATAGATATTGTTTTTCACAAAATAATCCATGATTTGAAAACTATCGCAATTCATTTTTTGTGATTTTGATTACTTAAACATAAAAAATTTACCATTATTTCAAGACGTGGAGATGATTCGTAAGATGTATTTTCACTGCCACCGTCGTAGGATATAAGAGAACTATACTTTCTACAAGAAGGGCGAGTTTCGGAGCTCCGCAATAACAAGGACGAAAACATGAATTTGATGAAAGTATAGAGAGCACTTCTTTGTGAACGAACTATTTAAACTTTCACTTTCTTTAAATATGTTATACATTTTTAAAGTTATAATTTTTTAGTCGAAGATTATAGAATTGAAGTAAAATTATACTATGATGCTTCAAAAATAACAATAATAATAGTAAATAATGTTTATTTTACTTTGCCCAGTAAAGTAGTAAAACATATTATATGCACCAACCGGAAGCAGAATCAATTGTGTTAACTCCATTGTCCGGCCGGTGGTGTAATTTCATTGGCCGGTGGCTACAGAGACCGTGTAGTGATCCCTGAGGGACACCGCGCTGGATTGGGGTCACTCGTTAATGTGTGATATTGGTGCTATACTGCAATATTCAATTTGACGGCACCAGTTGAATAATAGGTGAATAGAAACCTAGTAAAATAGCCCTTAAGGCAGTTATAAGTAAAAAGTTGGGGTTGAAATGAAATTAATTTTAAATTAAAATACTACCAGACTTTTTTATATTATTAAAATAAATTGTGTGTTTGTTTTCAAATGTGTGAAATGGAGAAATGGAAAGTGCCACCAAGCAATGAACAAAATGTTAAAATTGAGTTTTAAGTAAAGAATTTAGTTTTATAAAATCAAATAATCAAGATCTTTTTTTACATTGATATAACAACACATACATTGATATAGGGTGAGTTTTTAAAGTGATCCAATCGCTAACTTTTTAATTCTGTATCTGACAGTATACTTCTTATGGGGGCCCCCTTTACTTCTTTATTTTGCTTTTAGGTATGTTTTTAGGTATGTATTTCACTTTTTAAAATTTCCCGCCATTTTTCCAATATGGCAGCCAACTTTAAAATTTCTTAGGGAACACCTAAGAATAGTATAGTAGCCTACACCTATGTATAGTAGCAAGCCATACATGCCAAACAAGTTGCTGAACTAGGCCATTGACAAGACTCCCGACTGATGAGTTGATGCATAAGTGTCGTCCTATATTCCTCACCTTGGCCTATATTATGAAGTAATTTGAAGTTGCATCCAATACCCATCACCATCCAATCGGGGCCTACGATCCAATTCGCTTTAATTCAGATGATGAAATGCGGCTTTGCATTCAGAGCGAATCACAGACCGATATGTTGATCAAACTATACGAGCATTGTATGTTGGATTATTTAAGTGCTGATTACAGGTAAAATATAGAAGACTCTAGGTCTTTGCCAAAGGGAAATATATAAAAAGTTTCTAAAAATATAATAAATCTTAAATAAAGTATTTTGAACGCTAAAAAGTTGACTTCGTATGTGAACGGTACTAACTTGTGATAGTAAAATAAATGTGAAATTATAAATATTTTGCATTTATTTTTACAACTAGCGAATTTTTTGTAAAAATAATTATTTAATTAGGAGGGCTGGTCTCATTCATTGGCTTTTTTGCATTTTTATACAAAACATATAATGATTATTTAATTTAAATTACCGATTTCCATTTCTTCCATGTACAGTACTGCATTGCCCTATACAGAAACTCAATGATTTATGTTACCTGTTATAAAACCTTATTAATAGGAATATGTATTATGTATACATATTGAACCGTATTAGTCCAGTCAAATTTGGGTCAACACGTAAGTATTTTTACCGGCTTCTATGTAAAATTACCTCAGAAAAAGATTATGAAAAGTCCATCACTCTCCGAAGCTATGCGTATGCCTGATATGGCCACAGTATTTTTCAAAATGACGGCTGCAGTTTTATAAGTTTTTGTTGAAAATCTTTTGAACCATTACAGACAGCTCAACTATGTAAGCTAGTAATATTTAGACAACACAATTACGCATATTTTGAAATATTATATGTATTAGGTGTTATAATGTAATAAGGGTGATATTGCTGTTTAAAGCTACTTTTAATTGGTAGATTTTAAGCGAGTTTCTTTTGTTTTTACAACCAACGGTGCTGCCGAAGGTTAGGTATAAGCCATTAACCGTTTTAACTTTTTACTACGGGTTCCCAGATGCCAAAAGCACAACTCAATGAAGTTTTTATATATGCATTTATATACTTATTTAGATTCTATATAAATATGTATGTAAATTCCGTGAAACCATTTAACCTGTTATCGCAACGTTTGATTTTATCAAACTTGACATGAAGGTGTGGGACTAGGTCTATTTCCATTAGTTATGTTTTTGATTATCAGATTATGGTAAAAGGGTGACCTAGAGGTTCAAAGTTGTCTAAAATAAATCTTAAACCCCTGTTTTGGGCTGCATTTAGACAATTTTGATAAGGTTCAAATTTGTCTTAAATAAGCTTAAACTCCTATTACGGGCTGAATTGAGACACTTTTGAAAAAGTGAATTCGGTTAAAGGCTTATACCTATGGCACCACCGTAATATGGTTTTCCCAACAAAAGAAACTTGCTTAAAATCCCCCGATTGCGAAAGTTCCTTTATGAGCAATATCACCCTTATTATAACAACTAAGGTAGGCCTATTATTTCAAAATTTGCAAAATTTAGTTTTCAAATATTACTTATTTACATAGTTGAGCTTTATTATGGTTCAAAAGATATTCAACAAAAACTTATTAAACTACAGCCGCCATTTGAAAAACAGTCATTGCAGGTAAACACATAAGCTTCGGGGAGTGCTACAATTTTCAACATCGTTTTTCTAAGATAATTTTACATAAGAATCGGTCAAAATAAATTTGTTTGAAAATATTTTCGTGTTAAGTCAATCTTTAAGCTGATTTTACTACACTAGTAATACAAATCATAGATAGCAATAGAAATGTTAATTTTAATATATAACAATGATAACAGTGATGGTGAACCGGGTCATTAAAATCCATAGAGGGTTAGACAAAACACTGAATCGGATCCCTTCGCAGAAGCACATTGTCTCAACTTGTACCCCAACAATAGAGATTGGCTCCGGCCAGATCGGGTCCAGGTCCAGACTGCGGCTCCAGAAGCTGGTTTTCTCTCTCAGGCCGCGCTGGTCCCGTCCGCGACCTTTCCCAGCATCCCGGGGCTCTGCCCCGCTGGCCCAACAGGTGGCCAACGGGTTCGGACCCGATCGATTGGATGCTGCTGGCCCGTTTGTGGAAACGGGTCTTGACCATGTATGCTGTTTGGGATGACGGTGCATCAAAGTTGCTTTAATCGTGAAATGAGTTCTCACTGAGGTGTTTGTAGTCGGATTTTGTTTCATATGAATTTGTAGACATCACTCATATGACTTTTTGAAGGGTTGATCCCATGAGGTTTTTCACAACCCAAACACAAAACGCATGCACACAAAAACTTGAAAAACAAATTTTTGTCCGTTGTACCTATGAAAAACCTTGCTGAAATATGTTTGGTTTCTCTATATATGCATAGCTTTGAGCGATTCCCAAAAATAGTGTAAAACTTAAAGTTTCTTGACATAATTAGGTAATGTACTTGAGCAAAAAAGTAAGTGAAAAAGTACAGCTAGTTAATGGTTAGTTAATGGTAGTTAGTGGTCGAAAATTCAATTACACCTAACATTGCCTATTTTCTTTATTTACTCAACAGAATTTTAGAAATTGACAATCATAACTAAGTCTTTACTTTGCATTAATTTATTTCACAGAATTCTTTTTATAATGTTTTTCTTCTGCTCGGAACGATGACCCAGACAAGCAGTTATGGATGGAAGGTAAATAATACTTTGTTACCAGAATAAAGTATTTTAATAAAAACTAGTATACGTGTTGCTCGAAATCGAGCAATTTATTTAAATACAGTACAAATGTTACTTTAGCTCTAAATCAATGAAATCCGACTAATCCAATAATGTGAATATCTTTAATCGCCAATAACTACACGTATTTACAGCTGATTATTAACAGATGTTTCAAATGCTTTATTCATAGTCCCCAATGTTATTTAAATGGGAAATTTTGAGATTTCAATGTTGGATAGCGCCTTTATTTTCAGTCCGATTCTCATCAATTTTTGGCGGAAACAACTACAGACCAAGCCCTATCCAACGACACCAAATACTTGAAAATCTTTTTAAAATTGTAGGAGGAGTTCTCAAGACAAAAAAACCCTTAGCGTATTAAATAAGTATAGATTTATTGAATAGTTTTTATGGCCACTCCTTTGTCAAAATGGTGAACTTATATCATATTATTATAAATAATACCACAGTTCCAATCAATGTATGCCACTTATATTATTTTTCAAATTTGTATAGTTGGTTATAAAATTTTCTGTTAAATATTAAACAGCTAGTGTCACTTTGTAACTATCACCAGCGTTTGGAGGTAAAAACTCAATATCGTATCTGAGTTGTTTAACATTTTCCATAGCTCAGTCATTTTAAAATTTTAACCTGCAAAATTCAACATACGATACTTTAAAAAAATATATAAAAGCTTTGTGGTGGTTTGAGAACTACAAATGGTCATTAGTAATGGTTTTTATTGACAGCAATATATTACAACATAACAACCCAGGGTCTTACTAAAAAATAACATTGCTATCTTTTTTTAGAACAATGTAATGTTCTGAACATTGAACATGCAAATAATCCATACGTTTTTAGAATTAAGTCCCTGTAGATTCCGTCGGGAGGGCAATGTTAAATAGGGGAACGCAATAACTCCTTTATTTGTAATTTTAAAAACCATGACTTAAAGCTTATGAGTAAAGGGTTAATCAAGACGAATTATATTGCGTGGGGATTTTTAGGTAAAGAGTATAATTTTTTTACTATGTGAAAATAACAAAAGTTTTTGACTACTTTTGAACATATTTTTACAGGATTTTCTTAAATATTTACAAAGAAACTATCTAACAAAACGCACAGGTAAATTTGATTAAGATTTAAACACAATTTATTCTGGACCTATCGGACAAAAAATAAAGAAATAAAATTACAAATGGCGCGGTCAAGTTTAGCTCTGCTATTAGGGGAAACAAGTCCAAGATGGCAGAACTCCAAAAAACGCTAATTTTTGAAATAATTTTAGTCTATTTCCAAAATTCAACAAGTAAAACAACGTGACGACAGTTTATAACATCATCACCTCTACCCCGCCCGTCCCATTGTAGACTGGGGCTGCTCCCCTCGGGCCGGCCCGCCCCTGGGCCGCCATTTTGGGGTCCGGGCGCACGGGCCAACTGTCATTCGTCACTGAGAAATTTAAAAATCACAGTCACTGGGCTGCACTTAGTTTGAACCTTCGACTGTTCTGGTAGAGTGCGGTGTGAAAGGGTTAAGCGGCATGGAAAATTGCTTAACTGTTTGTAGATTTTGTGCAATTTGTACCCTGCTGAGAGTCAAGATGGACTTCCTTAAAGTAAATGCACTGTTAGAAACAATATAGACCTGAAAATAAAAAAGTAATAAAAATTCGTTTGTTCATGTATTTTTAAGTTTTGTATACTTTTTTATTATTGGTAGCACTAGTGTCACTGTACTGAGTTAAAAACAAAAGCTATTTAAATTTTTAACAAAAAATACTAACAATGGTTTAAATTATAACGAAAAGTATGCAGAATAACAAATATGTGCTAAGTGAAAATTTGCAAGCAAAATACAGATTGGTAATGTAAGAAAATTAATACAAACTAGGCATAATAATATTTTATTTACAAATTTTACATTTTCTCATCGTTTAATATTTTTACCTGAATTAAAACATTTGTTTGAAGCTAAAAAAATATGACATGTTTAAAATTGCTTTGTATATTCACTTCAAAATAAAAATAAAGTAGCTATTGCATGTAACAAGTCTTATGTAGAGGAAAACTTTACAAAAGGCCTACAGTAACTAAACATGAAACATAACACCAATATCCCCTAATGAATAGAATCCGAACTAACTTGTATTTCTCTTACTTTTTTGTGAATTCATCACTTTTATTAAATTTTGAGGTTTTCCTAACGTTTATTTTATTAATACATTTTGGTATAAGCTTTGACTACATACACTAACGTGAATAGACTTCTCATAGCATAGGAGTGTTTGAAAACTATTAAGGTGGTACGATCTCCTGCGGCGTACATGAAGTACAAGTTATATTTGATAGGTAAATCAGTATTACCATTTTTCTTAACCAAGGATGACATATTTTATAACTAACTGAGGGTTATGTTTATGTTGTGGTAAAATGTTTTTGTAGCACCGCAAAACCAGCTCAATAATTACAACATGGATCGCAACAGCTATTGCGCGGCCTAAACGAACCTTAAATATTTTGGTATCAAACATAAAGCATTGGATGAGAAGTCTATTCACGTTGAAGTCAATGGTATTAACAAATTAATTCTGTATTAATGTAGTACTAATTAGTAGCTAATACTGTATATTGTGTTCAATATACAAAAAAGTGCTATACTAACAACTATTCCTAACTGATTAATAGCTTACAAATCAAAAACTCATTCTAACTAAACTAAATTTATAATTACTATGATATGTTAAAAACATGGTTGACATAAAGGTACAAACATTTTCAAATTATTACTATACCGTACGCTTCTTATAATTATATTTGTGGAAAAAACACAATTATGGGTAAATTAAATATCTAATACGAAAGCTGTTCTACCTGAAATAAAACTAAATACCAAAACTAATTAAATACATTATGGGCACGTATTAACTAATAATTATTTCATAAATGGATGCACCCACTGAAATTTATATAATTCATTAACACATAAAACTAGTTTACGCCTCAGTAATTGACATAAAACAGAGGATAAACACAATCGTCCATGCTAATCGCATGTAGAGGTGTTCCATGATAAAAAAGGAGTTTGGACGAGGGATAATGCACATAAGCTCCCTCTAACAGACGCAGCGACAAAAACTCTCGGCAATTTACATTTGATGGTGTATTTAAGGGACGCTGTCGCTTCACATGTTTTATCTCTATCAACATTTCACCCAAGCTGCAGGTAAATGCACGAGTGAAAAGTTTATGTTGATGTGTCTACATTATTATTTTATTTTCTTCGTTGTTGAGATATGTAAATTATGTTCTGGCATTTTTAAAATGGCACATTTAATTTTACTTAAATTTCCTTAAATTGTAATTTATAATAGGCGATGATAATGTTTTTTATACATTCCAATATTAGCATAAATATTTTTTTAAATATAGCTAAAATATTAAAACAACAAATTGTTTTAGTTACATTCGGTAAAATGAACTGAAATAAAAGGTAATTTACAATGATACTTTTTATAATTTCTACATTTTTTATGAATTATTATCCATTTGTTAAATAAATCGTTGCATAAAACCGTTTCATGCTTTAGCTATACATAACTAGAAATTAACCCGCTATGGTATATGCATAACGAATGTAAGATATGCATAAGTTGCTTCATTACAATGCAACACAATAATTCATAGTCTTATATGTCTGATTGTATAAATGTATTATCGTTTATGCAATGACGTACATTTGGATAATAATTGTATCATTGATAATGATGAGAAAACTATTGTGTAATGTTTTATATTTGCAATCTTTCCTTGTTCTGTATTGACATGACCAGCAATATCAAACATATAGCATGTATAATTAATTTTTCAAGCCACTAACAAACGATAAAATTATTCACTAACACGAGGAGGATATAATTTTACCGTGGAGCTATACAGGATTTATTAATTAAAAACAAAAATTAAGAAAAGTAATTACTAGTAGTTTACTAAACGTAACAACAATTTTGGCTAAACTTAACCAAATTGTATATAAATAAAGTAGTTCTTCCGACCACTATTTAAAACGGGTGAAGTAATGAGTTAAATAAGTGCTGGTCATTTTAAGTGTTCAGCAATCAATGCATTTCTTAAAGAGGTTCTCCAATTAAAATTAAACTAGATAACTGCTTGGTATAAAATTTTTAAGAGACCAACAAAAATTTAGTTTTTTATTACTTTGAAATAAAAATAGCAATGCTTTTGATAAACATTTTATGATATAAGTGTTTTATCAGCCTATTAACCTCAACACATTTTTGTAGAAATAAACTAAGTTACATGAACTATGGAAACGTATTTTTTAGTGTTATTTCTACGTAGCCATAAAACAACCTAGAACTCTACTTTTTATTTTTTCTTAAATTAATGTATTTTTTATAAAAAGATAATGGTAGGTGTATTTAGAGAGCTCTATCACGAGGATCAATATTGAAATAACCTGAAATGTTAATCAACTATAATCAAATTTTATAGATTCAAGTATAAACATTTTTCAAAATACGAACCAATTAAATCTGGATTACCTGCTGTTTTGGCATCACCCGCTCCTGAAACAAAGATGCATTGTTAATTAACTTACAATAAATGTTACTGGTAAGTCGTTTTATAAAGAGTGTTTTCATAAATGTTTACATGCTTTAATATTCATACAGCCTATTTTATTGCAAGCAATAACAATGTTTCAGTGAAAAATGATGGCATTTTGTTTTGAAACTAATATTGCTAAATTTCATAATACAGTACAATAATTGTACAACACTGCACACTTTGTTGTGACATTAACGTTTGGATAATTTAATAAACGGCCAAGAAATAATATTTATTTATTGACACATTCATAAAAAAAAATATGATGGAGAAAGGAATAAAAAGTAAATTTTAGTATCTTTAAGCAAATTTTAGATAAAAATTTATTTTATGCATCTTTAAAACACTATACACTATCACAGAATAAAAGCAGCAGATCCTAGATCACAACTTTTCACCAATAGACCCCGTCCCAGCACTATTCCCTACTCCCCGGACCCTGCTTGCTTCCAGCATCCCATCCCAGAACAGGACTACATGTCGCCGGTTCCAGCCTCCCTGCCCGGGACCGGACCACGTGAGAAATCCGTCTGGAGGTCAAAGGTCAGTCGAGGGCCAGCATCCGGAGCCGGCCCAGTCTGGGTCCCGTAGACTGCCCTGGACTGTAGACTGTTGATTACTGCTTATATTGCGTAATGCTTTTATCGGCTAACGGATAGGGTGTCAACTGAAAATTGGTTGAGAAATATTAGTAACGTTCATTTGATTATTTGATTTTTAATCCGTTGGTTTGGGAGGTTGATTTTTTAGTGAGGTTGTATTTTTTACTACTTTAATCTATCCGTACCCGTGGAAGAGCTATATTATGAGATTAATAATTTACCTCCGTCTGCAGTTCCAACTTGTAGTTTTTACAGCTACATATGTTTCGGCAATCCTGCCATTATCAATTTGTACAGGAACAATAAATTAATCCACTTCAAGAGCTTCGTTAGATGATTTAAAATGCACACATTTCACAACACACGACACATACACGGTAACGAACAAAAAACATAATAGATTGATAATTGCCGAAACATATGTAGCTGTAAAAACTACAAGTTGGAACTGCAGACGGAGGTAACTTATTAATCTCATGTCAAATCGCAGTTCCGGGGCTAACACTATGAATTTTAATGAAGAGCTATATTTAATTCGATACAACCACCGTTTTATGAAATGTTTGTATAATTTTAAGAATGTAAATTTGAACTCTTAATTTCTCATACTTGTTTCTCAAAAATTAGGACTTCAGTACATTAGAAACATGTATTATGATCAATAATATTTTAAGGCTTTCTTACTTCTATTGAAATTTCCGATTTTAGTTTAATAGGCCTAAAGCGAGTACCATTTTAAGAAAACATTTTGTAATTAGTATTTGTAAATAATACTAAATAAACTTACTTAATATACAAAAAATAAACAATAACATGTGTGCCTGTACCTGTGCTCAATTTAAATAATAATTTTTTTATCATTCTGCACGAAATCAGCCTGTTTTTTGTTCTCTTAATAATACCAAAACCGATTCTTTTCTGTCCTAGGACTGAAAAATCATCTGGAGAATTTTTTAGGTCCTAGTACTGAAAAGTCAGCTGTTTGCCAAGTATATTATCATTGATTTATTAATGTTGATTATCAGAATTTTGAAATTCAAACGTTATGAAAAGCATTGTTTGTAAATAACAGAAATGTAAACACTGCATACTACTTACTTTGTAAATATAACCTCGAAAATACAACTTTATAGTTAATATTTTTAACGATCAAAATTCTAATTTTCACATTATGATAAAAAACGTTGTTCATCACTCGGAGCAAAAGTGTCTTTTTGATGCTTAATCGTTTTTAAAAACTCGGCTGCGCCTCGTTTTTAAAACACGATTGCGCACCAAAAAGACCCACTTTTGCTCCTAGTGATGAAAACTACTAGTTTATTCATAACGATATACGTTAAAAATATATGGTAAATGAATGGTTATGGATTGTTCCTTGTCATTACCTTTAATTTTTTTAATAAAACGGAAAATATTGTTTTTAATCCGCATCTAAAATTGCAAATTTTTTTTATTTTTTATTAAGTAACAAATAAAACAGGACGTTCTTGTAATTATTTGAAGTATTGTTGGATTTCCTCTTAGGTCTAAACGTATGTAACTATATATCATGTTTATTATGTATTTAGGCCTATGGTTTAATTTATTTAATGTGGTAAAAATACATGTTTACAACAACAAGAACATTCACAGCTGTTTTTAACTCGTGTGATAAATTAACTGTCATTATAATATACTGTCCATACCGAAAGTTTTAAAAGCAGAAATTGGTTTACTAGATATTTCACTAGTAATCATTTTCAGCTAAAGGATAAAGAAAATTCGAATCTTAACTTTTGCCCGAATTTTGTTACAAGCCATGTGAGCTATAATTTTGGGAGGCACTTGCCATATACGTTGGAGCTGTGAAAGTTTTAGAGCCAGTTTAATCTCCCAAAACACCTGCGATCCACTACGAGTCTGGATGGAGGCAGTTATGTACTTCATCCATCAACGTGAATTTCAGGATTAAACTAAATTGTAAATTTCGTTAAAATTAGTACATATTATCGTTCAGGAACTAGTAGTTTTTCCCTTAATACATTTAAAAGTTATTCCATTGATCATTATTAATGCAAATAACTGAAAATGTTCAACATTTACGAAACTTTGGTCGAAAGTAGGAAAGGTAAAATTGGATATTAATAACTGATAAAATAATGTCAGAAAAATTTAGCATGTTTAATGTGATGTGCAGTAATATATTTTTTTAACGTAACAGGAGAAATATGGATTATGATGAACCTCGTGATGGCTAATATGGAAACAACTAACCATGGATTAAATGCTCTAAAAATAATGTACTTATAGTATTGGAACGAAAATTGTTTTAAAGAATTTCCTAATCGACAAATATAACATTTATCCTTCTACTACAAAACTTGAAATTTATCAATTTTTGTATCACTTTTGTAATTCATTTTGCAAAGCTCTTCTTATTTGAATTAAACATCACTAATTTCAAATTGATAACTTCAAATAATCCAATTAATTTATTTAATTTTCAATTTAATTTAATTTAAAATAATTCATAAAATGAATAAATAAAAAAAATAAAAATAGAAAATTATATAGATTTATTGGATTACTTGAAGTTATTAACTTGAAATTAGTGATACTTTTTGTAATGTCAATAAAAAATGTTTTGTTTAATATTTTTCAACTCTCATTTTTATACTAAATATATAACCTTATTTGTCTTTTGCATAAAATTTGAAATCATCGGCTTAAATTCATGCATCACTGAGCTTTAGAAAGCTTTTATCTGTGGTTTTAGACCCAACCGACTGGAAAAATTGCACAAAGTTTATTTATTCAGACCACATAAACAGATATTGCAGTTGAATAAAAGAACCTATAACACTTAATTATAGACTTGCCTAAATATTTTCCTTATGATGGTCTTTTTACATTGTAAAATTTATAATTGAAACTTTCTCTCGATCTTTTTCATTTACCAATAGAAATAAAAGAAAGTTAATTATAATTAAGTGTACATCTTAATCATTAACTCAGTTAAACAACAGGTTTTACCCTTTGAATTGAGAAGGACCAAGCAAGTGGTTTTGTCTGTTTTCAACAACTATAAAACCCATCTCAAAAAGTCGAGCGACGCTTCTAAGTCATTAACAGGTGCCATTCCCGGTTTTTGGCTCAAAGCAAAAACTAAGTCAACCAACACTCTCCCCCCCCTCGCACCCCCTATTACTACCCCATCGCTCTACGCTTTCGACATGCTCATCTCACCCTCTTACTCCTTTCACTTGTTTTACGCTTTTTTCTTCATGGCATTTATATTCACGTAGGCCAATTCCCAGCTAATTTTAGTAATCTATTTGTTTCATTATTTTATTACTTTGATTATTAAATAGCTACTTTAAATGTCTTAAATATTAAATTATAACGTTAAAAAGGAGTAAATAGCCTTCACTTTTTGGAGAATAATTACAATTAACATAAACATTGATTGTTTTAGAAGATACTTCGGTTGAAAGAAAAACAAATGGACCAGAAGCACAGAAGTCCCTAAATTAAATAAAACATAAGTCATAATACCCATGAACTCTATAGACTATTGCAAATGAACCTCTCATAGCAATAAACATTATCAAGAATTTTAATAACGCATAGAGAGTTTTTTGTACATATGGAAATGAATATAGTAAACGCTAAACGTTATTTCCTCAGTCAATTTACACAATAAAACTTTTTGTTAGTTAAATTCTTTTAAAAATGAAATCAATGTCTAAGTTGTTAATTAATTACTAAATATAGTTTATCGCTGTATCTCGGTGTATTGGCGGTAAATTTGAAAATAATAAACGTTTTGCGTTTGACATATATTTACCGTTTATTTTGAAAACTCTCTAGTTATACTAAACTATTTTTTTTTTTTATTCATACATACGGCAATCTCCATTTTACGAATATGTTTTCATTAAGTATACAAAATATTATGATACATTTTTCCTTCAAAGCCGCTTACATGCAATAATAACTACTTGATTCGATAAATAAGTTGATTCAGTTTCAGGTACAATTGAATATGGCTCACACGTAAAACACAACAATAGAGCATCAGAGACAAGATAGAACGAAGTAACAATTTAAGCACAGTTATTAAGCATAGTTTCAAGCAATATTGAATAAAAGTAGGCGATTTTGAAACTTGAACGACCTTTATTATATTGAGACGACGTTTTATTTGATTACAAAGTAGGCTAAACATTTCCAAATAAATTATATAATTTTAAAACTTGCAGACCTATAAGATACCATGGTTTTAAAAACTAAAACATTTGTTACTCGAAGTATTGAGGTAAAACTATTTATTATTAAAAACAAAAGTTTTTGGCCAGTGATAAATCAACAAAAAATGTGAACAAACCTCGCGCAGCTCAATAATCACATTTCTCTCACATTAGACCTATGCAAACAAAAACCCAGTTAAAAGATCAAACCCATGAATCTTTAAAACTTGACAAAGCAAGTAACCAAATTAAATATAGACCTATCAATATAGTTTAATTTGGACGTAAAAAAACTTTAAAAGCAATATCACAAACGTAAAAAAATAAAATAATTATTTGTGCACTTCTAAATCCCTCCATATTACACGATAGGTGAGAGAGAGGAGGATACAATAGAGTGAGTGAGATAGAGAGATCGCGATTCATTCTATTCCGTATCGTAGTAACGGTCAGCCGTGAGCTCCAATGGCGGCTCCCCCCCCCCCCTGGGGGTTCTGATATCAAACCGGGCCCAGGATTGACCCCTGTGATACGCCGAACTAGCGGGCGATAGTTTAGTAGTTGTTGATAGTTCGTGGTGCGAGTCGCTATTGAGAGTGTTTAATCCTTGTGCTGGGAGGTCACGGCTGTTAAAAAGATATTAATAGGCCCTATCATGTTTGAGATACACTGATAAGATAATATTTTTTTGTTTGTTTGTTTTTTAATTAGCAATAGTTTTTTTTTATTATTATTAAAATACAAACAATTTTCTTGCAATTATTACATATGCTGGTTTCGTAGTGTTTTTAAAACCTTAACTTAGGCTGTGAAAAAGTGCTTTTTGAATTAAGTTGTTTGTGATAAAGTATAATATATATTTCGGTGGTTTTATTTAATTTAATATTTAAATTGTTTAATTTGATTAGATCGTATAGTTTTTCTAAATAAAAATTTCTAAACAAATTTTTAATTTTTTCGCTTTAGTTTTGAATATTTTTTAGGCATAAAACAAAATAAATCAATAAAATATAAAATATTATTAAATTTTTAATATTACTTGAGTGTTTATCTGTTTTAATTAAATCATTTAGGTTCAATTTATCTTTTTTACAACTTTATTTTAATTTTAATGGTTTAAATATACTTAAATTAAAGCCATTTTAGATTTGTTCTTAGGAACTCCTTTTTTAATTAGTATTTCACATTATTTCAAATACTATAGTAATATTTTGAATCATTTTTTTTTAAATCATTTTTAATATTATTTAAATTAATTTTTTTTAAGTCGGAATTTTTCTAGGCATTGTTTAGCTAAAGAGGCGTTATAACAATTTTGTTATTTAAAAAACTTGATACTATTCACATTAAATTTAATTTTTTATACTTACAAATATTTTGATACTTTTATAATACATTATTTTATTTTACTTCATATTTTTAAGTAAACATAAAACATGTCGTACTAAAAACTTTAAAAAATCAAACTTAAATAAACATGTAATTTTTTTACAAATAAATCGTAACCGTAACTCTATAAAAAAATTAAATATGGAAACCCTAAAGTGCGCGTCCCCCATAAATCTAAAGCGCAAGTCGGAGGACCTCCCGAGCGTCGAGGACGGTAAGCGGTTCCGCGCCGACAGTCCCCGGGGGTCACCGGGCGGAGCCCCGGACCCCGCGGGCGAGGGCGAGGACGGGGCGGCGACCAACAACAACTACAAGGTGGCCGAGGACGAGGACGACACCCCGTCCTTCGGCAGCGACTCGGAGGAAAAGGAAGTGGCGGAGACCTCTGTGGCATCCACTCCAGTGACGAGCAAGGAGGAGATGTACCAGAGGTGAGAGATTAGGAGGGTAGTGCAGAGGGTGGTCTGGAGGTCTGGAAGGCTGGAAGTCTGGAAGATATACTGGAGCTCTGGAGTTCTATTGGTCTGCTGGAGTTCTAGAGTTCTATTGGTTTGGAGTTCTGGAGGTCTTTAATTCAAGGCAGTCCATTCAATGAAAACTAATATTTATTTTTTCTCTCTCGAAGTTATATGGGTGAAAAACAAATAATACATTTAGTTAAATAATGACATCACAAAAGTTATCATGTTAGTAATAATATCAGTAGTTAATTCAAATAACTTACAACGTTATTGAATGCTGCTTGACAGCTGAAAATACGTTCCGGAAATAGACACATATTATTTTCCCAAAACATGTTTAACTTGAACTTAGTTTAATTTAATTTAATTTTAAAATATGTCCCACTTTTTTAACCTTGTTTTTTGTTTTAAAATGACTTGGAGAAGCGACCCATTGGGAAATAATCATTTTGTTGCATGTAATTTAGTATAGTTCCACTCAAAAATTCAATAAACTTTTCAAGTCATATATTAATAATTCTGTTATTGTTAAAAATAGATGGGTATTTACCCTCCCATTCTTGATTTAAAATCAATACAATGGGAAATTAATATTGAATGTGGCATAAGAAAATTATGTGAAATACCAGGCTTAATGTAGAAATTTTTTAAATTTTACTTGCAAGTGTGACAAAAACAATGTTAATTGCTATTGAAAATTTATATGATCAAATTCTAGTTTGACTTTCGCTTCCACCTGTAATTTATGCTGTGTTGTTGATAACTCCCCACTTAACCCCAACTTTTTCTCTCCCCAGGTATCAGCAGTGGATCATGAGCGCCTACGGGGAGCTCAAGAAGACCAAGACGATAACGCTGAAGAAGTACGACCGTATCGTGCGCACGCTCAAGGGGCAGATCCCCAACATGGCGGAGAACTCCAAGTTCCGCTTCTGGGTGAGGACCAAGGGCTTCTTCCTCGGACCCCCGGACCCCAGCGGAGCCCAGCACCTCTACGTCACCTGCTCCCGGGTGAGTGGGGGAAGCAGTCATGTTGGAAAAAAGTAAAAAAAAAAAAATGAAAAAACACCAAACAAAATATTTAATAACATTCTTTTTAAGAAACGCTGATAACAAAAAAAGACATTAAAACATTTAAGAGCTTTAAAAAAGATGAAAAATTATAAAAAATGCCAAATCAATAAAAAAAGTCCAAACAAACAAAAAAAAGCCTTTAAATACAACAAAAAAGTCAAAAACAAAATATGGAAATTATAAATTTATCTCCAGATAATGGAGTGATATGTGTTTAAAACTTTTTTTGTATTCTATAAGAAATGTTGTTTGTATATTAAATATCTCGATTATTTTTTACCCTCATTGTAAATGGTTTGTATTTTCTTCGCGCATATAATTTTGAAAACTTATTAATTATGGTAAAATGTTATTTTATTGTTTTTTATATTTAAATATTTATTTTGTTTATTGGTATTTTTTAATTTTGCATTTAATGCCATACCTGAAGACACTATGAACATATGATCAGTTAAAAATTGCAAAGTTTAGGAGTATAGACATATCTTATCATAGTGTCATAATTAAACCATTCTCTGCATTTTAATAACGAAACCCTACGATCACGAATAATAAGTTGGACCGATTGCATAAACGTACTACGAACCCTTTACAACACAGAAAAAACTCCACATCCAAGGTCACTCGAGTTGCATAACAGCTGGGAACGTTTTAAAATGTAAATCGGCTGATCGTCAGAGACTGGTCCAGTTTTTTGTGGAGTGGCGCTGCACGCGCTCACCATAGTACTGTATAAAATGTACTATCAAATCTATTGAAATAAATCAAGTTTGAAGTATATGATTTATTATAAAAAATATAAATGAAGTAGCTAAGTGAATGAATGGAGAAATTTGGATTTTGCAACTTTATCTAGTTTTATTGCAATATATGTTTACTTCACAATAATATTAACCAAGCCTAGGTAAAATAATACAATTAAGAGTGTAATATAGGATAATATAACTTGAATACCATTTCACTGAAGGATGCCGTTTCGATCCTGGGAAAAGTTATTGTTTTGATGGTTTTGACTGGACCCAGCTGCCTTTTATTTGGTCATTGGGCTATTAATTTAATGATCCTGACAAATGAAACAGCTGCTATTTGTCACTAACAAAGCTACACCTCATCTGATCCATTACAATCATCACACTCACCATTCAGTCACACTCACCTTTAAATTCTCACCACAGAGAGCGTCAGTGTTTCAAATAAAGTATCAGAGTAAGTATCAAAGTACTGTACTTGAATAAGTTCTCGTAAGGTTCGTGAAACTTAATAAATATTGCTATAAATATACGTATAAAATTATAATAATAAATTAAAGAGTTAAATTCAGTAACTTAATTAATTATTTGTCTTCCGAAAAACTATATAATATTATCATATTTTTTAATACATGAGTATAAAATGTTGAATACACTTTCAAGCAATGAAAAACTGTTAATTTAATGGAATCATTTATTTAAAACTGTAATTATTATATTCTTTGGTGGGTTACCTATAAGTGAATTAGAGTGTAAATATTAAGTTCTAAACAATTAAACATAACTAAATAAAGGGTAATTTGAATTCGAAGTTAGTTTACTTACAAGTCAGAAAACCATATCTAAACAAAACAAAGTATTATTCACATTCCATGTTAATGCAATGTTTTGCAATAACCATTCAAATCTCCACAAAAACTCTTACAGAATAACAATATTTTTACTACTGTTGTATATTGCAAATTGCAAAAAAAATTACTATAGTAAGGTTCACGAAATTGTCCGATGACGGTTTATGCATTGTTGCCAAATCTATGTAGAAACTTATTTTTATTCGGTACTGGATTTTACCCGCGGCTTCGCTCGCAATGTAGCCATAAAAAAATTATCAAAGATCATTACAGTAGAAATTGTCATTGAATTTGTTTCTTAGCAAACGATAAAAAATCGATTTTCAAATCTTTTATTCAAACATTTTTTTATCTTTCACAAAAAAAATTCTTTTAAAATAGAAAGTATTCTATGTTACTTCCGATACCTCCGAGAATATGTGTACAAAGTTTCATGTTGATCGGTTGTGTAGTTTTCGCGTGAAAGTCTAACAAAAAACAGGACATTCACATTAATTTATAATATTCGCAGGATTATTCGCGGTAAACATAACAAAAAATGACAACATTGCAGGGCGAAAGGGGCACAGCTCTTCAACCTAACCTGGGGTACCTCAATTTTAAATTCCCATTGGACTATTTTCGTCGTTTTTTCCCCACATTTTACACTCGATATACAACGTACGCTTGGAATTGACAAAGTACGTAAAACTCCCATGACAGCGCTAGCTTCCAGAGCAGTGTTTAGTTTGAAGAGTCACCGCTAGAGTGTAGCGCATTATGTCTCAGTTGCTTGTACTGTATCTGCTTATCCCCCACTCTATACAGTAACTTTTATTATACGAGTATTTGCATATAATTTCATAAGTTTAATTATTATAAAGCAAGATAGTCTCCGACGATTAAATAGTGAGTTACTTTCAAAAAAACCTTACTCAGAAGCTATATAAACCGTGAAAGAAATGAATATTTTTGAAAAATATGAATTAAATATGAGATTTGAATTTTGCAAGAACGTAATGATTTTCCTCTTCTGAATATCAGGACAGGATATTTGTTTGTATTAATATACTATAGTAAAATGCAAAAACATTTTTCTCCTCTTAATCTCGTCTATTTTAAGTAGGACTTTGTATTTAAAGTAAATCTTGTTATGGTTATTTGTAACGAAATAAGCTTACCCTATTCTGAGCTTAAATGAATTTTAAGAAAAAAAGTATCAATAAAAACCAATAAAATAGTAAATTTTCTCTTGATTTGTCAATAAGTTACCTAATTGTGAGTTGCCAAAATAATTGTTGAGTTACTGTAGGTCCAATTTCTAATGTTAGTCTATAAAATATAGTTCCGGTAGAAAGTAGTAAAGACAAATTTAAATGTTAAACTAGGAAAGGAATCTCAAATACGTCACTTTGCTTATTTGGAAAGTACGAATTTATTACGACGTAAAAAATATTTTGATCCATTTTAATGGGATGAACATCCTGATTTCGTCATGAAGGCACTAGTAAATTAGGTTTTTAATCAATTGTAAAAAGTTAAAGTAATTTTTTACATAAAAACCAGAATAACACATAAATATACAACTTATAACATTCATATGCAGTAAATTTACAAACACAAAATTTATAATAAACTAGTGGTGAAACAAAATCTGCATTACCGACGTTATTGACCCTACAGTTACCGACGTTTCGCAGTAGTTCCTCCCGACGCCGCTAGGTGTCTCTAGATGATATGCAGCGCTGCCGCGCCTGCTGTTATGCAGGCAGGAATGTCTGTTATGCGCACACAACGCACTTGGGAACTCCGATATCAGGAGAGCAGCACCGCCTAGCAGCCGCGAGACGCGACGAAATAAATCTTTACCTGATGCTCCAATTACAGACCTATTAGAGCTCAGTCACAAGTGAAATGTTTTATGACCCCACACTTCAAACTTGTGCCCTTACATTCATGGCGGTATTCCTCAGAGGGGATTTATTTTTATTTCCAGTGATTTATTCGTTTAAATGCTGTAATGTGCGGTGAGAATTTTTTATAGCTGAGACAAGTGTACCAAAAACATTCTCGGAATTAGATTATTTTATTTATTACAGTTGAGAAGACCTATGAAATAATTATAGAAAAACATATTGTACCACTGTTAATATATAACTAAATAAGAAAAAACGTTTTTGCTAGAAGTAACATTAAACATTAGGAATTAAAACTAAGTCCGTGATTTTTTTATATTTTTGTCAGTTTAAAATTTTAAAAATTCTCTTTACAAGTCTGAGATTAGGGAGTTTGAATGAGACTAACTGTGAAATAGTATTTGAATATTAGTTATGTTCGATTGTAGGGGACATAAAACAAGGCTAGTTGTTTTTTATGCAATACGACAGATGATAAGGAATGAAACCTATATTATTTTTATCTTTGTACTGTGTTATAATGAAACAAAAATGTGGAGGATTCGTAGTTTGTAAAAAATGTAGTTTGGTTTACACATTAATAGAGCTTGTAAGAATTCACTTACCTAGTTTTTAAAGTAAATAACTACTGACAAATTTCTGAAAGTATTAAATCAACGTACTTTACTCTCCTAAAAAATCTAACTTTTGCAATAGGTACCAAAATTAAACTTAAAATGATTTCTCTCACAGTATTTCATTTGTTATTTTCCTTTTACCTCGTGAATAAAATATCACCTCCATGCATTCTTTATATCAAGTTAACAAGGTATTAATTAAAATCGGAATTATCAACGTAAAACTACAGAGATTAAATATCATTGGGAAATTTTGTACTGATTTGTTTGTATTGTACATTGTGTGTGTTTATAGTAGTGTGAAAATAGGACTGATTAAAATGTTAATTTTAATCTAAAATAAGTTCGGAATGAATTCTTTGTTATTTGATCTGCAATGGCAATAACTTGTAAATTCTTTTTTTCCACAATCGTTAACGATTGAAATAAGAAATAATGATTTAAAACTATTATTTAGAATTTATTTAAGTACATATAAAACCTGACTTTGGTGGTTTATTCCACCATTATTAATAATATAGAAATTAATTAAAAATAAATTCATTATTGAGAGAATTTAATTGAGAGTGTAAAAAGTTAATTTATAACTTGTAACTTTTTGACGACTTATAATTGTTAGTAAAGGCTATTGTGATAGACATAATCTTAAAGAACTCTTTCTAATAATAATTTATCATAGTTAGTTTCGTTAGTACCTTATGATGATTATGATAAGAAGCATTTTACAGGAAATTCCAGAATAACGCAACGTTATGTCTAAGATCTTCACCTTACTACATCATAATATTTACTGTACTACATTCATTCTGGATTCAACCAATTCATAGAGAGAATTCTCCCTCCCACCTCCACTAAGTTGACCCAGATTTCCGCGAAGACGCGTTGGAAATTCCAGAATAATTTACATCCTCTATGGTAACATTTTAAGACGCGTGAGCAGTTTTCCCTCTACTCACCAAAGCGCGAGAGACAGACGGAAAGACGGAATGGACAACAAACAACAGACAGATGGACAGACAGTCAGAAGGAAGACAGAGAGGGACGAGGAGGAAGCCTCGCGGCGCGTCGGATAGAGTGAGACAGGTATCAGCGGTATCAGGGCGGCAGAGGTGGGCAGTCGAGAGCGCGGCAGTCGCTCCCAGCCTCGGCGGGCAATTGCTTTATTACCAGCCAGATTATCTCAGTCGGCACTGGATGTCGGAAATGATGATTGTGGGTTTTTTAACATATAATATAGGTTTTGGTGAATGAATCTCTGATTATATTAATGTAGGGTGGAATATAATCCTGTTTGAGGAATGTTAACTTATAAAGTAACGAGTAACCTAAAAAAAATTATAAGAACAAAAAGTAAAATTTAATTTTATTTTTAGTTTGTTAGTTTTAAAAGGTACTTTAATTCATTTACCAATATGATCACGAAAATTAAAAAATCACAGAATAAGGCAGGGCGCGCACTACTTCGGAATCGGCTCGGCTCGGCCGGAATCGGAAATTTGCTTTGCATGTAACTTAATGGATCGGCAAATGCCGATCCGTGCCGTGCCGTCCCGATGTAGTGCGCGCGTCTCCATTACATTACACGCAAAGCAAATTTACTCACCGGGCCGATTCCGGCCGAGCCGAGCCGATTCCGAAGTAGTGCGCGCCGTGCCTAAAGGGACTAAAATAAAATTTAAAAAGTTTTTTTCACTAACAGTGAGAGTTATCAATTGAGTTGTGGTACTTGAACCCACTATGTCATTCAGAAACTGTGAAAATAATGTTCCTGTTGTGGTTCAAAATCATTCGTAAAACTTAGACAGTAGTTCCCTGATCTTTTGTCACTTTAGCCAACTGTATAGGCCTACTCATTTCCGCGGAACTTATTGAAACATAATACACAATAATATAAAATAAATGAAAATTTAATCTTATGTAACGTCAAAGAGATGTTTTAATGTAGGCTAGTAGATGGTAAAAACAATGTTTCCTACAGCTTTAATTTGAAAATATTATAGAATAAAACTAACTTTGCATTATAGGGCCTACTTAAGTTTATGCCAATCGTTTCCAGTTTTAGATTCAATAAAAAATTATCTCTAGATTAATTGTTTATTGTGTAATCGATAAAGGTTCACATTAACATAAAGTACCAGGTTATCTTGTTTTGTAACTGACCATTTGATGTGAAGCCTAATTATTTTAGAACTAGGAACATAGGTAAATAATAATTAGTATTGTTGACGTCCGAAACAAATTTGTACAAGCGTTGTTGAACATTTCAATGGTCGGTGGGAGACTACTTGAAATGAGTGTGTAGTGAGAGTACGCACAGGATTGAATGCCGATTTATAAATATATTATTAAAAATATACTTGTTCAGGAAACAGCTTTCCTATTTTATTTTAGGACATTCCAGTGATCTGTGCAATTTATATTACGGTACTTCATTACCCAAGAATCATCACCTTAACCTAACACTAGAATAACAATCAAAGGTTTCAAATTACCGATTCGAATAAAAATATCTTAGAAGGAATTTGTAGAGTCCAAGCAGACTTTAAATCTTCAACTTTACAAATTTTTAATGAAATGATATCTTTTTACCCTCACTACTAAGTAGAATTTCCTATTTTTAGTTAATTAATTAAAAAATTAATAAATGACATGAACATATTGAACATACGTAGGCAATGTAGGCCTATTATAGACTCCACCTTCAGTCTCAAACTATGAGTCTTAGAAATTTTAATTAATTTAATGTAATACAGTATCACCTAAAACACGTCGCTTGATACTCACTTTTAAAACGTATTTCTTGATCCCAGTCCCATAGACTTGATTGCAATTTAGATTTATGAAGTAAAAAAAATTCAAACCAGTTCTCTACGTTTGTTTTGATCACTCCCGATTTCAAAATTGACCGTTACACGAAAGAGATGTCGAAATCTCCAACAAATAACAAGCTTTGATAATGCAGATTTTGATAAACAAACTGACCTTCTAGAAGCTGCATAATATAAACCCTCCCACCGAATCTTTAACCGTCCGAACAGACCGTTGCGGACCACAATCCTAGACGAGGGGCTAAAACTAGATTCGCAACTTGATAGATCGCAGAAACTAACGGTTTTTTTCTCACACTCCCCCATGATTTAATCGAGTGCCTAAACTATTTATATCGGTCTCAGACTAGTCTAAGGGTTGTGGGCGATAGTTCGTTGGGACTAGTTTTAACGGTAACTATTTGCCAAACTAGATTCCTTGACTCTGGGCAGGAACTATTCTCCAACGAGGGTGTAGGAATAGTGTAGGAGGGTTGGGGTGGTTTCGCCAGTTTGCCTCCCTCTCCCCAGACACGTAGACATTTGGGGGGGGGGGGGGGGGTGGGAGAGGGTGAAATACTGGCCAAGTGCAAGGTTGTCACTTGTTTCCTAGTTTGACAAGTGGTATTGTTGCGATTGTTTACTTGCAAATGCAGCCTGAGTCAACAATGTCAACCCTTCTCCCTTTTTTAGCATTTTTAAAGCTACTTGACTATTACTAGTTATAGGCCTAGCTAATAGATAAGTCAAAAATTAATTAATACACGTTAAAATGTCGTTGGTGTCGTTGCGAGTAATTAAATTTTCAAATGGTTTCTGAACCATGACTAATAAGATATATATAAAGCAATTGCCGAAAAACTTCTGCAGATGCACCAGAGAACTACTGTATTTCGTTATGAACTTATATTAATTACTTAAATTTAATTGGCTTATTATTTCTTCGCATCATAGTTGTTCAACACATTGTTGTCTTATTATAAGAAACATTTTTGTAATTATCAGTGGTGATAAATATGCTTGTAGGCACCGATACCTGAGTGGTACACTAAACATACCTACCAAACAAGTTTTAAAAATGACTTTACAAGAAAAAAAGATATAAAAGACTTACTTTTTATATCTTCCCATCCTTAATACTATTGCTGTGGCGAGGGTTTAATAAATGTTAATGCAAAAGTTTACTGAGCTTTCATACTTATTTTTCTTGAATATAAATTACTAGACTAGAAGAAGTTTAAAAATGCCATAAAATTTGACCTGAAATTTTAACAGTATTAGGCCTATTATTGCGTCATCGCTCTTCACTGAATCAAAGTCTTCTGCGGAATAATTAGGACCTTAAACAGAAAGTTCTTTGATTTTACAGTTGACAAGATGCTTAAGTCATATTTTGAACTTTATATACCTGATGATCTTATCAACGAAAATAAAACAATGCTATTTGTTAGAGATATTTGAGTTTAAAGTACAAATGTCCAAAGAAGAATTGATGCTCCAGTTTCTTTAATTGCCTCTAATTTTACCATTTAAACTGTATAAAAATAGCCCTTTATCTCAGCACTAGTCGGTTATCCCGATCAATTCTGATGTTTTCATTGAGAGAGTCAAGAAAAACAATAAGCAAGTAGTCTTAGCGCGTAAGTGTTCTGCAGTAACATTGTTCGCATTCCACAAATAAAGCTCGACATCTCAAGAAGTCATCCTTATATGGTTCTGAAACTGCTTGTGGTGTACAGTTCCATCTATTGCAATATTAAGTTATATAATATCACCCGATACGTCTTCCATCTCCATCAGGATTAAAGCAATAATTACGTTCTCCCAATAGACAATAATATTGATTGACCGAAAGTAGGCCTAACGCGTAAAAAAGTACTTAGTTAAACAGAAATATTGTGAGTATTTTTCCATTTTAACCGACACTGTTTAAAAACATTTATGACTTAACCCTTAAATGCAAGAGGAAATAATTAACTTCCCTCTAAAAAATCAAATTGTCAATCAATTTGAGTTTTTAATTAGCAATTGGATTCAATTTCAACTAAAACTGTGAGTTTCGTTGTTTTCTTTTGCCGGTCAGAAGGCTATACGTAGAGATATCACATCATCTGTAGGCCTACACTTTCCTATTAGTCTTTCCTATAAGTCTTTCCTATTAATTGCGCGTTCTTTTGCCGGTCAGAAAGCTGTACGTAGAGATATCACATTATCTGGACACTTTACAACTAAGTCTTTCCCATCAATTTCACGTCAACCTTCCATATCCAGTTTGTGTCATAGATATTTCCAACACTCTTGGTTTTAACTGCTCAAACTACGAATCTTGCTATAAATCAAGGAATCCCCGCATGGAGGTGCGTCGCCGTCGTCGCGCACACCTGACCACGACCACCTCCACCGGTGGAAAAACTCGTCACTGATTGACGCAAGACAAGGTCGACGGGAGTGAGGCATTCCGAATTGTGAGGACAAAGCTGAGGGGAACTGTCCAAGGTCCGGTGTTGCAACTGCTGCAGCTAGGTGCAACCGCGACGTCTGCACGTCGCTACGTCGCAACAGTTACTGGCGGCGGTTGCAACAGTAGTGACAGACGGGAGAGCCGTGGGAAGCAGTATTGATCATCGATTATAGCTGATTATAGATCAAACAGATCATATTTGAAGGAACACGAGTCAAAATGGTAGTGGTTATTGGGAATTAATTGTCACTGGTATGAAGTTTAAGAGGAATTTGAATATGAGTGGTTATTTGTGATAGTTGCAAGAGTGGAAAAAGACAATAAGATGTGTAACAGGTTTTACTACCGATTTTGACAAAAAATGACTGTTAAAATCACAGCGAGGCCATTCAGGAACGTTTCAAGTTTTAGTGTGAATACCAGAGGTGGTTGGTAAGAAAGACACACAAGACATGATGGTTTTAATACAGGAACCTGGTCATTAATTAACTCTGACTGGCCATTCTCGATGGGTAAATATTGGTGAAAGAAATTCAAACTGTGCCTATTTGAAATAACTGAGTAGTTGTTACCTGAATAGTTTGAAACTGAGTTGATATAGTTTAGGATAATTTGACTATCTGGTTCTTGATATCTGCTGATAATACGGAACAATTTATGGAGGTTCTTTCATGCAGATGAGACATACTTGTAATTATCGTATCCGTCAGTAATGTTCAGGTTCCTTACCATCTATTTTCATGAATCTTCTACAATTTTCTTCATCTCCCTCTAACAGATTTCTCTTACATGATTTATATTCAACGACTTTAAACTGCAAATTGCCGTTATTACTAAGTTATTATTTAAATGATTTTACAGTAAACAATAATACTATCCAGGCGATTAAATTAATATTTAACTACGGTATATGTAATATTCCTGTGAATTCAATAAACAAAGAGCCTTTTACCTTGTTTCAATTTATTTTTAACCTTTACCCTCGTAATATAAGAAAGGAAATATAAACACATAGCTATTATTTGCATATTTCTACCATTCCATAGCTATTTACGATACAATAAAACAAAACAAGTTGAAGTCTTTCTCTTTGAGTTTAAGTAAAGAAATTTGATTCATTAATATAAGAATGGTAAATTTTGATATTTTCTTTCCCAAATATTTCCTATCACAGTTAACTCACAAAAATAGCAAACCCACATTTATATAAAGCACAACCCCGTAGCGAGTGGGTGCAAGTCTGGGGTATAATATTCTCGCGCGGGATGGACACTTTGGAACAACAAAGGATAAAGGACGGGGGAAGGGAAGGGTAGGGCCGACCCTAAGCCCACAAAACTGTTCCGAGCTCTCCCAAAGGGATAAGAAACTCCTAGATCGATAGTCGGCCAGAGCTCCAACCCAGCTATACATCAGCCGTGGAAAACTGCGGGGCAAAAACCTGCAGTAACGACTTGGGTTTGCTAAAACCGAGAAAGGGGGAGTGGGTTGGTGGAGATTTGTTATGGAAATATATTTATGTCAAGGTCGTTTGTTATGTCAAGGTTGTTTTGAAGAGGAGTCCAATGTGTTTAAAGTGTGAAACTAAAATATTTTATGTTTAATTATATATGGTAGAGTACTTTACATAAGTTGTAACGAGGAAGGGCGTTTTATAACTCCCCAAAATAAGTCCTTTATGTGAAATTCCGAATTTCACGAGAATTGAGTTAGTGTAGTTTTTATAAAACTTCTGATTTTTATTGTGCTTCCCACACTTTCGCGCGTGAAGTGTTCTGAACACGTTTAATATTCATCTTGTTCACAATGTTTAAGAGTTCACTTTTTAACTCTATTTCTTTTGAACAACCCGTGAAATAAAGTTTAAATATCAAACATGGTAAAATAGAATTTTTATTGTTTTTATATAATTCTATTACATTTTTGAACGTCCTGACACACTCCAAGAGCCATGGCCCTACTATAAAAAGCCAACCTGTTGTTATGTAAGATCGTTAATTAATAGCCATCATGCTAAATGACAACTGGGTCCAAATTATATCCTGTACAGAATTGAACTGACAAACGCTTCAGGACTGTGTGATAGAGATGTTTTGCGACACACGGTAAATTTTACTGCAAATGCTATACGATGTTTTAAAATTGTCAAATTTACGAGTAGTATACGTTATGTAATGTTAGACAGTACAAATAGGTGCAGTAAACGGTAAAATAATGTGTATTTTTTGCCATTAATCAAAGATATCCTATTTCGTCAATAAGTATAAATAACTAAATCGATTAAAATAACTTTTGGCGGTTAACATATGTGAAAAACTCCTTTACTGGACTAAGATGAACGGTATTGGTACATTACAACGTAATCTTTAAAATAGGATACAATTAATTAGTGACAACAAATAATTCCTCACTAATTAAAATAACTATACATTAATTATTAATTATAATTTAGACATAATAACTTCAGATTAAAACTATATATTCGTAAAATGAAAGCTTAACGGGAAATGTGAGAAAACCTTCAGGAATATTAAAAAAGTAAATAATAAATAAACAAGTTTAAGTTATGACAAACTGGGACTAACCAAAATGTCACAGAGAAAATGTCACAGTCCATGTTTTCGTTCAATGCAGCATCATTGTAAAAGAACCACTGATTTGAACAATAATTGCTACGCAACATTTCGTTTGAGTAAATGCAAAGTGTTTCACACTTTCATTGCTGTTATTCAGTTCAACATGAACATCGTTGTAAAAGTGTTGCAACGACACAAACACAATAAATAAAAAAAATAAGTTTAATGGATGTACTTTGCATTAATTTTACTTAAAAACTCATTTTATATTTAAAAATAGTTTATATAATTATATGAACACCGTAATGTGTTTTAGTTTGGATTCAATGTCGAAGCAAATTAATAATTTAATCCTAAAATTGATGTTGGCAGCACTTATTTTGTGAAAGTAAATGTTCAAATAACGGTTTGAAATCAGTAATCTGTTGTGTAACGGATGAAATCAGATTCTTCCCTCCAACTATTAGTACAAGATTCAGTACTATCCGTCCCATCACTATATTTATTTTTTATGATCGAAACATATTTTAAGGTTAGAGGAGGTCTTAATTATTGAAAAAATGTTTGAAGTATAAAAAGATTTTTTTGCAAAAAGCAAAAGTATTCCATTTCAAACAAACCTACCCATTAACTGTGCATTTCAAATTAACCTAAATCTTTGATTGCACCAAATTAAAACAGAGACAGTAAAATCAGTTAATATTGTATTTCATTTATGGAGTTTGAGATGAATAAGATATTTTAGACTACTTGGCATTGTTTTTGGTATAAGTAATGTTACCTACATGAACTCTTAAAATGCATACAAGTACATTAAAGTTACAGTAATACTTAACAAGTAAGATTTGCTTTGTAACAGTTGTCAAGAAATGCTGGAAACGGAATAGCTACGTAGTTAAAACAGAATTGTACATAAAATGTGACATTACGTTTACCCTCTGATTGTAAAAAGACAAAGATCGTAAACTTGATAAGTTTAACCAGAAATGGGTGTCGGTTTGCAAAATCTTTATTTGTGACATTAAAAGCACCTGTATAAAACTGTTGGATTTCTTCCTTGGTCAAAATACATAATAATAATAAAAACTTATCCTAGAATACACTTAAGGTGAATATGACTGAAAGGCGAATTTAACTTTGTATACGTATCACTTGCATTATTTCTTATTTATTATTTTTTCCTGGAAGGAAATGCAAATAAAACGAACAATTCCTGCAACTATAGTGAAGTATGGGGCAGAAACTAAGAAGGATGTCTTAAAACATTGTCCTTCTTAATTCAATTCCTTGGCAACGTATGTAAACATTGTCCTTCTTCAAATGAGTCCATTTTAATGGTTCAATCCAAAATATTTACTTCTTTAAAGATTGTTTTGCTGACAAATTTAGATTAACAATAAAAACTCATAAGCTTTCTACACTCTTTCGCACACTGTGCGTTTGCCAAACACCCATTACCTAATCAGCTGGTCTTTATCAGTAACAAAGCTACTCCTCATCTGATCCATCACGCATCACACTCACTCTTTAGTCATATTCACCTCAAATTAAACACTAGAGTTCGTCGTCGGTTTCTTAAATTAGGTGTCCATATATTTTCTTTAACCCAGGTTATCCTCAACTATACACAATTAATGTTCCTATGGTTGTATCAAAATCCTGTGTTGGTTTTGTTTTTCATTCCCTTCTATTATCCACTCGCAGTGATCCTCCAGTCCTTCCTTCATCACTCTGTAATACTCTGATCCATATATTATCCACTCTCTGAGTTGTCCTCTAGCAATCCTCAACCTCATTCACACTCCGGTTTATCCGCATCGCCGCTTATCCGCACCCCGATGTTCCAGGAGAGCGGAGAGACGCTGTACAAGCGGGTGGCGGTGGTGGAGAAGTTCTTCGACATCATCTACAGCATCCACGTGGAGCTCGAGGGTCGCGGTGGAAGACACGTGGGCCAGAAGAAGACCTACCGAGCGGTGAGTGTAAAACTGGATTTCTTCTGCCTAGATAAAGTAAGACACGCAGAACGCTGTGATAATATAAGAAATAGTCGTTCTAAAATACACACGGTTCCCCATATTACCACCAACCTAGACACCGACTGTAACCTCGTCAGAATTAACTAACACTGAACTAAATCATCAAAACGTATTATCTACAGTAAGAACTGGTGTTATACATTCTCTAACCAAACCTATATTATAACATTATTATAGTTTTATTCTATTAAAGAAAATTATTTTACTTTGGACGATTCCGTATAATATAAAATACTTACAAAAGCATGACTTTACAAAAAAAGTAAATAAAAAAAATATAAAATATCCCAAAGAAAACGTACATAATGCAATGATATCTTCTTATCAATGTGTAAAAATATCATGAAAAGTGCGAACAGTTTTTTACTCTTTAAATAGTTTTCAGCCCTGTACTATTTCACATCAAGTACATTTTTATATACCTCTTATGACCTCAAAACTCACAAGATTTAATAAAATTCCTTTTTCATTATTATAAAAATATCATGAAAAGTTTCAACCGATGCACTTACCGGTACTTATTTTGAAAAAAATTAAACAGTACCTAGACCTTACACTAAGAATTTATATATAACTTCAAATCAGTGTATAAACTGAATACCATAATATTTTGTTGTGTTCGATGTCGAAGTGGTAATTCAAACGAGGCAGGTTTATTAGTTTATCGATGGGCGTTACTGAAGGCGCAAACAGGTCACCCCGCGGGCACCTGCCAGGCCCGCGACATCTGGCGAGGGGTTGGAGCCAGAGGGGCAGAGCCCCGACAGGAACATTCCCGCGGGATGCTGGAGGGCCGCGGCTCGCGAGATCTGGTCGCGGCCTGGGAGAGGAAACCAGCTTCCAGGAATACTAGCTGGACCACTACTAGAACATTGACTTGTTCAAGGGTCCAAAATACTGAGGGGCATAGCCCTAGACGGGACCTTGCTAGGATGCTGAGGTCGTGATCTAGGAGTGGCCTGGGAGAGAAAACCAGCTTCCACTAGCTGGACCACTACGACTAGAACTCTAACTTACTATGTAGTCGATTGTCGGAAAGCCAGAGGGACAGAGCCCTAGACTGGTCTTTTACTGTGATGCTGAGGTCATGATCTAGGAGCAACCTGGGAGAGAAAACCAGACCCTGTGATGTAAAATCTGGACCCTAACTTGACCAGAACTTTCAAATAGCTTTTGTTTGTACGTGTGAATACCTAGACTATTATGGACTAGTTATGGACGATGAAATAGCGAGACTGGATTATAAGGGACGTTAAAAATATCAAATAGCTGATGGGTGCAAGAATAGTTTAGAGACCAATAGATTATGTTAATAGACCGCCTCAGCAGTTACAACACATCACATTTCTTGTCAGGTAGACTAAATAAACACACCCAATTTGATGTAGGACTGATGAACATTTGTAATAATCGTGTTAGAAAATTAATAAGTTTATATGTATAAATAGGTTGTGTTTCGTGAATTGTCAGTGTAAGATTCTATATGTATTAATATTATTAATTCCATTTCAATTTTACTACATCCCTTTGTTGGATAGATTTTAATAAGTTTTTATATTAGCACTTCAATTCACAGAGATCCCACAGTAATATTTGAAACATTTTGCTGGATATCTTATTGTAACTAATTTACAATGGTAGATGTTTTGGGCCGACAATCCAAATTGATTTCTCCTCCTCTTCTCCAGATTCCGCGTTAATTGGCTTTAAGCTGTAGCGATTTTTAAATTTGTTTGAATTTTGTTCTGTATTGAGATAAATATGAGATTTAACCAGGTGCTTTATCGTCCCCATAATATTTTGACAGTTATCTTTATTCCCGCAGATCACCGAGAGCTTCGCTTTCCTCCCCCGAGAGGCGGTCACCAAGTTCCTCCTGGGTTGCGTCGAGTGCCAGCGGCGGTCTGACGTCGACCTCTCTACCAGCGACAAAAGCAAAACACCCTCGACACCAACACGTACACTCACACCAAAACACAACACGGATACCAACACCACCACAAACCCACTCACCAACACCGACACATCACCATACGACCAGACTGTACCTTCACAGACGAGTAGCAGTAGTGGCAACCACGGTAGTGACGAGTCCTCTCCTAGGCCACCTTTGAGAGATTGTTCTTGTGATAATAAGCATGGTTCTGAGAGCCCACTGTATAGGCACTCTAGTGACGAATCTAAAACCTCTTTCCAAGACACGTTAGAAGCAAAAGATTCTAGTGACATTTACAATGAAACACCAAAATCCGCTCCTCTTCCCATGAACCTTAGCTTGATCCGTCGTAGAATCCCTTTGAACCTTTCCAACCTTGACAAAGACAAACACTTTTCCGTTATTAAATCCGGGTTCAACCACGAACCTTTAGAATCCACCATGAGACTGAGCACATCCACTCCCGACTCTAACAAAAGCAGGTCCACCATTAGCAGTAGTGATAGTGCCATCAGCAAATCTTCAGAATCAGACATTTCGCCAATAGAACCTGAACACTTCACCAAACCCTTTCCGAAGAGACTGTACACGATACACCCCACCACACTAGAGACTATTAGGATACCCTTGAAACACACAGAGATCAGTATATACTATGATAGAAACAGACCGTACATTAAACCGAAAAAGAGGTTTGACTTGGACTCGCCGCTGGAAGGTACAGAGGAAAGGCCTATCCTGTCCACCTACCTGAGGTACATGAGGAACCTGGGGTACTCGGACGAGGAGTCGCTCAAGCTGGAGTCAGAGGCGGTAAGTTGACTTCAATGTTTTTGTGTTTGGTAGATGAAAATTTGAAATTATGGTTTCCTCTTTAAAGATTTTGCTGTTTTCTTCTTTCGTCATACAGCAAAATGTGTAGATAGCTAAGTTGCAGCTCACTTTTGGGACAGTTTCTTGTGCCAAAGCTTCATCAAGACACCCACCCAAGTGATTTTATTGTGCCCAAAAGAACCAGTATCAAGAATCTACCTGATACCATGTCATTATTGTAAGATTCAAATTTCATGTAGGTCTATATGAAATTTCAAGAATGGAACGATTTTGGGAATTTCTAACGATTTTGGAGGTAGGTATTTAAAACCAAGAAGACTGCAACTTTTACAAACCACGTAAAAGAATTTGCCTAATCCACTTCCTGAATTTGATTATATCTATTGAAATGTAGTTCGAGGTGAAACCGAATATTCTCTATAAGCAGAGTGATACGAATGTGAAAAAGAAATTAGCATGTAATAAATGGTAAATTGTATTTTTATTAGTAAAAAACAGTAATTAGTAGGTTTCACCATTTTTTAGTGATTAATTAACCATCTTAATGTTTATTAAAAATGGTTTAAAAATCTGCCTGAAATAGTAAAAACTCCTTTTAAAAAACTGTTAAAAATCTTCCACCAAGCTGTTCAACAATTACAACTACCAATTAACACTACTTTACATGTTAAACTGTCCACATTAATCAAATTTGACACAAGAGAGAAACCAAAGGCTTATAAGCCCCTGAGGGGAATCAAATCTGCGAGGGAGTCAAAAGGGGTGGGGGTACTAAACGATAAAAGCTTATTAATCTCGAAATCAAATAGAGTTTCCCCCAATAATCTTTCCGACGCGGAAAGGGTGACACGGTCGTACTCCATGTAAATACGCGGTTTCGATCCCTTACTCTATGGCGAGTCTCCTCGTTCTCTTACTCTACACCCCTCTGTAAATCTACCCGCTCGTTTTCGTCATTAGTCTCTAGCTGAAAGCGGGACGATTACTTAGCAAGGGCAAAGCGCTTAACGACTAGGGGCGCCGGAAAAGTTAGAATTATGAGACTGGAAAAACGCAATTACAAAGAATTATTAAAAGAAAAAAATTGTGGGAACGACACTCAAGGGTGGTAACAAAAGTTCCGTTTTGATACAATTTTTCTCAGACTCGGGTTTAAAAGAGAAGAGTTGAATTCAAACTTGTGAGTTGAATTTTACACAAACAATGATACTGTAGAGTTATCACACATAAATCAGATAAAATTGATGGATTAAAAATACTCCTTCTTCCTTCTATAGTGTTTATTAATCCATGCTGAAATATAAAAATTAACTTTTTAAAATGTATGATAGTTAATTTTTAACCCAATCAAGAGAACAAACGATTTAGATAGTGCTGTGATAATGTTTTGAAAAAGGAGTATGTTAAAAAGGGGTATTTTAATTTTATTGAAGCAACTCATTGCATTTTTTTATTCACCACATTATAAGGGTTGTTTGATTAACAATATGAAATACGCCCGCATATTGCTGTACTTTTCTTTAAATAAACGTTTTAATGGTATTTTTGTCAAATTTATTTGTTTTAGCGTGTTTGACATATTTGTGTTTTACTTTTGCTTTCATGACGTATCAATATGTGATCAACTGCGTTTGTCGGAAATATTTAACTTCTTTATTGATAAACTTTAATGCCAACTCTAAAATTTTACCTGATAAAGCTTTAGTGTTTTACTCCTTACTGACATTACACTTATAAATGATACAGTAATAGTTTATACCACTCGCAAACAAGTTAGCTTGTTATTAAAAATATCTTTTGTAAAGAATTTATTCTTTATTGAAAAGACCCAATGGAAATGACATTAGCCAGCTTTCTTATAAACATATTATTTAATTTTTTTCTTGCAAGAATTCTCCTGAACTTACGATTTGATTGATTCTACGTTAAAATTGAGATCTCGCGATTAATACCTTTTTTATCTATATTTTTAAGAGGATGTTTGTATATATATTTATATATTTGTAATCGATGGACTCGGAAACCACGGGCCACTGGACCGTTTGCCATGAAACTCGGTACATACATCGGACATTTTTATGGAGAAGGTTTTGTAAGCCATTAGTTTTTGTATAGCCCTCAGAGCTTAGCCCCAGGACCGTCATAATCGTACTTATGTCAGAATTTCTTCTTTTCTTCTAGCTGTTGTCATGGAAACAATAAAACAATTTTTCAGGTTGGCATTGCAAAGCATGAGGGGTGTCAGCTAGTATCAGAGTAAAACTATAACACTCAAAACAGCATTTTCTCTTAGTACCTACATGGATTAACCATTTTGTATTTGCAATTAAGAAAAAAATATAACAGTTTTGAATATTCTAACCAATTTGATTTCCAGTTTGCAAGGTCATATCAAAATAAATTTTAACCCGCCGTAGTCATTGAGAAATAAAAACACCTCACAGTACCATCTTATACACCCCCCATTCAAGGCGGTCTTCACGTCAAAGCATTAGTGATGATTCATTTTCCCGGAACGAAGGGCCAGACGGGGCCCAGACCGTGACATAATGACCAGACAGGTAGCCAGGATAATGATTGCGAGGACGCAGGCCGCTGCAACGGGGGAGGGCGGGGGCGCCCACAAAGGGGGTGAGGGTGCGCCCTTTCCCTTTCAAGCAGATTGTAAGGGTGCCGGGGCTTCTAGATGAGTTGGAAGACCCACAAAACCTTCTCGAGTTTCGCCCCGAGGGGAGCGCCGGCCAAAGTCGGATTTGGTTAACTTCACACACCCCCGGCCTTATTGGAGGGTTTTGGGCGCCTTGGAGGTTTTCTTGTTCCGTTGTAATTACTTTCTAAAATACGTCAAGTGAAAGAGGTAAGTCCTCCACAACTACTACTTCTTTTGAGCGATAAAAGTCTCAACAATATATGCAGCAAATATGAATAAATGTTAACTGTTTTGTAAACATCATAAATTTGACCTTACAAGTTATACAGGTACAAACGTATTATGTATAAATTATGTACGTAATTATGCTATAAAACTTCTCATTCAAGATGCACCTCTGGATGTAAACATATATAACTTCCTTATTATATCTAGGTAAGCAGTATGGTCACAAGTAACTTTCTCAGATGACAAAATGACCTTAAACTATTCTTTTAATAATAATAATATCTCAATATATCCGATATATGTATCTAATAGTTTATCCATACTTCGATACTTTAGATTTGTAGACACTTTAATAATTGAAACACAGACTATATACTATTGGACCAGGAATAAATCTCAAATCAATACAGTTTATAAGGTTGAACTGCCGCTAAACAAAGGGTACGTTATTCTACGCCAATGTTAATGTTATATACTTTGACCGTGCATATTATTTTAGAAAAATAATTACGAGGAAAGGATATTTAATGATTTTTTTCCGAGTAATAGACGCCATAACTCATATAAAAAACTGTCTCTAAAGTTTGAAATGTAAGATAATATTAACTAAAAGAATGCTAAGTAGGTAAATTATTTATCTTATTCACTAATACGATTTAACGCCAAACTTAAACAAAGGAGTTTCTCTCTTCACTCTTCACAAGAAAATTAATTTATGTTCTATCCCTCTTTCTCACTCGAATACTCAACCAATGAAATGTACCCCACGTATTGAAGGCTACAGCGAGTCCGTATTGACGCCATAGGGGCAGGTCAGAGATTAAAAAGTAATTAATGAAGGCCGGGCCAGAGGGGGGAGGGTGCGACACCCCTCGCACGCACGCTATAGGGGTGCATACTTAGTAGCCTGCATGCTCCACTTTTTCCAACACCACGCTTCAACTTTTTGTTAATTGTTTGGGTTTAAACTCTACACAGTTTGTTGGGGAGGTTTTTTGGTGGTCACGTGCCCTATTGGGATAGGTTAGTTAGTATTCATGGGTGTGCAAATTATTGTTAAGGGGTTAGTTGTAAAAGTAATTTATAGGAAGATTTTGAAAAAGAAAACTTTTGTTTATAAAAACAATGAGTCAATTAGGTGGGACATTTCCTTTGCGTATATTTCAAAAAAACTTTTCAATTTTGAAGTTGTATTTTTACTTTTTTACATGTTTATATGTTTCAAATTCAATCCATATATTAAGCCATATATTCAGCCATATATGTTTTTAAAATTACAAGATCGAAATGACAATTATTAAAAATTCTAATTTTAATGCACGCCTACATACATGAGTTCATAGTTTTTGGGCAAACAATAGCAAAAATAGTTTTGTAAAACCATTTTTTTCTGTAACTATTGTATGATTCCCAATAACTCCGTCAAGTATTTAAATTGGTAATGTTGAAAAATCGCACAATTAAGTCATATTTCCTTCTTATACACAAAATTACAGATAACTGCAATCAAATTGGAAAAAATATTTATGCGTATTTTTAAACTTAAATTTTCATCACCATTGTTTTAAAGTAATCATTGTAAAAAATGTTTAAAAAATAAAAAAAAACAGGTTGTTTCATACAATGTCATTATGTTATAATTTTTTTTTGCAAATAAAATTTAGTGCAAAAGCGATGAAAAATATGTTTTAATAAAATTGTGAAACATTAACTTGTAATCGAATAAACTATTTAGCATAAGGTTGAGACATTTCTTAGAAATCCGCTGTTTGCTTTTCGGTTCGTTGTAACTTTGGCGAAGCTTAGCAAAATTAACTTTTAATTGTTTTTACCTTTTCAGCTTGAATTAACCAGCCCTTTTCAATAATTAATTTTCTGATCTACTTGTAACCAGTTGGTATATATTTAATAATTCAATTACGTTATTACTATTGGTCATACCATTTTAAATGAGGTTTTGTAAGGTTGTGCAAGGTCCAGTTATCATACATGTGTCAATCTTGGTTCTTTTATCTTCTTTGTTCCTTGTTTGACAACAATTCAACTGACTTTTTCTACAAGGTTCATTCTAGACCAAGCGCTTATTGTCAGTCTTGCTTTATCGTTACTGATTAATTAATGAGTTTACGCTGTGTATTATATTTTGTTGCAGTTGTACTTTAAAGATGAATGAACGAAAATATCAGAAACATTATTGACTTACATAGGCCTATGCCAACCTGAGCTAATCTAACCCAACCACACTGACGGAGCACCCTTCCTCTACTGTCCTCGTCAACTTTGCCACCCTCTGGATCTTCGATGTAAAAGCTGGATTAACCTAAATACATTTAATTCGTACCTATATAAATTTTGGTACCTTAAAGACACTTTAGAGAAACTCTACTCTCACAGGTGTATTAACGGGGGTAGTATACCCAACAGCCTAATGCCCACCCACCGTACCCTTCTCAGCACCAAAGCGCCGAGTACGATGGTGTGGAAGGAGGGGGGAGAGGGGGTAGCGGTCTGTCTACTGAACAGGGAAGGGGTGCGGTGAATCTGATCGTGGGAGAAGGAGGGAAAGGGGTATTCAATTAGTTTATGACGGCGTGACTCACAGATGACTCCCTCACCATGGAGGGGGGAGCCCCACTGACACCCCCTCCCACCCCCTTACGGCACCCAAACACTATCCGGGCTGTATAGGTAAGGGCGACCCTGGTGGGATTGCGGAGTGCATTTGGTAATGGTTGTAGTTTAATGCAAGTTAAGGGTCCATTCACAGGGTGGAGATTTAAACCCTCACTGAAATTTTGAAAAAAAAATGACTCTGCCAAGCATAAATCTTTCATTGGTTTTTATTTTGGCGTTCGGGAGTCGGTGTATGTCTCAAACGCGGAATACAATTTTAATTAAACGAGGTAATATCATTAAACCGTTAAGAATGTAACTATTGTACGCTAAAAGAACAATAAAATAAATAAACATGTTTCACAGCCTAAGGAAGTCTCCTTGTTTGATTCCTGATGATTGATGCTTCCCTGATACAAAGAAGTCGCATATAAGAGAAAAAGAATCTGCTCCTGATACTACAGACCTTTTGAGTTTTTGCAATTTTCTTTCGGAATTAAAATAATTATTCTAGTAAACGTTTCAAACAATACCCTTTTAATAGTGTAAACGGTCATGAAGCTACGAACTAAACATGAAATTAGTTATGCATTTGGCTAACTAAAGCAATCAAATAATTCAGTTAAAAACTATTGTTCCTCACTTGTCTTTGGTTTGGAGTCCTAAAGTTTTATGCTTCCCTGGTACACAATGCTCTTAATATTAGAGAAAAGAAGATCCCTTCCACTTTAATATCAAAATTATTTCACTGAAGGTTTGTTTTATTTGTAAATTTATACTTAATGTACGTAAATGTAATGACAATGCATTGAGTATCATATATAATGAAGCATAAACAACTAACACACTGCTGCAGTATGCTTAATATTGATTAATTTCCTAAATATAATAAAATAAATCCTTATTTATACATAATTAATTTAAATAGTATAATAAGTAGGCCTAAGCCTCCGGAACTTGTATGTAATATTAAACAGCTTTCTCTGTACGAGACGTAAATTTTACGTTTAATGGATTTCTAGTAATTTTTGAACAAAAATCTTAATCTTAATCTTAATCTTAATCTTTGCAGGAATCTTAATGAAATTTTCCTACAAAATATACAATATTTTTATTACATTTCTAAAAATTATGATTTTTATGGGTTTTGTAGTCGTATATAAAAGTAATGTTTTGAAGAGAGTACTGTACTATTATTGTGTACAGTTAAGAGTCTTCATCACCCCTGCAAAAAACGTCGAAAACATGCGTTCGTAGTCCCCTGTTTCGGACGACATTTTTGAACCGATTTTATTGACAGTGGTCTAGTCCTCATAATAATAAAAAACGTACATTGAGGTACCTAAAAATACAGTTATAAAAGGGGAAAATTACTTGATTTTCAACAATTTTTTAAAGTAATTTTAAGAAACCATATCGATTTAACGAGGTACAAGAGACACGCAGGCACTCTTTCTGAACAGTTTAAGGCCACTCTCATTCAAATCGGTTAAAAAATGCCGTCCGAAACAGGGGACTACGAACGCATGTTTTGAGCAAAAACGGGGTCTGCGAATTTGCCCGTTCGAGGCGCTACTAGCCTTTTCGCAAACGTCGTCTTTCTCACTAACACAAGCACACACACACAAACATTATCGCATTATAAATCACTCAGTGATGTTGTGGGACACATTCCTCGTATTTATTTGAATGCTTCTTTATCCATCTAAATTACTCGTACAATTCAATTTTAGAACACTTGTGTTTATACATCCAGCACAATGGTTCATTGGCGATCAACCAGAGAATGTCTCGTGTGTACGTCCAGCGGCAACTGGACCTTCTTCAACCTTGGCTGACGAAGTGGCGGGTCAAGGTTAATGCTGCTAAGAGCGAAGCCATCTGCTTCACCCGCGCGAGGCGGCAAGGGGACGGCCACTCTCTGACCCTCTTCGGAAGCAGGATCGGTTGGAAGACCCGCGTCAAGTACCTTGGGTCATTCTCGACCAAAAGCTGACAATGACGCCCCACGTCACCAGGGTATGTGACCTTGCCAACAAAGGTCTGACCTCCATCCTTCCTCTCCTCCGAGCGAAGACGCTGCCGGTGAAGGTGAAGGTCCAGCTCTACACCGCTCTCCTGCGCCCAGTCCTCACGTACGCAGCCCCCGCCTGGTACGCCCTGACCTGCAGAACTTCTAGGAGGAAGTTGCTAGCTGTCCAAAGCAGAAGCCTTCGTCGAGCCACCAACTCTCCGTGGTTCGTCAGGAACGCAGTAATCAGGGATGCCGCTCGTGTTCCGACTATACGAGACTTCGTGGATCGTCTGACGACCAACTTCGTGGACTCTGCTGAGGTCTCCGAGTGGGGGCACGTCAGAGAACTGGTCGAGGAAGAACCCCCGCAACTGCGGCCGCACATCGCAGAGTGAACCCCATCTCCACTCCACGTTGACATGGTGTCGTGCTAAATGGGTACAGTGGTAAATGGGTACAAGCGTCAAATGGGTACAGCTTGGGGTGACAGGTGTTTAATGACCGTTTGCCGAGGGTTTGATGCGAAGACCATGAACAGAGGGAGTGGCAAATGGGTACACTACCTGCCTCGGCAGGGGCGGCGCGGCGGCGACGGTAGCGGCCTGCCTCGACAGGGGCGGCGCGGCGGCGGCGGCAGCGGCCGGCCTCGGCCGGGGAGACACGGACACGGCGGGGGCTTACCACACATTAGAATACAGTACAGTACTTAAAGTGTTTATGTGACCTAATAATCTCTTAACATTGATATAATGTCATTTTGCGAGTTCTGCAAAATTTTGTTAAGTAGGCTACTGTAGTTATCTTCATACCACTTACTTTACAGTCTTCTTCCATTTACTTTATTCTAGTGATAAAATTTTTTAAGAAGACGTATCTGACACGGTTTTCCACCCGCCCCGCGTGGTGAAACACTCCGGTTATCTCAACAGAGAGATACAGCGCTACACCACGGTCCGGATGGGATACACAGTGTAGAACATCTACCACTGAATTCGTAACAAAGAAGTGTTTTATATTTGATCTCAAATCAAATCGTGGGTTGTGTTTTAAAAGAAACACCTTGTATTAGGCCTATACTCTTTCTCCGATTCAGACTGGCGGACGATGTATACTAATAAGTATTTGTAGCATTTCTTAAAGAACATTATACTAGAGCAATCATGCCAAGGCTATTTAACAGTGTTTCTAACGAAGGAAAAAACTGCTTTTCATCGTGAATCACTCCATATACAATTCAGACTACATTAACGAAACACATTAATGGAAATATTAATCTTAAATAAATATTTGTTTTAAGGGAGCGCTACACCTGAAAACATCGCGGCTTAACTAAGGTTCAAGCAGAAGCATACCAGCAAACCACTCAATCTATACAAAATATTCAATTTTAACGGCAAAGAAACGTCGCTTGACCGCTAAGACTCTATTTACACTCAATTTCATTTTTATGTTTTTATCATAACATTTTAAGAGTCATCTTCACCCCTGGGCCAGTAGCCCATTGTTGCGCAGTCGGCAATGTTAATCATACGGCTTTTATGCTAAAACATGATCTTGTATTCCCCTGTTTCGGACGCCGTTTTTCAACCGATTTTCTTGAAACTTGGTAAGTGTTTAGTTGAATAGTTATATTAGGTTTCTCATACCTCGAAATTTTGAAAATTGTACTAAATTTTGAAATATTAACTTAGGAAAATCGAGTTACTTTGCGACGTCACAGAGAGTAATATTTGTTAAATTTTCAAAATTTCGAGGTATGAGAAACCTAATATAAGTATTCAACTAAACACTTACCAAGTTTCAAGAAAATCGGTTGAAAAACGGCGTCCGAAACAGGGGAATACAAGACCTTGTTTTAGCATAAAAGCCGTATGATTAACATTGCCGACAGCGCAACAATGGGTTACTGGCCCAGGGGTGAAGATGACTCTTAAAGCCACAACATAGTTCGCTACAACGTAATGAAATAAAAAAAAGTTCCTGTTGTTTTAAAATACAGTACACAAAAATACTTCTCATTTAGGTAATTAATGGTCAGATAAAAAGACATTGGACCTTAAGTATAATGCTTCAATTAACCAAAAACAAAGGGTCGGTTAGTCTGAATAAGAGAGAGAAAGTAGGCCTAACACAGGGTGTGCTTTTAAAATACAACCTACGATTTGATTTGAAATAAAATATAACAACCCTAACACATGTATACAGTATTAATATTTATATATTTCTTTGTTACGAACTCCGTGGTAGATGTTCTACACTGTGTATCCCATCCGGACCGTGGTGTAGCGCTGTATCTCTCTGTTGAGATAACCGGAGTGTTTCACCACGCGGGGCGGGTGGAAAACCGTGTCAGATACGTCTTCTTAAAAAATTTTATCACTAGAATAAAGTAAATGGAAGAAGACTGTAAAGTAAGTGGTATGAAGATAACTACAGTAGCCTACTTAACAAAATTTTGCAGAACTCGCAAAATGACATTATATTAATGTTAAGAGATTATTAGGTCACATAAACACTATAAGTACTATGTACTGTATTCTAATGTGTGGTAAGCCCCCGCCGTGTCCGTGTCTCCCCGGCCGAGGCCGGCCGCTGCCGCCGCCGCCGCGCCGCCCCTGTCGAGGCAGGCCGCTACCGTCGCCGCCGCGCCGCCCCTGCCGAGGCAGGTAGTGTACCCATTTGCCACTCCCTCTGTTCATGGTCTTCGCATCAAACCCTCGTCAAACGGTCATTAAACACCTGTCACCCCAAGCTGTACCCATTTGACGCTTGTACCCATTTACCACTGTACCCATTTAGCATGCATTCGTTGACATGTAGCTCAGGCTACTAGGGCACTAGTCCCACCCCGTCCCTCAGCAAGGACCAGCCAGGTCGAAGCTGAACGAGAAGTGGCTTATGGCCACGGTCATCCAACCACCAACCACCATCATTGGCGATAGTTTTTTTTTTTTTTTTTTATGTACTCAAGACTAGCAGTACATTATTTGCACTATAATGGTTTTTACAGTACATAATACAGACAACTAGTAATGTGTAAGTGTATTTTCAACCCATCACAGATGAGATTCAAAGCCTAAACCGTTCATAAATTTTTCTAATAACAGTGTTTACAAATACTGTAACACCGGAAGTGCGCGAAATACGATTCCGCTTGATACCACCTGAAGTGAAGGAAATTACTTTTTATAAGGCCGGCGACACACTACCGGACTTTTCATCGGACCGTATATCGGACCAAGCATCGTACCGAACATTACATCGTAAAGGGACATAAATTTACTCCGAACATTTCGCCGAGCAAGACATCGGACCGAGCATCGTACCGTACATTACATCGTAAACGGATGTAAATTTACTCCGAACATTTCGCCGAGCAAGACATCGGACCGAGCATCGTACCGGACATTACATCGTAAAGAGACGTAAATTTACTACGAACATTTCGCCGAACAAGACATCGGACCGAGCATCGTACCGGACAAATCCACCAAGCGAGGTGAAGGAAGTTTAGAGAGATATAGGGAGCGTAAGTCATAGGGCGCTAGACGATGGGGTGGAGAAGGGAGGGGCTTTCCATCCCGGGCGTTCGGGGCCACGCTCGGTACGGAGCAAAATTTACCTAGACACACTACCGTACATCGAACCGTACACCTGTCCAATCTTTTCTTTGATGTTTCGCCAGAAAACCACCTCCAGAGCGCTCGGCCCGATGTACGGACCCCTGCTGACACACTTCCGGACTTGCTGTTTGTTTTTGCTCGGTACAATGCTCTGAGCGGTGCTCGGTCCGGTGAAAAGTCAGGTAGTGAGTCGCCGCCTTAAAAGACAAATCTCTCACTAGTTCATCACTAGCCTAATCCTCCAATTTTTTCGTTACGCAAGAGAGTTAAAATTTGGTAGGGCCTACACTGATTTGTTCAGTTTTCAATAGGATAACGTGATGATGAAGCAATTAAAATGCAAATAAATTTTAGGCAGTTCTGTTAATAATTTTAGGAGGGAAAAATTATCTCATCTGGGCATATTTCATCATCATCCGAATATTTTGTTATAGTTGTTCTAATAAAAATAGACATTTGCGTTTGAATTATCAAAATTATTATGATCGGCTGATCATATTTTTAATTACTTTAATTATGTATTTTGTTCTTAGACTCTGGGCCAGAGTCTCATTGACCAATATTTAATTAGAGCCTTCCATGGTCTGAGAGAAAAGCGGTACGTTCGCATATTATTCAAATTACAATTATTTTAATTTACAACATTTACAAGCAATTTTACAACTGCTTTACAGAAAAAACTTAAAAGTAAAATCCAGTGAAGCCACTATGCTTTACAAATTTAACGTACTATTGTAAAAGAGCGGCACCGAAAACCACAGCTAGCTGTTTCGACTTTCAAACACTGGGACTAGAAAAATAAATGAAAACAACTTAATGGTTCCAAGCAATTAGTAAACAACATTGTAATTTTAATTAGGCTATTTAAATAAATATATTACTAGTTATAAGTATACGAGTGTAACTCGTTTAACTCTTTCATAATTCGGTTAGTTCGAATAAAATTATCAATATAGGCCCTATACGCAATTTAGCATACATTACAAGAGGTTGATTATGTCCTTTGTTAGTGGGTGTCAACTAATTGTTTTTGGTGTGCCAGGGTTGCCTCTATACGTTGCGTCAGATTATTCTAAAGAAAATAATTGCTTTAGTCCCATCATTTTAAAATTATTTATTTTGTTTCGTTACTGTATTGTCTGATCATTCTGGTTCGCGAACTCATTGAAGTAGATACTGCCTTACACCCCTGACCTAAATTAAATCTAAGTCGGAGGTTCCGTTCAAACGCTATCACTAATATAATAATTGAAAACCATTAATTAATTGTAATCGCTGTAACCAAATATGTTAACTTTTCCCCATTTTTATACAAACTGTTCTTTGTTAACTCTTCTGTCTGTATTTTGGTTTCTTAGATAAAAACTTCTACAGGTTAAAAGACATAACGATCTAAAACATTTGTGGCGCCATTGATTATTTTCTCAGAAGATCCAACAAAGCTAAAGCGCTATTGGTGGAATCTGCGTGGAATTTTAGCCTCTCGGGTCAAAGGTTGCTTCAACCTTTATATGTCTTGGAGTTGTCTAGCTCTGCTGCTTTTTCACATATACTGTACTCAAAATGGGTATTTTATATTGCATATTAGTTTTTCCTTTGACGAATTAAGTAAAATAATAATAATAATCTAATAATAACCTGTTAAAAGACCTGTTGAAAGTATTTACTTCAAGAGATGAACATTGTATTCACCAGTATAGTCTAATTATTTATGAAAAATATGGAACACGACTACCAGTACTTTACTATTGTAGCTACTTATTTTTGTATATATAATAATAATAAAGCTAACAAACCGTACTAAATCACAGAAGGATTACGTAGACAAATCTAAAAATACTATATATATTCAGAAATGAAAATTGGGGTTTCAAACCATTATACCCAACCTTTCAGAAACGCGATGTCTTTATTTTGTGTATTTTATTGAAAGAGTATAAACACTTTTTGCCAACTTTCCTCCCACCACTCATTGTATGCAATCTGCTTGATAGACTCCTAGCAATGTATACAACTTAAACTATTTATGTATTATGGGTAGATTTTCAGACTCATAGACATACTATTATAGAGCTCTTGTTTTATAGAAGGATGACATGTTTTTAATTTTTTGCACACTATTAGTGCTATAATGATATTATTTTACAACCTTGCAGTATAAAAATTTTCTCAGACTTCAGAGACGTTCTGACTTTCTTCTTGGCTACTAGTTCTGGATATTCTCAGTTGGGATAAGAAGACCCCGGCCGAACCGCAAAGCACGTCTGCCCCAAATGGTCATTTTGCGCCCGCTCCCGGAAGACCGGGATAATATGGGAAAGGAAAGGGAGAGAAAAGTGGACAGCAGACGGCCTCAGAGGGATATTGTCTAATTCTGGAATATTTTATACCGCGCCTGAAAGTATTTAGTTTTTACCATAAAACGTCACACTTTTAACGTGTCCTTTTCGTGACCTTGCACATAATTCGCGATGTATCCCAGGTTTTTTCAGTATTTCCGTGTTTTAATAACAGTAATGACATGGTGACTAAGGGAGTGATATAAAGATACACCTAATGTACGGTTCCCATGACAGCAATTAATTATACTTGCAATGAACGAACCGTTGCCGTACGAAGGATGCAAGACGAAATTGCTCATCACTTAGAAACTCCAAGAGTCTGCAATACCTAAGCCCCAAGTCCGCCTTGGCGAACGCCTTCAAAACGTCGTTCGCGGCCGACGACGGTAGCGCGGCACCAGGGCAAAAGCAGAACTACTTCCAACCTCCGTCCCTATACCGCACGTTGTAGTCGCTATTATTTGAGTTTTGAAGGGCGAGGGTGTTCATGAATGGAGGCAGTCAAGCGACACTGATGAGTAACTTTCTCTTCTACGTCGGAGCAAGGGAGGCCAGGGAGGCCAGGCTTTAGGCACGTCTATGCGCTCTTCAATGCCTCTGCCGCCTGGCCATGTTCTCATCCCATCGAGATGATTATGATTGTTTTGTTTAATATATAATAGGTTATTGAAATAACTTCAAAATTAAGAGTGCGCGTACAAGTTTACCAGTAGTTTTGTACACAAACCAATCACTTAATTTCCAATTTTTATTTTAAGCTATTAATTCCAGTCTTTAAATTAATATAGAACGTGAAATTTTACTATAGCCAAAAGATTTTATTAGTTACTGATTTCGATTAGTAAGGAGTGGTCAATATTTATAAAATAGTTTTGTCTTGTCTGTACATTGCTAGAATCTAAGATTTATTGTTCCCCTCTCCTTTGGAATTAATAAGCAATTGAAAAGTCGGATTACATGTCGACATGTATTTCAAATGTAGAAAAATACTAGGTTGGTATATTATTGTACTATTTTTGTATCCTTACCTTAAATTGTACCAATTTATTTACTTTTTTATCACGCTAATAACAACACTAATGATAATTTTATAAAGTCGGCTTAGAGGTCGACGCCGAAAATACAAGTACTCATTATTGAAAAATTCAAATTGTTTCACTATTTTAGTAAATTATTCTTACTTACTACGAAAGAAATTGTATACCATGTCCATTAAGAATTTTATAAGCGGTGAAAATTTGACTAATAGATCGGCCGCAAAATCATAAGTGTTTTATACTAAAAACATTATATCACTGATTACAAAGTACAAATTTTGTACTTTTTAGAATGCCATTAAAGGAAATTTTGTTCCATGTTTGTCTGGAGTTTTTGCTGTGGAAATTCCGCTTACAACTCGAAGTCTAAAATACAACTTGTGTTAGTGAACACAAAGAATATATCATAGTTTTATACTGTTTTTGTAAGCCTTAGTACTGCTAAAATAAGACAACTAACTATTGTTAGTAAAGGGCCAGCTTACAGCTTCAGGCCTATACATTTTCACTAAAGAATAATATAAAGTTTTTTTTTAAATTTATATACCGTACATTTTTGTTTAGGAAAATAACAAAATTTCAAAAAATTATTTTTATTATGCACAGTTTTTTAAATTTTAAGTTACGTTTTAATACAATCGATACGACTATCGATGAATGTTAAATAGTAATACAAAGTTTGTCTCTAGAAAAAATTAAAATAAATAACTGCCACAACTCATTTAACAATATTGAAAACTGAAAAACATGTACGAACAATAACAAATTATATACACACAAAACGCTTAATTAAGATACTGACAATTGCAACAATAGGCCTATCAACAAGGGGAATACAAGAATAACAAGTTTAAAATGATAAAAGTATCGGTAACACTAAAAAATTAAATAAACCACCACTATCATAACTTATCTGGTAAATACATTATTGTTAAATATTAATGAAAACAAACATAGCTTTTTTATAGAAACGATAACAATTACTCACAACGGAATCAATAATAACATATTTACAAATATAAAAAAATATAGAAAGTTTCTCCTTTAAAAAAATAAATAAATAAACTGCCACAACTCATTTAAAGATACGGAAAACTGAAAAATATATGAACAATAACAAATTAAATATACACAAATCACATAATTACGACACTGACAATTGCAACAATATCAACAAGGGGAATACAAGAATAACAAGTTTAAAATGATAAAAGTATCGGTAACACTAAAAAATTAAATAAACCACCACTATCATAACTTTTCTGGTAAATACATTATTGTTAAATATTAATGAAAAACAAACATAGCTTTTTATAGAACCGTTAACAACTACTAACAACGGAATCAATAATTACATATTTATAACATGTACATCAATAATTATAGGGGAAAAAAAATAATAATAATTATGTATAAAATAAAATAATTATGTATCAAAAAAAACTGCCACAATACTGAAAAGTGAAAAAATATATGAACTCTAACAAATTAAATCCACACAAACACATAATAAAGATAGCCTACTGTACTGTATATAACTTTAAAAAACCCTTTATTATGTATTTCTCTTTTAATGGAAAGAAAAAATAATACAGTGCAATACCATTTAAACAACACAATTTAATAGTTGGTAGATAAAAAGATAAATAAGTTTTAATAGTTAAATTGTTTAGAGTTACTTAATTATGTAAAGCATATGGTTAATTGGAAGGAAATAGCAATTAAAAGTACATTTTATAGGTATATGTTTCACACTTATATTAATTTAATCATGTCCAATTAACATAAAGGTATGGCCAAGTTTTCGTTTTCCTTCTTCGACTCCTCCCGATGTTTCTGGGCTTCTAGTATGTGAGGGGGCTCCCTCAGAGGCATGCTCCTTCTTTTTCTTGCGTCCAGAAGTTCTGGTAATAAGCAACTGTTGTAAAATAAAGTGAGCTTGCCAACCATTTCTTTCTCCCAGAACTGATCGTCCCGACAAATGTTGAATGTTTTCAACCCAAGAGGGGTCCACAATACAAAAACACAATAGTCACGTTGCGTGATATGTAATTGGCCCTGAACCTGGAAGTAATACTTATGTCGTTTCTTTATTTCTAGTGTTTTGCTCCTCTTGTTATAGAAAAATAGGGATCCAACTATACCTACTTTTTGTTCAATGACCTCTTCCGGTGATAAATGTCTTCCTGAAAATGGACATTTCACCTCAACTACGGCTTTTTCTCCAATCAAACCGTCCGGTGTTGCCGCCAAGAAAGGTAGGTGTTCGTCGACGATAAGTCCACATTTTTTAACTTTTTGACCAAGATGTTCTGAAACGTGTTCAATTGCCTTTGCCTCATTCTCCCTTCCATAAGCCGTAGCCGCGCAGTCCTTCTTCTGTGAATAGAGCAGTGTTGTAACGACAGGAGCTGAGTTGGAATATGGCTTCCGGTTGCAAATTACCCCAAAATTAGAAGCTGTTATTCTTACTCGTCGCTCCTCCATCCAGAAGTCACTCTCGTTCTGGTCCCGGGTGTTCTTTTCCAAGGCATTTCTCTCTTCTTCTGTAAGGCGGAGTCTCTCCCAGTGCTCTTCCAATTTTTCATCATACACCTCAGAATCCAAGTCTGGTTTATTGCACAAGGGCCCATAGGTTTTTACATCCGTTGATGGAACGCTCAGCAATCGCCTCCTTGGTTTTGGATTGCTAAGGCGACGCATTCTAGCCAGCTGTACTTTTCGGAGTTTTCTCTCTTCAAATCGCTTACTAAAAGTGCCTGGGCTATTTTTGTACATGGTTTTATGCAACTTGTAGTAAGTCCTCCCGGAGTTATATGACACAACAGCAGCGGAGCACCTTGCCTGGTATGAGTTTTTGAGACAATAGTTGACGCGTTTGCCTCCTATTAGCCGAGCTACTGCAGCGTTGTAATGCTCCGCCATGTTGCTGTCCACATTGTGAATTAAGTCCTTGCTTTTATCAGCAAGGTTTTGGACAGCTTGCATGATCACATGATAAATCCCAAATTTCTTGAGGTCAGGTACTTTGTTACATTCGTTTTCTTTTCTTCCTTTACAGAAATACTTGTCACATCTGCCATGGTCTCCAAAAATATGACATGGTCCATTGAGTATGTCCCGCCGGAGCATCTGGGCTTTAGCTGAAAGGTTTCCAGGTCCTTTCATCCGGTACTCGATTGCTTTTGTAACTGCACCTCGAAGTTTCAGTATGGATGCTCCAACTTGTTTCCTAAGTCTACAGTATGAGCCCCGGTCTAGGTCTGGATTTTTCAGAGGGGTTTGAGCAATCTCTTTAAGTTTATTGCAATAATTTCGAAGAAGGTGGTTTCTGCATTCGATCTTCCCTACTCTCGTGTCAGCATATGGGCGTGTCTCATGGATCTTTTGCAGGACGCTGCTATCCCCATCAGCAATAATATTGGAGTATTTTACTCCATACATTTCTTGGCTGGAAAGAAACCCCTCTACGATGCCAGCAGACTCCATACTAGAAGAGCTCTCATTCCAGTTTTTAAAACAGGCGTGTGGTCTAGTCTTATTGGGGTCCACACTACGAGCGCAGGTTGTGCAGTATTTGTTTTTCACCCCAACGTGCAGCACCTTTTTCGTGTGATAACCCACTATCGCCGCCTGCAACAATATTTATGCCAATATTAGTTTCTTGGAAACTAGTTTTTTTAGCATTCACCAATTCCACATCTACATTAAAAATATAACATTTTTGTCTTAACGTCATTTCACGTGTTAAAATTTGTATGTCCAACAAATTTGTTAATACAGGGTGTTTCAGACTACCCTTGCACTTTTTACAGCAGGAGAACGGTTTGAGTTAAAATTATGAAATGAATATTTTTCACCCCTAAATCGCATATGGGCTTTCCAATAAAAATATTTTCATCAATGCCAGAATACAGGGTGTTCCAAAATTGGAGGTCACGTGTTAGAATCTCAAAATTGTCTTTACGTTATTAGTAGTTACATAAAAATGTAATTTTTCCATATGATTTGCATTTTAATTGTTCAAGGCTTTATAGTATGAAAGTCCTTCTTTGATTGTTGCCATAACATTAAATTAACATGCAACTTATATGGGCAAAATACATTTTTACATTATTACTACAAAACCTCAAGAGATACGGTAATAGCGTACAATGCAAAGTTGCTCAGTTCAACGAGAGCTTTAAGATGATATATAATATGACATATTTTTAAATTTAGAATTTTATTAATTTTGTTTAAGATTTTCAAAATTATTACATTTTGGAAATTTTAGTTTTTTATAAATGTGGTCTTGTGACATATCATTGCAAAGCTTAGCTCATTTAAAATAAGTATATTGAATCAGGAGTCATTAATGACGAATAATAAAATAATTACAGAATATTCCGTAAATGTTGATTTTTCTTACAAAAACGGCTGCCATTTTGAAACGTAAAAAGATAAATTCATTCTGTTTTCACCAAAATGCTCCTTTCACTAATACGTTTAAATGTAAAAAATTCCGCATGTTTAGATAAGAAAATTTGGATATTCGAACCCGTGACCTCAGTTTTGGAACACCCTGTATACTGGCATTAATGAAAATATTTTTATTGGAAAGCCCATATGTGATTTGGTGGTAAAAAAAACTGTATTTCATGATTTTAACTCAAACCGTTCTCCTGCTATAAATAGTGCACGGGTGGTCTGAATCACCCACTGTATGTATAGGCTACAGGGTGTCCCAGAAATCTCTGAAACCCTTTTGTATATTTGTTCTTTGCATTGAGACAGTAAAAAACATCACACAAATAGGGGTCTAAAATCTATCGTTAAGCCGCTAGCCGCCATTTTTTTCACATAGTAATTTTTATTTCCGTATGGATGGTTGTATTCAAATCATATTTGTTATGAATCTTTATCATACCAATGTACATTTTCAGGAAAAAATAATTTTTTCTACTTTGTATTTTCAAAATGTTGGCCACTTAAAGTTTTTAAACTCAAATACCTCAAAATCGGTAAATTTAAAAAAAATTTACTGGTTACAAAAAAGTTTCCAAATTAAATTATTTAACCAACGGTACCAATTTTGCAGGGATCTGATAAAAAATAACGGATGGTATTCGTAATTTAACAGTATTAAAATTTTGAAGCATGGTGCAAAACTATTCGATACTGTTTTTAACATATAACACTATAACATGACGTATAACATGTCGTGACATGGTTAAAAACCATACCGAACATTTTCAGTTGTGTTAATATCTACGTCCTAATGGTAATTAAAACGTATTTACGGTATACGAAATCCAGTCGTATGTTAATTTGGATTAAACATTCCGTCTGGATGAAATATTTTTCTTAGTGTATAAACACATGTTATAGTTATACAGTGTACTTGTTGCTCGAAATCGTGCAGTTTAATTTGAACTGGGAAGTAATGTTAAATAACTGTATTCTATAAAAAGTATAGCCTCATTTTGACAATTTTCAAATAGCTATAGTTTTATTGTCGTCGTTAGTAACCAAAACATTAAATGTAAGCAATTTGTAGGAAATATTTCCTACCTTAATTTTGTAGATTATATATATTTAGAAATACGCAAGGTTTCGGAGTTATAAGCAAAATACTAAGAAAATGACAAAATTTCAATGTTTTCGCAAACATCCCTGGTAGCACCAAATCGAGTCTAATCGTTATTAACAGTTGACAACAAGAGATTGAGTAGTAATGATGCTTATTAATTTTACAGTTTTAAAAATTTAGGTATGATCCAGCTAAATGACAAGTGTCACTAATTATAATAGCAAGTAACCTACAAAACAGTTACAGTAGGGCCTACTTACCACTCCAGACAGACTGTTGTAGTTGTTGCGGTAAGATCGCTTGGCCCAGCTGGCATCAGTGACGACCGTCAGCAGAGGAACTCCGTAGCTGTCCACGTCTCCTCGCTCCCTCGCAAGTCTCGCCTCCTCAGCCGCTGCAGCCTTCATCTCCTCCAGTGCCGTATCCTCCCAGCCTCTGGCCACCCTCTCGTGGATTCTGTCATAGGTCGTGGCAGCCATACAGTGGACGTCAAGCCCCGACAACATTTGACTCAACGTTGCGTATCCTCCCCCTGTGCTCATTACTGCCGCTACTGCTGCTTCATTTATGTTCATCGATATTTTGCTTTCACCTTCACTCCATAGAATATAATCTATGCTGCACATACTGCATTTAAACAGGAAACCTGATCTCAAACCTTGATGGAGTTCTTTTTGAAAAATCATGTTTTTTAACGTGCAACCAAACTTTTCACCATGACTATTCATAGTTTTAAATTGACCAATAAAGTAATTTATGTCTACGATTCGCCTGCCAGTGAGATTTTTCATTCCATCTACCTGTGGTAACTCCTCCAGAAACGCTGGGGTTGCTGGTTCCTCCGGGATAGGCTGGACTGACGGCGATGTTGGTGGTTCCTCCGGATAGGCTGGACTGACGGCGATGTTGGTGGTTCCTCCGGGATAGGCTGGACTGACGGCGATGTTGGTGGTTCCTCCGGGATAGGCTGGACTGACGGCGATGTTGGTGGTTCCTCCGGGATAGGCTGGACTGACGGCGATGTTGGTGGTTCCTCCGGGATAGGCTGGACTGACTGCGATGTTGGTGGTTCCTCCGGGATAGGCTGGACTGACGGCGATGTTGGTGGTTCCTCCGGGATAGGCTGGACTGACGGCGATGTTGGTGGTTCCTCCGGGATAGGCTGGACTGACGGCGATGTTGGTGGTTCCTCCGGGATAGGCGTGCATGGTGATGGTAATGTAGCCTTTTTTGAAAGCGATACTAAACCATAGGTATTTAAAACCTTCCACTCCGTCAAAATATTGCCAGTTCTTCGTTGTTTAATACGGGAACGATTTCGTTTGTTACCCATACTAAAGAAAAAAATTCGCACATATAAAAAACCTTAAATCTACACTGTCAATATAAGTCAATATAAGATGCAATATGATAGTAAATCACTATAAATTTGACAACGATTACTAAAAGAAAAAAACTATAAACAAAACAAATTAATTATTAACAAACTGAACTGGACACAGTGACGGGCACATCTAACACGTTCGCTACTAGCCCTGGTGGTCGATGTAAATTATAGTGGTATACTGCTCAACTTCAGGAGACTACCTTTCTAACGGCATTTGCGGTTTTTTTATACGATACCCTCAAGTTGGGAAAAAAGGACGAAAAGAAACATGCTTGCCTAATAATATATAGATAATGTGACTTTGGTGCACTTTCCCAAAGTCAGTTTAAGTTTAAGTTTAAACTGAATTTAAACCAAATTTGACCATATGTTTAGTATTGATTAAACTACATTTAAGTTAAACGTGTTTGGGGAATGCGTTTCAAGAAGCACTGTTGAATCTTAGCCGAATCAGAAACAGCTGCATCCTGGTTATTTACAAATTCGGTAA
>CM061531.1:302553361-302897353 GCA_030545055.2 Neoaliturus tenellus
CACATTATCACAAATGGATAGCAAAGTGTATACTTGTAATAATAAACGTATAACAGACCTTAAAGACCCTGAACATGTGGATAATGCTGTCACTGTTAATTTTCTTGTAAAAGTTTTAGGAAATGCATTATTTGATGTATACAATCATATTGGTATTGGTTCAGGTCGTACTCCTTTGTTGGAATCTGAGAGAGGTACTTGGATTAAACGGGAAATTGTTCAAAACTATTTTATCAACCCTCGTACAAAAAAGTTTAGATCATCGGATTGGGGTGATTTTGATATTTAATAAAAGAACACAATAAACGACTTCATTTATGTCCAACTTGTCATAGAGGTAACACATAAGTTGTACATTGCGATTATAAAAGGACAATAATGACGTTCCAGTACATCAGTCCATATAGAGACACTGTAAGGAGAGGAGGTGGGATCACGTCCACAGCGGTTTCTCTGTTAAGTAAAGCTTTAAAACGAATTCCAGTAGGATCCATAGTAAATAGAGCAATAGACGCATTACCATACGAATTTCATATACCGGGAGGTTATCAGTATTGCGGACCAGGAACTAAATTGAAAAAACGACTGGAAAGAGGCGATCCTGGCATAAACAAGTTAGATCAGGCTTGTAAAGAACACGATATCGCATATTCCACGTTTGCCGATTCAAAAAATAGATCAATAGCTGACAAAAAGCTTGCGGACATAGCTTGGCAACGAGTAAAATCAAGTGACGCTAGCATAGCAGAAAAAGCAGCAGCTTTAGCAGTAACAGCAGGTATGAAGGCTAAAACAGCAGTAGGAGGTGGAAGAAGGAGGAGAAGGAGAGTAAAAAGGAGGTCAACCACAAGAAAACATGGAGGAAATATAAAAAGAAGACGACGATCTACAAGAAAAGGCAGGAAGAAGCCCACCGTGTGGTCAATGGTAAAAAACGGGGCAGGTCTTTACCTAAGACCTTATCGTGCATATTAAATGAAAAAAATCAATTGGTCATACCACATAAAGCATTAACCAATATTGAATTATTTAAATATATTTCCTGTTTAAAAATACCATTTTTCCGCGGTGTGTTTATGAAAGACAGTTTACCAAAGAAAATGTGGCAAAATGAGACTGGAATTGTAAATTTGGATAATACTGAAGGGCCTGGCACCCATTGGGTTTGTTATAAGAAACTAAATAACAATGTATATTATTTTGATAGTTTCGGTAATTTGCCACCACCAAAAGAACTTCAAAATTACTTTAAATCTGCTAAAAACATATATTATAACTATAAAAGAGAACAACCTGATAATACTTCAATATGCGGCCATTTATGTTTGGAATTTCTAGCTAAAAGTATCAGTCACTATTGAGATGTCTTCCTATACGGTATCATTAACAGGAAAATCGTCCACTTTACGAAGTATCCTTTTTCCAGCGTTACGCTTGCAAAAAGGAAGGTTTTGGGAGGCGGCACTATTGGATTTTACAACTTACAACTCTATCCCCAATGTTACGGAAGGTAAAAATAACGTATTGCATTATTATAAGGGAAAGGATGCCAGTGGAAAATTTACAGACTTACAAGAGTGCAGGTTACCCACAGGTTCTTATGAAATTGATCATATAAATGAATTTTTGCAAACTAAAATGGGAAAAGACAATATAACATTAAAAGGTAATAACAATACGATGAAAGCTGAAATTACTTCCAAATATTATATAGATTTCACTCAACCAAACTCAATTGGTGATTTATTAGGATTTTCCAACGATGAGCCTGTTTTAGAACCAGATGTAACACATTCCGGTAAGAAAACAGTAACAATATTAAAAGTCAATAGTATAGACATAACTTGTAACATTATACAAGGTGCTTACAGGGATGGGGCTAACACCCACATCATACATACTTTTTACCCAAGTGTACCACCTGGATTTAAAATTGTTGAAAAGCCACAAAACCTGGTATATCTACCGTTGAACACCACTTTCATTTCAGACATCGTGTTGAGCGTATTGGATCAAGACGGTAACTTGGTAGACTTCAGAGAAGAGCCTATTACGATTAGATTACATTTAAAATCGACACTTTAATACAAAACCATGGGTTTAACATTTAAAAGCGAACAACCTACGGGAAACCGCATTAGTAGCTCTTCAGCTGTGGAGGAGTTAACACGCGAGAACATTCGTTTCTTAGAGAGAATTGGATTAAAATTAACCGAGTATGGATATACTGGATATAGCGCAGGGTCCAACATTCGACGAAACCCTATGGGAAAAAGAATATCACACCCACAACCCTTACACTTCATCGAAATTAAACAATAACGATGAAATTCGTATTCCCATACAAAATCAAGACATTTACACACTACCATGTGAAAGTTACTTATATATTGAAGGACAAGTTACTAAAAAGGACGGTACTACTGTTGGTACAACAGTTCCATTTATAAATAATCCTATGGCTTTCCTATTTGATGAAATTAGATATGAAATATCAGGTGTAACAGTTGATTCCACTAAAAAAGTAGGTATTACGACAACTTTAAAAGGATTAACATCTATAACACCCAATGAAACCAATTTACTTAAACCTGCCGGATGGGTATTACCTACAATTGACACGATCACTCCAAATCCAAATGGATATTTTGATTTTCATATTCCATTACGTTTGCTGCTTGGTTTTGCTGAAGATTATAGGAAAATAATATTAAACGTTAAACAAGAATTAGTTTTGTTGAGATCTTCTAACGATAAAGACATTATTAAAGCTGCAGATGCTACTACAGATGCGACTTTAGAATGGAAATTAAAATTAGACAAAATTGTATGGAGAGTTCCACATGTTAAATTGGCTGACGAGCATAGAATGCTACTTTTAAGAAAATTAAAAGGCGATCGTGATATTGTTATTCCATTTAGAAGTTGGGAATTTCATGAGCATCCCAGTTTACCTACTACGGATCGACACACTTGGACTGTTAAAACATCGAATTATGTAGAACGAGCCAGGTATATTATATTTGGTTTACAAACAGGTAGAAGAGACGACATTACTAAACATGCAGGACAATTTGATCATTGTGACTTGAAAAATATTAAAGTTTATTTAAATTCACAATTCTTTCCATACGACAATTTAAATGTGTCATTCACTAAGAAGAAATACAGTATATTGTACGATATGTACGCGAGATTCCAAAGTTCATATTACGGTAAAACAAATACACCTTTATTACCACCTGACAAATATTTCGATGCCTACCCAATAGTTGTAATCGATTGTTCTAAACAAAATGAATCAGTAAAGTCTTCAAGTGTGGATATAAAAATAGAAATGGAATTCAACGATGCTATACCGGCTAATACAACTGCATACTGTTTAATTCTACATGATAAAATCGTAACATACACACCTTTAACTGGAATTGTTAAAAATGTATTGTAAGAACCGGTTTTGTTTCATTCCGCGAGTATAAAAGCAGAGCGTACAGACCGCTCCTCATCAGTTTGTTGCCTACTGTTGTATGGGTAGCATCGTATTCAATATGGCTTCTCCTAGTGGTACACCTGAAAATGTGGTAGATATTGAGAAGGAGATATCTGAGTTTTTAGATCCTCAAGGTCACCAGGAAGGAGGTGAACAAGACGTTTGCGGACAACTTCACGCCAGTAATAATGTTGAAGAAAAAGGTAAAAGAAGAAAGACTATACAAAAGAGAAAAAGGGATATTGAAGATAATATTTCTCCAAACATATTGAGTGAGGTATTTTTGCGAATATTTTACCCAATCTCTTCCAGTTTGGATAAAAGTGTTTTAATCGGTGTTATGAAATCTACAGATTATTCCCCTACTGTAATTTTAACTCATGGACCCAAAATGATTTTGTTTACGGACAGTGCTTGGGAATCGTTTATGAAACATTTGCATCTACTAGAATGCTATTTAAGTAGTAACATGTTTGGAAGAAAGACAAGAGTAGGACTTTTGGATTCAAATGTGGAAATTGATATCATTAAACAACGTGGTGATCATCAGCTACGGTTTAGAGACACAACAAGACATGATAACAAAATTCAACTTAATCGAGAGGAGTTTTTCATTTTAACTTGTGCTACTGAACCTATAACAAGATACTTGAGACAACTGGTGTTTTCAAGTTCGATTATTAAAGATTATCTGGAAGACACATTGGACAAACAACCGGACGCACCTATATTATACGGACCTGTGGATACTTCTATATTTAATAGAGTTCCTCATGAAGTACAAATGTGGAGACAATTGGAAAAGTACGCTCAACTACATAAGAAATCAGTAAAACAGGAAGAAGAGGAAGATGGAGGAGAAGAATCAAGTGTTAGTGATGAAAATGAAAATAAGGAAAATATAAAGATGGAAACTTAAATGACAATGGTTAGTTTTTAAAACAATAACCAACATTTTGTGGGGTTAGGCCTATTGGGGACGGTGCCCACGTTAAATATACACCAACGCGCCAACAACTGTACGGCCTGGTATAAAAGTAGTACCTACCGTGGTGTGGAAATCAGTTGACCTCCTGACTTCGTAATGAGCAGACGTGTGACCTTCAAAATGGACAAGGGAGAAGAACAACAAGTAAAGTCCAAGCCTGGTATTATTGAGTTTCAAGCGTTTCGTGGTAATGATGATAGATTCATTATAAAAGAACTTGTGTTTTTGGACATGAATACAAGTGTTCCTTATTCGTTTTTATTTAAACCACCATGTTCTTATTCGTCTTTAACTAGTAAAGCCGCTACTACCAACAGATGGATTTCAAAACACTTCCATCATATCGATTGGTATGATGGTTTTACAAGTTACACGGACTTGTATCACATTATGCATCACTTTTCAGACAAGTTTACCAATATTTACACAAAGGGGCTGGAAAAGAAAAGATGGATCGAAGGATTTACTCATGTTCCGGTTAATGATGTGGAATTGGATAAGAATTATCAATACATGCTGGAAACCATATGTATTTGTACAAAAAGCCCAGAACATGATAAAGATAGACATTGCGCTTTAAAAAATGCCTATAAACTCGCCTCTTACCTTCAAAGTGGGGAATTGGGGAGTGGTGGGGGTAACGGAGAGTATATAAGTGGGGAGCAGACAGGGACCTGGCATGAGTATTACTCGAGATTCCGAGACGACAACATCTCCGAGCAAGAAGACGATCTGTAACCTGACCATGGCATCTCACCAGTTCCTTCAGACTTTGGTCGAGCAGTTCAATGCTCACTCCAAGTCAACAATATTACCTGTAAAGAAGTGCTCGGAACTAAAAGACGAGAAGCACTACATAATCCATGCTATGAAGAAGATGGAGACTACAGTTGGGGAGGCCATCTGCTGCAGTCTCAGCGAGGCACCGTTTACTCCGGGGGATGAACCAAAGTTCCAGGTGTACCTGCCCAAGAGATTCGTCCATCTTCTACAAAACGAGGATCTTCGCTCTATTCAACCCGGGTGTCTATACCTGGTGTCCCACGGCTGCACGGGTAGCAATTCTACAGAGTTGACCATCCACATCGCTGACAAGCAGCAGTGTTAGATTTAAGTTTTAATGTTGTACATATGTTGTTGTTGTAATGTTTTATAAATAAACGAATCATAAAAGACAAAAAAAAAATAAAAAAAAACAAAAAATGCAACATATCAATATGTGACAGACTTCACGTATTGATATGTTGCATTTTTTTTTAAACTTCGCGGGTGACCTTGACCTTTGACCTTTGCATTACACAACTACCCCCACTACCGTAATTACCCCCACTACCGCACTAGGATTCAAACCTGCTTGGATGCAAAGAACGGTCAGTCTGTTGCCAACTAGCAAACGATGAGCACCTTGTACGAGCTTTGCTTACAACGAGTTATAACTGACGCATCTTTATTCCAGACGGCTTTACGAGATAATATCCCTATAACAGTAAAGCAGGATATCGAGGAGTACAAGAAAGATAATAGAGGGTATTCGGGATACTCCTGGTATAGGTTCCAAGACGGGGAAAAGTTTTGTAGGCCTTGTGGCAATGCTGCCGTCAGAGACCTTCGACGGTTCGTACAGGAAGGTGGTAGAAAACAGTTTGGATTTCTAGCACCAATGTTTAGATTTGAAAACTACAAGGACACCTGTGCTATTTGTTCCATCCCTTTGTATCAATGGAAAAAGTTTAGAAGTGTTTAATTGCATCTTCCATACCCCCACCACCATCACCCCCACCACTTTTCCATGTACCTCCAAACGCTGTGCCTCGGCTTCATTTCTACTCCAGCAGCCAACCTAGCAACATCAGGATGTCCCTCAACGTTAGTTGCGCAAGTTACGAGGAGGTGAGCATCAAGACTCAGCAGGAGCTAAACGACTTATACAAGGAGTTGCAGCTGATGGTGGCACGAGGCTACCGTATAAATGTGCAAGTTTACGCTTGCAATATACGGAACACCCGGCAGTCAAAGGAAGAGCCTGGACACTCCTCGACGGCTTCCTCACCAGCGTCCATGAAGACCGAGCCAGACAACTTGGACTACTTCAGCTGACTAGCAGTTGTATTTCTTGTCCTAACCATTGTAGAATATGTATATTTTTTCATTATATTAAAGAAGTAAAAGAGCAGAAACACCTATCTTGTTACTGACATATAAGCTCAGTAACAAGATAGGTTTTTTTAAAACACAATTTGGATGACCTTGAAACTTCCCCCTCCACTGCTTTGTTACCCCCACCACTTGACTATTGGTGTACATGGCACATCGCGATTGGAAACCTCATTCCATCTTCAACAGCCACACCGACAACATCAACAATGGCAAACCTACCAACAGATGAAAGGTGTCCTCACGCATGTTGTGACTTCGTCCACGAGTTGGAGAAGAGGATGCAGGAGAGGGCGATAAGAAGAAAACAGATCCACTCAGAAAATATCATGATAGTCAACGGCTATCTTTTATTGTTCGGCCTTATTATGGTTGTACTTTTCATACTGTACGGCATAGTCACATGTGTCGGCAAGGTTGCAGAAGAAAACGCTCGCCACCATCAATTAGAAAGTTTCAATGTTACTTTGTAAGTTTTCCTTTTTTTAAAACTCCGTTTGGATGACCTTGAAAATTCCCCCACTACTCCACCACACCCCCCACCACTTCACCATGTTCCTGCATGAGCATCACATCAACCGTCATTCCTTGTCCGACAAGCAACCATGGCAGACAACAACACCATCAGCCAAGCTGACTCCACTACTGATGTCGGTACAAGTACGGGTTGGACACTGTCGGTCGATAGTGTACACTATTTGGAGTCAATTTGCGAACGTATGAAGGAAATACTGCGGGACAACCCTGGGATCATAATACAAATGAATTTAAATTATGATTGGTCCCAAGTTAGAATGCAAGGGGACGACAACAACGGTCAACAATCTCCACAATATTCGCCCATGTCCCCGATCTATCCTTACGGCGAGTCTGACGTCGATGAAGATGAGGCTGATGAAGATGCAGGGGACAACGAGGCTGAAGAGGAGTAAGCTTCATTCCTTTTTTTTTTTAAAACCTAAATTGGATGACCTTGAGAATTCCCCCTCCACTATTTCCTTTTTTTAAAACCCAAATTAAATGACCTTGAAAATACCCCCTCCACGTACTTTTGGTTTACCCCCTCTACTTTTCAATACTGTCACCACAGTCTGTAGCTCACATCATTCCTTGCTTAGCTATCATGGCGGACAGCACTCTTTCTCGAGTTGACTCCACTACGGATGAAGAATGGCCATTTTCCTGGAATGTTCATCTGCAAGACTCGGCAGAAGTGGATATGTTGCATGAGAAATTGGTGTATGTATTAAACGAAAACCCCAACATTGAATGTAGAATGACTATGGATTTCGATGCGACAGGGGTCCACACTCAACCTTCCACTTCCAGCCAGCCTGAACCTCAGCTACAGCCAAAGAACTTTACACATCTTTACACTCCAATACGGCCGGAGGATGTGGTTATCAGCGAGGCAGACTCTACTACAAGTTATATTGAACCAACGAATTGGAGCTTGTTGTTGACACCTTACACAAGGTCGACTTAGTATGTGACAAATTAAAGGAATTGATGATGCAAGATCCTGGTCTTCGTTTTAAAATTGATTTGTTTTTCATCTGGGGAGCACCTGCACGGGGCTCTTCGTCTGACAGCTCTCTAAGTACAACGGATGAGGAGGAGGAGGACGACTAGTTATCTTTTTTAAAACTCCGTTTGGATGGCCTTGACCTTTCCCCCTCCACTGAGTTTATTTAAGGTGCACTCTCAATGACTGCAGCATCATTTCATCGCGCACCTTCACCACAGCAACATGGAGAGTCAACTCAACTACTGTTGCGAACGGAAATGTTTTTCATGGCCGAATGACATTGATGTTGCGGATGGCCTGGCGTGTAGAAAATGTGAAGCTTTTGGTCAATGCATGTGTAAGTGCAAGTCTTGGAAGAAGCCGAAACCGGAGTTGAAGACATTCCATGTGTACCAGATGAGAGGGCATAAGTACACTTGTTGCCCTGAACGTTGCATTGAATTCACATTAAAACAGCTAACTGGCTGCAAATTGTGCAACAATCATTTTGCAGGTTTTTGCAAACATTATTTAGGAGCCTGTCAGTACAGATCAACTTGGCATACAGAAGCACTCACTATCAATGAAATCGCTATAGATACACAAGAGTAGTCTTTCTACTCTTTTCTTTTTTTAAAACTCCATTTGGATGACCTTGACCTTTCCCCCTCCACTCACCTTAGTTTATATAAGCTCCATTCCTGCTGGCCACGGCATCACTTCATCTTGCTCCCTCGCCAAAGCAACATCAAGTATGGAAACTAAGCGTGTCTCATGTTGCGAGCATAAGTGTTTAGAGATACAAGGCGTCGTCCATTGTGCAAAGAAGCTTTGGGAGGAAGAGACAGGGACAACCTATTGCTGCGAGGGCAAGTGTTTCCTACTACCAAGATGGCAAGTGGACGGGCTGGCCTGCCGGCAATGTGAATGCTTCGGATGTTGCAGGTGTAGATGCAAGAACCAACAGCTGCCACCACCGGTACTACAAACTTTCAAAATCTACAAATCCAACTACTTTTACACTTGTTGTCCGCAGCGGTGTATTAAATTTCATTTCTCCAATCTTACCAATTGTCGGAAGTGCTACGGACAACCTGATGGGTGGTGCACCTGTTTTCTGGACTCCTGCCGCTACAGATCGGATTGGTTTACAGATCCGTTGGAAATTGATGAGGTCGCCCAGGAAGCACAAGAGTAGTCTTTCTACTCTTCAACTTTTTTAAAACTCCATTTGGATGACCTTGAGATTTCCCCCTCCACTTCCCCATATAACTAGAGTACACAGAGCCTGACAGTCAGTCACTCGGTGGCTGTCGTGGGGTGCGCATCGGTGTCGGCGCTCCGTTGTTAGGTTTTCAAGGTCACAGTAATATCAAATTGTTGGTGTTGTGCTGGTTCAAGGTCACCTGAGGGATAACCGATTGCCCATTTAGGCAGAGTCATGTCAGAAACTCGAGTTTAACTTGGCACTTTTGCCGTTTCTCGTCGAAAATTCGCTCCAAGTGGTCAAGGTCACGGGGACTCTGACTGAAACTCGGAGCGTAGTGCGAGAAACGGCAAAAGTGCCAAAAAATTTTAAGTTTCGGCGTGACCTTGACCTCAGTGGCGTCGGTGACGTCATTTTGATGACGTAAGGGGTGATGACGTCATCAGCACGTCATTTCTGTGACGTCATGGGTGTGACGTCATAGAAATGACGTCATTAGTGATGACGTCATCGATGACGCAATCGATGACGTCATCGATGACGTCATCGGTGAGGTCATTGACCTCGATGACGTCATCCCTCAGGTGACCTTGAACTGGGCCAGCACCAACAATTTGACACTACTTTTCTCAGACAAGCTTGTTCGCTCCGCTCACTCGCCAGCTTCCTTTTTATCACGAGCTCGTTCGCTTCGCTCACTCGCCAGGCCAAAGGGTACTGCACTGGAATTAAAATGTTGAACCACAGACTAAAGATGTAACACATTGGTTTATATATACAGCTATCAGCGGATTTTGGTTCAATTTATATGCTAGAAAACTCCATAAAGATAACATGGAGTTTTGGAGTGCTTTAGGATAGAAAACGGATTTTCCCACTCGTGAGACCACCTCCAATCGATTCCTCATAGCCAAAACAACCACATTAAAAAATAATAATAAAAATCCTTGGACAGAAAAATGTTGTCCGTACAGGCAGTGCTTTTTAGAGCACCTGTAAAATATAAGAAATTGTTTTCTTATTAATTGTTTCTGAATACTTAACAATAACAATATAAAACTTACTCAGTATCAAATCCTAATCATCCAGTAGACCTTGCTTGATCCATATTCAATTATCGAGTTCAATGTACGAGTAGTGTGAGAGGGTTACCTTAGTTATTTTTGTTTTAAAATCATATACGTATGCTTATACATGAATAATTCACACCATTCCATGTTCAAGTTGTTGAAATATATTGAGAGATAATGGTCGGGGTTTATAGATTTAAATGATGTCAGTACTAAGATATAAGGCAAGGCTACATTTCATTCGAAAAAAAAACTTGAAATATTGTTTATACCATAGCTCTGTGTAGCCAAAACCTTTTACTAACAAACATTGGAATCTCTCTATCAACGACAAGGTTAAGTCGTTTTACAATTATTTTATGAATTGTCAGCGAATAAAAATTTCATATTAAAATTATTGCTTAAATAGAAACTCTTTAAAAAGTCACTGTCCTTAAAACTTTTATCGTACCCTATGTCTTATAACCATTAGTTTTAACGACAAAAGCCTAGTATTCATATAACAGTCGAGTATCTCAATGTAAATTATATTGCTAATTGTACAGAAAAGAATTATTAGACTCAGTCACATTTGTCACGGAAATTAATACGTAATGTCACATGTCTGAGTCTTCGAATCGAAGTCAAACTTACATGTTACCTCAAGTTAGTTATAATTTGTCAACTACAAAATAAGTTTTATCTCATTTGATAATCAAGAGTAAATGCCGTGTCTATAAAAAAAATTGATATAATTTAAAGTTTTCTCGATACATGATGGCTTAGGTGTAGGATTAATAAAACACACCGGATGCATAGCGAAAAAATATGCTAGTACTGTATGTGAAATTCATTAAATATGTTTGTTTTCGTTCTGGCGAAACCAATAGAACGAAAGCGTGATTCATTAATCATAAAAATGCTCTTTATTTTTTAAATAACTTCTATACTATCCTACTAAAATAGCAACTTATCATTCTATATTTTAAGTAAATTATTACAATCTCTGATGAACTCCTGTGGCCTGCTTTTCTTTCTATTTCTATATGTATTAATGATATGCATGTACGAATGTATATGTAAGATAGACGACCTGAATAGTTAGACCGTAGCAGACTTTAACACTTTTTTAAGATATTGGCAAACTTTTATCCTTACTGTACACCGCATACACATAGCCTATTGATATGTGTGTGGATCGTATTAGACAAAGTACGGTTAAAAAGTACGGTTTTGGTACTGATCAAAACTTCCTGCTAGAGCGCGGATTTGAACCCATTACATCGCTTCAGGATCATTCCCTGAAATCCACACAACGCCACCAAATCACCTAAAGACTTTTGGTGTTTATCTGAACCCTTTCCTAGCACTCAATCATAAAATCCCATACCTAAACATTTTAACAAGAATGTTACAGAATCTCAGAGACCAAACAACAAGCAACAAGCAATTTATAAAACTCATTCTAAAACCAGGTCACATTCAACCAATACGTTGAGACTACAATACTTTCAACTATAGATATTATAAAAAATGTAACCTTTTTAATTATCAGTATGACTTTATTATTATTGATGTGTTCCATTTTTAACATTGGACAGTAACACGATTCCAACTGTAACTTGCATTGACCAAAATCGCTCAAAGGACTCATCAACACGGTGAACAGTTTAGTATGTTGTACTTCTGAATCTCTGTACGGCAGTCTGTTGACGGCAGGTCACGACAGTTTGTCCCCAACGTAGTACGGGGTGATCTTGACAGGGCCTTCGTAGTTGAGGTCGACGTTGTTCTCTTTGCTGATGTTGAAGCACGAGTTGAACCACGGTTCTTTCATCTCATGGTCTGTCACTTGCAGGTGGTATCGCCTCCTGGACATCAGTGTCGTCGCCGACTTGGGCATTGACACTACCCTGTACTTCGTCACCTCGTTGTCACCCCCTGGCCTCCCTTTACTTTTTCCTTTTCTACTTCTGCCATCAAAGTCTTCATCAGGCCCATCAGATCTTGTCCCGTCTCCATACTTCTTCTTGTCGTAATCTTTACCCCCTGGTCTTCCTTCTCTGTAGCTTCTACCATCTTCGTACTCTTTATCCTCTGGTCTTCCTCCTCTATAACTTCTTCCATCTCCGTCATACCCTTCTGAAGCTCCATCACCGGTTCTTCTTCCACTCCCGTATTTTCTTCTATCACTATCCTGATCACCCGGTCGCCTCCCTCTCTTTCCTCCATCTTTGCTTTTATCATTCAAAGGTGACTTGTCATATATGTTCTCCCTTCTGGTATCATCATCACTGTAAATAGAATCGTCACTTTTCCTCCTTCCACGCCTTTCACCTCGGTGATCTTTATCTTTCCCTCCTCTACCATCCCCTCTCGCATGACGTTTTCTACTATCTTCTTCGTCAAACCTATCATCCTCATCCCATTCGTCCACCATGATCAGGACCCGAACCCTTGACGACGGTCGCGGTCGTATTTCATCCCTATCTTTCTTGAAAGGTGATTTTTGATCTGTTACTGAGTATTCGGCGGGCATAACAGTTATTTCTTGGCCAAAGCTAACCGTCGCGTTCCTTGATTTATCTTTAAAAGGTGACTTTTGCTCCTGGGCTGACGGCTCTGCTACCATGACGGCTATTTCTCTGCTACTCCGTTGAAAACTCACTGGTATATCTTTAACGGATGGTTTTTGATCCGTATATGAGGATTGTTCAGACATAACACTAGTTTTATTTCCATAATCCAGGTACCTAATTAAATTATCAATAACGGGCATTGTCTCCTCTTCTATGTCACATTCATACTCTTTCTCCTCTTCAGCCATTCTTTTCCCTTTTAAATAATATGTTGTTTCCTTTACTTCCACCTCGTCTCCGTGTGGCTCCACCCCTTTCTTTTCCAGCTTCGACCCTATTTTCCCAGATGTTTCAACCCCATCCTTACCTTCATCCTCTTTCACTTGAAAGGAGACCGGATATCTATTGAGGTTTTGGTTGCTCAACATCAAGACCACTTGTTCCATCTGATCTCCGACTCTCGACTTTCTCCTAGAGGTCAAATCGTCAACAGCTCCTTCTCGCACGAGAGACGTCCTCAGGTCCGGAGAGTTTCTATGAAAGTACCACTCGAACGGGTCGACTTGCTCCTCTAGGTTTATCTGCGGAGCGCCCGCAGTATTCACTATCGTGGCTCGTCTCTGGTTAGCTCTATTCAGGGGGAACTCCTCGTTCGGAGGTCCTGGGTTCGAGTTCGGCAACTGCACCAACATCACCGGAGCATCCTGCCTCCTAGAGCTATGTCGCAAAATACTCTCCAGTCTCTCTGGGTCTCTTTCTTCTTGAGCGATGTACATCTCATCTGCATCATCCATTTTGATAATTTACAAATCGATCAATTCCTTGGGTGTTAAGTTGGTGAATGCTTTTTACTAATTATTTTGTAAGGATGTTAGTAGTTTTCTTGTGTATTTCATTTGAAACTGCCAGTCCACCTACAAAAAATACCTCCTTTAGATTTTATGCCTTCTTTCATTGAAAACTGTTTATAGGCCTACTATTTACTTAATTTTATGAAGAGCAACTAGTTCGTCTCGTGCAATTTTTTTCTTGAGGTTCTTTTCAAGCTTTCACAACGACACTGACGATTGCATGACGACAACTATTCTATTAACACTAAATACGGTGTTTTGTTTTTTACCATAATGAAATAGGTATCTACAATTATATTAGAGATTTTGAGGCACCTGGGACAAACGCAGTTTAAGTTCAGATAGTTTTAATCAGTGGTGTGGTACGTATTTTGTGATGACGTGTGTGTAACCTCAGATGGTGATCTAATGGAGTGTGTTACGTCCTGGGTGTGACGTCATGGTATACCGTGATGGTTTTGATGTCATTTATACGAGACAGCGCTATTGGTACTGATCGAAAACCTTTGCTTTGCCTTGGTCCTAGATATCCCGATTTTCCGGAGTCGACAATAACTTGTAGTAGGAAAAGTATAAAGCAGTACTACTTTGCTATGGGTACGAGAATGGTACTGCTGAAGGAAAGAAACATATATAGGAGAAAAACAAACAAATAGTATTATTATTTAAAGGAAAAATATGAGTTAATTAGTGAAATACCTTCTAATTAATTCCAATAAAGATATGCTGAAATTATTTATTTGTTTATTTATAATTAGTCGTACATCTAAAGAAAACAAAACAGGATATTTTTACAAAAAAACACATAAAACGCTAAAAAATGACACGCTTAAAGGAATTAATAAGTGGAACTACATGAATAGTTAGTTATGGAATTAGTAGTGTATAAAAGTTCAGTAACTCTAACAATTCAACTTACACCGAACCGAGAGAAAACCAAACCTCCTAAAAAAGTCCGACCTTCGCGTCGGTTCACACGAAACAAGATAACGAGGTTAGTTGTTACCAAGAAAACAGTTTCGGTAAAACTGTTCCAAGTAAAATATTATCACTATTTGAATTCTTATATTGTAATCCTCTTTATGGGTAATTTGCAAATTGTAATTTAAATTGTAGTGTTGTAATTTATACTTTAATATTCGATTGAATACCTTTTACGCACGAGCAGTCAGTAAAACACATCTTTATAGAAAACTACCGAAATGAATAAACCCGGTCCTTAGGCTGAAAGCCCCGCTCACATAGCCTTCGGGGATAAAAAGATAAGAACCAAATATATGTTGTTACTATGTGAGGTTATGTCGTACATAAGGTTTCGACTCTTAATCAAAAGAGGATATTACTTTGATGTGAAAATTTCTTTTGTACAGCACAGTGTATGTGGATAAAAGCAAACACGACTTTGAGTATGTTTAAATTTTGTGAAATCAAGCTCAGCAGCTATCATTAATGGACTATGTTTCTAAATGTATAAGTCTAAAGCACTGAGTCTCTAAAGCACTCACTAGAAATGCCTCAGAGTCGGTGCAAATGTATCACAATGTAATAATCTTGTACTTTTTAAACCTTTTTAAAAACCTGTCTTTCCCACTTTTTTTCCATCTAAAATCTGTTAGACCACCCTTACATTTTAAAACACAATTTTTTTATTTACGCTCAGTAGTTTTTAACCATAGGTGATTTTAACTACAAACATTTTTATGAAATGAACTTACGACTGTTAGAACCCAATGATTTTTTTACGACAAATGCAATTCTATTTTCTATATATCTACATAAGTTATCAATAAAATAAAGTTTTTTGAATGGTGATATTAGTTTTAATGTGTTCCTAATATACTTGAACACCTCTTTGAAAAACTACAATGCCTGTTTTTAATATATATGGTGTAAGACTACTGTATTGTGATTGAAGCTCATCTCTGGTAGCAGTCTATTGGTCAATTTGAGTTTTTATTGAGTTTTAATTATTAAGTCAAAGATAAAAATTCGCTAAAAACTTACCTTCATTCATGGTTTATCATGGTTTAAATAAAAAGAAAACCAAAAGAAAAATTCAACACTTTTAGCTTATTTTATTTTATTTTTGCTTGGAAATGGCCTTAGTGCCGGAACGTCGTAATTTTATAAAAAGGTTTCACAAGGATACACAGTTTATTTATTGATATCGTTTAACTTAATAGTAGTCCTACAATGTGAATTAATATATAATTTTAAAGGAAAAATATACGAAGTGAAAGAAACTACTTACGCCAAGTTGTGAATTGTTACAATCGTTTTTAATATATTCTCAATACTTCAGATTTTTCCTGAAAATAAAGAAATAAGACATTTTATTGTTAATATCTTGATTATCCTGTACGGTTATAAAAACATTCTTTCTTAAGAAATTATGCTTTTTGCAGCCTACGTTATTAGTAGATTAAAATCAAAATAGCTTAAGTCTTCGAGGTAATGATCATTTATACAAAACCAATACTGGAAGGCCAGTGACTCTATGTCTGTCCAAAAATCTAAATAGGTTAACACATATGTTTTGATGTACCTGTAATCGAGTTTTACAATAAATACTAGGGGCTTGTAGGGGCAAAGGCCCCTAAAAATCCAAATGATGATGTTACCTCAAAAATTAAGTTTCAATTTATTACCTAGTTGCACAATTATTATATTTCTTCTCAAGCTGTACTGTGATTTTACACGGATGGATTTTCTTATAAATATTACTTAATCTTGACGAAAACTTTTTTGTAGTAACAAAACAGTAATTCACGAATATTCTCCCTTGCATTAAACAATACAGTAGGTTGTATATTTTGTGGAATTTGTTGTATATTTTGCACGATTAGACTGCAGGACGCAATAAAATTTGTTTTGAACTTAAACATGTAAACATAATGAGTTCGTAATTCAAGTGAATACAGTAGTTTAATACAACATGACAAAATGGTTATTATCCCATTAATACTGTAAACTACTGCATCTAGGACCACTGTGCCCCCCACTCCCCCACACTTGCCATGTGCTTCGACCCCTGTCGTGATCCGTGCTTCCTGTATCCCATATGCTCCCATGGCCCGAGTACCAACCATGCCCCCAAACCCCTGTGCGCCGGTGTCAGTAAGACCCCCATTTTCCAGTGCACACATGCCTGCCATTCTTCCCCGAGGCCCCCGTGCCCTCTATGTCCCCCATTCCTCGTCTGTGTATCCCATGTCCAACTAAGCAAAGTGCCTCCAACGTCTCTCGTGCCAATTGTGCCCAATGCCAATGCCGCCATGTCGCCCATACCTACGTGCTCCTTACCCACCGCTCCACCCTGTGCTTCCTATATGACCCCTAAAGCCTCCCCCGTTCCCCTCTCGTGACTCTTGCTCCCTGTACCCCCTATGCCCCGTGGCCCGAGTAAACCCATGCCCCGTACCCCCGTTCCTCTATTCTCCCATACATCTGTGCCCCCTTTCTCCCAAGCTCACATGCCCACTGTTTTTCCTCGAGTCCCCGGTGCTCTCTATGTCTCCCAATCCTCCCCCGTCCCCCATACCCAGCTACCCCCAGTGCCAACGACATCTAAAGTGCACCTCGTGCCGACATGCCCATACCCCGTGTCTCCCATATCCTTGTGCCTCCATGACTGTCATTCCACCCCGTGCCTCCCCGTTCCTCCCCGTTCCCCCTATGTCCCCCCCAAGCCTGCCATGTGTCCCCATCTCGTGACCCATGCTTCCTGTACCCCCTATGCCTTGCGACCTGAGTACCTCCCATGCCCCCGTATGAGGCCATAGGGACCCGTACGCCCCATGGGGTACCTCCCATGCCCCTATGTCTCTGTGCTTCCATTGCCCTGTGCTCACATGTCCGCCGTCATTTCTCGATGCCCCCGTGCTCTCTATGTCCCCCATTCCTCCCCCGTGCCCCCTATGTGCCCCCAAGTCTAACCCATGCCCCTCTCTCGTGACCAATGCTTCCTGAACCTCCTAAGATGCCTCCCCTTGCACTTCATATCCCCGTTTCCCGATGCCTGCCGTTTCTCCCCGTGCCGTTCCCTATGTACCCTAAGCCTCCCATGGCCCCCTCTCGTGACCCGTGCTTCCTGTATCCGTGCTTCCGTGTTCCCCTATGCCTCGTGGCCCGAGTACCATCCATGCCCACATACCCCTTATACCTCTGTGCTGTGTTATACCATTCTCCTGAGCTCACATGTCCGCCATCCTTCCTCGATGTCCCCGTGCTCTCGATGTCCCCCATTCCTCTCCCGTGTCCCCTATGTCCAACCCCAAGTCTCCCCCATGCAATCCTGGCGAAGCCCAGGTAACTTTTGACGATTCTGGTATTTTTCCTTGCGTTCTTGGCCCTCAAGCTTTAAAATGAGCCATCATACATTACTCTATCTTTCTTCTAACTCGAGATATTTCGTGGGGACCGATTCGCTTACGGAATTATATATATAGATTTCTATAAATAAAAAAAGTTCAATATTCTTGAATTACCGTACAAAGTACGATATTCTACTATAGTATTGTCAGTTCTTGTAATTTCTAGCGCTAGGGTTAATAGGCCCTACCAGCACATTCTAAAAAGCGAATCCGGTACCTTATTTCCCGATACCCTTTTTTTAAAGAGTTTTTCCGGGATTTAAGACTATTCTTCAAACATAAGTAATACAGATGTAATATTCTAATACAAAAATTTTTATTTATAACAAGTAGGCCTAGTTCTGTATGTATCCTGGATATCTTTACTCTGTTTTAAAAATATAACATTTTGCGAATAAGTTTATCTATTTATTTACTTTTAGTGAACTCACAAGACTATAATTTTGTACTAAAGATCACCGCCTGATCAAAATTCGACTGAAAATTCAGTTGATCTGGAGCCAATTAATTAGTTTAAAAGGATTTTGTGATTGAAAATTGAAACAACGGTTCTGTTTTGCTACCATTTGTTATTACAACACTATAATAGCTGTCTTGTATTCAACCAACTATATAAAGATTAACATTGAATATCGAAAAGCCTGTAGGGCGAAACCTTGGGGGCCGATGTGAATTATAATGGGATTCTCCTCATCTACCCAGGAGACTTCTTTTCTAGCGGTATGCGCGGATTTCTCCTACGATTTACCCAAGCTGAGAAAAAACGGAAGAAAAATAATCATGCTTGTCCATTAACTTATAGATTCACTTTCAAGGGTGTATTCCATTGCCATTTAGAATTATTAAAGTTTAAGATAAACTTAAGAGCTGTTCCTAACGTAAGATAAAGAAGTCGATTACGATAAGGCTAAATAAATCTTTCAATCCATCATTCCAAAGCCCTTAAAGAGGTTTCACATAATATTTAACCCAATTTAATGCGAGTTTGATAAAGGAGTGTGCTATCTTAATTTCAGGTGCATAAAAAGTGCACTCATATTTCCAAAATCCTCACGTTCTTGAACGATTTTATTGAAGATTTTCATATAAGTTCGCTTCACCATAGTAAATGCAAAGCTAGGTTTTATTTGATTTTTGTAGGCGTTCCGTAACTGGTAATACCATAAAATTAACCTAATGATTTATAATATTTCAGAACAACACATTTTAATAGTTTGGTCAGAATATCTAACGAACTCAAAACAAAACTGAGGTAAACATCTCATAGAACATTGAAAACAATAGCACCGAACATTTAAAACCACACGTGAAGGTCTTAACGCACTTACAGATTACTGAAAAACACTAGTTTAGTCAAAAATTGGTGATATATTTAAATACATTACTTACTTGAATTAAAGATACATTATCACAGAAACTTGTGTAGTGTGGAGTTTAATGTGGTGGTGTTTACTGAAAATTTTGAATGAAGGAATACTGTTTGTTTACTCATATGGTTTACATCCAAATTGAAGACGAACAGCTATTATGAATTAACATTTGATGTTTGATCCAGTTGCATTTTCCCCTGTAAAAAATCATGTAGACATAAGCAAGCAGTAGTAGAGATAAATCATTATTTTATTACATTGTTTCTTTATATGTAATAAACATCACTGTGTTTTTAATTTATTCGCAATTGGTTCTTTTTATGATAGTTTATTTAAATTTGAAATGTGACAACACTTTTTCCTATGCTGTAATGGTTATAGATAAGATCAAAAAAATATTTTTGGACTTGTGTAATGTTTCAATGTATTCCGTAACCAAACGAAGAAAAACACGATCTTAGAGAATTATTTAATCCTTTTTTGAGATAAATTTTTTAACAGATGAAGTTATGACTATGGAATACTCTCTATCAAATTTATTCCTTTTGCACTTTAGTTGCACTTAAAATAAGCACCTTAAAATTGCACCTTAAAATAAGCACCACAGAGTGCATCGGTGGTTCAAATGAAGTATCTAAAAGTATAGACTGCACTACATAGTATTAAATACCACAAAATTCACCTAATTGTCAACATTTATATAGCACCTTCACTTCAGCTTATAATTAATATATTATGGTCGTTACCAACACCTTCCATAATCTTTACTTAATACTATTATCTGGCTTTCATTTTCAAAACAAACTATGCCTATAACACATTTTTAAAGTAAACAGGACAGACGCTTTTCGAATCATTGTTATTTTATTCAGGTTTTTGCATAATTTCTCATTTTCTAGTAACTTTTTGTACAGGCAACATTTTTCCCCAATACTTATTATTTGAGACCCTTACCATTGACCTGCAATATTTGAAACTCTCACAATTGTGGTAAAAAATTATTCGCTTAAGCACTACTTCTGTAAAACTGGAACTATAATTGATGGTAATTTATAACTTGCTATCGTATCAATATCTGTGAATACTGTGAATTCATTATCAATGCTGTATATGTTTCAGAGGCGACTTAACCCCGTCAAATTCAGCATGTCCCCCGACCACAGGTACCTCCTGCTCATCCACAATGCTCAAAAGGTAAGAAAGCTGCAGTTAGTTAAGTCAAAATAATAATTTTATAACTTAATTACATCATTTTTAAGATTCATCTATACCAACTACAGTACAACAAAACCTTTCCTTTTAGTACGCTAATACTTCTCCCGTTATTGTAATATGCTGTTGTGGTGTAAGATATAATCATTTTTAATATTAACATGCGTGGTAATATTAATTTGTTAGATAAATTATTACCTTGTTTGATGCAGTGATCATATATAAAACACGTTTTATATTTTTCAGCTTTTCAGATATTCTTTCCTGGCCCAGTACTCCATATACGACATTGCAGCAATGTAAGTAAATTTTATAACTAGGCCTACACTGGTTTATTTATACTCTAATAATATTAAGGTATATTTGTATGTATGTATGCACACGGATGTCGAAAACTGCACGAACGATTTTCTTCAAACGTTGCAAATAACATAGTTCTGGGATAAGAACTATAAATAAATATACAGGACTCTATGTAAAGAAAAGTCTTATTTCGTTATAATATTGAATTGAATCCTATAACATTTAACATTAGTAACTTTTTCAGCGCGTTAACAATCATTAACCGCAAAGCGGTTTGTTTACGATTTTGCCTTTCACGTGACAAATTTCAGACACTTTATTTGTGGGTTTTGTCACGTGATAGGCAAAAACGTTAACAAACCACTTAGGTAGCATTCCTAAGCGACGACTCTAGCGACTCCAGTCGTACGGCTGTAGCCCATACAAATATAGTTTATAGTTCTATGCTGTAGCCGCGCGGCTTGACTCATACTGCTTCGCATGTTAGGAATAAGCACAAAAACATAGCTCCGGTCGTCGCGGCTGATACGACTAGACTGCTCAATGCAAGCAGTCTAGTCGTACGGCTCGAGCCGCCTCACTAGAGCCGTTTACGTCGCGAGGCGCCAGTCGCGTCATAGGAATGGGTTTCGTATACAGTACTAACATGCGTAGCAGTATGAGTCATATCCGCGCGGCTACAGCATAGAACTATAAACTATATTTGTATGGGCTACAGCCGTACGACTGGAGTCGCTAGAGTCGTCGCTTAGGAATGAAACCTTTAGCGGTAAATGATTGTGAACGCCCTCATCGAGTACAAAAGAATTGCTGATAACAGCTGACTCAACTGTCAAAGCATGAACCGCGTGCTCCAGTATAGACATGTGTTTTTCCATTGTAGCCAGCAACTGAATTACTGAATTATACTATAATGAAAATAATTGATCTTTTTTAAATTTTAATTAATTAATACTGGTGATTATGACTATTTAGATAAATAAAAGTAAACGGATAAACAACTAAACAATTTGTGTAGTTACAATTAATTTGAAAACTAAAGAATTAGCAATGATGATAAAATCAGCTGTTAACCGTGGATGTAATATCCATGTTTACAGTTGAAAAAAAACACATATCAGAGTGCAGCACCCTTAGTACTACATTTCAACATCCTGAAAGTTACATTTTACTGTTACGATAAATTCATTACAATATATTAATAGGCAAGCATTTTTCGTTTCCTCCTTTTTTCTCAGCTCGTGGGCATCGTAGGAGAAATCCGCGCATACCCTTTGAAAGGTATAGTCCTGTAGATGAGCAGAATCCCATTCTACTTCACATCGGACTCCATGGCTATGCCCCACAGGCTTTCAAAGTTCCAATGTTAATCTTATGGAGAAAGGAGAATTGAATGAGTCATTAGACAGCTGTTGTAAAAACAACTGCTAGAAAACAGGAAGATCAGATGTTTTCGTTCTAACATTTTTCAAGCTTCTTGGGTCCAGAACTGAAATTTTGATCGATTTTCGATCAGGAGGCGATCTCTAGTTACAATTATTTTACCAAGGGTAGTGATGGTATAACTCCTTCTTCTGGTTTTGGTATGACAGTTATACAGTGTTGCCAAAACTCTTGAACATTTCCATGAACCTTAATGACGGTTCAATGTATGTTCTTAGCCGAAAATTGGCAATCATTTTTAAATATCGACCCCTCTCTTTATTACCACTTCTTAAGATTAAATTACTTTACCGTACAACTCCTCCTGTCAATCCTACAACTTAAGCATTTTTATTTCTTTGTTCTATAATGGAGCTCTACTGTAGAGGAGCCCATCCCTCGTACTCGGAACCTTTTCTCTCTCTCTCCCTACTGATGTCTTACGTTGAAACAATCTTACGGTAGTTAACTGCTCCCTTTCCAGTTCCTTTCCCTCCTAGTCCTAGATTACTACTAGAATCGTTTACTTGTTTGCACTATCATCCATGTTTCCTGTTGCTCCCGGAGGCATCATCTCCTGATACTCACCCTTCTCTTCTCTCCTATGACCTCCTGAAATTGAAATAATCTCACCTCATCAAACTGTTTCTCTTCCTTAACTCCTCACCTTAACCAAATCCTAACAGGATCACCTAAAAGCTCGTTCTCTCCACTGGTTCACTCTCTCACACTATAACCTGTACTTTTTTTCTGCTACTCACACCATCCCCGGCCTCCCTCCAGCTATGTCTCTTCCTCTACTGCCGCCTAACCTTGAAATAATCTTACTTTATCACAAAGTATCTCCCTTATTATCCTTCTTATTTACTCCTCCCTCCAAATCCTGTTGGCTTCTACACTATTTTGCTGAATTTCACTGTCGCCACTGTGTTGTTCTCACTACCAATGACACTAGGGATTCCAGTTACTCCTTCCTCTGACCTCATTCGAGTCTTCCTTCCTTGCATGGACGCCATTACCCTTGACTACTACTCTTCTCTTTACAACTACCCAAAGTTAAAGAACTCTCATTACAGCATCAAACTCTTCCTTCCCTCCTACATTCCCATATTCCCTATAAGCTATAACATATCACTCGCACTCATGTTTCCTTCTTCAAAGAAACACAACTTTCTTAACCCCCAATGCTTTCTTTCTCCTAGCATTCTGCCGCCTAAAGAAATTTCTAGCTAAAGCTATATGATCCCACCTTATTAAACTTTTTCTCTCACGTAATTCCTCTTCCCTACTAAATCCTTTCAGTATCACCGAAAAGGTCGTTCATCAAGCAGGATCACAAAAGCTATTGAACTCGTTCGTTCTAATCCTATCCTACCTAAACTAATTTTCTTCTTTTCAATGTCATCAATATATGTCTCTTATTCCTATCTATATCATCCTCTTTAATCTCAGCCCCTCTGTCTTCCCCAACTGCCACCTAAACTTGAAAGAATCATACTGTAGCATGAATCTCTTCCTTTCCTTTTCTTACTTTCCTCCTCTTCATTTCCTTCTCTTCCTCTCCTGCTCCTCCTTCCTACTCTTTTCTGCTTTCTGCTCTTCCTTTCATACTCTCCCTTCTTATTCTTCCTAACCTACCCTTCTTCTCCTACTTGTCCTTTTCTACTTTTTGTTTCCTACTTTTCCTTTCCTACTCTTTCCCCAAAACCCAAGCTTGTCCACCCCTCTCACTAACACTTTCTTTCTCGCCCCCAGGGACATCATCCCCCTGACGCCCACCCCGGATGAGGACGACCACCCTTACCTTCTCCACGCCGCATGGACGCCCCGCGGCCACTCACTCATCATGGTGTACAACTACGACGTGTACTACAGGCCCAGCCCGCGGGGCCGCCAGGTCTACAGGGTGTCCACGACGGCGGTGCCAGGGGTGATCAGCAACGGCGTGCCCGATTGGCTCTACGAGGGTTAGTCTAGTCGCCTTAATCTAGGGACGACCTTAGCGGTCAAAATCTGTTACCACAACAGTTAAACTTTTCACTGTAGGATTTAAACCTTAGACCGAATTTTACCAACTTTCTTTTAGAAAAATTACTTTTTTTCAAACATTTAAGGTATTCCGTACGGTTCCGAGGCACCGTTTTTAAAAACGATTAAGCACCATAAAGAGAATGGCAATGGTCGTTATTGTTTTACATTAAAATATTTTTATTTGTTTATTTCCATTTGTAGATTTTATTGACCATTGACAATTGTATAAACTGCATAGGCTTTTACAGATACATTTACTACAACAATTTTGAATCATAAGTAAAGTATTTTTACAATTTGTCAAATATGTACCGATGACCTATAAAGTATTTAATTAATAAAATAAGAATAGACGTAAATATATGTGTAAATAGCAGGTAATAGATGATACTTTTATTTTTTATATATAGAAAATTAATACAATATTTTACTGCGGTTATAAAGATTTGAACAACTTGTAAACTTGAAAAAAAAAACAGTAGTAGGCTACATTATTTTTTATGCGGACTATTAAAGGTCAATTGTTACCAACAGTGTCAACTGCCAGCAATATCTTATAATAGAAATTTTCTCAAATAAAACAGGAAATTCTCAGTTAGAGAAGAAAGGCCAGTAGGCCACGCCGAGGGCCAGGTACCAGAGCTGTAGGTATGTGGCTTGTTGAGACCGAGTTAACGAACACCTGTAGTCGTTGAAACCTCTCCAGCCCTCTTGACATTACCTCTCTCTCACACTCTCTCTCTCTCCCCCACCATCTTTTTCTCTCTCACTTCAGTCCTTCTGTCTTTGTCTTTCTGACTTTGTCTCGCTCTATTCCTCTAGCGATCACATTCACTAAATTATTTAAAACTAACTAATGAAAGGAAATCTTACAACGTTTAGCTGAAAATTAATTGGCTTTGGAGTTACTTCAATTCGATAACTGTACGATGTTGTTTGGTTAAATGTGGCATCTTTCTGGCTCTTTTTGAAGTTAATTTAAATGTATATAATGTACTTTCCAATTAGTGTTAGATTGTACACAGGCATAGTAAAAACTATGGTAATGATGTTAAAAATCCTTGAAACGTGTGGTGGAAACTGTTAACAATATTATTTTCCATAATATATCAAGACACTATTCTCAGGGAGTAGCTGTGTTTGAATCCCATTTATGATTGTGTGAACTCTTCAAGAGTGTACACGAACTACAAGTGACATATATGCTAAGGAAAGCAGTTCCACTACTCTCTTAATCCTAAATTTATAATTTCTTAACTGACGGTTTCATTTTGTGAATTTATGTGTTTTGAAAGCACTGTGAAAACCAATTCAAAAATTGTAATACTGATTGCAGCAGCCTGGTGTGCTTGAGTCTGGTTCTGACATCAAATTATGCATCGGATGAGAGTCTGTGTACGAAGTGTTTGTTTAAAGCCAATCGTTGTGTTATACAACCCGGGCTTGTAGAAGACAGCAAGGATAAAAAGTAGTGTAATTTTTCAGACGCTTTTGGGTAGGGATGCTAAAAAGAGCATTAGAAGAGTAATTTATACCAAGCAAAATAGCTAACTTACGGACAGTGATCTTTAAAAACTCTGAACGAGTGCTTTTGAGGGATATGTTTATGAACTGCCACGTCAATCCATGGGGTTTTTATAAATGTTGATCCGCAGATCTATAACTCATTCTCTCTCTGTTCCCCAGAGGAGATCCTGAACCACAACACTGCCCTCTGGATGTCCGACGACGGTCACATGCTGCTGTACGCCTGCTTCAACGATACGCAGGTCCAGGAGCTGAGGTTTCCTTGGTACGGGGTGGCCGAGGAGGAACAGCCCCTGTACCCGGACATGCGCGGCCTGCGCTACCCCAAGGTACGGCATCGGCAATCCTTAGAGATACACCAATGGTGATGAGGTAAAATGTTGCATGAGAACGGTACATCAACACACTCAGATGCTGACTGATTATGAGCTGATGAGAATTGATTTTAGTTAGTCCAATCAATGCTAATTCATAGTAGAACTCGAGGAACTCAGATGAGTAATTTGTTCATCGATTTCATAAAAGTTTGCTATTATTAAAAAGGCAATATTAAGGCGAGGATTAGTCAACTGGAGGTGGAGCATGTGATGGCTGTGATGGGGTTCTTAGACCGAGCTATCTTATGGTAGCTAATACCCACCCAGTAAAAAAGTAATATGTTCACATCAGGGTGCTATGATATCCATTGTGACATAGCTTCTGAGCTCCTAATTGTCCTCTTGGAGCATCCCATCTAATGTTTCTCGTTAGTGGAGCTAAACTGTTCGTAAGATTTTTATTTTGGTGTGTGCTTGATTATATTATTCTCCAGACCCGTGGCCATTTCGTGATCAATTTCATCACATAAAACCAGTTGGCTTGATTTTCCTAGCTGTACTTTATATTTTCCTTATAGCAGTAATTTCTGCATCCTTGATATCCTAATTAGCTGTTCAACATTTTATGAAATTGAGCATACTACTTACTTACTACTCACAACCAACATCTGAACTCTACAGCAATATATCAGAATTTGTACAGTACTTATCTAGACGTTTAATTACCGAATTCACAGAATTAACTGATATAACCAATTTTTATTCTGATTAAGATGGATTGCAATGACTTATGAATTTGGAAATGAAGTCAATTCTTTTACGTTACCAGATTTAAATCAATTATGGATGGCTTGTTGAGAGTATTCCCTTCTTTCTATAATCGATTATAGATCATGACAAAACTTTCTAAAAATATTTCAACTTTTTTTGTCCAGCATCTTTATCAATCACGAATAAATCACATAGTTTGCCAAATGATAGTATTACTGTTTTGTCTTATAGTATCCTCTTCTTGCAGCCTAGCACTAAGAACCCTGTGGTGACGCTTTACGTAGCAGACCTTGCAGATCCCAAAAATATCCGAACAAGAGATTTGAAAGCTCCAATGGCCCTTGGTCAGACCACGTAAGTAAAACATCCTCATGTAACACGTTGTTAAATCCTAATTGATTTAACATCCATCCTTTGTAATTTTAGTCCACCTTTTTTTGTATAAATAGTATCAAAACATATATTCATAATTTCTTCATATAGCTTAGATGTGTGTGCATTCCCTGGTACTATAATCATTACTACTATTTGTAAATAATGTTCTGCTATAACAACATTTTTAGAATTTTAGCAACCTGCTATGTTGAAACTATTTAATTGCATTAAAAAAATACAGGTTGTCCATGTACCATATACCCACTTATATCAAACAATGTAAGGGTACAAAAGAATCTTGCTCAGTAGGACTACTATCAAAAGAGATAGAGGGGTTTTAATTTCACTTTTTACGTAACACTAGTCTTTTTGCTCAAAATCGAGCAATTTATTTTGAAACAATACAAAAATTGTTGTAGACTCTTATTAGGGTCTAATTATTGAAACTCTCATTTTGATAACAGGATTTATTCGGATTAAGAAACTCACACTTTACAGCATTACAGAGAGAGAACACATCCATTTCAAGGCTGGCCGGAAACACCCGAACCACCACAATAACATAAAGTACAGAGTGGGCTAAACATAGAGGAATAATTATACCGAACCAATTATTATTATGCACATACAACAAATATTACCTTTAGTTATAAATCAACGACATCCAATGTTGTGAGTGTTAGTAATCACAAAAAACTACACGTATTTACAGCTGTACATTAACAGATGTTTAAAATGTTCAACCCAAACCCAATGTTATTCTAATGGGAAAATTTAATATGTGTATAGCGCCCTTATTTTAAGTCCGGTTTTCATCAATTTTTGGCGGAAACAACTACAGACCAACCCCTACCCAACGACACCAAAAATTTGAATATCAGTTGAAAATTGTAGGAGGACTTCTCAACACAAAAAACCCTTAGTGTATTAAATAAGTATAGATATAAGATTATTTTCAAACCCGTTCCTCTACTGAACTGTTCACGTCTGTTGCCAGGGACTACTACTTCTGCGCCGTGACGTGGGTCAGCTCCACCGAAGTGTCCGTCATCTGGCTCAACCGAGCCCAGAACGTGTCCATGGTGACGCTCTGTAAATCACCCATGTGGTTCTGTCAGGAGGTGAGAACAAGGGAAAATTTTTTGAATTATCAACCAACTTAGGATGGACTTATAATAAAATATTAGTGCCTTGGTTATTTATTCCTGTAGCTATTTATTCTACAGTAACGAACAATAATGATGCAAGTTAGGTATAGCAAAGTTTCTATTAACCTTAAGGATTAGGTGTTGATGCTAAACTATAGAATCTTCATTGTCATTAAAAGACTATACAAGGTATTAAACGTTCATTCTCTATAAGGTTCATAACTACGTTATATTCATTCATAATTACTTCATATTTTCGAGTTTTTGTCTCCGAATCACTTGACCTTTGTATAGTTATACATAATTACTTAATTGCATATTTTATACTGTATCAATATCAATTTTACATATTTTTTTCATAAAGGTGCTTTATAATACAATCCAAATTAATGGAAGTATATTGTTGTAAGTGCAATACACCATGTCTGTACCTTCGATACTATGGTAAATTACACATTTTTCATATTCATCACAGGCATTTTATTAGAATATTATAAAAGCTGACACTGTTATCTCTTATACTGTATCTCTGCTTTAAACACCGATGCTATCTAGGCATATCTTAAAGCCTATATAAATGTAGATTGAACGGGTGTGATTGTGATACCTTTTGTAACTTTGTTACTGACAAAGACCAGCTGATTCATTTGTCAGTACCACTAATTAATAGATTAATGAGCAAAGCCAGCTGGGTCCACTATCAAAGCTTCTAACTTTTATCTGACATCGAACCTTTGGATTTAAGGACAAACTCTATAACCCCTCAAGGTACATCAGCTTTAAGGAAAAGCATTCAAAACCGATACAGATTTTTTATATGTAAGAAACTTATCCCGAGACCTCTGCTTGAACCGATTTATAATACTTCTATAGAGAGAGACTCAGTTTCTGAAGAAGAGACAAATATTTTTACAATTTAAAAAGATTAATTGTCACCATATCCATGTTGACCCTGCAGACCCAGCGGGTGAGTGGGGAGGGGCGCGGCTGGGTGGACTGCCCCGGCACCCCACAGTTCTCCCCGGACGGCAATGTCTATATCACCCTGGCACCGGTGAGGGACGGCAACGCTGGCTATTACAGGCACATTGTCTCCGTCAATATACCCAAGAAACGGCTGCTGCCGCTCACCCACGGCACCTTCGAGGTGAACAAGATCGTCGCCTGGGACCACATCAACCAACTTGTGTAAGAGTTTTGTCTTTTTTGAAATTGAAATAATTTATTAATCTTGAGACAGATCTAAAACCATTACAGTACATTAAACGCCACCTTAGCAAACTAATTACAGGCCAGAAACTGCTGTTCTGCAGTATTATGAAAAAGATCTTACTAATCATCATTTGGATTTTTGAAGTAATACACACCTACAAAACTATCTACAAAAGATTGGTCATTTTGGGTAATACTAGTCTACGTGTTGCTCGAATTCAAGCAGTTTTTTTTTTTTTTTTTTTTTTTTTTTTTTGGATACAGTACAAAAGTTACATTTAGTTCTAAATCAACGACACCCAACCAATCCAATATTGTGAATATCAGTAATCATAAAAAACTACACGTATTTACAGCTGTACATTAAAATATGTTTTAAATGTTCAACCCAATCTCAATGTTATTCTAATGGGAAAATTTCAAATTTAATTTGTGTATAGCACCCTTATTTTAAGTCCAGTTTTCATCATTTTTTGGCGGAAACAACTACATACCAAGCCATATCAAACAACACCAAAAACTTGAAAATAGGTTGAAAATTGTAGGAGTTCTCTACACAAAAAAACCCTTAGCGTATTAAATAAGTATAGATTACTGAAGTTAGAAGTTGTATAAACTAATGTAAAACATGTTTACGTCTTACATTTATTTTTCCACAAAGTCTGTGTTTAATTCTTCTATATGAACTTACACCGAGGAGTTTTCTGTGTATTGACTTTCCTGTCCCAGCCTCCCCTTTTCGTGTTTCCAACTTTAAGTTTCGCCTATTAATCTATGGTCTCGCTCAAATTATATTCCCTTTCACAATGAAACTAAAAGTTTATATAGTACTAGTACAGTATTCAATCGTCACTCTGCCATGTACATCCAGGTCTGCCTCGATTCCTTCACTCTCAATACAATCCTTTGTTTCTAGCCAAAGTTCCATACCATTTCCCCTCTGCCCTTCAGGTACTACCTGGGCGTGCCCCAGTACCACCCGGGCCAGCTGCACCTGTACGTGGTCAGTTCCGCAGTTCCCCGCTCAGGTGCACCACTCACTGTGCCGCAGTGCCTCACGTGTGGCATCCCTGTCTCCTCGACCTCCGCGCACTACGAGGGCGCCGCCACGCTGGGCTCGGGCTCCCGGGACAGCTACGACTGGGAGGACCAACCGGAGCCCTCGACCACCACGGAGGAGCCAGAGAGGAAGAGGAGGAAAAAGAAAGGTAAAAGTTACAATAGCAACCGATTAGTTTTAGGTTTTTTTTACTTGATCCTCTCCTCAAGAATATTTGATTGGGGGAGAGGGGATTGACATATTTAAACTGTAAAACTTTAAAATTTGTGAAAAGCATTTATAATTTCTTACAGTAACTCCTAGTAAGCTGTTCTATATTTAAACCAAACCTTTGCCTTGTTAAAAAGTAACAAAAGGTGTCTAAAGTAAACTTTAGTGTCTAAAGCGACTCATTAAAAAGCAACTGTTAAAAATATTATTGTAAAACTAATTATACAAAATGTTGTGATGTAAAATTACCAGCTAGTAGCAATAGTGCAATAAAACAAAAACAACAATAACCAAGAAGTTTTTGCCAATGGATAAGTGTAAACAAACCCTTCCCATCACCATATCTGTCCCCTCCCACAGTGAATTAAGTTTTTCTAAATGGGCTATACGAAAAACACCAAGAGGTTCAATTTGCACAGATGTAAACCAATCCTGTAACGTACAGAATTCACACATTATCAGATTTACCAGAGGCCAGGTGGCTTGTAAATGACAAGGTGACTGTGAGAAAACGATTTTTACCACTAGCCATGTAGAAATTTTTCTGCAGCAAGTTGATCATGATGTCAAGGCGTTGCTTGTAATCGTAGTTATTAAGGATTTAATAGTCAATAGATGGGCCTGAGAAAGTTTTAAGGACTTAGAAATTGTACATTCATACTAACTTTTGCTTTTTTACAATAAACCAGGCATAATCATAAGATCCTAAAGGATAAAGAACTTTAATTTTGGTGTTTGAAGTAATTAATTAGTTGCATTCAAGAATTGACCAATTAGAGTAAATTTAAGACCCTTTTTTCAACAGAAGCAAGAAAATGACAATAAAATTTTTGTATTTTGATTTGTCGAAAATTAGTTTTACAACCCAATTTGCCAAAAGCAGCAGTACGAGTATGTTAACAGCAGAGGTGTCATCATTCCCTCCAAAACCTCTTGCTAAATTAAGCCAAAACTAATTCCCTCCCAATGTCTTTCTCTTCCTCCAAATATATAAAATCCTCATATTTCTCACCATACTTCCAGAGCCGAGTTACCGGCTGGAGCCACTGTACAGACCTTGCACATATCACAACATCTACTTCAGCCCCGGTCTGCAGTACTATGTGGACGAGTGCCTCGGTCCCGGCATCCCCACCGTGACCTTATATGCCACTTACGGGAGGAACTCGACGTCGCCTGCTGTCGACAACATTCAGCCCCAGCTGCTGGCAACACTGCAGAATAACTCCAAGCTATATGTGGGTACCAGCGCTAACTTGAATAGTCTCTTCAACATCTCATAGCATAGGTGTGATTGAAACCGATTTACTGTATCAAGATCTATCGTGCTGTTAGATCCTTTGACAGGAACACGCCGATACCTTGAGGTTTTTTGAGAATGTATAGAATATGAGCAGCGTACATAAAGTGCAAATGGCTTATAGCTAAATCTGCCCTACCCATATGCATATTCCACGGCAGGGGGGGGGGGAGGGGGGGTTGATTTTCCAAATTTAATTTATAAGCTTTTAGTAATAGCTATAAACATAGTACGGATGCAGAGCAAAGCATACCAAGTATATAGTTGTAAAAAAGGGTCTTTATGTGATTATTAAAAATCAACTCAATCAATCAACTTAATAAATCCCTAAATTAGAACGGTGTTTAATTACCATAATCCAAGGTGTTATTTAATCTACTTATAGGCTTGAGTGTTATAAAAAAAGCCGTGGGCCATGATTTCATGATGTTATGGTAAAATTTTTAAAATTCATCTTTTCTTTGGACTTTTTCCTTCTACTGTGACCAAACCTATTTCCATAAATTGTTAGTAAAAAATGTATCATTTTTACATTAATAGTATAAACAAACATAAACTTGATTACTAACACAATTTCACAAACCTGATCTAAAATAAAATGGTTGGGTTAATGTTAGGGTTGGGTTAGCAGCAAATTAGTTTGGTATTTGAAGACCTATTATACATAGTATAAAATATGCTGAAGTTTTTTCAATTTAAAAAAAACTTCTTTCCAGGGTCAATCCATCCATGTTCGAAAAAAAAAAATACTTAACCACGCTTTCCAACATCAACTGTGGTTATCAGCAGCAATTGTCTTTACTCGTCCATTTTATCGTGTTATCTATGTTTTTATGTTATCCTTTTTGTAGGACAAGATGTCAAAGGTGGCGCTGCCGCAAGTGAAGACGTTCCCAGTGCAGATCTCCGGCGGCTACCAGGCGCAGGTGCGGCTACACCTGCCGCCGGGGCTGAGAGAGGAAGAGATCACACGATACCCGCTGGTGCTGCAGGTGTAAGTGCTGCTCCACTAAAATTAACATCAACATTATCTAAAAGCATTTAAATGATCTCTAATTGTTCTACTTGTAATTTATTGTAGTAAAATTTTAAAAACGTTTTTAAAATTCCTTTACTTTACAAAATTTTTAAGTTCATTCATAAATCATTTTTAAACCCTCCATCCAGCAAAAACGTTCAAAGGACATTCCTGTAATGTTCTCTACATGTTTTCTGCAGGTATGGAGGCCCTGGGTCACAGCTGGTCACCGACCGCTGGAAGGTGGACTGGAACACGTACTTGGCCAGCAGCCGGGACCTGATAGTGGCTCAAATTGACGGCCGTGGCTCCGCGGGCCAGGGCTACCTCATGCTGCACCAGGTCTACCATCGGCTGGGCACCGTGGAGGTGGCGGATCAACTGGAGGTCGCCGAGTGAGTACAAGGGGGGCTGAGTGAGTGTGGGTGTGGGGACTGGCGGAAGGGGGAAACTCTTCAAATTTAGGGAAAGCCACACTTTCCAGGCAGAGGTAGCTTGTTCACAGGAAAAGTAAACTTTGTGTGAAAATCATACATATATTTACTCCTAAACTTAAGTTTGAAAGACACTTTTACTATCAACAGCATAGGCCTAGAATTCATCAAGCCCCCTGCATCAGACCTCTGGATTATTGGAGTCTCCAGTGTCAAGCTGTAAGAGTGCCATCTATGCTAATGATAGACATGCACCGATATGTATGTTTATGAGGAAACTGAGCGGAGCAAGAAAGAGAGAGAGAGCTAATGATGAGAGGAGGAGAGAGTAAAGCTGGCTAACTGGGCAAGAATAGGTACAGTCTGAGTGTGCGAACTGAAAAAGCGTAGTGTGATGTTTTAATATCCTTGAACCTTGAGGTATTTTGAGCAACCTATTTTTTATAGTGACATTTTTATACATCAATTTAAACAAACACACATAGAGAGAGAGAGAGAGAGAGAGAGAGAGAGAGAGAGAGAGAGAGAGAGAGAGAGAGAGAGAGAGAGAGAGAGAGAGAGAGATTCTCTACTTCTAGAACTATGCAAAACATAAATTACTTTGTAGGCAGCTAATCTGCTCAGTTTTGGGAATAGTTGTTGACAAAAACACAGCATTAAACTTTAATATTGCTGGAATAAAAACCAATTGTCCATTGAAATTCCTGATATGTCTGAGAAATTTTTCATTCCAAAAGTGTCACATTTGAAATATTTACGACTGAAAACCATTAAAATACGACAAATGAGTTACAGCCTTTTCAGTAAAATTTACAACCCATGATTGACCTTGACCTTAAATAAATTTTCTGCTCCAGGTACCTGCGGGACAACCTGCACTTCATAGACAAGCGCCGGGTGGCAGTATGGGGCTGGAGCTACGGAGGGTTTGTCTCCGCTAAGTTGCTCTCTACTCCAGACCAGGACGTCTTCCAGTGCGGCATCTCTGTTGCGCCTGTCACCCTCGTGGAGGCTTTACGGTACTTTAAGCTGTCCGTCATTTCCCGATCAATTTTGTTCTGAATCCTAACTAAATGGGTTACAAGGTTGTTAAATTCCTCACTTCATAATCTTGAGGTTGCAAGTTTTATTGCAACAAGGTGGACTCTGAACCTAGTCGCTGTTTGTGATTGGGCTATTAATTAATGTGGCATAACATATAAACGTTATAGTAACAAGACGTGGACCTTTATGGCCATCACCTTTATAAACATTTAAAAATGCCACTGACATGGATATACATAAATAAAGTACCTACATAAGACATATTGATGATATCAGGTCTTTATTTGCTTTTTGAGAAATAACCTCCACTGCTCATCACCTTGAGCCAATAAGTCTCGTTGGTGATCTAAGGACAGGAAGATACTGTTACGGCATTAAATCATATTGGAAGAGGTGATCGCTTATGTTTGCTCCTTGTGTAGGATACGTACCATGACAGGGCAAGAATGTGAACATGACTGTTATCTTAGATTAATAAAGAAAGATTTTCATGCGAGTCGTCGGTTGTTGATTAGTGCAACTCTTTTAAAACCATAGCACAATGTTAATTAATAGTAAGTTTGAATCCATGTTCTACCAGCAAGCTTTGATCAGCCGTAATGTATCGGCTCGCTCCCTTTTTAATCTTTTCTGCAAATAAATCTACAATCAATCTATTCCCACTGGTTAAATTAATGCAAAAAAAGCTAAAACATTTGTTTGGGTGTTATTAAATTAATTTTCTATTACCAGTAAATTCTGAATTTTTAGTTGTGCTATATTTAGTATACAAAGCAGTTAAAATTTACTTTTCTGATAAATTTACTTGTTTTCTGATTGATTTAGAATCCTAAAATGTTTGTTGTCTGCAGACTCTGCCTACACGGAGCGCTACATGGGCATGCCGACTCTGTCCGGTAACTACAAGGGCTACCAGGACTCTGAGCTGAGCCGACAGGTGGACGGGTTCAAGGACAAAATGTTCTACCTGGTCCACGGAACGGCAGACGACAATGTCCATCTTCAGCAGTCCATGGTGCTGGCTCGGGCACTATCCCAAGCCGGCATCATCTACAGGCAACAGGGTGACTGGGTTACAATAGTTCTATGGGGCGCTTTCAAATCATATTTGAAAAATATTTTGTTTGGGAAAACAGAATGCTCTTAGATACATGCCTCCACACACCCACTGTAAAGTTAAATTCAGTAGTTTGGGACTGTTGACAATTCCAAGCCTGTACAGTTGTGAGTTTTCAGTCTACACAAAAAACCACATAACGTCAACTCTGTTCATAACTACAATCAACAAGACAATTAATTAGGCACAAGAACAATTTTTCTGTTCAGCATAGTTCAAATTTTTCAAAGACACTTAAATAATCTAGTTGAACAATTTTTGTAATAATTCCAATTTCCATTAGACTTTAAATCAAGTCAATAAATTCAAAGACAATATGAAGGCATTCTTTATTTTAAATATGTTTTGTAGTCGTACAGAACTCTATAAAAATGTGGATGATTTAATAATACCGGTATTTATGTTAAGAATGCATTGACAGACGATCTATTTTTGTTAACAATGTTATTAATTAAAAAGTCACCTGCTTTAAGTTACAATTCATATTTAAAAATCTTATAATGAAAGATGGTCAACATTTTAAAGGGTCCTCTAGAAATAAATCAAAGACTAGGGGGCGAAGCCCGAAATGAAACGACCTTTTTAACCACCATTAGCACACGAGCCTGATCATAAGCTATAAAATGACATCTGAATCTTAAAACTCGGTTAAGTAGGTCGAGAAAAAGAGGGATGAAACACATGAAACCCTTATGGAATTAAGAAGCTAGTCGAGTCACTTTCAAGACTAGTCTCAGGGAGGAGATAAGGTTTGCTAAAATACTAGTAGCTGTGAATTTTTAAGTAATTTAATTTTGTGAGTGGCAACTAGATTTGATTCACAACACCCATCAAAATAGGTCAATTTTCATTACCTTTACATTGGTATGCATGTATAATGACCATCATGACTTGTTTCAAAAATTATCATCAGATCAAAAACCAAACAGTACAATAATGTATTTTGTTCAATGTAGAATTAGCACATTTATATATCACACAAACAATGAATACCGACGAAAAGGATGCAGTAAAAACGCACAAACTTGACCTATTGTGGACTTCATCACTACAGTAAGTATGGTGACAGTCGAGTTACCCAGAGTTGATTTTGCTCTAGTAGCTGATTTTTTTTCTTACATTGACGAGTAGCACAAAACTCTAATCACAGTTCTGCGATGTACCCTTTCCATTCATAAAAGTTGTGTGACAACTATGAAGAAGCGGCACGTCGTCGAACTGTGATTCAAGTATTGTTTTATTTTTCTAGGCAAGAGTAAATGAGATATTATTTAAATATGTAGGAAGGATTAGTGTATCAATTACTTGTAAAACATACCAAGGCATAAAATGTCTTGAAACAGAGGAGACAGATGTCGGCCGTCCAACTTGCCGTCCAGAATGGTGACTTTGTTCAAATTCTCCTCTACGTTTGAATCATGTTTTATTTTTTTATTTTTTTTTTCCAATGGATCACCTTCTAAAAGTGTTTAGCTTCATGTTTCAAGGATATAGAAAACCAGATTGCAACACTTGCCCTTCCAAACAGCCTTGGGCACCTTCTGAACTGCTTGAGTAGACAACTAATATTCTCTCTTTTGACAGATTTATCCTGACGAGAGTCACGCTTTGAGTGGGGTCAAGAAGCATTTATACCGCTCCATGGCCAACTTCCTCGATGATTGTTTCCGCAAGCAAGTCCCGCCAGAGCTGAAGGCAGGCCTTCGCAACGGTGGAACTTTCATGGAGCCATAATGCTGCGATGAAGATCAGTGTTTCACTGTTTGCAGATTCGTCTTGTGATATTAAGCGGTTAAGTTACACTGTCATAGGGGATTTGAGTTGGTGAACCTTCCGTTCGGCATCCCCTTCCTAAATCATTGTTGCGATTGATTTCGGATAATTTAATTGCACAAATATATTTTTACTATTGTTTTATATTGTGCTTTCTAAGCCGAATGACATTTGTAGCTGTGATCCATAGTAGTCGTAAAATTCTGATGAGTTTCTATCACTCGAGGTTTTAGCATTTTCTGAGACTTTTGCACAAACTGTTTTGGATGGTTTGGACTTTGGAATTCTTTTGCATAAAGCTGTGGACCTAGTAGGCTAAAAGTTTTAAACGGTATCTTTTCTGTGCTTAAATATTTCATTGAGATTCTAGAGGACAACTTTTGAACTCAGATCTTAAGCTAAATTTTTATTTTCAATGATTACAAGTATTTAATAGAACTTTTTTCTCATTAACACAGTCTTCTAACTGAGCAAGCTTCTATAGTATAAATTGACATATTTGCTTTTAAAAAATACAAGTTTTTATTTGGTAGTTATCGTTCCATGACTTGGATAATACTTATAGCACTTAAGAAAGTGTTCATAACAGATTGCGTAGTTAAATTCTAAATATTGTAAAACTGACTTTCGTTTTACTATTTACTTTTCTTTTTTGGAAAAACTAACTAGCATATTTAAAGATATTTGTTTATGTATGTTTTGTTATGTTAAATACAAACATAGTTTGTGTGAATGTTTATTTTTAGACTTGTGTCAAAATGAAGGGAAAAAGCTTTTGTATATGAATAATGTGGAGGGACCATTAAAAGAACGGAAACTATCCCTTCAAGAAACATGAGAAAATGGAGGCAGAATGGCATCTATCAATTGAAAGCTTATGGTTTTGATAATAATCTGTCTAAAATATATTATGAAATTATGCTTTACTAAAATAATTTAAAACCTTAGATTAATTAAATATATAATATCATTAAATATCTAATATAATACAATAGTTACACCACGGTTGTCTGCAACATGTAGCCAAGTTTAGTTTTGATACGATTACTCTGCTTTTACTACATAAAACATAAAATTTTGATTTAAGTAATAAGTGTTGTTATTATGAAACATTCTTAACTTTTGATGGCAGTTTTTTTTTTTTTTATTTGACGGCTTGAGAACAGGCCAAACATTATAAACTTCAGTACAGTAGACTCCCTCTTAACCGGCCACCTCGGGACCAGGCCGCGGCCGGATAATGAATTGGCCGGTTAAACCGATGTTCATTTAAGAACGCCATCCCACAATTTTATATGACCTAAATATAATTATTACTTGAAAAACAACCTTAAATACATTACTGTATATGATTTATAACTAACATCCACCACCCATGAAATCCACAAAAAAACCTACACTAATAATAATTTGTTTCTTTAATAATAATTCGTTTCGTTTCGGTCTACTGGATAGTAGGGCCAAACGCATTGACTTCCGGTGGCAGTCACTTCCGTCCAGGACGTTATAGTTTAATTGGTTGGAGAACGTCAATATGAAATAAAGTTGAATTGAATGATAAATTAGATAAGAAAACTTAGTTTCCGGCAAAACGCGGCCGGTTAAGGCGATGTTGAGATAAAAAATGGCCAGTTAAAAAGATGTTATTTTGTGTCAGGGTAGGCCGGTTAAAGCGGAGACCGGTTAAAAGGTGGCCAGTTAAGAGGGAGTCTACTGTAATATGTATTTTATAGATCCTATCAACAAAAGGATCACGCTAGTCAAGGACTAACTCATTTACAGAGTTTAGATATTTTGGACAGATTAGTCATCAAAATTCTTCATAGTATTATTTTTTTTATTTCAAATACATATTAATAAGTACAGAGAAGAAGTAAAATATTAACGTACCTTACTTTTGAAAAGAGCTTTAATGCACTAAATGTTTTGCACCTCTATTCATAAATTGAGTCAATTGTTAATTTTAATAGATAAAAATATCTTTGATGGCATTATGCCTAGTACTACTATACAATTTCTCAAATTATCCTCAGTGGAAGGCAAGTACATTTCTTATCGGGTCCAATGTCTGGTCTTGTGAGGCACTTGTCAACAGGACACCATGTGCATTATAAGCTTCCAAATGCTTCCTTTTTAGATTTATCAGTTTAATAAAATCTGTAGATTTAGATTAGAAGAATTGTTTTCAATTATCAAGACCTACGATAGAAATAGACTGTATAGTACTGTTCAATAAGTAATAATTGTATGAATCACAATTTTCTAGAGTGAAATTTAATAGTGTACAGATATTTTGTTACGATGCTAGTTTGAGAATTAGAAATTGCAACTGCCGAGGGGAACAGCTCTGATTGATTATCTTTTCCTACACGAGGAATTTCTTTTCCAACTCGGGATACCATCAGGGAGGTGCCTGTGAGGAACTACTTCTCTAGCTTGATTTGAAATTTTTATTAATTTGCCCTGACCTAAATTGAAAATCTTCAATAAAAAATCTAAGTAATTCATACAATTTTTCAATTGAGACAATGAACTAAACAATACTCTCTGGACATTACCTAACATCATCAAACAACCTAGAATTTATTTAAATTTTAACCTGATTAATTAATCTTTTTAATATCCTATTCCAAACATCTTTCTAAACCAAATAGGTTCCTGTCCCATATTCTGGTTTTAAAAAATTGTATATATCCAGTTGTTAGAAAATTTGATGATTATGTTTTGGTTGCACTAAAACTTAATCATTTCAACTTTTAACTACACCTACTTAATCATAAGCTTCAACTACTTATGTTTCCCTCATTACAAAAACAAATATTTATAATTTTGAACATCAGAGGCAGTTTGGTTCTATTTCTCAAACAATATCTTCATGAGTGGTCCATTTTATTTTATGTGTGTCCCTTAACTTATGCATTTCTCCCAGGACGTAACCGCTATACTAGCACTTGAACAAAGGCTTTGTGAGCATATAAATTTAATGCATTTCTTTCTTTTTTTACCAGTAAGAATAAATAACTCATTTAAAGAGTTACTACACATATTTCCCTCAAAATTTGTTAAACTTCTTATTTGATAAAATAAAAGCTAATTGTAACTGACAGAAGCTCAAGTGATGAAGCAAATTAAAAGGCTCAAAGACACCTGATTTGCTCAGAGCTTATAATGTTGTGATTGCGGTAAAGGTGTAGGTTACTTGGCTAGATCTAGATAAGAGGCTCGTTAATTTTCCAATGGTAGGTTAAAACTCTGATAGATCTAGAATATCTAGAGAAGTATGTTACAATAACCAGGTATGATTGAATAAATTTGGATCAAGCCCACTTGTATGCTGTTACAATCAAGGTTTGCGATTTTTAGATCTAAATAAGAGCTAAGCCAATACTGTGAGTGATGGGCTTTTTGACTAGATCTAGAGTAGATCTTTGCCTTGGAAATCCAATACATTTTCATGGGCCACTCTACCACTTCATATTATGTGCAAATTCTGTCCATATCACTGTTGGCTTTAGAATATGCATTAAAATTTAGTTTTTTTATATAAAATCCAAATTTTTATTTAAAATTAGCTTTTAATTAGTTGATAATGTAATTCCCTTGATTTAATAACTGATAGAATTACTTTCTCTTGATAACTTTTCTTATACTATAGTAAGATGCACAAAAATAGTCCGATGGAAATTTTAACAGCTGTGTTCCCCCTCACCCCCTCTCGCCCTGCAATGTTGTCATTTTTGTTAAGTTTACCATGTGAAATACAGTGTAAACAAGTGTTTCAGAATAAATTTGGCAACAATGTTTTGACTCCCATCGGACTATTTTCGTGAATCCCACTATAATTGGTAAACCAAACAAATAAACTTCTATTTCTATAATTTAGTTTTGAATTAACAACTTATCACTCAAAGTTTAGTTTTTAACTGATACAACTTAATGAGTTGCTAAAAAAGTCATAAATAGGAAAGAGTTTTTGAAACATTGCAGCAAAACTATGGATTCACATACCGGTACCCTCTTTGTTGGTACAGTAGTTTTTTTTTCTCCTGTATTATCACTTACTGTAGAAGCATTGCACCCTTTTTCTATGTATTCCACATACAGACCAGTAATCTATGTAGATAGTACAAAATAAGGCAAAAAAGAAGCTAACCACTTTAAAAAGAGTTTTGGTCAGATTCAAGTTAATCTTAATCGGCTTTTCAGGTTAATAAGCCTTAATTAGTGGTTAAATGAATAAATAAAAGAGGAACATGCATAATATATTCTTGAATTATCCGGATACTGAGGATATGAATGTGCATAATATGAAGTGTGTCTTGAGTATTAGAATCTTTTAATATAAAACCATTTATTAGTATGAAATATCGGATATATATAGCGTAAATATATAATATAGCTTGTAGAATTTCATCTTCGATTTTCACTCTTTTTATCACAATTGAGTATTTCTTTACTGAATACTGAATAGAAACACAATTTAAATTGCCTTTATATTTGAACTTTGAAACTATTTTCAGATTTTCAGCAAGTATACAAACATATAGGGGATGTTTTCTTACCGTTGCAAATAAAATCGTGACAATATTCCAGTATTATTATATAACACTTTACATGCAAACAAGAACTGTTTATGTGCTGCAATAGTTTAAGTAAAGCAGCTATTCAGATACAAGTCTTGTACGTAAGTTGGTAAGTTTGACATCAGTAAGATGAGAATGAAACGTTATACTATAGGGAAATTCCCTAATAATTTTACTAGTAAGAATATGCAGACTTTTCTCACCTTAACCAAATAATAAAATTACACACCTTCCTAATTAAATTTGCACCCAAAACCTTTTTTTATTGTACACAGTTCAATATATACTATACACAATAAGTACCTTATAAGTCATAACTTTTGTATAGTTTTGACAATCATTTAGTACCTAATTTTTTAGTATAAGTTGCAATATGAAAGCACTTATAAATAAGTTACGTTTGGTTTTCAAAACCAGTCAAGGAAATGTAAAGTATAGCATAACATTCTCTATGTTTAACTAAGGCCGGTTCCTACGTGGGCGACAGATGCGACGCGACAAGAGCGACCAATTTTCAAACAAATGTATAAGCATTGGAGCGTTCTTAGTGGGCGACAGGAGCGACAACAATTTACAATGTATAACGTTATGGCGATGCAAGCTTGTCCCTGGTGTCGCTCCAGTCGCTCTCGTCGCGTCGCATCTGTCGCCCATGTAGGAACCGGCCTAAAGGAGGACTGAAGAATTCACATCTTTCTAATGACCTTTAGTTGATATTTTAAATTGATAACCAACTTATATTTTCATCATATGCATTAGTTTCAAATAATAGGACACAATTAATTACAGTAAATAAATGCTGCATAAATTCCGAGATTTGTACCTATAAGGGTATTAATAGGTTTTAAGAGCATGATTTTTAGTTTACTATTAAAGCTTTTTTAAGTCAAAATTAAAAAAAATATACCAAAAACATTGAAAACTGTAATAAAAAAACAGATAATGCATTTATTAAATTAAGTAGATAGTAAAAGTGTTATGTTGTCATTATGTTAAAAACATAGTATTTCCTATGTATTACTTACTCATCATGAAATTAAACCATGCAATGGAAATTGGTGTTATCAAATATAGTTTTATAATTCATTCGTAAATAAAACTGAATTCAGAAATTTTTACACAAACAAACTCTAATTAAATTACTTGTGAAGATTATTTATAAGCTATATTTTGTCTGTTTTTAATCTTTTTGAAATATATTTTTAACGTTTATTATCAAATAAAATCAATAAAATGCTGTCAGAAATTTTATTTAAGAAGCATAATTTACTGTCAAAGTATAGGATATTCATTACCAAAACATAATCATGCCCATAAGTAATAATAAGGATAGTAAAAAAGGATTTGGGTAAATATATGTGATTGACATTTGTAAATACATTTTATAAGGTTAGAAAAATATAGTTACTTGAATTTGGTTTAGTTTTTTAAATAGATCTTTCTAGCATTTAAACGATTGATTCTTTTAAGTAGTATTATACACTAAGTCTTTCAATATTATACTTAGATATTCAAAGTAATTCTTAAAGTAGAAATAATAGAATACCTCATAAAAATAGTAGAAACTCGCCTGTGTCTTGGTTGTATCATATCCTTCGTTTCTTTGTCGCTGACAACATTAATATAGTTTGGAATTATTTACTTGTTAAATAGTATTCTGCCAGAAAAATGGGTGAATTTTTTTATGTTGAAGGTTTTTATTTTATTAAACTGATTATTGTGGGATTTAAGTTCAAAAACTTTAAAACTGAATTATTACTTGGTTAAAATCAAAATATACAAAAATATACCAGTTTCTAAAATATATTACTTTTTCCCTTTTTTTTACGAAACAAGTATATAAAAAATAAATTTTTTCTTTCTTAGGTTGCTTAACACAAAGTAACACGGAATTCTCAATTGATTCTAAAATAATAGTCCACTACTATAACAACAGTAAGATTAAAATATAAACTGTTACCAACTCTTAATCTGTTTTCAATGAACTTTTAGAGAACAGTAAGATTGAAATGGAAAGTTATACTACGGTTTTCCAATAAAATAGCAACTTCAATATAGAATTTAATACCCACCAGATTAGAACATAAATACAATTGTTTTTACAGAACTCATAGCTGTCCAACTGTTTTAATTGGTCGTGTTTTCCGTCGTTGCTGGCAGAATTAAATGACACAGGTATCTTATTTTATTCTGATTCTTTATCTTATTATTAAACCTATGTAAATTCTTACAAATACTACCTGTATACTTTGTAAAATATATTACTTGTTAGGCAAGTTTTTAAAATTTTAAATACTGTATAAGATTTAAATAGTTAAATAAATTCTATATTAGAGACTAAAAATGATTGTTTATAAACACCCCCTTGTGTCTCTCTTAATATATATTAAGGATTAAGATATTGTAATGTATAACACTTATTCTTCAACTTAATTTTTTTAGTTTGGAGCATGGTATTTACATGTACTTACTTTTGTAAGTATTTAGTTAGACCATTATTAGACATAGTAAATTTTTGAAGTATTTACTCACGCCATTGTTTTGGAGCACCCCTGTCTGTGAACAGTACTGGACACAGTTTTATTTTTTAATTTCTTACTAGATAAAGAGCAATTGAATAAAAAAAGTCAAAGTAAAGTTAGCTGAACTTTAACTTGACTTTAATGATTAACATGCTGTCCGTTAATGGAATATTACAATATTGCTAGTTGGATGTATCTTCAGTTTTTAAACTTTAAAGCTTTAACAAAATGAAAATATTTTTAATAAGGACTAGTCTACTTGTTGCTTGAAATCAAGGAATTTATTTTGATACAGTTCAAAAATAACATTTAGTTCTAAACCAACAACATCCGACCAATCCAATATTGTGAATATCAGTAATCACAAAAAAATATACGTCTTTACAGCTGCACATCAACAGATGTTTAAAATGTTCAATCCAAACCCGAAGTTATTCTAATGGGAAAATTAAAAATTTAATTTTTATATAGCGCCCGATACAAAATTTTACTTTATGTCCGATTTTCATTAATTTTTGGCGGAAACAACTACAGACCATACCTTATCCAACGACACCAAAAACTTGAATATCGAATAAAAATCATAGGAGGAGTTCTCAACACAAAAAAACCCTTAGCGTATTAAATAAGTATAGATATTTTTACCTTTGATCGATCAAAGGTTAAACCTCTGTTTGATCTTAGCATCCAACTTTAAATACAAATTTGTGTCTAGACTCTTATTTAAATTTGTTTCTTGGTGTTCTACTAGTAAAGGGGGATTCTGTAGGTGCAATAAAAAGAGGTCCATCATAGGACTTACCTAGTCATTAACCTTTCATTTTTTATTGGTGGTGACTAGTTTCTTAAAATATATACCTTGGAAAGTGTTATACCACCTTTAAGAGGAAGTGATTTATTCTTGACTGCTGGAAGAAGAGTTCTTCATACATTCTGAGGGCATGCAAGAGCACATAAACAGAGAAGTAAGTCTTATGTGTTAAGTTTCCTGTGAATTGGATGTTTATTTTACTTAACACACTGCAGTGGAGTACCCCACGGCAACTTCCAAGGATCTTAGCTTTAGAAACAAGAGGAACATTCCAATACCTTTAATTTCAGTGGAATATCATGACCAACCCTGTTTCAATTGTTAATTAGATTAACCACATCTATCCTGCATAAAGTGAAGATTGTTTTAACAGAGCCATGTTTTAAAATGGCTTAAACCACACTTGACACATTTTTATTTTCCTTACTAGGCAATTCCAGTTTGGTTCCCGGTTCGTTTATGGTTTAGTTTTGTATTTTCAGCTTATCAATTTCGGAAATATCCATTGATTCTGATAAGCTTAAAGCACTTTTTTATTCAGGCATTTGTGGACATGCCCTTAATAAAATAGTCTCATAGCAAATTATTTTATTTGTATGCGTGATTTTTACTGTAGGTTTCCTTTAAGGGATAATAATCTTATTAGACATCCTACATGTAACATTCATAAGTACATGCCCCATAATTGTTTTTTTATTTTGATCATTAGATCTACTATACAGGGTGGTTGAAAAGTAACTTGCACCCCCCCCCCCTTAACTTTTTTACTATTTGAGATATTTGAAATCGGTTTGCGGCAACCTTCTTTGATATGAGTGGATACAATCAGTGCCGTCCTTAGGGTGGAGCGAGTGGAGCGGCCGCTCCAGGCCCCGCGCTGAGGAGGGCCTCGCGCCGCGAGGCCTTGCGCTCTAAAAAGTTAGTTGCGTAAACGTTTAGGTTGAATAAAAATAATATAGGCCTAATAATGAACAGATACGTACCTAAAATATCGGTTTAAATTCCCGCGCAATATGTTCAATAATTGTGATTTAAAAACCTACGAACGCGATTCTTATTCGTACGTAATAGTAGCGACCAAAAGGATGCAAACGCAAACGCAAAACATCGTTTGATAGCGGCGGCCGGCTGGCGGGCGGGGTGACGGGACCAAGCCTCGCGGCCGCCGAGCCATGCTTGCAGATGCCACAACCATGCATGACCGACTTTGCCTACCTCTAGCCGTTTTTCAACTGTTTGTCTGTATATGATAATATGAATTTTTAATTGATCAATTATATCTTTGAAGTTATTTAAGGTACGGAATTAAAACTTGGCACAACTGTTAAGTGCGTTAAGGCACAAATGCAAATGAATTTGGACATTACTAACGTTTATGGTTGCAAAATGGCGGCAATTTAAAATTTTCAAAGCAAAATACCTTAAAAACTGCAAACAAAAAAGTTGAAACTAAGTTTGGTTTGTAATGATCAAATCAGAAACAACGAATTAATCTAAGTTTTTACATTTTAAAATCATAAAAATTTACATAGGTCTAAGATTACGAGCGAAACCCGTGTTTTCTCAAAATAAGATTTTAATTTCTCCACTGCTCATTAGTATTTTTACTCCGGTAATTAAATAATGCAATTTTTTGTTAGTTTGCAAAAGTTTGTAAAATTTACAGCTTTTAAAAATATTTAGCTTTGAACATTTTTAATTACAGCCATCTTGAAACTTGAAACTGTTTAAGTTTGAAATGTATAAATTCACTTGCATTTGCGACTTAATACAGGGTGTCTCTGAACTCTCTTCCTTTTCAGGTATTATTCCTGGACCAAAGACAAGCCAAAATCAAAATATCATATATTAAAAAATTCCAAAACACCATAGTTACTTGTACAGCCACCATTTTGTATTTTTTAAGAATAATTTTTAATTTAAGAACGGCTTGAGGTAATAGGTGGAAATTTGGTACACAGCTTTTTGAAGCAAAGACCTAGCTAGAAAAAAATAATCAACTTTTTATAATTCATGTTTTCAAAATGATGGCCAATTAAAATCTTTAACCTTAAATTACATAAAAACTACCTACATAAGGTAGCAAAGTTTATGTTCTTATGTGTTTTTTTTCCAAAATTTAATTTAAAATCCAACGATGTAAAAATCGTGAAAGTTTGTTTATGAATAAGCGAGATAGAGCGATATAACTGAGGCTAGTCACGGTCGGACCGCTTCCCCGGGAGCAGTTTTGGTATGAAATCCATTGTTGAGCTGGCGCCGCAACCGCACTGTTTGCGCGGCAACACGCTCATATGCGTGACTATTTGTATTAAAATCACTAAATTTTAAATATGATATTTTAGCTTGTCTTTGGTTCAGGAATAATACCTGAAAAGGAGGGTAGAGGGCAGAGTTCAGGGGGACAATGTAATTAATAGTTGTGCCAAGTTTCATTTCTGTGACTCAAATAATTTCAAAGATATAGGGGTCTAATGGATTGAGAACATATATAGACAGTCGGAAAACGTCTAGACATAACTTGGACACATGCTGTCGTATGTTCCATACCCCACAACCCCCCAGCAATCACCGTTAAATAAGGCCTCGCAAAAATATTTTGCTCCAGGCCTCGCATTTCCTAAGGACGGCTCTGGATACAATATGATGGTTAGTTTTAAAATTTTTACCCTTAGGGGTAGTGGGTAGCTCAAAATTTTCAAATGGGAAGTATGGCCGATTTTCATATAATTTTATAGGTCTTGATGAAACAAAACAATTGACATAAAGAATATAAAAATCAGACCACCTTATATAATAAAAATTAGGTAATAAAAAAAGATTTTATTAACTATAAAATAAATTTAATCACGTGCGAAGCCGTGACGGGAACCAGCTAGTAACTTATGTTTCTCAAAGGTTGTTTATATCTCAAGTAACAACAGGTTTAATGGTTAATTTTTTTTTTAATATATTTTTAATACTTAACTGAAAATTAGTAATAGCAATCCATGAAACAATATCATATAATTGAGGGTTTTGTTTAGTTTTTAAAAATAATTTTTGGATAAACAAAAAAAACTAAAAAAAAAAAAAACTTTGACCATCCTCTTTTCTAAAGAAAGGGGACAAAGATATCAGTGAAAAAGTAAGTTTTTTATGAGTGTCTATGGGATTTAGGTTGGATATCTGAAGGTGAGCTTGCCAAAAAAGATATGTGTTATTTAAATACCAAACTCTTTCTCCTTCAGAACCCAATTTAAATGGTTCATTTGTAGGCCTAAAAAGATAGCTTATTTCGTTTATCTAACAATATTCCTTTTATAGTTTATCTACAACTGTTACAATAACCACCAATAATATTACAAGTAACATCACCAAGAGGTGGGGACCTACATTATTAAACCGAATGCAAACCCATTGTAATAAAGTTTTTAATGTTTAGGTTTCACATTAAAATTCAGGTTCTATATTAGTAAGAGCCCGACATTTCACAAAAGTAGTGTTGTAATAGAAATTACGCAACTCGCACATCAGCTGTCTTTCCCATTCCGATTCCTGTTTCAGTTTCTCAATGTACCTAACCTCAAAAGAGTGTGATCATTTGTGAGTGAGGTCGAAGATGATGTCAAACACATCAGGTGTGGCTAAGTTTTGGATAGGTGTCCGACATAACATATAAATTTTTGACATGTTTATTACTTTATTTTTACAGTTATTTACTAAATTTTAATCGGTCATGGTTAAAGTATTGTATACAACGATTGTATTCAGCCTTTAAGCCATTTGTGGGATATTTAGCCTTGTGGCTTAAATGCCTTCATAAAAAATTAGTTCCATAAACTTCTAGTATGTTACAGATCGTTATAATTGTAAAGAATTGCCCTCCGCAAAACTGCTCATTTATGTGTTTATAGGATGCTTGAATATTATTTTATTAGGTAAGTCACCTAAACCCTTCTTTTTTACCTTTTGACCTTGAATAAATATTTTTTGTCATAAGGTTGTGCAGCCGCGAGCTTACTTTAGCGACGGGGGCAGTAGCTCCCCCAACGCCGCAACCCGTGGCTGATGTCACATTTATCTTGCACTTTGTGTTGGTTGAAGCGCGGGTGGCCTACCCTTGTTATCTGTCGCACAGGTGTTTTACAACTTTCTGTCATATAATTCTCCTGGGAAAAGTATATTGAATAAATTTGTCATTTTTGGAGTTTGGTTTGCCGTTTGTTTGTCTTCAAAATTACATTAATTCAAAATCAATTCCATTTAAATTCAAGGAGGTAAAAAGTTTTTTTCTTTTAATTTACTCTAATTTACTTTTGTTTATAATTAAATTTACGTTCTATTTTGAAGATGAAATTCCATACACTACAGAAACTTCAGCTCTATAGACAAAATAGATTTCTTCTCAGAATTTCACCAAATTACACGGATTTCATTATTTTTCTGTGGCCTTCACAGCCCCTAAAGTAGTCGTTCAAAACATAAAATAAGCATTAATTGTACGTCATAGTTACAAGGTAAAAGTACTTTAAGGCCACAAAAATTGGAAAAAAAATTTAGATGCACAATCATAAAGACATTGAATCTTAAAACATGATTGGTCTTACATGATTAAATCTTTAAAGTTGAACAGGACATAAAACACAAGATATTAACATACAACAAATATATTCACATAATTACATATTTTTGTTACATTCGACTCGCTAAAATGTTCTTCGACATAAATAGCAATGTATAACAATACTTTCACTTAAAACATTCTTTAAGAATCAATATTACTATAAAATATAAGTACAAAAACATATTATATATAAATATAGCAAGTAAAGTAATGGCCACTTAAGCATAACTTGGTGACCCATAAATGGTCATAGGACATGGAATGTTCAACCTCACACCACAATAATACTACAAACTAATACACATAGTTACGTTGGCGTAAATACTCAAAAAGACTAACCACGTTGGATAGCACCAGCCTTGATACAACTATTAGAAACAGCTCAACAAAAAAGTGGTAAATTAAAAGTAGTCATAAGATAACCATATACCGTAGAATAGTAGAGAGTTGATTATCCGAATTATCTGAACCACCGGAGTGCTAATTCAGTATACGGTATTTAAAAAAAAAGTGAAACGCCAAACATAGCACAAGTGTCTACAAATACAGAGAGTTGTGTCATACGAGGCATTTTTTAAAAGTAAGTACCGTTTTTAAATACCGCCACTGCTGCGCTGTGGTCGGTATTTTGCGCATGCACGCTGTGTACCTACATCTATCCGCAACACACAGACGCCATTACGGCATTTTTCGCCGCTGTGTTCAGACTTTTCCCAATTTTTAAAGAGCTTTCGCTCATGGAGATTCCCGCCAACTGCTAAGTACAGTCTGTTATCCATTTTTTGTAGGCTAAAGGCATGAAATCAAGTTGATATTGAACGCGAGATCAGGAGTGAACGGAGAAAACATTGTGTGTAATGGCCAGTACAAAAGTGGGTTAGGGCATTTAAAGATGGCCGCGCAAATGTGCTTGACAGGTTATGGCATCATTTTGCTTCACAATAATGCCCGTCCACATGTCACTTATGGAACCCAAGATTTGATCAGAGAATTTGGTTTGGAAAAACTTGATCATCCTCCCTACAGTCCCAATCTAGCGCTGAGTGGCTACCATGTTCTTTAAAGAAAGGCCTAAGCGGTGTGCCCCACGACAATGATGACAATGTCAAAACGGCTGTATTGGAGAGTGTCTCATGGCATTCAACAAAATTTTATGACGACAAAATTGTATAGCTAATTGTACGATATGACAAGTGCCTTAATAATTGCAGAAATTATGTGGAAAAGTAGATTAAATTACGGGCTTTCATGTAAAAATAAATTATAAAACAATCTCTCCTAATTTATTTTTTATTTCAAAACGGTACTTACTTTAAAAACATGCCTCGTATTTATTGTTTTGATCTCTTTTTTATCAAAGTCTTTAGACTAATTGAACATTTTTTATTGAAAAACCTCTAATGAACTGTTTAGTGGTAATAAAAGGTTCAATGATAACCTTAACAACAATGTAAATTTTTGTGTTTGACTATCTGAAACATCCCCGGTCACAATTAATTCTAATCGACTCGCTACTGTATATCCTAAAGAACATTAATTATTAATTAATTAATTCTGAGGCCGACACCAGTTCAAATCATTGATATTCGATAGATTGATCATTTTATAACCACTCTGAATCTAATATAATTTTATTTCCCACAACCCAATTTGTCAACCACCTTATTAGGAGCCTTTATTTATTTTCCTTAAATTATATCTTAACTGTATGCCAATTAATTGTAATACAGCCAAACATATTAAAGTAAAGAATTAATACCTAAACCTAAAAAAAGAGAGATGTTTAGTAAGAAATTTGGTTTTAACAATTTCTGCAACTTCTTCTAAACAACAATCTGCTTAAAAGAAAAGAATAATCCACTTCAAATTCACAACTTTCAAAATTGTCTGGCATACAATTCACTAATATCACAAGAGAACAGAGGTTCCTCACTGAACAAGCTTGTAAGTTTCAAACTAACTTCAGTCTTAATTCAAGTAAGCAAATGCTTCGGCAATCTACAAAACTGCAAGCAATAAATAAGTTTCTATAACCACAACAATAGTTTAATTGAGCAAAATGATACACCACAAATAAATACAAGACATTAGATTATCAAGTTTAAAAAAATTACAATATTGCAATATTAAAAATTAACATGCTCCATCACTGGAAAATATATTCCCAATAATCAAGGTAAACGGACCAAACGTCGTCCGCTGCCAATAATCAAGGTAAACGGACCAAACGTCGCCCGTTGCCAAACTTCATTCACAACAATGGTGATCGCAAATAAAATAGCCTACAAGGCATTCGTCAGTAGGAATCCTACTTTAATTTATATGATTATGCGCTTATGGAACTATCTTGTTTCTAAAAAAGGTTTAAACATATAGTTTTAAAACAATTTATATTTTTGACGGTTGTTTAAATATTGTATACTCTGCTTTTGATATAAAGTGCAGTATAACCTTACTGTTAAAAAATATGATTATTAATAAGCGTTTTTAGATACAGTAGAACCTCAATGTTTGGCACTTTGTGGACTTAGAGAGTGTCTAAGTATCGAAATGTCGAACTATAGGGAGTATATGAAAAATTTTAATATAGGGAGTATAAAACCATGAGTTTAACAATAAATTTTAATGGAAACAAAAAATTTTAATGAAACAATAACTTGGTTAAACTTGAACATGAAAAAATTAAAAGCATTCACTGCTTGGTTTACATCTTCATCTTTGTCAGTCTCCAACATGGACACTATCGGTCGTTAATGACATGTTAAGTTGACACAGATAGGGTCAAACTATAAGGAAACTATAAGGAATGACGAACTATCGAGGTTCTACTGTAATTAAGAAACAAATACCTGTAGTTCTTGTATATTTAAAAACGTATGAATATTACCTTTCACTTAAACTGCTAAGTTGTATGTTCTCAAAATAAATAAGACTATTTAATCCAGACAGAGATTTGCAATAAATATTGTTCGTTTTTCAAACGCAATTTGGAAACCGGACGGCGTTTAGCAGTTAATATTGTGAGTTTCCAAATGTAGTTTGGCATTATGTTGATAACTATTTGGTTTCTCTTAGTTCCGATCACCATTTAAAACTACTTTTCTATAGACAGAAAATATATTTTGAAGTTATGTGTCAACATATACCAAATTTGAAGTTATATATTGTAAATAAATGTACAACAAAACATGAATTTGTCAAAATTAAATTCTTTATTTAAAATTCAAATAAAACGAATTAGTCAATTTATTACATATTTATTATTCATTTCTTAGTAATTATTTTTTCTACTTTTTCATTGTGTTTAATCAAAATTAATTATTTATAAAAGCAATAAATGCAAACATCCCAGGGAGAATCGTTCTAGAAAGTTTACAGTTTTATTTTTCAATTAACACCTGGAAAAACTGCCAGTTAGTTACTGTACTAAGGCAACTGTAACTAGATATTCTAGTTACCTATTTGTATTTTTAATTACCTGCGCATTTCTTTTTAATATCATAGATGTATTATTCTTCATTCATTAGCAGTACAAGGTTATTTTTTTATGTTGATAAAATATGGATATAGGCGATAGAACTGAACCGTCTTTTGCTTGGCGGTAAAATGACTGAATAACACGGTTATATAAATCACACGGCAGTTTAATGTCATACTTTTTGCTGGATTTAGATTGATGATAACTAAGCTATTATAAAAAAATCATGAACAGTACATTAATTTTAAAACATCTGAAATAAATAAATTGCAGTGATGACTTTAGAAATAAAACCGTTGGGCTGTACTCTACTCATTTTTCAACAAACAAAAGATATGAAAAATTGTATTAGGGTAGTGAACAAATGGAATGAGCTGAGCACTTACGGGAAGTGCCGAACGAATGAGATAGGTGAATGAGTGAAGGAAAAAGACTTTTTGATGACAAGGGTAGCATAGGAAATAAGCTTGTCTTTTTAAATCTACAGGGTGTCTTTAAAGTCCATCACCAAACTTCATAATATGACTAATTGGGTCAAAATAATCAAAAAAGTTCCTATGAAGGTATGTCCTAAAATGCATATTTACCCAGATATCCGCCATTTTGTTTTTTCCACTTAATAATTTTTATTTCGGTGACGGATTGATCTAGGAACTTCATATTTGGCATGGATCTTTATAATACTAATTTCCATTTCTACAATAAAAATTATTTTTTTTCCGATGCGTATTTTCAAAATGGCGGCCATTTTAAATTTTTAAACTCAAATATCTCAAAAACGGTAAATTTTATAAAAATATTACAAGAGACAAAAAAGTTGAAAAATTAAATTATCTAACCAACAAAACCAAGTTTGTAAGGATCCGCCAACAAATAACGGAGTTATTGAGATTTTTCTGCAGAAAAACACTGATTTTGCACTATGATTGATGCCAATTTAGGTTATTTTAAGAGAAAAATCTCAACAACTCCGTTATTTGTTGGCGGATCCTTACAAACTTGGTTTTGTTGGTTAACTTTTTTGTCTCTTGTAATATTTTTATAAAATTTACCATTTTTTAGATATTTGAGTTTAAAAATTTTAAATGGCCGCCACTTTGAAAATAAGCATTGGAAAAAAATAATTTTTATTGTGGAAATGGAAATTAGTATTATAAATATCCATGCCAAATATGAAGTTCCTAGATCAATCCGTCACCGAAATAAAAATTATTAAGTGGAAAAAACAAAATGGCGGATATCTGGGTAAATATGCATTTTAGGACATACCTTCATAGGAACTTTTTTGCTTATTTTGACCCAATTAGTCATATTATGAAGTTTGGTGATGGACTTTAAAGACACCCTGTATAGAGAATCCTTGGCTTCAGCATTACATTGCAAGTAATTGTGATTATGACTGCAAAATAAATGTATAATTATAATACTTTTCTTCTTGCAAATGCTTGCTCCCGCCGATATGACACTAATATATTAGCTGTAGTAAACTGAAATAACATCTAATCTCACATGCGTTAATCTTATTGAAGTTCATAAATAGCCATGAACCGAGTTTGGCAGTGACACAAACGGAATTAGGGAAAGGCTGTTAATTTGAGGTTAGGACTTATTTACTATTTACATAGTGTGTTTATGTAGCTAAGTTACTGTCAAAGTTTAAGAATAAATGAATAAACCCATGTTAATGTTTGGAAATATTCTTCACATGTTTCAGGCAACAACCTTATATATTATCAATTATTTAAAATGACTTGATATTTAAGCGAACGACATTTTGGTCCGTTTGTACTTCACTAAGGGGTGTATAACAAATATTTTTTTGTTTTATTAATTTTAAATTTGGTAATATTAAGTATACTTGACAAATCTTTCAAATGTGATATGATGACTTTGAGATTGATCATTGCTGCATTAAGTAATAGGAAAATACGAGTATGCATAAAGGACTCAATCAGCAAAGATCCAAAGTTTAAAATATTTTTCTAATTAATAATAGACAGACATGAAAACCAATAGCATAGAGATGTTCCTTTAGTCAAGAAATAAAATGCTCTTGTTTCAAAAGCTTAGTTTAAGCCTTCAAAGTGCTTGATATTGAAGAAAATATAGTATCTGCATTTTTTACAAACGAATAAAGAATGAAAAGTTACTTCAAATACATAGACAGGCTAAAACACCTCAGTATTCACAGAAAGTAAATAAAAGTTGGAAAATAAGTAATTTTAAAAAAATTATTAAATAGTGATGAGAAAAAAGAACTAAGCTGAATTACATTATAGCAACAATGTAAAAGAATTAGAATTGTTTAATTAAACTGTGTGATAATTTAAATATGTTACAAATAATGTTTATACGTAAAATTTGGTACTGTATTCAATTTACCATAAAAATGGAAGTCGTTACTTAAAAAATTATAACAAATTTTCAGTGAACACCATATTTTGATTGAACCGTAATATTTAAGAATATTCATCTAGCACAACATTCGAAGAACATTTACGTTTCACATACCATAAATATTGAACCTTGCAGAGGCAATCTACAGCTATTTCAAAATCAAATTGTTCTAATGTTACTGTCCTGTTTATTTGCATATCTAAAGTCTCTATCCTAGTGTTTAGAACACTCAGACGATCTTTGATCATTTGTTTTTCACACTAGATTTTGGCTCATAGAACCTCTCAAGCAAGGCACGCAGGATACTACCAGGAATGCGCTGGTTGTTTGCGATCAGCTCTTCCAGGGAACTTGCAACCTACAAAGATAAACTTTAGTACCTTGTTGTACAGCAAATGACATTGTTTCTTCTAATCATACATTCACCTACTAGTTTATTAATATATCTACTTCTCATAAAAACTACAGTTCTTCAATCAAAATAACAATGTATGACATTTTTGTTACATCTATCAATGTAATAAAAGAGGAATTAGAAAAGGTGTAAGCAGGAAAGTCTGCACAATTTATATAAGGAGCCTCGAGAACCGTCCCTAACTTTCCCTACTCTGGCCTTGTAGAGCCCAAAATAATTGCCAAAAATATCACTCAAATGAAAATGTGCTGGATTCGAACACAATATCTTCACCCCTCTCCTTTTTTGCACCCACCAGAGATTTAAGTAATACTTGCCACTAGCTGAAGCTTCAAGGATGCTCAGAATATTGATGTATGTGATGATTTGTCATTCGAAAGGTATTGTATTGTAGTTTGGTGTAATTTTTAAGCGTAAAACCTGGATGATTCTAGCCTCAAGAGATTGGTAAAAAATGTTATTTGACTTACAACTGCTGCCAAGTCCTCGGGCGAAAGTGAGCCGTCGTAAGGTATCGGCGTCCCAACGTGAGTTCTCAGCTTTACGGGGAACCCCCCGTAAATCGGCGACAGGGGAAACTTGGTCCACTGGTACAACTTGTGCCAGACCCTGCGGAAAAATCCCACTGCTCGAAACGACTCCCTCACATTCTGTGTGAATATCGGGATAATTGGCTGGAACACATCAGTTTTTAAATTAAGTTGGTTGTACTCACAAAAAATTCATTGGAATACGGTATTAAGATAGAGTGTACTTTAGGCTTAGAACAAACTTTATAAAATTTAATGGAAAGTACACAGCTGACATACCTAAAATCAAGAATTACTCAGGTATGAAATCATAAGATGGCGTCTTGCAATTCAACCAGGAGAACTTATATGCATACTGTAAATACGGAAGTTTGTTTTAATAGGCCAGTGTACCCCACACATGAAAGTTGTTATCGCCGGGTAAAAACTATGTTATTGAAAAGGAAAAAGATTCTGCAGAGATTGACAGAATTTCTTATCACAATAAAATTGTTGAGGAATGTCATTGGTTTTTAGAAGTTTACAAATAATCTATGCCTTATAAATGAGCAAAAATCAGAAAATGTTGTTATAAGCTTACAAAATAAATATGAATGTTTAAAGAAATAATAATTTCACTAATGTATAAGTAGTTAAGCGTATTTCTAACTATTTTCTATAAGGGGTTTTAACTTAGGCATGCTCTCTGATCATGGCTTCGATGATCGGTATAACATCTTGATATTAGGAGCTAGTAAAACAATTGTACTTTTAATGTATTTAATTGTGTAATACAAACGCTTACAAATAAAAGCTTTTACAATTTATGTAATTGGTGTTTAAAGACTTGGAAACACAATGTTACTAATGTCTCGTCATGTAGCCTATGCCAAACTCGGTACCCTAACTACTTCCTGAAAATAGTTAGGGGGAAACTTGCTCAAAAACAAACGATTGATAGGCTTGCAGTATTTGTATGATTGGCTACAAATCAATAGGGGAAGTGATAGACACTGTTGCAACGTGTCGCAAAGTGTGGCCAGCTTTGTAAGACAACATGGGGAGCGTATTTGTCGTCACCTGTCGTTGCGACTAGAAAACGCTACCGAACGCGTTCGATTTGCTGTTGCGTGTCGCTCGTCGCCTAGTGTGGCCGCATTCACTTGATTCAATGTATCACACTTTTTTCTTTGTCGCGGTGTTTGTGTCTTATGTTTAGTAGTTTCCATATTAATTTAAACACTCCTTAAAAACAGCTGATATGTAAGTTGAATAGATTACAGTAAATGTCAAAATCTTGAATTAAAAAAGGAGTCTGCTAGTCGTTTTTTGTTTACATTGGCCTTATTTGTTTGAGTAAGTACAATTTTTGCTTAAGAAAATAAAAAATTTAAGGTTAGCGCACAGAAAAAAATGATCAGAATTTTTTTATGCACTTTTAAAGGCAACAAAAAACGCCAACTTTGCAGACTCTGTGATATATGCAGAGTGATTTAAACAAATTTTTGGCCACCATACATACGAACAGACCTAATTATGCCCTTGATGAACAAATTTGTAGTCTAAAAAGAAACTTACAACTTGGGCATCAAGAGCCACCCGGGCAAATCCTAACCTCTTCTTCCACATTAGTCTGTAGTAGGAGTCGGAGAATTGTGCTTCGTAGACACCTCCCGGCGAGATGGCCAACAAGTTGTTCTCTTTCAGGATTGCCGAACACGACTGTATCGTGCCAGGGATTACTTTGAGGGCTTCGGCAATGATCGCCCATCCTGCGGAAAAAAACTTATCTGAGTATAATCTTCCATGTAGTAGTGTATTGATCTGTTTTGGCGTCCTCTTCTGCAAAAATTTATGCATTTTGATTCAAGAAAATGCCATTGACAAATTTGGAAATATTTACAGTGTGCGAATGAAAATCTTAAATCCTGGAAATAAAAATGCTGTACAATATTAAAAATATTAATTTACCCACTGTAGGCCTATAACATTTAGACTAACAACTTACTAAGTAAGCCTATCTTCTCTTATATCAAGACGCCATAGCTACCTAGGTGTATTTTTAGACAAAAATGAATAGGCCATCCACAATAGATCCATCCCACTCTCCTTAGATCTGTCACTTTTTATAAGCAAGGGTGAGGTTAGGGGAAAATAAAGCCTAAAGATAATCTTCTTGATTAGCATTATACGTGCTGGTACTGATATTCAGGTTGAAATAATAAAACGTCTTCCAACACTATTCGATATATTTACACTTATACTGTAATTGTTTACAAGACGGTAAATATATATAAAAGATCTTATAATAGCGATCGATTTCGACCAGTCACACCGGTCATCATCAGGCCCAATCAGAGACTGAGAGAATCAAGATGGCGTCCTTGCTTAAATACTATTGGTGCAGGAAGTTCCGGGAAACAAGATGGCGTCCATGCTTAAATCTTACTGGCTACCGGATGTTCGGGAATATATTCTGGTAGGTTCCGCCGGAATCGAAGTTCACTTGTTCGTTTATCAACTTGTCCCTGTTTTTACATTTTTCTTTAAATATATATAATTCTTCCCATGCGTTCATTAAGTTTCCTTTCTTACATGTCTTGACTATTTGCAGTCTCTGATTGGGCCTGATGATGACCGGTGTGACTGGTCGAAATCGATCGCTATTATAAGATCTTTTATATATATTTACCGTCTTGTAAACAATTACAGTATAAGTGTAAATATATTGAATAGTGTTGGAAGACGTTTTATTATTTCAACCTGAATAAAGATAATCATAACTAATATCTTCAACGCCAATGAATTGAAACAAAGTACTTGCCTTACCTGGAATTTTAAAAAGGAATCTGTCTCCAACTGTGTGGATGAGTCGGTTTTTAAGTAGATAAACCCTTGATAATAAATAATACAAATCAATAGGAATGGCACCATGGTAGTATATGAGTAGTGCTGGAGTACTGTCAGGAATGTTTTCAAGCCCTTTCACTTCATAACCTGCAAATTAAAATACAATTGAGTTTTTTTCTAAAGCAACATTAATATAATTACAGTTAATTAGCAATAAACCATTTTTAAAGACATTTCAACTCTAAAGCTTTTTTATTATGTTCATAAAAAAATTCCAATAAAAATTACATACTGTATTACACTTTGTTCCATATAAACTACCGGTAAGTGTTAAAATATAGACTGTAAATATTTTACTAGATTATACAGCACAAAAACCAATTCAAAATTAAAATCAAATTTGAGACATTAAATAATTTTGCCAAGGCTGTTCAGGGCAATAAATTTTACAAATCGTCCTCATGGTAGTATGACAATGAGTGAGTAACTATTGTAAAACAAAAAAATTCTGTAATGAGAATAGATGAGTAGAGAATAGAAAAACTGTTGAATAATATTTGTCGACAGTGCTTTTAATAACCTGAATCTACAATCTATGTTGACTTTATCTATCAGCTTAGAAATCTTGACAAACAAATAATACATATTCATCTCCATAGACTATCAGATACTAAAAGCTCTCTCTTTATCCTGACTTTGACAACATAATGGAATACCGAATAATGCAATAATGGCATGGCATATATTTAATAACTGTGTTCTTTACAAAGAAATAGAGTATTTGTAAAATGAATAAATACTCCCTGAATATATAAATAATTAACCCCTTCGAAATCATCACAAGTTCAATATCATTTAGGAAAGAGAAAAGAATGGAAATAAAAAACTTTAAATTTTTACCGTAATTTATTTTAAAACCATTTATAAAAAAACATTAAAGCAATCATTTGTTAAACTATAGGATTGAATTAATTCTTTATTAATCTTTTATAACAAAACAGTGTATGATCGTCATATTTAACTTTGATTTTCACGTATCAAATACAGACGTCCTAGAAATCAACACATTTAACTTGCTCAACCAAACAAAACAATACTGCTCCAATAATGACCAGGTGTTAAGAGTCATCTTCACCCCTGGGCCAGTAGCCCATTGTTGCGCAGTCGGCAATGTTAATCATACGGCTTTTATGCTAAAACATGGTCTTGTATTCCCCTGTTTCGGATGCCGTTTTTCAACCGATTTTCTTGAAACTTGGTAAGTGTTTAGTTGAATAGTTATATTATGTTTCTCATACCTCGAAAGTTTGAAAATTTTACTAAATTTTGAAATATTCCTAAGGAAAATCGAGTTGCTTTGCAACGTCACAGAGAGTAATATTTGTTACATTTTCAAAATTTTGAGGTATGAGAAACATAATATAACTATTCAACTAAACACTAACCGTACCAAGTTTCAAGAAAATCGGTTGAAAAACGGCGTCCGAAACAGGGGAATACAAGACCATGTTTTAGCATAAAAGCCGCATGATTAACATTGCCGACTGCGCAACAATGGGCTACTGGCCCAGGGCTGAAGATGACTCTTAAAACGAAAATAAAACTGTTCAAATAGTATTCACAACTAAATAGAAACACACAACTCGCACCACTACCTAACCCGGAATTAGCGCAAACAACTAGACACCTCGGCATCCTAATGGACTCGAAGTTCTCCTGGAATCTCCAAATTGACCAACTATGTAAGATATTGGTCTCAGGCACCTATGTTATCTGCAGAATCAAACAAATAAGCAGCCTGGACACAGCTAACGTTGCTTACTTTGTCCTGTTTTAATCACACCTAAGATATTGCATAGCAACTTAGGGTGGAACAACCAGTACTAGGCTTGAGAGAGTCCTTATCCAGCAGAAGGAGCAATCAGATGACTAGTGGGTCTTTCCTATCAAGAGAATTGCAGAGGAGTCTTTCAAACACCTGCAAATCCTCACTCTTGCCTCCCTGTAAGTACCGTACCTACAAGTAACTATTCTACATGCATTTACCACTCAACAGATATGATTCCGAGACATCCATGAGTACAACAACCAGAAACACCTCAAGTTTCATTCTTCCACCTCATCATCTGAGCCTTTTCGAGAAAACAATCATACAGAGGAGCTCTTTACTTCAATCATCTCCCAGAACATATGAAGCAAAAACTAACACCCTCAAGACTCGAGACACAGCTCAGGCTCTGGCTGCTTTTGACACCCTTTCTACACCGAAGCTGAGTTCCTACAAAGATGACAAAATCAATTCACATGGCCATTAATAAACACAAAACAATTATAAACGTACTTTTTTAACACTCGAGTGGACGCTTAGAGGAGGAATCCTCCGGGTTAATATTTTTTGTTGGGGGACATATTTATCTTGGGGTTGACAGCACTGTACTTTAGTGCAGTTGTCGCCCCCTCTCTCCCCCCGCATTTGATCTATCGCTATCCCGCATTCACAGACCAGGGTTAGTTTGGTGAGCGCTCTCCTGAGGTGCTGAACAATTCTTCCGTGAGCGTTCTTGTGTGTTTGGGGAACCCGGAGGAAGAGTCTGTATGCGATTGTTTTTTATTTGGTTATTTGTAATTATGTAGGTTACAGTTGCCATTTTAGATTTGTTTTTATTAAGTAATTTTTTATTTTTCCATGTATAACTACTTGAATTGATTTTAGTGTCATTGTTATAATATTTAATTTATTGTTTATGCAGGGAAACCTCACAGTAATTTTTTATATAGGCCTATACTGATAGTTGAGTTTTATACAAAAGCTTTTTTATTTGTACTCCACGTTATTTTTACTATTTTTATACTATTTTACAAAATTGATATTCAAAAATACTAAGTTTCAAGTAAAAAAAAGTAAAACATGTTTTGTATAATGCATAATCGTTATAATAATTACATTGTATATTAACTAAGCCATTCTTACTTTGATTTGCAGGGATATAGCGTGAAATCTATTTTATAATCATGTTCTGTTTTTATTTCAAACAATAAAAGTATTTAGAATAGATTTTGGGCATTTATTTAAAACTCAGTGAAAACCTCCTTGAGCGAGAGACAGTGTTTGAAATTTTAAGCGACCTCTATAGGGTTAACAAATACAATTGACATGGTCTCGATTTTCCATGAATATGGGAAATAACTTGACTTTTTTACTTTGACTTTTCCATTCATTTTAATTTATATATTATGAACAAACAAATGCAGGAAAATTATTAAACCGATGAAAGTTTTTTCAACTTGAATATTTGTTGACTCAAGGTGTTTGATTCCGAAAATGTCGGATTACTGAGGCACTTCCAAGTAAAATCCAAAAAATCTGTAAAAACTATTGTATTTAGCACAAACTTATTTTGAAGAGATTAAAACGGAATAAAAAATAAAGTTGATGTCAAAAATGATACCATTAAACCCAACTGAATGTGCATAGACCCTGATCATCTTCACTAGAAATACACAGACTGATGATTCCTGAAGGAAGGTCTTTCAAACTATTATGTTTTCAGAATATCAAGGTACAGCAGGTCTAAAATAATACATTTCTCTGAACATAAATAATTTTCTATCAGCAAAAATATTTTGCCTATTTTAGCTATCCTATTTATTATTCGCCCAACATTTGTGTTCTACAAAGTAGCGAAAAGCAATATTGGGAATGAAAAAAAGAAATCTAAAAAATGACCAATTGGGACATTAACAAGCAAATCAAAGTTGACCAAACAAATGAATTTTACCATGCCAAATGTATCCGTGTGCATCCCATATTGCAGCTATTAATTTTCTTGCACCATCATAAATATCTGTTTCAAATGCATCCCTGAGTGTGTACCTGAAATGCAAACTCTTATAAACAAAAGATCAAGAAAAGCAACCAAAATTTAATAAGATAGAGTGATAGTATCTACCAGGGGTTTAAATTTAATTTAATTAATTTCATTTTAACTTGAAATTTAACAAACTTCAATTCACAATTTCTTGAGTGGCTGAGTAGACTTCAGCATAAAATAGTAAACCGTGATGGAACCTTTCTGATCTAGCTCTGTCCTTTCCTTTTGACGTCAAAATCTTAACTTTCGCCATACATAAAAACATGATGAACCAAATTTTGGTTGTTTGTTCCTTCAATCAATTGATCTAAAACCACAACATAAATTTTATTTTTGAAAGGTTTATCATTGTTCCTACACTTTGTGAAAAAATAAAACTGATGTCGCACAATGAAAACAATTTACAGACGCCTGGTCAGTGGTCAATGGTCAAAAGATAATGGACTTACTTCCGGCCGTGTCCATGCATCTGTTCACAAAGCAATATTGAAGAGCTGCGAGTTGGCATTAGCAGATGTCTCCATGATTAATTTCAGATATCATGAATGCTTTATTGCCAAAATACATGCTGTTTGTACCTTTCAAAATCTTGATTAACTTACAACAAAAGTCAACAAAATATTCTCTAAGCTAAACTACTCAATTTGTTATTTAGGCCCTAGAAGTAATTTACACATTATACAATCTGTGGGTTAAGTTATGATATAGGCTGTATGGTTTCTGCTTAATCTGAAAATTCGCTAAACCTAACCGGGTCTGGTCCCAATTAGATTGGATTAACTTAGCTAGACTACTACATTGTTAAGGTTGGTGTCGTTTTAAAACAACGTTGGGCGCAAACGGTTTAATCTCCTAGGTATCATGGCCAAACCGAAAGGCTATATACAACCTTAAGTGGTCACAATATTGGATTAACATCATAATTTACTATCTAATCCAAATATTATAAAGCGTTTAAATTTTCTACTTACCTATGAAGTTTATAAATATATAGTATGACGGCATTCATGTATAGTAATAAACCAATGACTAGAGGGAGAAGAAAAGATATAATTAAAGGCAAAAGCAGCCATGAAACCCATAATGAATAGTCCACGTCAATGTAATCCACTGAAACACAAGAAACACACGTTTTTACATTTCTAAATAAAATACATTTGTCAACATTTGTTTAAAAAGACTAGGCTTAACATTTGAATTTAGTAGGAGTTGTATTTACACCAGTACCTTCTTTAAATTTTTTTAAGGGACAATTTTAAAACATTTTAAAAGCAGTCTCTGTTGATAATGCATTTTAGAGGTGTGCTTTGTTTAAATAACACCATTACCGAACTGCAGCCTATCAGGCCTAATCCGATTATTGTAAAGGAAAGTGACAGAATTAATGTGGAAGCTTTCATTAAGACATCTTGCGTACATCTTGCATGACAATCAACACCTAAGAATAACTGCAAAAATATCAGCTAAGATGATTTTTAATATACAGTCAATAAATAGAGTTAGTCACCTTCAAGAATCTACTTTTTGTATGCAGTCCATATCTGATGTCACATCCTGGACCATCTTGGGAGATACAACAGTCAAAAAGAAAGGAAAAACATTCACCTCAACAATCAAACAAATATATTCTCGAAAATCCAATCTTCACTTCAAAACGATTTCATGTTTTGACTGATCAGTGTTAAATTTAGGTATCAATGTAACTTAGTGACTTAATGGCAGTGAATGAGAATCACAAAAACATGTCCGAAAAACCTTAACTGACACTGTTAACAATTGAATTTTGAGGCCTACATATTTTGTATAGCAATAAAACATTATATTTGATGTTTGTATTTTATTTAATAGTTTATTACATTAATGTTCTATGATCTTTAGCTAGGGTTTAACTTAGTGCGGTTTCATTAAAATTGCACTTGCCATGGAGGAAGTAAAAATATGTCATCTCGATAAGCCAAATTATCAGTAAAATGACCTTGATAGCACAACGCTCAATTAGACAAGCATCTTCATAGCACATCTGTCTTGTACCACCCCTTGAGAATCATCTTATCAAGGTTCTATTGTAGGCTATAATACTAGAGCGCAAGAGGTAAACTCCATGTTTTCAGTTACACCAAGGGATACACACAGAGGTTGCTAACTCGTCTAGCCAAAGACAAAAGGGTGAAAATAGCCTTAACCGCTTCTCAGAGAGAATGGTAGGCCTATCAGGTACATGAGGTACAGCCCAGGAATAAAACTATAGTTTATACAAAAAAATAACTAGTCATCTGGAGTAAAACTCTGTGATGTGCCCAACAGAGGGTTAATCATATTAGTTTTAAAATGTGTCTCAGCTACTTGTTTAGGCCTAACCTAAAAATTGTTGGCTTATTTTGGCCTATTTGAATAGACTATACCCAATTACAGGCCCAACAATACTAACTTTTCTTAAGCTAAGAAAATACTTCTATTAATAAAAATAGCTTACCACAATATTTTTCAATGTAGTAAAGAATACTGCTGAAAAACTTAAACATTTTTAATCAAAGTAGCCTATCAAAATTTTGAAACCTTCCTCATTAAACTTCTAGAAGGCTAATTTATTGTTTGACCAATAAAAATAAAACCTCTGATAACATAAAGAGCAGGTAGTCCATCTACAAACTCAAGAACTAAAATTATAATTTATGTAAATAAACAACATAATGGTCGGAATAACCTAGAAAGTTATTAGCTGACATTAGACTACGAAAATTTCAGACGATGCGCATTGTAAGAATGCGCAATCAAATCAGCTGGCTTCTGGCGGTAAGTTCTAAAATTTGTTGATCTGGTGGACCAAGTCTAATGTATTAATATTGTTGATTTCTTCAATGCGGAAGTTGATATATTTTAGCATGGTTCATTCAATTTGAAGGGAAAGTTTTCAAAATATTACGTTCCAAACAAAATTTTGATATACCTGTATTTTTGTTAAAAAATTCCAGTTACTGAATGTAGAATTAAAGATTGAGGAGTACGGTAACTTATTTGAGAACGTTAAACAGGTGTAGGGGGAAGTATGTAGGTTTGCCGCCATTTGGGCTTTTTTAACCAACTTTAAGTTGAACCATTGACTATGTACACTAACGTGAGTGTACAGAGTCAATGGCTAAACCTTTCCTAACTAGGAATACGCTCCGATGTCCGTCCCGTACGAGAATTTTTACTCACTTTTTATTTAAGTTATTAGGTGACGCTTTTTATGATTCTTTTTTTTAGCGAATTTCCCTATAGGGAATACGCTATTACGGTAGTAGTCACGGTAAGACCTAAGCCCGGGACCATGATACTTTTTCGTTTTGAGGTCCCTATAAGCCAAAAACACCGTTCGTTCAAATTGATATATATGTGTATATATATATATATATATATATATATGTGTGTGTGTGTGTGTGTGTGTGTGTGTGTGTGTGTGTGTGTGTGTGTGTCCGTGAACACGATAACTTTTGAACGGAACCTCCGATTTTGATGAAATTTGGTATAGGGGTGTAAGCCAGCGCCTACTAGGTTGAGTTCGCGAACCAGAATATTCGGACCATGGGAACGGGGTTTTATGGGGTTTCAAAGGGGTCAAAAATGGGGTTTTCTAATTTTTGGACCTTAATTTTTAAAATTCATCAATTTTAACTGAAACCATTTAAAAGAGTTTTTAAAAAAAAAAAAATTTGGTATTTTTTGAATTTTTATCATAGCATAACTGGTTACGGGGAAAATACTAAAATGTGTTTTTCATGTTATTCTTACGGGAAATCAAGAAACCTGTATCTTGCTTATTTATTGACATAACTTAATCAAATTTGGTAGATACATTATCTATATAAGGTTTAACTTATACTTGCTTACAAAACCCATATGGCGCCAAACCTACATACTCACCCCCATGGGGTTTATGGGAAAAATAAAAAATTCCCAGAGTTTGATACAATTTTTGTTTACATTCACCAATTATTGATTAACTTAGATTTTCTAACAACACCCAATGGCAGCAAACCTACATACTCGATCCTATGGTGTTTTTTATGGAAAAAGTAAATAATCTGAAATTCCATTGGAAATTCGCTGAGTACGCAGGTCTGCTGCGACGGGGTTTTTTTTTTTTGAGGGAGAGGTAAGAAAAATGCATTACGCACACAGGTGGCAAGCCTGTATGTGTGGGGCTCCTCTAAAAAACGGAGTTACCCTCTACAAAAACTCCTCTACTCTTTAGGATTCTAACCTGGAATTGTTTATCACATTACGTCAGGCTAGGCCTAAATTTGGCTAAATTGTGATAAACAATCCCAGTTGCCCTCATCCTCCAAGATCTTTTGGCAGACCGAGTACACCGAAAATGCACCAAAAATTTGTGTGGCCTCCAGGCGGGACCCTTCCCAACGGGGGCAGCACAAGAATGTGTGTTCCGCATCGTCGGGAACGCCCGGGCAATAAATGCAGTCTGGTGAACCGGTCTTGCCCATCCGGTTCAGGTACGACCGAAAATAGCCGTGAATTGTCAAGAATTGGCCGCCGTTCTACCCATGGTTGGACGTGCTTGATAAGTCGCGCAGTCCATCGTCCTCGGGTGTCGTGTGCTCCCAGCTGTGTTGCCACTGCTGGAAGGTTCGGGAGCGCTCTTCTGTTCTTGTCCTTGCCAATCTCGCCTTGTCTCTGATAACTTGCCTTCCTCTCTCCTGCCAAGAGCATTAATATTACTGCAAACCATTATTCATTCAGCTGCAAATATCCACTGTAGTAAATATGTTCATTTATGACCTTGTTGTGTACGCCTTTAAAAAATCACTTACTGCAACTCTCTGTAAAGACATACATTCATATAACACTAGAAACAATCTTATATCTATAAAAGGCAAAGCCCTCACTCACTCACTCACTCATCACTAATTCTCCAACTTCCCGACTAGCTAGAGTGCTGAAATTTGGTATACTCATTCTTTAGGCTCAAAATAGGAAAGTCTGACTATTTTCATACTAATATTCACAAAGGGCTACGCCCTAGACATCCTCAAAGTTACCATGTTATTCTTATGGAAGCAACATTTTTGTATTCTAACATATGATTATGGAAATTGAATTAGGTTTGTTTACATCTGCCACATGATGATTCATAGATAGAAGTAATCAGGTGTGAGATATAATGTTTATTTATGTTTGACATTGTCAAGATTATAGTGATGTACTATTACTTTTAGTCTGGTGTAGTTTGGTTGTATTAAGATCAGTTTACTTTATTTTGTATTTTATTACTATATACTTTTTTACTGATCATAGGTACTAATAAACTGTTTTGCAAATAAAGTTTTTGAAGCACTTAAGGGCTCCACCACAATGGATTTCAAAATTACTTTCGGTCATTCGCGGGGTTGAAATTTTCGACATGGACGTTCCTCTTTGCTCATGGGTGCTCACTAAGAAGCTGTTTTACCATTATAGTTTTCGAATCTAAGAAACGTTTTGCAAATATAGTTTTGAAGCCCTTAGCTCTGCACCCCACTAGACTCAAATTAGGGCCCACGGGGTTGAAATATAATGGAGGATTCCCTTTGCTCATGGGTACTCACTAAGAAAAGGGTTTGCAAATATAGTTTTTAAAGCGATTTAGGGCTCTAATCCACTGGATTTCAGAATTACATTAGGGCCTTCACGGAGCTGAAATTTGGCATGGAAATTCCTCTTTGGTCATGGGTGCTTACTAAGAAACGCTTTTGCAAATATAGTTTTCGAAGTTCTTTAGGGCTCTGTACAACAGGACTTCAAAAACATTTTAGGGCCTCCGGAGTTAAAATTTGACATGGACGTTCCCCTTAGCTTAAGAATTCCAAAAAAAGTGTATATTTTGAAATTCTTTAGGGCTCCGTCCCACAAGTGTTGAAAATTACTTTGGACCCGCGGGGTTGAAAGTTGACATGGACGTTTCTCTTTGCTCATTTTTGCTCGCTAAAAACAATTTAGCAAATTTACTTTAGGTCTCCACCCCAAAGAACATCAAAATTACCATAAATGCTAAGGGATTAAAATCTAACGTGGATGCTCCTTTTTCCAAATAGGTGCTCACTTAGAAACGGCTTTGCAAATATAGTTTTCGATGTTCTTTTCCGACCCCATAGGACTTTAAAATTATTCCAGGGGCTTCTCCCCACAAATCCTCAAAATTACCATAAATCCTACGGTGTTGAAATTTAACGTTTATGTTCCGTTTTGCTAATAGGGGTTTAAGAACAGTTTTAGAAATATGGTTTTAAGTTCTTTAGGGCTCCGCCCTACATGATTTTAAAATGACTGTAGGGCCTACGGGGTTGAAATTTGACATGGTTGTTCTTTTTTGCTCAATGGTTTTAATAAAAAAATTTTTGCAAAATTCCTTCACAGCTCAACACACAGTAATTGGTTGTTTCAATGTCATTCTTAAGGAAGAAGATTTTGTTGCTCTTTTAAAGGTTTTATTACCTAAAAAATAAATTCAGTCACGGGCGAAGCCGTGACGGGAAACAGCTAGTAGTAATAAAATAGAACTTATTCTAGGCTAAGTAAAACACTCAAGAGCCATATGGTTATGTCCATTAAAGTTTTCAACAAATTAAATCCAATCCACCAACTTTTCAGATAACCATAAACTGTTTTTAACCAAGTTTTATAATTGGCTGATTCAGAATCCTTTTTACTCGATCAATGAATTTATGTCGGAACAGTCAATAACTTTATGTGGATAGTTTCACTTGTATTTGTCCTGTCACTTCCTTTATGCAATTGTATTTATAAATAGGCCATACAATGTTTGTTAACTGTTTAACTTCTCAGAACTTTATTTGTCTGTTAAATAACATTGAATTTTGTTGTTGTTACTATTGTTATATTTATTAAGATGTAGATTTATAGTTAGTTAGACCTAATAGGTAATTTGGGCCTATACCATTGTACTGTGTAATTTCTCTTTTATAGCCTCATTCATTTGACCGCAGCCTTTTTAGGCTAATTTTGACAATTGCCAATGCTATGTATTGTAATATGGCAAATAAACGATTTGATTTTGATTTTTTATTTTTGAGCTTGACAGGGATAACTCCGGCGACCACCAGGACGGCAGGCTCGGACATTGTCCGGTAGGCGGAACATACCCCGAGCGTCGCTCGACGTTGAACTCGGGCGAGTCGCAACCTGTACTACTCTTTATCGAGAGCGTCTGCCCACACCTCTGCTCCATAAAGAAGCACAAACTGAACCGCGGACATCAACAGACGTCTTCTGCTGGATCGTGGAACCCCGACATTGGCCATCAGCCTACTAAGGTAAATGACTACCTTAGCGGCCTTGTCCGCCGTACGGAAGATCTGATCCCTCCAGCTTAACTTGGTGTCCACCATAATCCCGAAGTACTTAGCAGCACGAGTTGATTGGACCACCTCCCTTCCCACTCGGAACAGAACGACGGTATCTATCTTCTTGGTAAGGATCACAATCTCCGTCTTACGGAGAGCAAGCGAGACCGTGATCGGACATCCATATGTTGACCACACGCATGACTCGGTTCAACTTTAGTTGGGCCAGCTCAACGTTGCCTGCGACAATGAGAGCTGCGACATCATCGGCGTACCCAACCAAAGTGGTTTCCTCGGGCATCTCCGACCTCAGGAGGCTGTCATAGGCAACGTTCCAGAGATCCTGATCCAGGTTTGCTGCCATGATAAGCACAAAAACCAAGATTTTTTACCATAAGTGGATGAATCTCAACCAAATGAAGCTGAATTCCAAGTTTCATCGAAAAATATTGGTTAATAAGTGAAATATTATCACATCCCAATTCTCCATAAGATTGACATTGGAGAACCAAAATACAATGTACTGTCTTTAGACTTTTTAATATCTCAGTAACCAATGGAGATAGAGCAAAGCTTCAAAATACTAAATTGTGTTTTTTGAGCTAAATCCAATGGTTAAAATAAAAATTTAAAAGTTTTTAAATTAACATATGAAAAATGCAAAAAAAAACATTTTTGTTGTACAAAACCCCCCAAAACTAACCCTTTTGGTAGGTCGATATGTCTGGTTTACGAACTCATCCGAATAAACGTAGGATTACACATCTCTACCAAATTTGGTCTTGATCGGACCATTTTTACGAGAGTTATCGTGTCTAGCGGCACATACATACATACATACATATATATATATATATATATATATATATATATATATATATATATATATATATATAGCGATTATGACAAAACTGGAATGTATAAAATTCAATGTTATGAATGTGATAAAATATATATAGGACAAACTAAAAGAAGTTTTATCATAAGATTTAAAGAGCATATTCAAGCGTACAACCACAGATTAAAGAACCTTCTAGAAGGTTCTTTAATCTGTAGTACAACTCAAAAAACATAACATCAATGAAATCAAATTACGCAGAACATCTCCTGAAATCGAAACACGGCTACACAAGCATTGAAGATAATTTAAAAGTACTAGATTACGAAAATAATAAAGACAAACTCATTGTAAAAGAAGACTTTTGGATTTACACAAAAAGTAATGAATGCCCGGAAAAACTGCTTAACACCATGAACATCAACGACGAAAATGCAATTTTAAAGAAATTATATCAAATGAAACTTAAGGATTAAATATGTGTAGGTACTTTATATAATACTACTTACAAGTAAGGAAGAAAATCAAGAAAACAGATGTCATGAATATTATCAGATGATAGGATACAGTTTTGTTATTAGTCGAGTAAATTCGTATGATAACCCTAGAAAAATTGCTTTAAATTGTTTTATTTGTTATTTTGACTAACAATTATGTGAATATAACAGGAAAAAAAGTCTAAAGAAATCGGAGTCTCGGAAGTCCAAAATTCAAGATGGCGTCCAAGACTTTTGTCTAATACTTTAATAGTGTTCCTTTAACCAATTATTTTTTAGATGTATATCTATTTCTCCTTGAAACAATCAATAACACGTCTTAAAATAAAGAAAACAAGCTAAAATTCAACATAATTATTTTATTTACTGGAATAAGTATTATATTTATGAAGGCAGCCTTAACCTACCTTACATTATTTTTTTTATTAAAAATAACGCCGTTACATTCTACTTGATAGCCACACTTGCTATAACGGTCGTGGTCAGCAAATCAGTAATCATTCTCATCAAGTTCTACAATGTTATGATCACTTTGTAAATTGTCACATTGTTCCCCAAGCTGGCAAAGTCCACAAGCTATAGCACAAGTTAGCCAATACTTTTTGCAGGAGCACCGACAATTCTATCAACCAGAGTAGAGCAGTTGCAGTGAACGATTCTTAAAAGACTCTCTGGAGTGGCACTTTTGGTCATCATGATTGGAGTCAAACATCCCTTTGAAATCTTCGATTCCCATCTCAAAGGATCCTCGTCATTTTCCTTCGCCACCCATGCAAGAATTTGATAATAGGATCGGCGGCAATGCATTTTTTCAACGGATTCAGTAGGGGGAGAATGTTAAGTTTCACAGATGACGTGGCGTTCACAAATTTTCTTTGTTGAAAAATTGAATCTTTATTTCCCCAGCGAGTTATCAGGTGTTCCCCCATACAAAATAGAAATTGCTTTAACACCAATATCATCAATGATTTCTTCGGTCTGATTAGGCCACATGAAGTTTCTTGTAACATTAGGTCACCTTTGACAAATTTCTGAAATACTCTCTTTTTTCCAATGACATGAAACCGAGAGGTTGTATCACACCTGTTATGACATGTATGAACAGTAGTAGCATTGACTATGTACACTTAGTGTACATAGTCAATGGTAGTAGCTTGGAACAAAACTCATCTCCAAGCTTTTCTTTCATTTCAAAATGACAAAAACTTGAATTTTTCCTAAACTTGTTTTAAATTCATTCTATCTCTGTTAGATCTGTAGTACAATGATTTTCTGTGGAGTTTGGCATGGTATATAAGTAGGATAAGTAGATCTGTATATTCTCCTATCACTGTAGTTGGTTTTATTTCAGATTTGGTGACAACTGCAGCTAAAACAATGCTTACGTCGCATCTTTCGGTGCATTAATAACATTACATCCTTCTTTTTTAACTGAAGGCTCATGAAATCAACCAGTCTCTGTTTGTTTTTCTTTGCTGATAAAAAATTTTCTTTTCCTCCAGAAAACTCTGTTTCAGGAGAACAAATGTCAAATAGATTCAAGTTTTCCCCTCTCCTTAAATGGGTACAATAATCTTTTATGTTCGGCTCAGGTGGACAGCTATCAAACACAACAGTGGTTCCTACATCATACAAACGAATCACAAAATTTACATTATGATGTTGATATTTCCCAAAGGTTTGGCCCACTATGCAAGGTATCCTGTGAATCAATCAAATCTTTTTGAATAAAAAATGGGGTTTTTTGCGGTTTTCTTATGTAATTTTCTTTAATTAAATTTTTTATTTTTACCACTGGAATTAGCTAAAAACACACAATTTAGTATATTGAAGCTTTGCTATATCTCCATTGGTTACCAAGATATAGTCAGAGACAGTACATTATATTTTGGGGCTCCAATAATAATGTTATGGGGAATAAGGATGAGTTAATATTTCACTTATTAACAGAATATTTTGGGATGAAACATGGTATTTAGCTTCATTTGATTGAGATCCATCCATTTATGGTTTTCAATTAGCAATAATCGCACCTCAGTTTAACTTCATTGGTTACGATATTGCCACTGCGCAAAGACAAGGCGAGATCGGCAATGACACGGCAAGAACAGAAGAGCGCTCCCGAACCTTCCAGCAGTGGCAACACAGCTGGGAGCACGACACCCGAGGACGATGGACTGCGCGACTTATCAACCAATGGTCCAACCATGGGTGGAACAGCGGCATGGGGAGGTGGACTATTACCTGACCCAATTTTTGACAGGTCACGGCTATTTTCGGTCGTACCTGAACCGGATGGGAAAGACCGGTTCACCGGACTGCATTTATTGCCCGGGTGTTCCCGACGATGCGGAACACACATTCTTCCGCTGTCCCCGTTGGGAAGGGCCCCGCCTGGAGGCCACACAAATCTTTGGTGCATTTTCGGTGGACTCGGTCTGCCAAAAGACTTTGGAGGATGAGGGCAACTGGGATTGTTTGTCACAGTTCGTCCGGGGCATCCTCCTGGAAAAGAAAACCGATCTGGACCGCGAAGTGGCCCAGATCCCTTGATCGAGTGGCTGGATAAGGAGCGAGCCCCACGGGTGTAAGCCAGATTTAGGCATAGCCTGACGTAATGTGATAAACAATTCCAGGTTAGATTCCTAAAGAGTAGAGGAGGTTTTTTAGTGGGTAACCCCGTTTTTTTAGGGAAGCCCCACACTACAGGCTGGCCACCTGTGTGCGTAATGCATTTTTCCGCCTCTCCCTCTCAAAAAAAAAAAAAAAAATCCATTTATGGTAAAAAAATCTCAGTTTTTGTAATCATCATGGCAGCAAACCTGCATACTCTTTTCCCATGTTAATCATATTATGGAGAATAGGTAAACTCCTTTATTTGTGGACAGATTTTGATGAAACTTTGTATAAGGCTTCATATTGTTGAAATAATGTTTTTAACATCCCATGGCAGTTAATCTGCATACTCATTCCCTATTGTGTTTATGGGGAGAATACAAAATATCAGATTTCTTAGAAATTCGCTGAGTGCGCAGGTCTGCTGTGACGGGGGTATTTAATATTCTCAACCACCACTGAAGACAATTTAAAGATTCTAATTACTAAACTGTATGCTTTGTAATGCTTGAAAACGTGGGTATGGTGAAGAATACAATTTATTTTCTCTTTGTAAAGTAAAAAATCGTTTTTTGCACATTTTAAATTCTATAAACTGAACACTGTTACTGTTTATTTATTGCCTTGATTCATGAATGATTTCTAGATAATACAGTTCCACAGCATTGCATCAAATTCGATCGAAATTGGAAGTTCAGAAGAAAATTTACGATAGTTATAGACGTTATTAGTAAAGTTGAATAATTTTTCAAATTTCTGGGCGCCATATTGAAAAAAGCTGATTTCCGAGATTCCGATTTTATTAGACTTTTAGTATATTATTCAATATACTTATGGGAGGTGAAATCCATCAAAAAACCTTTTAAAGCAATTTTTTAGGGTTAAGGTGTTTTATTTCATATCTTAACTAGACTATATCTCTAGTTTTTAAGGTTACTGTATTTGTTTAAAAATCGACTTGAAAATGGTCTAAGACCGAAACTAGTTGTCGATAAAATAAAATGTTTTAAAATGAAAAAGGGTACTTTGTTTCAAAATGTTTATTGAATTAATATATATATATATATATATATATATATATATATATATATATATATATATATATATATATTATTTTGAATAACTATTATTTTTGGTCTCTGGGCACGTAAAAACAAAAAAGTAACATGGTCCGGGTTTAGTTCTTACCATGAGACCTACGGTAAAAGCTTATTTTCTATGGAAATTCGCTAAAAACTAATAAAAATTTTTAAAATGTCAAATATTATTTATTCAACAGTGGAAGGTATGTAAAACTTTTATCATAAATTGATTTTTGGGTTCTGATACTAAAACCACAAATTAGATCTATAAGTTAATTAATTAATCTTAGAGTGATAATTTACAGATAGGCTACAATGTGAACTCATTCTAACATTTCATTGAAAATATACTTCGATAGACCTCAGAATTTTTGCTAACAAGATTATTTGGTTACTTCGTATAACATTAAAAATGTTTATTATCAAGTTATTTTAAAGAACGATGAATTTCCATTAAATAAATGGTTGTTAACAATATTACAGTCGATATTTATATTGCTTCCTCACTACCTTTGTTTCATTCAATGCTGAAGGAATAGAAAATATTCTATCTTGACAACTAAAACTTATCTCATTATGAAATAAAATGAAACAGAGCGTTCAGTTGCATCGGTTCGGAACGTTTATTTATCTACAACAACAACAATTGGGAAAACAACGTCTGTTATGTTGGTATCACTCCCGGATGCAGGCTGTCATTGGACAACACTAATATCCCCTCGCAAGCGAGTTTCGAGTACTAATATCCCCACGGTTGGCACGACTGGCAGCACTTTTACACGATCGATCAGCCCAGCGCCTGTCAGAAGCGCGGTGATCCAGGCTCGCGCTAGATGTAGGCCTACTGTCCATCTGTGTACAAAGAGTTCAAAGTTATGTTATCAAGTTGAATTAAAATTTTTATTAGATAGGTAGTAAAAACTAGGCATGTTATAAAATTATCGATGTATTAGTCTATAAAAATACGTTAACGATTTTTTTTATTTTGTTACCGCTAAGGTACGTAAAAATTACAAAAACAACATTTTATTTAAAAATAACCATAGTTAGTGTCTTTTACCTTTCCGTTTAGAAAGACAATGATTTGAGCAAATAAAAAACCGAGTTTGAAAAATATTCTGCAAATTTCGTGGGCTCTATAAACATCAGCCTCGAATAGTAGAGACAATTACAGTATCTAATTAATTGTAGTAGGCCTAAAACATTGGTCCTTATTCGACAATAACACTCTTGATTATTAGGGTGGATCTAAAGCTTTTCTTGGTAATCAAACTTTAACCTATAAAAGCATTTTTATTAGAAAAACTGATTTTACTTATTTAGCGAACTATGCTGTGATTTAAATAATACAGGACACAAAAAAATGTTATACTACAGTAAGCCTACTATTTTTACCATAGTCTATAAATTAAACTTCATTGTCGGTATTTTCAGTTCGACTCTCGATAGTTCGACACGTTCTATAATTCGACAATGTCTCATGTCTCTGAGGCTATAGGCTATCCCTTATCAGTGTGGTTTTGGACAAAATGTTCTTGTGATAAAATTCCAGGATTTAAATTTATATAGCATATAATCGTTTGTATTGAATTGGTTTGTAGTTTGTAACCCATTTAGTAGTTTTCCCTCGTTTTATTCCCAACGTCTGTTTATCGAGAGTAGCCTACTGTATATATATTTTGACTCGTCGATGGAACCCACGTTTACGTCACAGAAATAATGGATAACAGCACGCTATCGGTACAGGTAACTTCGCCGATAAGACAATTACGTACGCAAACGTAGGCCTACTGATAAGGGAAATGATAACAAACAGCCTACGAAGACGACGCGTGACGGTATAGCTGACATGTTATAGACTGATACCGTGTTATGTAATCCAGGCTGTAGGCCTACATTTCGGTAAAATGAATGCTTTAAATAAATGATGCATTATTATATGCCCCTATGTTTTTGTACTCACTACTTAGAAGAATGCAACGTTACGAATTTATTTAGAACCGATAGAAAGAATGTCCTTCAATGTAATCTAACGTGTTGTAGTAATAGTTAGTTTCAATGAGTTGCAATTATAAGTGACTGTGTTTAGTGTGGTATTTATCGGTCAAATTACTAACTATTGTGCTATTGCGTTCTGTTGGTATAATTATAGTAGTGTCGCCTGCAAATAAAATACAGTACATTTTTTTCTTTGTTTAGCCTACTTGTTCCGGAAGGTTGCTTGTGCATGTAGATGATAAAAAGTAAAGGTCCTATAATGATTCTTGCTAAATTCCTTTTGTCGTATCTCTAAAGGAGATCTGACGTTATGATAATAATTGCTTTTTCTCGTTGGGATTCAATTCTACGAATTGCTTCATATCTAATAGTTAATGCTTTATATATTCTAGGGCGCTTCTACTGAGTCCAACCTTTTTCATTTTTGTAGTAAGGATGTCCCAATCAATAGCGTCAAAAGCCTTCTGTAGATCTAACAAAAGGGCAAAAACATTTTTTTTATTCTACCAAATGTGGGTTATATCTTCACATAATTTTGCAATACTTGTGTTTGTACTAAAGTTTTTGTTTTTCTATACATATGCTGTAGAAGAGTAATTAAATTATTAACTTCTATGTGAGATGTAATCTGGTTGTATATGACTCGTTCAAGTAATTTAGATACTATTGGAAGGTTTGCTATTGGTCTGTAGTTTATGGGATTTTCCTTGTCATCTTTTTTAATATCGAAATGATTTGACCTATTTTTAAATTTGATGATATATTTGCTTGTGAAATTGATGTGTTAATTAAATGGATAGGCTTAGCTATTTATTCTTTATATGGTTTTACAAGAGCTAAGATTGCTAAAAAGCGTATTCAGTTCCTTTAAAGTTGTTTAGTTATGGCAGTCTATATGACATCCCCTCGTCTTCATCAGGACTTTCACATTTTAGTTGTGTATTATACTGTGAAAAAATTATTTGAAATGTTATTAACATGAAATGGGTCACTTATTATTCTACCTGTGCTTACAATTTCATTTTTTCTTGCTTCCGATTACACCCTTTTCTTTCATCATTGACTGTTTTACAGATTTCTTTAGTTTTTATTTATGCATGCTTAATTTTGTCTGATGGCTTTTTACAATTCATATTTATAATACTAATATTTATTATACTGGCATTTGAAATTGTAAATGAATTAAAATCGTATTGGGAATTTACACAAAAGTCTTTTTACATGTTTTACAATTTAAAAGATCACAATTTCGGTAGAAAACTTAAAAAGTCTTATTAATACCATCCTCCTAAAATGTCATTCAGCCTTTTAAGTGCAACATTGCATGCAATCGATTAAGCACCTTAGATTTAAATTTGCCATGGATTATTCTCTATGATTATTGTGATCTCCATTTTCAGTCAGATAATATCATTGCACCGTTGATATCGGATAACATTGTCGTCACGTCGGCAAGGTAGATCGACCTGTTGTTGTCGGCCAGACAGTTCGCTCCATCGCCAATAGAAAGCGCCACAGATTATATGTGAAAGTACTTACTATATTCCAATTTATTGGCATTATCAAATAACTCCGATTAAATAATTACTATTAGAGCTACTCTATCATCAAAAAAAGTATTATTGCATGGGTTTGTGACACAATATTCCAACTTACAGTAATTTTCAAGCAAAACTTTAACATTGTTTGACTTGGTTCTCGTACGTTTTGTTAATTACAGATACATATAAATTTATTTTGAATTACATTGTTGGTCATAACTGAGTGGAGGACTGACAGTTTAGTATGATACGGAAGCCGAAGTGAATCGTGAAGAGCCACGTTTCACTCTTATATTTGCAAGGCACCTCTTAATCAGTGCCTTATAGAGAATATTACTGTCTAAATGTACACATATAGTTAACATTCATATCAGCAAGCCTATGTACCACTAATTAAGTAAATAATATACAGCATTAAACATGGTTTGTTGCAATAAATTAGAAATACTAGTTCTGAATAGAATTACAACTAAGTTATTATTAAATTTAATTCTAAAAGTAAGAAAAAAATCCACCTACTAAAAGAGTTTTGTTTTCTCTCAGAAATTATCCTACTCAGTCATATTACATAGGGGTAATTAAATGTCGAAATAAGTCAATTGTTTTCAACTTTTAGATATATATATATATATATATATATATATATATATATATATATATATATATATATATATATATATATATATATATATATAGTTGAATTCCTTAATCGTTATGATACTTCCATACTTTTCCAGTTAGTTTTCCACAAATTTCCAGTTATTGTTTTTTTTTTTTTTTTTTTTTTTTTAAGGCATAACCATTTACATTGTTTTACACGTAGGATCAGAGTGTAATATTTCACAAGTTCTTTTAGCTAGTGCTTAACTTAAGACTAACAATAACAAGATAGATAACAAATTAAATGTAATTAAGTGTTTATCAGTGGCAAGTGCATTACTGAAATAGGCCTATACAAATCAAAAGGGGAGGAAAACACATTTTTAATCTACAGAGATGCACAACACTTGACCTACGGTAATCTTAAGAGAAACAACATGTCATCAAACGTGGTATTATAAATAGTTTACAAAAATGCAGCAATAAATAATATGATAACATATAAATACCAACCATAATTCGTTCATCAATACAGTAACAAAAGAACAAATTGTATAGGCAGTATATGCATTTATAAAGAGTTATTAAGGAAGTGTTTCATATTGTTATATGCTCCTAAAGGAAGCGTATATTTTCATGAATTTTCTTTCGAAAAGAGTTAGAAATAATTGAGGATTGGTATTATGCTTACCATAATTTGGTTTTATGTCCGTATTGTATCCATTTATCATTAAAGCACCACGTATAAATCCATAATATATTCTTAAAACTTTACAGAGTACAATATTATCAATCACAAAATATTTATTCATACAATAATCCGCCGTAATCACAATCAGGGAATCGCTGGATTATTCAAACCGCACAAACGCGCCGCTTTCTTCCGGTGGGAAACAAGAGGGAAATTTATTCACGTGGCGAGTTGCCCGCTCCGTTGGCAGCACTGGCAGCCATGGCGAGGGGCGTGCAGACGACACTGCTCGCGCTGTTGTGACAGCAGAACTGTACGACAGCCAGCAATAATAAGCCGTCGGAGCCTTTGTAAATACACCGGGTGCCAGTTAACGTTCGGTAAAGTCATGTGTCCGTCCCGGCGCGTTCTGCTTCCGAGTCCCAAGGGGGACGAAAACTGTAAACTAACGTTATGCGAATCGGTGAATTGGTTAAGATAAGTGTTTTTCTTGTGGGTTTTCAACCGTTTTCCACCGCTCTGCCGGAAACGCCGTAAGGGAATTCGAATGGTGATAATCGGTCCGTAAATAAGCTAAGGTTAAAAATAGGCAGTGGCAGCGTAGGCGGCCTGAACGGTGGTGTCAACGCAGCCGTCTCGGCGCGGCGAGGGTCACTGTGACTATGTGCAGCCGAGAGTTGTGTTGAGATGGGCAGCAGTTGTTCCTCCGGCCAGGCACACAAAGACAAGGATACAGCTTCACAACGCTCGGAGGAGTGAGTAATTCTGGCTAATTTACCAATCGAAACTGTCCACGCTAATTGCTTGATAGATATCCGGCTCGGCCAGCTGGGTCGTGTTGCTGTTTTGGCGGGAAAATATTCGATTGTTGATTGTTTTCGCGGGGGAACTCTCGATTGTTGGTGGAGGAAATTGTCTTCTTCTTTCCTGTGCGTATCGGAAAGCATAGAATATTTTGTATTGTGAATTAAATAATATACAAAAGCGAATATTGTATTTTTTCTGAATTGTTAATTATTTTTCTTGTTGTCCTTGAAAGACGTACGGTAACGGCTTGAAGAGTACTTTATTTACTAAGATTGCAGTGGTAAAATAGAAAACACTTAAAATTATTTTGGTGCTTTGACATTAAATGCTACAATTAATAATTAGTCGTAATCCAATAAAATGCAGGGATTAATCATTGATAGTTTTAAATAAATTTGTATAATGCCAATAAGAAAGTAGGTTATTTACGTTATGGTACATTTAAATCGTCGATCTGATAATATCTGACAAGGTATTATAAAGATTTGTTAGTATGTGATTAGATGTAAAATTCTTACAGATGAAGATGTGTATTTCGATTATGTTCAACATTTAGCGCTTTATTGTGTTTAGTGATGTGGTGGAATTTTTTATTTTATAAACATGATATTGGTATTATTAACCTCCTAATATGAAATGAAATGCCAATGAAATGTTTAAATTAAATATAATCAATATGAGACTTAGATTACTTATTCCTATTTATAGCGTGAATACTTCACGCTTTCCCAACAGCATAAAGTTATTGCAGTCAATCCTACGAGACAATTATTCAAACAATCAATAACAAATCTTGTCCAAAAATATTTGTTTATCTCGAGAAAAAAGAAGTTTACAATATTTATATATCAAATCAAATAAAAAAAGTATATACATAGTATACATTTATATGCATTTGAGCGAAAGTGGTTTTACTAAATTAATTAGCCTATAATGGGCATCATTATTAAATCAGATGAACGGAATGTCAAATTCAAGGGCTATCGTGCAGCTCAATGTGCTAAATTAAACTGATCGAGAGGAAATGTCAGTGCTATGATAAGTTATACCTAATGTTTTTAATGTGAATTCTTCTGTTAAATGCTTTATGCAATACCACCAACATAGGTGTTTTAGTTTTGCCCTTTAATATAACTTATTCAAGAATGGCCGAGTTGAAAGTGGCAGGCAATTAAACATCGAGTTAAAAGCATATAAAGTCGACATTAAAATGCAATAACTCGCTATATTATGCTACTCGGTTTTTAAGGTTAGTTTTGTGACATAGTGCTCAGAATGCAAAGCACTTTCATATTATGTATGGTGTTATATAGCCTACTCCGATGAAGTTTTTTCCTAGACTTCTTTAGGGGACATCCCTTAGGTAAGTTGTACAGAAAACTCCATTGGCCAGGGTTATATCATAAGGCCACCTTAACGTTGTTAAAGGGATTTGCATTCTGAGATATGCTACTCAAAATATGGACCTCAAAAGATGGAGATCCCCAAAATTATCGAAAAATAAATTTAATCAACTAAAAAACGTAATAAAATTAAAAGCCCTCCCAACCAGCTCTCTGTTTTTATTTATTGAAAAAGTTATAAAAGACTGAAAATTAATTTAAATTACACTAGTAATTGACAGGTGCTTATTGAATTAGCAGTAGAGTTGTTATTTGACGTTGTTACTGTCACAGTAATAGTTAATTGACGTCAATACAAAGTTCAAATATGACGACAGAAGTTGTTAAGCATAATAATTTTTGGGGTATATAGTGGTTATAAATGATTTAAGGGGTTATTTTTTCAAATGAATTGCTCACCAACCAAAGGCCCCTTGCAATATACAAAAACCTATGACTAACCCTTGTGGTGGAAAAAATGTGAACTGCGTTACTAAGAATTCAAACGGCAAATTAAAAAAGCAAAGAACAATATTTTGTTCTAACGTCCGTCACAAATCTAAATAAACTAAATTCGCCCATAGTTGGCCGAGTACGTTCTGTTTTGAAGTGCACTTAAATGTCCCATTTTCTGGCTAAACTGGTTAAAATCCCACCAACGGACTCCAAACAGCTCGAAAAAACTCGATGCCTCAATACATCTACAGCGCTCAATGGTGTCCTGTATTTCTCGTAAGGCGCTAACTTAGCGGCGTTTTTTACTCACCACCAATCGTCATTTTACACATAATTTTCGGTATTATTATGACACACCATTTAATGCAGGTGCCATTTCTAGCGAGTTTTTCCGTTTTCCTGTAATCATTAAATCCGATATTACAAGTTATTATCTAGTAAACGGCAGGAGTAGCCTAATATCGGCTTCGGAAAACCCACACAAAAAAACTTTTCGTTGGTGCTCAAGTCCACGTTGCATCGAGTTTGTGTGGGGCTTTATTTTAACTTTACGCAAATTTTGAGTATCAAAATTATAGTGAGTTCATTGAGACAGTGTAGGCTGCCATGTGGAGAGGTTTATGAAACAATAAAATAAAACAATTGATGTCTAAAATATTGTATAGTAAAATAGCGTGCAACATGAACGCAGCCACCCCATTGATGAGCGCCCCATGATTTTAATTAGCCTACATTTTGCATGTGACGTGACAACCTTAATTTTAAAAATTCAATCTTATAGCTTGAAAAGCCAGTAACATTCAAAAAATTATAATAGGCCTAACATTTTGTTCACTATCTTGAAAAATGTACTGTACATGTTATAAAATATTGTTCTCAAGCTATTACACTAAGTAGTTTATTTTTATTTCTCTGCAATCGAATAGACTAAGCTTGGATAATGACTCGTGTATTGTAGCCTATCTGAGTCCTCTATTGGTTGTTCATATATAGAAAGTAACAGGGGCGAACCCAGGATTGAATTTCGGGGGTGATATTTTTTGCGGAGGGGTAACACCGGGGGGTTTGGGGGTATGGAATAGCTCCCAAGAAAACGGCGGGTCCGGGGGAAAATTTTTGGAATTTTTAAACCCAAATGGTTATACAGACTTCTACTCCGTCAGAACTTGGAGTGAAACTAATGGGTTTCGAATATTAAATAAAGGGATCAGACTATTACTTAAACTCTGAAAAATGTATTGACTTTATATTACAATGGGATATAAATAACATTCAGGCGATGTACAGTAAAAAGTTATAGTCTAAACTTTATAAAAACACCAAAATAAATTACTCATCAAGAGGTATATACAAGAATTCTATAAGACACACAATACCTTCAGTGTCAGAGATGTTTATAATAAAGATAATACCGTATATAATTAATACGCGCAACAAGTAATGTATTTCATTTCTAAAACTAAAATGACCTGTTTTGGATGTAATGTTACTGGTTTATCTTTTTGCATTGTGCAATTAAAACCCTTATTATTTATGTAAGTTGGCGTTTATATCTCTGTTAATAAAAATCTGGCGTATAAAAATAATATTTTAACCTATTTTTTAGCATATTTTTTATCCTTCAAAGTAGTGTCAAATTGTTGGTGCTGGCTCAGTTCAAGGTCACCTGAGGGATGACGTCATCGAGGTCAATGACCTCACCGATGACGTCATCGATGACGTCATCGATTGCGTCATCGATGACGTCATCACTAATGACGTCATTTCGATGACGTCACACCCATGACGTCACAGAAATGACGTGCCGATAACGTCATCACCCCCTACGTCATCAAAATGACGTCACCGACGCCACTAAGGTCAAGGTCACGCCGAAACTTAAAATTTTTTGGCACTTTTGCCGTTTCTCGCACTACGCTCCGAGTTTCAGTCCGAGTCCCCGTGACCTTGACCACCATCTCGTCGAAAATTCGCTCCAAGTGGTCAAGGTCACGGGGACTCGGACTGAAACTCGGAGCGTAGTGCGAGAAACGGCAAAAGTGCCAAAAAATTTTAAGTTTCGGCGTGACCTTGACCTTAGTGGCGTCGGTGACGTCATTTTGATGACGTAAGGGGTGATGACGTCATCGGCACGTCATTTCTGTGACGTCATGGGTGTGACGTCATCGAAATGACGTCATTAGTGATGACGTCATCGATGACGCAATCGATGACGTCATCGATGACGTCATCGGTGAGGTCATTGACCTCGATGACGTCATCCCTCAGGTGACCTTGAACTGAGCCAGCACCAACAATTTGACACTACTCTTCAACATTTCGGGGGGGGGGGATATATCCCCTTTATCCCCCCCTGGGTTCGCCCCTGGAAAGTAAGTAACTTTTTGCCGTATCACACGCAACTCGTGAGGCCGGTAGTAGGTGTGCCGTGCGGTGCGGTACGGAGTGACTGTGGTTGAACCTTGACTCCGTGTACGAGTTGTTACAAATGCAAATTGCCCTGACGTCACGAGGTGCCTATCGTTACGAGTAGGCACTTCATGGTGGAACCACTGGTGTAGGTGTTGTTCCTAATACAGCGTATGTCGCAGGAACCTGGAAACATTTTACCAGACGATTACTCGCATAAAGGCATGATAATAATGTTAAATACTAGTCTACTTGTTGCTCTAAATCCAGCAATTTATTTTGATACAGTATACAACAGTTACATTTAGAATCAACTACATCCGACCAATCCAATATTGTGAATATCAGTAATCACAAAAACGACACGTAGGTATTTAGCTGTTCATTGACGTATTTTTTAAATGCTTAACCCATCCCAATGTTATTCTAATGGGAAAATTTCAAATTTAATTTGTGTATAGCACCCTTATTTTAAGTCCGATTTTCATCATTTTTGGCGGAAATAACTGCAGGCCTGTCCAACGTAACCAAAAACTTGAAAATCGGTTGAAAATTGTTGGAGGAGTTCTCTACACGAAAAACCGTTAAATAAGTATAGATAGATGAACACAAGTCTGAAAACGTCCCTCATGGGTTTAAAGCATTTTGCAAAAAAAAGTGTATTTATTGCACCTTTCTGCCTTCAGACAGAAAAGTTTCTAAGATATTCTGATGGCCCTTCCACATTTAGATAGATTATGGAATTTCAAAGCGATTTAATAATTTCAATTGTGTTCAAATGTTGAATGCTATTTTAAACATTTTTTTAAGTTAAATTTTATCAAAACAATCTTTTTAATTGAATAATAACTATTTGTATTTAGACTGAAATTTTTACGAAATGTAGAATTTTATCAGGAAGAAGAAACTTCCCAAGTTATGAATACAGTTAACAACGATTTTTTATGTAAAGACAGAAAATATTGAAAGGTACAACAGAGAGAAAAACATTGACAATCCACCCAATGTCACTGACGCATAAAACCTGCCTACAAAACTTGCAGCACGAGGTGTGTACTCTGGTTGTACTTTTATGAGGATCTTTCAAAGCATTGCCATGAACCTAAGCTTACCAAATATGTTCTAAGAAGGTGAGATAGACCTATACAGTAGGCCTACTGTACTTCAAATACTCTTATTGAATAATTTACACTAAAAACCAAGGGAGTACTAAAAATCATAGAAACATTTATTTATCAAACAAATTTAGTCTAATAAAAAACGATCCATACCGGCAATTGTATTGTACAGTATTACAATGGAAGAGCAAATCAACAACGTAATAACAATTTTATTGCAACTGAGTCACCTCAAGCAGTCGACAGAGCGCGGTTTCGTGCACAGTAAGCCTACCACTTTAAAACATGTTTTTTTACTGATTATTCTTTTTTTCAAATAACAGAGTGGAATCCCATATTAATAAGCTGTTGTAATTGTAATTTCTCAACTACTCAACCTTCATGATTTATGTGTCTTGGTTCGTAAATTTAGCGGATTTCCTAAAAATTCACAATGTGTTGAGGGTTAGATCCTATGCAAGTACCCAACTGCACAACTGTTTTGAATGTTTATTTAGAAATTTGGCTCCATATAATATTAATTTATAAATTAAATATAATAGAAAAGTAAACTATAAGTAATACTGCGTACCAATTCCATGTTTTATCACAGTTTTATTTTTTTATGAGCTAATACTGGTCAGGACTGGGGAAAACTGCTGGAATATAATAGACAAGGGCCGTTTCATTAGCGGGAAAAACGATGTAAAAATTAGTACCCAAAACGTCACTAGCCTGATCAGCTGGTACATGTTATTCTTATGGACTTCAGATGGATTACGTCACCGGCCTGACTCAAAAGCGGCATTTTCCGCTTCAAAAACTCCGCTCGGAAACTTCAAAAGCATTTGACATAGAAAGATTATTTGACCAAAATTTCTTGTTTCATACTTTGTTACTTGGTGTTTTCAGCTTTGAATTTATTTTGAACCCTCCCATCACTAGTGATAAACGGTCTTGTTGTATAGCTACAACTATAAAAATGAACTATCTCCGCATAATGGAGTAGAATACAAATAATTTAGCATTTTTATATACGCTTTCTCATTTGCAATATCCTTTAAATTGTGGCTGCTGAAAGTTAATATGGCTTTATGTAATATCAACAATAATAGGTAACACTAAAGGAGCTAAAAAAATCTAGAGCTCAATCGTAATTTTTTCAAAATGATTTTCTACACGTATTTTTAAAATGTCATTTGTTACATGAAATAGAACGCCTTTTATTCCTAGACAATCAAAAATTTTTTTCATAATGCATAGACTTTACAAGTTTTATTTGTCATATAGTAATCGAAAAGATACTGTAAATAAGACTTTTTGAACTAAAAGGAAATGCATTTCAAGGAGAGATCTCTCAAATGCGTTTTATAAAGCCCTTTTTCTCCTTACAAAATTGGCGGGAGTCCAATATTTTTTATGCCATGACAGACTCGTTGAGATCTCTTGAGATACACTCCAGCTGTCAATTACGTGTCATTGATGGAAGTACCAGATTTATCACAAGGAGTAAGAACTGCGTTCCATAGAATCGGAGATATATTTATTTTTATATAACACTAACACACAATAGAAACTCATAGGCCTGTAGCCTTCTTTTAAAGCCTTCATGTAATTCATTATCAGATAATTTTCGAACTACATTGATTTACAAATTTCAACGTCTTTGATGGTTTTTAGAAAAAAATTTTAACTATGCATTTTTATAACGTATTAGGCCTATTGTTTTAAATCGGTGGAATATTTACTTTCTCTTTTGCTTTTTTGATTTTATAAACTTCTAATCGCCTTGTTATAAACCACAGGTATAAACAATAAATAAAAACTTTATTTCACAGTTGTATTTAAATATTTGAACTACAGCTGTAAATCGAATCTGTGATCTTGTATTCATCGCCAAGCACTATACTCCTTTTTTTATTAAAACAAGTTTAAACATATTGTTTTAGCGAATTTCCCATAGGGAATAAGCTATTACCGTAGGTCTCATGGTAAGACCTAAGTCCGGGACCATGTTACTTTTTCGTTTTGAGGTGTCCAGAGACCAAAATTAATAGTCATTAAAATTTTTATTTATATATATATATATATATATATATATATATATATATATATATATATATATATATATATGTATATATGTATATATGTATATATGTATATATGTGTCCCTAGGCACGATAACTCTCGTAAAAATGGTCCGATCGACACCAAATTTGGTAGAGATGTGTATTCCTACGTTTATTCGGATGAGTTCGTAAACCAGACATATCGACCTACCGGAAGGGGTAGTTTTGGGGGGTTTTGTACCCCAAAAATGGGTTTTTTGCATTTTTCATATGTAAATTTAAAAAATTTTAAATTTTTATTTTGACCATTGGATTTAGCTCAAAAAAACACACAATTTAGTAATTTGAAGCTTTGCTCTTATCTCCATTGGTTACCGAGATATTAAAAATTCTAAAGACAGTACATTGTATTTTGGCGCTCCAATGTTAATCTTATGGAGAATAAGGATGTGTTATCATTTCAATTATTAATTAATATTTATGGACGAAACTTGGTATTTAGCTTCATTTGGTTGAGATTTACCCATTTATGTTAAATAATCTTGGTTTTTGTACTTATCATGGCAGCAAACCTGCATACTCTTTTCCCATAATAATCATATGGAGAATAGGCAAACTCTTTTTATTATGGATAGATATTGATGAAACTTAGTATATGGCTTTATATGGTACAAAAATAAATTTTTTTCTTAAAATCTACTTTTAGTGTTCCCCATGGCAGCATACCTGCATACTCTTTCCCTATATGTATCATTAGGAGAATAGACTATATTTTCCTATTTATGAGCACGTAATGAAATTTTGTTACAAGTTCTTCTGGTCAAAATTAATATTACTAATTAAGAAATTCGCTGAGTACGCAGGTCTGCTGCGACGGGGGGTATTTATTATTGTTTTCCTACTTAAAAATCAGTCTTATACTCATACTTAAGTTTAAAATGTTCGTGAATTCCAAATCCTACTAAATTAGCGAAGTTTAAAGCAATCGAATAAAATCTAAAACTTCCAGGTTTTCCAAAACAATTTTCCATTCCTCTACAACATAAAAAAACACCATATTTTTTTAAATCTTATGTACAAAAACAAAACAAAAAACCTATTGTCTCTATACCGTTACCCGAATAGTGACCCCAAACAGAGTATAAACCTGATCGCGCTAGCATCCCATCGAGTTGCCGGCGGCAACGGCGCGGCGCGGCGGTGGAGGGGGTATACGCTACTACGTGCGTGCCGTCAGGGGGTGGGGGGTTATCGACTGGGCTGCTGACGTCATACCTGACGCATTCCGCCCCGCCCGGGCCGTGCTGACGTAGCTATCGTCAGCAGCTGACGTGCAGCGCGCTCTCCGGGACCCTAATGAACTGAAAGCAGACGAGCTATTCCCACATCGGCAATAGATAACGTGGGCGAATCACAATCTGGGAACAAGTTTTGAGGGGTGGAGCCGTGTAAGATTCTGTTTAATTGGGGAATATTCGGTTAACTATACACTTTAATTTGTTTATCTAGTTCACTTCTAAAAGTTATACTCTAATACAAGTAAGGTATATTTGCATAGTATGCACATGGATCTCGAAAACGGCTCTAACGATTTTCTTCAAACTTTCGATGTAACTTATTTTTGGGATAAAAATAATATTTATAGGTCTCTATGCTAGGGAAAATCTTATCTCGTTATAATCTTGAATTTAATTACCAAACATTTTAACACTGGTCTTATGGAGATTAAAATCATAAAAGAGTTGCTTAAAACAGCTGATTCGGCTAATGTCAAGTGCTTCAGTACAAACATGTGGGGTTTCCATTATAGCCAGTAACTGAATTACTGAATGAAACTAATAAAAATAATTTATCTGTTTTAGCGCATTTCCCTATAGGGAATACGTTATTACGGTAGTACTCTCGGTAAAACCTAAAGCCTGGGACTATGTTACTTTTTTCGTTTTGAGGTCCATAAGCCAAAAACGCTTTTACTTTTAGTTCAAATTAATATACCGGTACTATGTGTAGTGTGTTTCTGCAACCTGGAAATATTTTGTATATTCGTTCCTTAGGTCGAGACTATAAAAAAACATCATTTAAACATAGGCTATGTCCTAAAATGCTTCGTTAAGCCGCTAGCCGCCATTTTGTGTTTTACACATGATAATTTTTATTTCCGTGACGGTTCGATGTATTAAGTTTATATTTGGCATGAACCTTTATGACATCAATGTCCATTTTCAAGACAAAATTTTTTTGGCCGATTTGTTCAGTATTTCTAAAATGGCGGTCATTTAACATTTTTAAACTCCAATATCTCAAAACCGGTAAATTTTATCGAAATTTTATGAAAAAAAGTTGAAAAAAATTATCTAACTAACTTAGTGATACCAAGTTTGTAAGTTTCGGATAAAAATAACGGAGTTATTAAGATTTTTTTCTCTTAAAATAACGTAAATTTGCATGAATTATAATGGAAAATCAATGTTTTTCTCCAGAAAAATCTCAATAACTCCATTATTTGTGGTCCGATCTTTATAACCTTGGTATCATTAGTTTGGTAATTTCATCTGTCAACTTTTTTATATCTTGTAAAATTTTGATCAAATTTATCGGTTTTGAGGAAGCCTATTTGAGTTTAAAAAAAATTTAATGGCCGCCACTTTGAAAATACACATCAGACAAATATTCTTTTTCCTAAAATGGACATTGGTGTTATAAAGGTTTATGACAAATATGAACTTAATATAACAAACCGCCATGGATTTAAAAATTGTTATGTGTAAAAAACAAAATGGCGGCTAGCGGCTTAACAAAGCATTTTAGGACATAAGTTTGTGTGATTTTATTTATTGTCCGATCTAAGGAACATATACACAGAATATTTCTATGTTGCTCAGAAACATTCTGTATATGTGTGTGTCCGTGGACATGATAACTTTTAAAAGAAATCTTTGAATTTGATGAAATTTGGTATGTAGGTGTAGGGTGGCGTTCTTCAGGGTAATTTCGAGAACCAGGGTTATTGGACTTCAGAAGTAGGGTTTTAATGGGTTCCAAAAGAGTCAAAATGGGTTTTCGAAAATGGGGACCTAAATTTTCTAAATTCAACAATTGTAACTAAAACTAATCAAAAGGTCTTGAAAAAAACAATTTAATATTTAGAATTTTTATCCTGGCTTAACAGATTACTGATAAAATCCAAAAATATGTTTTTTATGTTAGGGCCTATTCTTATGGGATATCAACAAACCCGTCATTTATTGTATGTACCCGTCACTCATTTATTGACATAACTTGATAGAATTTGAAAGAGAGTAGGCCTGACTTACTATCTTTGCTTATATGGTGGCAAACATACATACTCACCCCCATGGGGTTTTGTAGAGAAAAAAATAGAATTTAATAAATTTAGCATGTAACTTACCTGCGGTGGGAAGCAAATTATCGTAAATATGCTTACAACCCCAATAGCAGAAAACCTTCATCTTCATTCCTATGGTGTATATTGGGAAAATAAAAATCCAAATTCCATTTCTATTAGAAATTCTCCGAGTAGGCCTATACAGGTCTGCTACGATGGGGGTATTCTGAATAGTCGTTTATACTATGGTGATCATGACTCTAGTTAAATTAAACTAAAAAAAGGCAGAACAAATAAACAATTTGTAGAATTGCAATTAAATTTCATAATTAAAGAATTAACAACAATTATGAAATAGATGTTAACCGCAGAGGTAAAATCTACATGTTACAGTTTCGTAAGTTATACCAGAGTCCAGCACATTTAGGCCTTACTTTAAACATGATGAAAGGCGAGTGAGTGAAGCGAACGAGCTTGTCTTGACAGAAAAAAAGTATTCTGGCCTTGGCATTTTAGCGTAGACCTACAGTCATTGACTGATATTTCTACAAAAAATTGTCCAAGTTTGCCGAGCAAATGCTCGGCACCCAGGTACTGGGTTTTTTAAAAAATTATGGTTTCATCTTAGTTGAACTCTGGAAATGTTCGAACTTTACCAATTGTATTCAACCTTGATTTAAATGGCATATTACCCTAAATTAATTGTACGAGTAGTAGACCTTTGTAATATTTATCATACCCAAAAACACAAAGTGTTGAGGGGTTGCCAAGTCCAAAAAAATGTATGATATCAAAATTTCTTCCAAGTCAATACCATTGGTTTTAGAATAGCTATTCGACAAGTTGATTTGATCTTTTAATGCTTGGTAGACATTTTGTAAAACATTATTATTTTATTTCGGGAACGTACTTGGCCAGCAGAAGTACGTTTTTATCATTGAACCAAATGTAAATTCAATATTTTCAAATTGTTCGTAATATATCCAGATTCGTAAAAGGTCTAACTTTGTTAATACATCTGCTGGCCAAGTACGGTCCCGAAATAAAATAATAATGTTTTACAAAATGTCTACCAAGCAATAAAAGATCAAATCAACTTGTCGAATAGCTATTCTAAAACCAATGGTATTGACTTGGAAGAAATTTTGATATCATACATTTTTTGGACTTGGCAACCCCTCAACACTTTGTGTTTTTGGGTATGATATCACTATTTTTTATCATATTTGGGTTTTAACAATACAATTTTTAAGTAGGAAGAGAGTTTCAATTAAGTTTTAAAATTTAAAAGAACACTATGTATTCGGCTGTCTGATTTTTAAACAGTATAGGTAAAAATGTGTGAGGAACACTGCAGTTGTTCATAGGATCGAATTTAGCTATTTAACTGCATTGCGAGATTGAAATACTAATGTATGGACCCATGCTGATACCCATGATTCGTAACGGAAGTGACAGGATTTATTAATTTGAAGGTCTCTTTAGTTTTGGTTACCCGCCTCCGAATTCCTTTTTACGATCAAGATACATAGGAATAAAACAAAATATTGTAAAAGGCATATACGTTTGTGCACTGTTGATGTATCTAGTTTTATTACTTCATCTGTAGTGTTAAAAAATGTACGGTGGTACTTGTACTCCCTAAATAACTCTGCTAGTGAAATTTTCAAACTACATAGAACTATCTTTGAGTAAAGACAACCTAAGAATAACTGCAAGTAGGCATCACAAAAATGCGAGCTTGAATTTAAAGCAGTGTTGCCGATTTGTACCAACACCTCCTAGAGGAGGTATTGTTTGTACCGACCTATCCACCTGTTGGCATCTGTTATTAATTACTGAAATAATAGGAAAACATGAAAACAAAACAAAACCGACAACATCGCTAGGTAAGACTAATGTAAATCAGCTTCCAGCAGTTTAAATTTCCGAGCTTGTAATTTCGTCGCGCCTAGTATATTACATGGCTGCTGTATAACTATTTTGTGTTCTGGATACGAGATATACGAGCGGTTTAAGACGAATGTCAAGCTATATTGATTTAATATTTCACAGCTGATTAAAAGAAGGGTAGAAACAATGATGATACGGATATGATTGTCATTAAGTTCCATTGTATTACTCTATTTGGAATATTTTGAAATATTATTTAATATGAACATTAGTCAATCATCTAACTATAAATTATCAATCAAGGTAAATTGCAATGATAGCATATTGTGAAATTTTTAATAACTAACTGCAGCAACACCTGTACATTGCGATTTATGAAACTCCCACAGTTTCTAGTTAAAAAATTCCGCTATAGTCGGGGGCAATAGAACAGGCGGGTGAAGGTCAAGCTAATTAACATGTAGTTAAATGAGCAAAAATCAGCTGGCTTATTCAAAGACTTGACCTTGACACGCCTGTTCTATTGCTCCCAACTATAATAGCCTACAGTTTTTCAGGGAGTACCATAAGTAGGCCTACCACGAATGTTTTGAACACTAGGCAGATTAAGCAATAAAAGTTGTTACATCATCACTGCACAAAAATTGCATTTTTTATGGGACTATCAGTTTGTTATCACTTAGGGGACCTGCCAACCGGGATTATTTCCTATACCCAAGAAATGATTTGTCCAAACATTCCATGGGCAATAGGGTGCAACTCTAAAATTACACCTTTTAATTTGATGAAGATTTGGCAAATATAACATCAGATTGTTACCAAATATTACCAAAGCTGAAAGTTACAACAGTTTAAATTATAAAAAAATCACTAGTTTTGAAGATAAAATATTTTATTTTTGAATGTATTTATACAGACAATTCAAATCTATATTGGCAATAAAACAATTTATTGGATTGGAGGAAAGCCAGCACAATTTTAAGTAAAATAATTTTCTGTGTAAAACAATTTATAAATGTGAGCTGATGAAATAAATGAATATGATAGCAGTGTTTTGAGTTAGCTTATTTTGAAACGAATTTAAATAATATTGTCAAACGCCTGCTTTGTTTACCTTTTAAATTTATTAAGTGTAATCAAAGTGCGTTTTGGAAAACTTATATTTTTTGTTTAATTTTGTGATATTTAAATTTAATGAACTTGATCTTTGTACACCAAGGTATGCACTATGTCGAGATAATAAACTCCGTGCAAAGTTACATGGAATTCCTATTAGTAGTAAAGGTTGTAGCCCTGTCTAAAAATAAAACCAATGTTTGTTGTGCGTAGAAAATTGCGTAGTTGTGCTGGAATTTTTTCTAAAAATTTTAGGCTACTTTTGATAGCTAATATTTTATTTCACTGAGTGTTTTCGAGGTAAGCTCAGTGAATTTTAAGAGTTCAACCGATGGAAAATCAAAGGTTTAGTTACAGCCTTATTTTTGCTAATTTAGGAAGTGAAAATTTACCGTATTCAGCTTCGTGTCTAGGCACGCGCCGTCTGTTTCGTTAGGTGGGGCTTGGCGGTGAGACATACGATCGAACGTGCCACTGGATTTCAGAAAACTCATAAGGATTATTATATATAAGAGGATTATTATGTAAACTGGCTTATTGAAAGCCAGTAGAGTGAACTTTACCAACTTAATCTAAGAATGTCACCTGATTAAATTAAATATATACTGTAACATATGTTTTTGCTCTTCTAAATTGTAATATTGAACGTCTTCTTTTGTTTACCTTTTAAAATTACGAAATGTAAACAATGTTGTTTTATAAAACTTATATTTTATGTATTTTGTTATATTTAAAGTGAATTAACTTTATCTTAGTACACAAAGGTTTGCACTACGTACATATACGAAGATTCCTGCAAAGTTTCGTGTGATTCCCATCAGTGATAAAGGCTGTAGCCTTGTCTAAATATGCTTTTTGTGCGTAGGAAACTACATTTCTACATTTTCAACTTTTTAGGCTACTTTTTAACGCATATATTTTATTTCACTGAGAGTTTTTAAAGTAAGTTTGGTGATTTTTAGTGCTTATTGACCCAGTTAAACGGATTGAAAACGATTTCCGAATTAATTATTGCCTATTTGTGCCCTTTTGAGAAGTGAAAATTGGCCGTATTCTGCTTCGTGTCTATATAGGCACGCGTCGTCTGCTTGGTTGGGTGGGACTTGGGGTGAGCACTTTTTCATACAAACAGGACGGCGACTATCGGTTATCGACATCGAAACATTTGGCGACTGTCGCACTGTCGGTTATCTCCAACTAGCTATCAACCGGTCGTATCGAATTGGAATGAGAGTTTGAGTGTGAGTGGTAAACTGGTCTCAGAGTTCAACATCTGAAGCAATCAATATTTTTATTTTAGGTTCGGTATTAATAATTTATGAAAATGTTGCTTCCATAACAATAACATTGTAACTATGAAGACCGCTATAAAAGGAGCCCTATAAAAGGTTGAAGTTGTCAATCAAGTATAACTGTGGGGTTTTTAACTTTTAGGAATGCTTAAACAACTTTTGTGCTACAAGCTACATTCCAAACCCAACTTTAAAGAGTTTTAGTGCGAAAAAAGTGAAAGATAGAGCAAAACCTCAAATGCAAAAGTTGTAGATAATCTAATTCCACATTAACTATTTTCCATAAGATTTCAGATCAGATAAATCCTTAAGGCCCTAAACAGCTGAAGATGGAACCACAGCAATTTTTAAAGATCTCTAGGCCTATTTCTTAAACGGTTGGAAAAGGTGATCTTTCTGGAGTTTTCACGTTAAGAGCTTTCAATCAAGAATATGGTTAAGGTGGTTTTTACTTCTGGGAATGCTTAAACAATTCGTATTACATCAACATCCTTCCAACTTCCATTTTATAGACAGCAACGAACATAGACAACACAAGTATGAATATATCGATGTCGATAACCGATATTTGAAGCGATGTCGATGATTCGAATCGATATCGATAACCGATAGTCGCCGTCCTGTTTGTATGAAAAAGTGCTCACCGGGACTTGGCGACGTGACACGACCGTGCCACTGGATAAAGGAGACAGTATATGAAATTCATTATAAAACTAGGCCTAACTTTAGTTGTGAAATGAAATTGTATCCGTTTTCACTTACACTGGTCAGTTTCCCATGAATAGTCCCGTAAGCCCCGAACTGGATTTGTTTCATGGTTTATAAATAGATATGCTCCTTTTTCCCCACCGGGTAAGCTGCTAAAATACAAAGGTTATACTATAACATATGTCACGAGTGGTTTTGAACAATAATTCAGAAAAAAGATGACTACCGTCACACATGTTGTATAAATATTAAAACACTTTTTAATGTCACGGTTTTTGTGTTCACCGTTGCAATAGAAATTTTAGTTAGCGAGTTTTTATATTAGAACTTCTTCTAGGTATAAAAAGTTGGATTTATCCCTTTGAATGGAACTTCTGATTTTGATATTGGGTGCACGGGTGTATGAGAACGTGTTTTATGAGGTTTCGAAGGGTCAAAAATGGGGTATTGCTTTTGTACTTCATTTTTTAATTCAACAATATTAACGTAGTGTAAACCATTTAAAAGACCTAAAACAAGCAATAATATAGGTCTAGTAATTTGAATTTTAAAACTAATTTAGCTTAGATGGTTGTGGAGAAAATCAATGGCGTTCTTATTGGAAGTCAACAAAACCCACTATCTTGCTTATTTATTGACATACTTTGATGAAATTTAGCATGTACATTCACTATAGGAAGGATTCACGTGAAGGTAAACAAGCGTTAAATAATGACTCCATCTACTAATGAGTACTAGGAAGAGTTTATATTATATTTTCTTTCAAAGCCCACATGGCGTAAAACCTACATACTCATCCCCATGGTGTTTATGGGTGAAGGTGAAAATATGCCGAAATTTCGTTGGAAATTCTCTGAGTAAAAAGGTCTGCTGCGACAGGGAGAGTGACTAGATTTTGAGAAATAGCTAGAATGTTAAAGCATTGACTATGTACACTACCGTAGTCAATGGTTAAAGTAAAAAACTATGTGTTAAGTAAGAAGTTAAAGTGTAAACTAGCTAGAATGTTAAGTAGGACATATATTTCTTTTCTATCTAAAACTAGCTTACCCGGCATATGTTTTGCAATGCCAACTACGGAATTTTCGCCCTACAGGTGAGCTCTCGTTCGCCACGCTCACTCGCAGCATCTATAATATCCTCAAGTTTTTTTATTACCAATCTTCCCTCAATACTTTAAATGAGAACAGCTGCTTACATAATTAATAATATTCCTAAATTAAATGTAATCATATGTTTAAATACAAATATTTTTCTTCCATGATAAGAATAACATGGTAACTTTGAAGACGTGTGTGGGGTATGGAGCCCTATGAAGGAATTAGGATAAAAATTAGCCTATATGTTCTTCCTGGTTCTAAGCTACATCCCAAACAATTTTCAACCAAATCGGTTCAGCCGATTTCGAGATAAAGTGGTGTAACTAACACGACTTTCTTTTATAGGCCTACTAGCGTTTTCGCGCGGCTTCGCTCGCGCTACTCGCCTTCGGGTTTAGCTCGTTCACTACGCTCACTCGCCACCACGCTCGCCCGCCGTCACGCTCACCCACAAGCCCACAATCAGGTTTAGCTCGTTCGCTACGCTCACTCATCGTCACGCTAGCCCACAGTCATGTTTAACCCGTTCGCTATGCTCACTAGCTGTCACGCTTACCCTATATGCATTAAAAATCGCTTGAATACCTAAAATTAAAAATTTTCATTGAATTTGTTTCTTAGCTACCAATAAAGAAAGTTAAAATCAATTTTCAAATATTTTATACAACTTTTTTGTAATCTTTCGTAAAATATAATTCTTTTAAAATAAAAAGTATCCTATGTTACTTCTGATACGTCCCAGAATATGTGCACAAAGTTTCATGTTGATTCGTCAAGTAGTTTTTGCGTGAAAGCGTAACAAACATCCATGCTTTTACATTTATAATATTAGTAAGGATATATAGATAGAGCACAAATTCAACACTAATCATCTGTACCTTTTATAATTGAATTCCTCAAGGTGGCGGAGCTGATGACGGGTTCCGGATGAGTACAAATTTTAAAACTTATTGTATATTCTGAAAGCACAAATTCAGCACAAAATATTCAAGTTAATAGACCTAAAACAAGAAAAATACTTAATGGTGGTCTAATTATGATACTGGCCTGCCCTTGTTTTTTGGCTTTTTTACCTAAACTGGCTGGGCACAAATTTTCTCATTAGTATTACTACAGGGAAGCACAAAATTCCCATATGGTTAAGAAAATTTGTGCTTAGGCCTAATTTTGTGGGGGCCAGCTTTGTGGCGGTCTCGATATTGGGTGAGTTTCTCTCGGGTCCAAAATGAAATTAAGCTATGGCTTTTTACCAATCTGTTGTTAAAACTCCCCTCTACACTTTCTAGAATAATTAGAATAAAAATACAAAGTGATGTTTAATGTATCTAGACAGTTCGTCCATCACTGATACAACAACGTGCAACACTCCTAACGGGCATTTTTGTTGTACTTTACAAAGAGGTTAGTTATTGTAGTGGTTAAGCTCAGACCAATACATTTTGTAAAATTTTTTCACTTCACCTTATGGGAAAGCAGCATTTAAATGAAGAAATGAAAAGAAGAGAATAGATTACAAAAAGAAGAGAATAGATTACACACCTCTTTGTTAATTTAGTTCAATAGATATGTGAAATCAACTAGGTTTTAAGGTACACTTGTGCACTTGTAGCTCGACATCTAGAAATTTATTTTGATACAATACAAAAGTTGCATTTAGTTCTAAATCAATGACATCCGACCAATCCAGTATAGTGAATAGCAGTGATCACCAAAAACTACAGCCGTAATTTTACAGATGTTTAAAATGCTCAAACCAATCTCAATATTATTTTAATGGGAAAATTTCAAATTTAATTTGTGAATAGCGTCCTTATTTTAAGTCCAATTCTCATCAATTTCTTGTGGAAAGAACTACAGACCAAGCCCTATCCAACAACACCAAAAACTTGAAAATCGGTTGAGAATTGTAGGAGGAGTTGTAAGGTGTAAGTTAAATATCACTATAACTCTCTTTTTAATTATTACGTTTAGTAAAGTTCTATTGAGCAAGGATTGATCACCTATAGCTTAAAAAATAAACAATAGAATTAGAATCATAAACATATTTATTTACAATCTTCAATGTTTTACATAGTGTCTCATGAACTTAAATAAATCTAAATAGTTCATTTTTCCTAAGCATGATGCCCCCTCCGGGGAAAGAATTCTGCTTTCGAGTAGCATTGGCTGGGAACAATAGAAATCAAGAGACAATTTTATACCTTTTTCAAAATATCCTAGCTTTTTTTCTACCAGAGATTAAAGCGTATTTGTTTTGAAAAACATTTTTTCCTACCACTGCATAGAAATAATCGCATTGCCGAACCTGTAACCCCTATGCAAAACAGTTCATTTTTCCGGTTTCCGTTTCTTTCCCGCTCTAGAGCGGCAATGATTCTTTACCGCACGCTAGATCAAACAGCAATTTGAAATCAGCTGTTATTACAAACCATGCTACAGCTGTTATTCATTGTTGTCGTTTAGTAATTGCTACTTTTTTAGTTTGAGGTTATGTTTGATAGTTAACATTATGTTCCAACAGAAACAAATAAAAAATAATCTAAATGACATTTTGTATAAAATAAAACATGTAATATGTAACAATTATGTTGGTAGGAAAAATCTTGTGTGTATTACGAGCGCAAATAGTCATTGCCGCTCTCGAATTGTTTGGCCGCACTCAGCTGACGCTTCGTGCGGCCATCTACAATTCTCGAGTGGCAATGACGTACTTTACGCTCTTATTACACAAATAGCTATTTTTCTTCAATTTGAAAACACCTTTAAATAAGTAAATCTCTCCCCATCAGTGTTGTGAATTCCTACTTGTTTCTAATTGGCACATATTTTGCAGATCACCCAGTTACCAGATATGCAAGAGCAAGCCGGATTCGGATGCGGCCCCCGCTGTGGCCCCGTCAGTCAAGAGCGGGGTGGTGCTGGAACCGACAACAGTGGAGGCTGCAGCCCGTCAGGCACCGACCCCCGCCTCAGCCCCCACCATAGCCCCCAACAAGGGACCCAAGCCCTTCCGCAGTGTTGCCACCTCGAGCTATTCCAGTGAGTGAAAAATTATTACTAATTTATATTGTAGTATTTTACAGATTGTATGCCTTTATTTTAAAATAAATGAATCAGACATAAGTGGGAACAGAAATCCAAAGTTATAACTGACAGGAACTGATAAAAATATATTGTAGTAATTTTCTAAGTAATGTCAAGTATATAATTTTTATGAAAATAGTTGGTCTATGTTAAAGCAGAAAGATAAAAGGGTATCGGTAAACAGGGGGCTCTCAATTTTCCAGTGTGAGCAATAGTGTTATGACTCTTTAAATAAAAATCACTTTTCATGAAGCAGAGATTCCAAATCTCCATTGTAGCCTACCTCTTCAAATAGTTACTCTTGTATGAACATCAGTTGTTCTCTGAGATAGTGTATAATATATAACAGATTATTCAATTAATTCATTGTATACCTGTCCAGAAAATTCAGGGACTTCACAAAAACTTAATTGTTTCAACTTAATTACTGTACAAGGGTAGGTCTTATGTTTATGGGGTAGAAGTATAGACAAGTACATTTTTTCTGATATTACCTTTCTGTGCGTGGTTAGTCAGAAACTGGGTGGACTGTGTCAGACGTTCTGTGTTGATGTTCCCAAATCTTCTTACTAAATTATACTTTTTAAAAAGTGGCGGTGGCACTAAAAGGTGATTTTTGTCAGTCTCAAACGATTCTTTTATTTTGTATAGTGGTTGATTGGTTAGCCATTACATAGCAGTCTTTCCCCCTTCATACCAACAGGGATCGAGTTGAACATCCTTAAACCAAATTTGAGGAACAAAACAATCCTTGGATGTTCTCAAGGACACCCTTCAGTGATTATTCCCTTAAGTATGCTCAATGTGCTTTTGTTTTACTAACAAGTTGGGAAATTATCACTACATACCTAATATGAAAATAATGTCAATACCATTTTAATTTACAAATACGGTATCTTGTATTTATCAATATACTATAACCAACATCGTTCAAGATTGTTGAATTTTCAATCGACCAAAATCACTCTAATCATCTTTGAATGATCGTATAGTACTGAGGAACTCTGCTGACATTTCCATTTTAGAAGTGCAGTTTTATTTAAAGATGCTCTAGTGACTCGGGAGGTTTTGAACTTAGAAATATTCCAGCGGATGCTGCTGTCACTAGCAAATTATAATTTAATCCCCACCACGAAATGCGGGAGCCAAGAATAAACCCAGTGCTCTCTCTAATTCATTGACAGTATTTGCTGCCTTGTGATGATTCAGATTCTTTAGATTCCAGGTCAAATATTTTGCAGTTCATTGTAGACAGGAGGAGTATTCAAGATTCAAGATATTTATTGTAGTAAAACATTTAACAATAAATGTAACAACGTCAATAAGTTTACATACATAATGTCTAAATTTAATGACAACAAAATTGACATTTTTTTAGTTTATGTTTTGTTTATGACATTATTTTTTTTTTATTTTAACAATTTGATATGAAACCTTCAAAAATTTTCTGACAAATCAAAAGACACATTAATTATCACTATGGGTGTGTGAGCATTTGAACTTAGAATAATTTGTAATCTAATAGTCATAATAGTTACTCCTGGCGGTTACCCGACCAATATCAATAGTTTTTGGTCAACAGTATCCAATTTTTTTTTTAATCACACAGTTTAAGGATTAAAAGATAGTATTAGAAGCTAAAGAAAATCTGATTGAAAATCAAATGCAAAGAAGACATTATAACCGCAACTACTAAAAGCTATACTGCCAATGACAAATTGCAAATGTCCAATTTGCAGTGTTGCCATTGCAACGTTGCCCAGTTGTGTAATACGGTTACTCAAATAAAAAAAATCACACAGATTTTTTGTTTTACAGAGGAATTTAAGTCCAGTAGAGAGTCGATTATCCGAATGTCAATTACCAGAACAGTCGATTAATCAAACTTTTGAGCAATTTACTAATTCAGTGTACAGTACAATATTAGACAAAACCTATGGAACACTTAAACACTTTCTTAGGAGTTAGGAAAGCACTTTTATTCTCTTAGCATCATGCTTGCATGATTTTGACTATTTCATCTGACTCATGTAACAAATTTGTTTAAGGGAATAACAAGTTGATGTCATACACAAAAGAAGTAAATAATATCAAGCGATGGTCTCATATAAATGGTAATCAAGGAACAGCTGCGTACATAATAGCACATTATCCCCTGAGTCATGTAACCTCTAGAAATGGAGCTTCTTAATAGTATAGCAGTTCATATTTTTAATCTTTTTAACATTATTAATACCCTTTGTTGAAGTTGGAAAGGTTTAGCAAATGGACATTGGTCATTAATTATTATTTTGATATACTTGAAAAATAATACAATTATGCCTAAGTAAAATTCAGAAGTACAAATAAAAATTGTGACCGTCTTATTAGCACACAATGTTATACACTACATACAAATCAAACTCGCAGTCAAAATGACATCAAAGTTTTTTTTTAAATTCTTCTGCTCTGAAAAAATTAAGTATAATTACCTTCCTCAATAGAATTTTTGTTGGGTATAATACAAGAAATGGCACTGTGAAGACAGCACAGTGCCAAGAATAATAAGGAGGTTTCGTTAACAGATTTTCTTAAATTATAGATTGGTTGAAGTGATTGATGTTTTGTCAAAAGTGTTAGAGAACTCGATGTGGCACATCACAGTTGGGCTTTTAGACGGTGCTAATTAATGTCGTTATGTCATTTGTCCAATCACAGGAATGCATTATAGTCCAGGAACATAAGGCAAAATAAGGCCTTGACCTAGACAAAATTGGCCGGGTAACAAGACCTAGTGGGATGAGTTTGGTATATGCCCCTGATCATTTGGTGAAAATTCCCAACTTTTCCCACATTACATATCTGTGCAGTGAGCTGAGTAGTGTCAGCTATACCCACTATGTGAGGTTCCTGTCTCAAAATAGTGATATAGTGATATATGCACTGACAACACTACATCCATTCTTAAATTTTAATTTGCTTCCCAAAATCGATTATGGATACTTCTTTTCTGCCATGGAATCAAAGTTTGGGATGGATCTTTCGACATGCCTCAAAAGTTTTCTATCCTAGAAAAGAGCAGTTTGTATCTTGAAAGGATTGCCTCCTCTACACTCGTGCAAGAGGGAGTTTTCAGCTCAATTGGTATTCTTTGTTACCCTCCCCCATATCTGTATATATAAAGTCCTTTCTATGCTTAATACCATTGAATATTTTTCAGTTGTTGGCACAAACCATAGATAGCCCACAAGATCTACGATCTCCGCACTCCCAGACATCATTTAGCTTTTCGAAAGAGAAATAAATTATTCTGGTCTGATTTTTTACAAACTTATCTGCAAAATAAGGCATATGAGAGGACCCAGTTTCAAGAAAAATCTGACTGAATGTTAAGTTAAAGAGAATTTTGTAGTTTTCAGGAATTCCTGTCTACCGAATCTAAAAATCACAACTTCTCCTTGAGAATTTGCCTTGTTTACGTTACAATATAGAATAAGCCCACTCTTTAGTTTTTTTTTTTTTTTTTTTTGTGGTGACTGAGATGTTAAGATTTTTTGTTTTCTATTCAGAATAAAGATTGTCTATCGTTTATTGTTGACAGCTGACTCTGTGTCCCCCAACTCGCCACCTGGCGTCCTCAGTCCGCGCGAGGTAGACAAATCGCGCCTGCCGCCGCTGGTTCGCCGGCTGTCCGACAACAGTCAGCACCTGCTGCTAGGCGCAACCGCCGCTGCGCGGACCAACTTACGCGCACGCAAGATTGTCATCTACATCTGCGCAGCGGATTCACAAGGTACATCACAGTGGGTCCACTGACTTTGAAATCTAGTAACCGGAAATTGGCCTTCAATATCTTATTAGGAATTGTCCTTAAATTGTTGGCTTTATTGGAACCAAGTCATACACGACATTTAGATTTTTATGTGCACTTTAAAATGATGCATATTTTACTTATTAATTTAACCCTCGAGGGGTCGCGCCGCTGTCTTTTCCACCGGGCGATAGGTAATTTTTTTTTTACTTCTCAGCGTGGAAGCTTAGCGCTACCCCCCCTCCTGTACCTTCAAATGGACTCGTCTGCTACGCTATCGCGCATTCCCTCACCCCCTCCAACAAGCCAGTCGGCTGCTGTATTGCAACAAGTTAGCTACCTGTGGTTTCCACCGTGCGCGACATCATTGTATAACATATGATGTCGCGCACGGTGGAAACCACAGGTAGCTAACTTGTTTTCATATAGTATAATTTTTATACTATATGTTCATAGTATAGTGTTATAGTTCATATAGTCTTTTATTAGTTAATATTCTATGTAATATTTTGAATTGTAATCAATAAAATGGAAATGTGTACAACATTAGCATTTATTTATAAACCCGGTGGAATCCACCGTGCGCGACCTCTTAAGTGATATATTTTGCGCGACCTCTCGAGGGTTAAATGTTGATGAATATTGTATCTGCTTGAGAATTGTCCTCCATTTGATTGGTAAAATATTCAATTTACTGTAGTTCATTTAATTATAGGAAGGTCCACGAAAATAGTCCGATTACAGTGGATGCATTGTTGCCAAATCCATCCAGAAAGATATTTTTATACGGTGTTACACATGGTGAACATAACAATAAATTACAACATTGCAGGTTGAGAAGGGTTGAGGGGGCACACACCTGTTAAAATTTCCATCGGACTATCTTCGTGAACCTTACTTTAGTGTTTCTTCTCTAACACCAAGAGTATTTTTCTTCAAAGTTGATAATTTAGATTATTTCTTTTTTAATTTACATTATCGAAATTTTATAAATTTATTGGTATTTTATCGTTTATTCATATAATATTTTCAATAGATGCTTAACAATGCATCCTAATATTAAATATTTTAAATTTACTATATTTTACAATTGATTATACATTTCTGTAAGGTTTACTTTCGGTTTTTATATTTTTTTCAAGTCATAAAAGAGTTGAAAGCAAAGAAGAAATTCTTCTATTAGTCTCGCCACATAAGTTGACAAATTACCAAAAACAGCTGGGATGGGCGAGGGGGGGGGGGTGAGGGGGTACTTTTCCAAAAACATCAAGCTTGTGTTAGTACATGCAAATTTTCATAGAACAGCTGATTATCCAATAATTTTAACTGAATTGTAGTGCAAATTCATTTGTCAAGTTACGTGGCAAGGGTTATAATTTATTGGTATAATATTTTTTACCTCTATGAACATTCAGTACCAATATTATTCCGTTTGCTCCACCACAGTAACATAAAATATATTCTAACTAGTGTACTTGTTGCTCGAAATAAAGCAATTTATTTTAAAACAATACAACAGTAACATTTAGTTCTAAATCAACGACATCCGATCAATCCAAGATTGTGAATATCAGTAATCACAAAAAACTACACGTATTTACAGCTGTACATTAACAGATGTTTAAAATGTTCAACACAAACCAATGTTATTTTAATGGGAAAATTTCAAATTTAATTTGTGTATAGCGCCCTTATTTTATGTCCGATTTTCATCAAGTTTTGGCAGAAACAACTACAGAAAAGCCCTATCCAATGACACCAAAAACTTGAATATCGGTTGAAAATTGTAGGAGGAGCTTTCAACACAAAAAACCCTTAGCGTATTAAATAAGTATAGATTCCCAGAATAAAAACATAGTCTTGTATGTAATATGTTTATTTACATATCAAAGCATAAATAAGGCTACATTTTTATTAGTATTAGTGATTTAAAAAAACAAGGCTTTTTATAAAAGTGAATGCGCTTGCTTTTAGTATGAAATATAAATCAAATGCTGACTCTTTCATGAAGCAATGTTTTTTATTTTTTAGACTGTTGCATTGAGAAAGGGGTGCTCCACAATAAAATCTACCCCTCCCTGAGGGAAAAGGCAGCAGAACGAGGGTATGAGCTTCACATTGTCGATCTGCATTGGAAAACCGGTTTGGAGAAACAGCAAGATCATGAGTTTCCTGAACTATGCCTGGAAGAGCTTGCCAGTAAGTTCATTGAACCATTAAAAATTTACAACTATATGTATTTTTGTAAACCTATTCGCCATGTTGGAACAAACCTTGACCCTGAACGACTTGAATTATTGAAACTGCCACTAACTGTAAAAGCAGCACTGTCCAAGGAAAACTATGTGTTCAAAGAAAACTGTACACTATTGATGTAGAATAGTAGTGTCCTGCTATTCAGAACTAATTGCGAAGAGAGTGAGTTCGGTTTAACAAATTGTCCATATTGGTGGATATTATGAATAAAGTAAGATACTGCCATTTATACTCCCGCTGTTTATTCTATAATGAAGTATGATATTGGTACTAAATAATTGGTCTGCCGAAAAGTTGTTGCTAGTCTTTTAACTGTGTTGAATGATGGCAAATGTGTTGACTGGTTGATCGAACATCACAATAAAACTTGTCAATAATGATCAAGAACGATTGAACCATAGAAAAGCGGTGGCAATAGAGATGAAATCGTGTCGAATGATTCACAAATTATACGTGAATAATCGAAAAACGATATTTTTTCACCTCTAAGTTAAGACAAAATTAGTCATGAGCTACGCCTTTGATATGTAGTGTGGCATCTCCTACCTGGCCAGCAGAGAAGTCATGCTGGTGACAGGAGTTTTCCCAACAAAAGTTTGCCTGTTCCAGGACAGTCGGACACGGGCTACATCATCCCGGTGCTGTTCCTCAGCAACTCGCTCGGGACTCCGTTGCTGCCCAAGACCATAGAGAGCCAAGACTTTGAGATGGCGTTGAGCCAAGCGGACAACAAAGAGTTGCTCACCAAGTGGTACCAACTCGACAGCCATGCACAGCCACCCTGCTACCGGCTGCAGCCCATCGCCAGGCACATTCCCGGCTTTAAGGTGAGTTTCTAATGGTGCAGTGTCAAAATCAGCTGTTCTGGAATGTTAAGTGGTGGAACAATGTATCTAGAACAAACCAAGGTAGGTGACATTTGAAGCATTTTAAAGTATCTCCTGCACCTTTGACGTCATGTTATATATCTTGACACATGAGTGGTTTGCTTTGAATATTTTAAGTGCTGCACCTTTGACGTCATCGATTTTGTTATTGTTTTTGTTGATGTCCCCTACCTCCTTCTCATTCTAGATTTCTTGTGGTGGAACCAACGAGGTTAAATAGATATAGAGTGCTCACCAGATAGGGAAAAGTGTCCCTTTTTGACTGGCGCCATGTTGCCCACGATTCCCGCCGTTTCCTTGGTAACAAGTTCTTTTTTACACTTTTCCAACAGTAATTTACCATTTTACCCACACGTTTCTATGGTAACCAACTTCAATAGCCTGCTCACAGACCATCAAATCAAACTAATTAAAAAACAAACAACAAATAAACATATGTTTTAAAAATATCATCAGTAATTTTTGAAGCTTTTAGCGATTAATCAGAATCGCTAAAACTAGTAACCAAGGAAACGAGAGTAAAGTGTGGGATGGTTGCCAAGGAAACGGCGGGAATCATGGGTAAAATGGCGCAAATCAAAAAGGGACACAAAATTAACATGTGATGAGCACTCTATATCTATTTAACCTCGTTGGGTGGAACTAGATTTTTTTTTAATGATCCGCAGGTGTTTATTTTATTCTGCTTAAAAATGTTGTGGCATGAATGATTTCTTGGCTTTTTTAATATAATTCTTATTGCCTACTTCTGTAAAGTAAAAATATTTCTGGTATTAGCAGATGAATTTCCCCAAATAGAAACGGCACATTGTAGAAAAGGAAATATCAAGCTATGGTATACAGTTAATAGTAATTTGAATCTCTGAATGTTAAAAGTCTTTAATATATATATATATATATATATATATATATATATATATATATATATATATATATATATATATATATATATGGCTGTTTAATTTTGCACACAGAGTATCAATATGTTGTCTAAAATTTTAATTTGTATCTATACTTAGTATCCCAAAACCGTCAGTGTGTCTCCTGATTCCACTGTACCTTTGATACCTTTATTGAATGGCAACCTAACTGAATAGGTAGTTTCAGCCAAGTATGAATGAGTGAGTGTAGGATGATTGTGGCGCGATCTTGTAGTCTTGTTACTGACTAAGGCTAACATTCTCCTGAGACATAACTGTTAATTAATAGCCCAAAAGCCAATGGTATCTAGAGACCTACAGTTTAACGTGGGATCTGAACCACAATTTCGACCTCATATATACGAATTGATCTAATTATGAGGATTTTTCTTTATGGATGAACTAATATTCATTAGTGCAGACGTTAATCCCCACAAGGGTTACATCCAATAGATTCTATTCCACCTGCTTGAGTCGCTAATATATCAGATTTGTTTGGAAAACCGCTGTGTGAGAGCGCTTATAACTTTGTAACCGATATAAGTAACTTAAATACAAGTGTCGTGACTATAGATTTGACGAGGTACAGATCTAAGACTGTACAGAAAAGATCGAAGAACAAAGGAAACCCGAGTGTAGACAAAAACATCCATTGTTACTCCAAAGGTGTGCAGACGGCTAATTAATTTTGTCAAACTATGCTTTTGTTTTGACAGGTTGTTGTGTATAACTGGTAGATAAAAAAATAACGCCTTTAATGTTTAGTTAAAGTAATTATTTAACTAAGCCTACAAATTACCAATATTTTAACAAAAAGCCCGTTATTCTGTTCCGACGGAAAAAAAAATTCAGCTTAGAGTAACCTTGGGTAAGCCTAGGTCTTGGATAACCGGGGCACGGATAATTGGGAGTGTACTGGATTTAAAATGGTGTAGATTCTCCGTAACCCTGCATTTTCTCAGTCAGGCCCTCCAGAAGTTGGGTGCTTTTCAAATTTCGCTTGTTGCGATTTTCCATAGCCCAGTTTTTTATATTATATAAAATTTGATTGAGTAGACACCATTCCATAGATATTGTGGCCGCTTTTTTGTGGTTTGATCATTGTTGCTTGATTATTCTATATTGCAAAAAATGGTCAGTATTTGAGGTCATAGTTTTCATCGCTATTGGTCACTTTTGGCTTCACAATCGTAAAGAGAGCTGATATCACATATGATGAAAAAAATGGTGAGAGTAAATTTTTTCAGGGAAACTTGGCTTCATTCAATTTCAGTATTTTCACTCACACGACTTGTCTTTCAACAAACATATGCAAATATGTATATTTTTAACTATGATGTGTAGTAAAATGTATGCTTAATTATTGATTTGTAATCAATGTATAATTTGGTGTTTCAGGAGCAATGTGTGGAAGAGAAAGAAAAGGCTCTTGCAGTGTGGTCGTCGGAGATTGAGAGGATTTTGTCCGTTATGTTGGCAGCATTTCCTCAAGAACTCCGAGACACGTATCTCACCACTGTAGTTGAGCAGGTAGGAAAAAATCCCTAACCCAACTTGATATTCTCCATGAATTCAGCGGAGTCCATTAATTTGTAATCTTTGATTTGAGGATTTACTGAAGACAATGTGGTTTTACCATTGACTTTATACACTAATGTGAATAGACTTCTCATCTAATGCTTTTTGTTTGATAAAAAAATTCGGAAGGTTCGTTTATGCCAGGCCAGAAATATTGTGATTGATGTTGTATTCACTATGTTGATACAACATAGTGAATCGATGTTGATTCAGCTGGATTTAGAGTGCTGCAACAACATTTTACCTCAACATAAATATAACCTTCAGGTGTAAATGTTTCATCCTTGGTTAGAAGAGTAGTAATACTGATTTACCTTATATATGTCACTTGTACTTCATGTACGCCACAAATGATCGCACTACTGAAAATATGGGGGCTATTCAGAAAGTAAGGAACGTTTCCGTCTTACGCCGTTAGGCATGCGTGTATCGCCCTAATTAGGGTATGAGAGCGCTTGGGGCCTCCTATCCAGCCGTGACATTAGGAGCATCATCACGCAACCCGTTTTCTTTATATTTAGATTCAAAATGGCCGCTCCTATAAAAAATCCTGCCAGTTGCGAACTGCGATCGGTAGTACGGTTTTTGTTGACAAAAAACTTAAAACGAATAAGAGTTTTATCGATAAGTGTGCAAGGTGTATGGGAAAAATGCCATGAATGAAAGTTCTGTGCGTAAGTGGTGTTCAGTTTAGAAATGGCCGAACCAATGTTCATGATGAGCAGAATAGTGGACACCCAAGAATTGTGATTGACGAACTGGTCACTAAAGATGACGAGAAGATCTGTGAAAACCGCTGCTCCGCCATAACGGAGTTTTCATTAACTTTCCCTCAAGTTTCACAGACTTTGCTGTTTGAAATTGTTACAGGTTTGAACAGGTTGTTATGGATTTTTAATAGCCTATTGAAAACTCGGCATGAAGTTGTTTCTAAAGTAAATCGGTAAATATCCATTGAAATGAAAGGACCCCAAAAGCCCTTAAAATTTGTTGTTTCCTTATTTTATTGTAAGTGTCGCCACATAACTTGACAAGTGAATTTGCATTAGTATTTAGTTTAAAGTATTCAATGAGCAGCTGCTTCATAAATATATTACAAAAGTCATCACACCAGTGACAAGTCATTTACACCAGTGAGAGCATCTATCTTTTCATACAAAAAAACTTTAGTTTTAATTATGGAAAATACATTTCTTAATGAACACGTTAGAAGAGTGTAAACATTAACTTGCTTGACTTTAAGCAAAGAGTACAGTAGTAAGAACTTGATGTTACATCTTTCGCTTTGTACAAATTTCCAAAATTTAAACAGGCAGTTCCCCACCACAGTCTGGAATCAAAAGTCTATTGTATTTAAATGTGACAGTCCTTTAACTCCGCTACCATTCGGTGTTCAGGAGGTCCACAACACAGTGTTAATGAGTCCGGAGATGGCTCGACGCTGCCTGTGGCTGTGTCGAGTGTTCACGCACACAACGGACGACCCTCGTGCGACGCTCTCCCCCGCCGACGCGGAACTCAAGCGGCGACTCGAGACACTGCAGAAGGCGCTCAAGGTGAGTTAATCACTCAATCAATCAAAATAATTTTATTCAAAGAAGTACATATCATGCACAAAATGGTGTCATATATCATTGCAAATAAAATATAGTATAAATTCTAGCAAAACTCTATTTGGGTGTAATCGTAGGTATATGGTTTTTTAATAGATTACCGTCCTTGAAATAGAATGGTTTCTTTACTAGATACAATCTTACTTCTTTTTAAAATAATTTTCCATCTCCTATCTATTAAATATTTTCTGGTAAGAAATAAAAAAAAAAAAAAATTGTGTTCCCACGTATGAGGGTTTTTTATGTAAATATTTAAATTGTGTTGATTGTATGCCAGTTAGTTACCTTGTCTTGGTGTATTATTGTGGAAATAATTTAAAGTTTTAAATTTTTCTAAATCTTATCTAATATGAAAAAGTAATCGATGAAAAAGTTAGTGAAGTTAGTAAATTAAGTAAGTTCTCCTTTAAAATAGGATTACTATTCCTGGCAGAGGTGCCCACCCCCCCCCCCCCTTGGACCAGGACTCAACCCCCCCCACCCCCCCCAACCCCCCCGGAAAAATGTTCTGTTCTAAATATAAACTATTCTTGTGTAAACTTTCTGTATTTCATTTATCAAGAAATTAATTTAAATGTAGGTTTGGCTGTTTAAAGTTCAAAGTTAAGCAATCTGTAAAAAAAGAAAAAAAAACTGCAAAAGTTTGTAGGATGTAGGCTTTGGAGTACATTTTTAAACATTTATAGGCCTATATCTTAATCTTAATAAGTTATATAATTGAAACGCTATGTTCTTAGTAACTACTAAACTAATTTCATGATTTATGTATCATTTATTAAAAGTCGTCTTCGGACGCCATTTTCAGCCGATTTTTTTTAAACTTGGTAAGTGTTTAGTTGAATAGTTATTTTAGGTCCCTCATACCTCAAAATTTTGGAAATTTAACAAATATTACTTTCTGTGACTTCGCAAAGTAAATCAATTTGACTTACTTTTAAGATTTTTTTTGTAGACTAATTATACAATTTATTTTTACTTATATATAAGGTATGAGTGACCTAGAGCTAACCTTAATTTACAATAAAACATAAATTTTACTATATATTTTACCCGATATCTCAAAAACTAAAAATCACAGCAAAAATATGTAAATTACAAAAAGAATCCTAATAAAATTTCCTACAAGTTTGTCTATTACTATTTTTTTCTATCTATTTTAGTTTCTGAGATATAATTTCATAAATAGCCAAAATTAATTTATAAAAAAGGTTAATTTTTTAGTTTTTTGTAAATATCTTAAAAACCATATATTATAGAAGAAAAATGTAAATTACAAAAAGAAAGCTAATCAAATTTCCTACATTTTTGCAATTTGTCATTAGTTTCTTACTCTTTTACTTTTTGAGATACATACCTATGAATATACGGCATCTTTTGTAAGAAATGTATATTGTCATAGTTTTTCCTCAATAACTTGAAAACCATACACCGCAACAGAAAAGTGTTAGTAACTAATTGAAAGGCAATAAAATTTTCTACAAATTGTACTTTACTCCGTATTTTTATCATTTATATTCATTTATAAATTTGCTTCCAAATATATAAGATATTTGTAAGGAACGCACATATTTTAGTTTTACATACTCTCAGAACGTGTAACCAATGAATAATTCTTGGTCTTATTAATAATTATTCATAAAATATTCTTATTCCTAAAATTGTACGTGAGAAATCAATTACAAACGTTCTGAACTCAATTATACTATGAATTAGGTTGAGGAAAGTATTTTTATGTTTACCAAACTGATAGAAATATTGCATCAGTTATACCAGACACCCCCATCAATATTTAAATGAATTTTTCACACAATCAATTGTTCCACTATAGGTAAACTGGTTACGCTCTATCGATTGACACTAATTTCAATATACAGGGTGTACCTGAAGTAACCTATTATGACCGGAAGATGTTAATTTTAAATACAATCTACGGTAAATAATTTAATTTTATCTAAATAACTTAGTTAATTTCAAGGCATTTTTGGATTCTAGACGTAATTTAAGATAACTTTACAATTTGTTAGTACCCTTAACCCTAATGGTTTAGGAGATAGTAGCGGGTAAAACCTAACTTTTTACCCGTAAGAATATCATGGGAAGAATTTCATATACATTATTGCTGAACATTTTAAGTTAAACAGAACTATCCAGTGTCCAAGCATGAAAATGACTTAGAACTTAATTTAAATGATATTTCATCATGAAATGTCTATTGTGTTGAAAGTTTTATGGAAAAATAAATAAATCCATGACAAAACTAATAATTAATTATGAAAAAATATTTTAAAATAGGGTCTAAGACACTTTGTGCTGGAGCATGCTTGTTCATTAAAAAGGAACAGTGATAATACATTTGAAAAATTTTCCATGTTATTCTTATGGGATGAATCTTAATTTCAACCATCATTATATCCTAGACCGTTAGGATTATGGATACAAGTTAAAAATGTAATTAGTCCAGGCTCTGAACAGGTTGAGCATGCACTGAAATTCTAACAAAATTTGACTTTGGATTATTGTTGAGGACATTTAGTAGATTTAAAAAACCGCTGTTGCCACATTTCAAGAATGGGCACAACACGGGAGACGTCCTCTAGAGGAAGTCGTCGTAGAGGAAACTGTATTGGAATATGTATTGGAATGATAATGGCGATGGAAGTTTGATTTTTTTCCCATAAAAATAACTTGGGGCAAAATTTAACATCCATTATCTCTGTAAATTTCTCGTTAAAGTAAAAAGACCTAGCATAAAAATGCCTAAGCTTCTTCTCTTAAAAACTTAGCATCATTAATTATTAGTTTTGTCATAAGTTATTTTATTTTTCCACAAATTTCAAGTAATATCTGCCATGATATTATTTGTAATTTGTGGAAAACAAAAATTAATTATGTGATAATCGTTATTTTACGATGAAATATTATTTAAAATAAGGTTCTAAGATAGTTTTTTGGTGGGCAGTTATGGTAAAGGTAAAAGTTTCAGTATTAAATGAATACCAACATTGACTCCATGGAAAAACCAAACTTATGGGGAAAACCAAACTTCCACCGCCATTATCTCCCAAACCGTTAGGATTACGAGCACACGTTAAATTGTAAAGTAGTCTTAAAATTATGTCTAGAACCGAAAAAAAACAAAAATAGTGGGCGTTTGCATTTTAAATTAATGACTTCCGGTCTGGATAGGTTACTTCTAGAACACCCTGGACATTGAAATTATCATCAATGAATAGAACGCAACCGGTTTGCCTACAATGTCACAGTTTGCTTTGTGTACTTTGCAATTTTTTGTAGATCTTAAAAAGGTTGTACGGGTGGTCTGCGACACCCGGCATATTTGGAAGCAAATTTATAAATGAATATAAATGATAAAAACACGGAGTAAAGTACAATTTGTAGAAAATTTTATTGCCTTTCAATTAGTTACTAACACTTTTCTGCTGCGGTGTATGGTTTTCAAGTTATTGAGGAAAAACTATGACAATATAAATTTCTTGCAAAAGATGCCGTATATTCATAGGTATGTATCTCAAAAAGTAAAAGAGTAAGAAACTAATGACAAATTGCAAAAATTTAGGAAATTTGATTAGCTTTCTTTTTGTACTTTACATTTTTCTTCTATAATATATTTTTTTTAAGATATTTACAAAAAACTAAAAAATTAACCTTTTTTATAAATTAATTTTGGCTATTTATGAAATTATATCTCAGAAACTAAAATAGATAGAAAGAAATAGTAAACGACAAACTTGTAGGAAATTTTATGAGGATTCTTTTTGTAATTTACATATTTTTGCTGTGATTTTTAGTTTTTGAGATATCGGGTAAAATATATAAAATTGTACCTTTCCAACCCTCTTGCCGCTGAAGCTCCACGCAAAAATGCGGGGACTTTTAGTATGTACATCCTATAATCACCCCAAATACATTTATCAAATAAAAATCCATACCTCCTGCCATGTCGTCTACTCCCTATATTTGACCATTCATTGACTGGACTAATTAAAACTAAAACAATTACTAACACACATTAAATTCAATTTTTAATTACTGATGTGGCCTAACAGAGGTAAATTTTTATGTTTTTAAAGTGAATTGTGCGGGGGTCACCGTTTTGACAACGTAAATAGGAAGATGTCAAGACTAAACTTGGTATTTGATTGTTCCGTTTGTATTGGTATTGGTGTTTCATCAATCGTCAGGGACACATGAATCTTTTTTGTGGATTTTCTTTTTGTGGATGGTTTTAATGCGATCTAATTTAACTTAATACATTGTCAACTTTTAGAATAAAATTTAATAATTGTCTGGTTTTGAATCACAGAAACCTTGAATAGGCCTAACTTACCATAACTAAACGTTTTGAGGTTATCGCGCACGCACAACAGTCAGAATTCTGATTTCTTTATCGTGAAATTTCATTGACCAAGGCTATGAAAAACAATACTTTCAGGACAAAATTACAAACAGCTTAATGTGTCTGTTTCTGGTATTGTTGCGTAAAATAAAAACAGATATGAGCAAGTGAATCAACTTTGGCATCGAATTCTGTCGCTTCCACGAATGACATAGCGCGCGTCATTTACAGCTCGCACGTTTCCATAGCAACCATAGGCTTCTAGATTCTGCCAACCTTAGAGAAATGAATACAGAGAGTCAATGGTAGTATTCCGGGCGCCTCACCGGGTGTACCGGTGACTAATTTGTCGTCTGCTAAACAATGCAAATGCCTTGTTAGCAGACGACATAGCAGACGAAGTTACCGTTTTGGTGTTACCGGTGAGGCGCCCGGAATACTACCATTGGTAGTATTCCGGGCGCCTCACCTCACTACCATTGGTAGTATTCCGGGCGCCTCACCGGTAACACCAAAACGGTAACTTCGTCTGCTATGTCGTCTGCTAACAAGGCATTTGCATTGTTTAGCAGACGACAAATTAGTTACCGGTAAACCCGGTGAGGCGCCCGGAATACTACCACTGTGTTTGTTGACCAACAGTTGTGGAAATTTGTTGGTAAATCCTAAGCGCTGTACAGTCTTTGGCGGTCATAAATGATTTGTTTATTTTAAAAACTTTAGTTTAATACTACTTGTTATAAAAGTATACTTTAAAAATTCGCCCCCCCCCCATCTCGGACAAAAATACCCTTTTTCGACCCCCCCAAAAATTTCAATGACGCAGTCTGCGTTGTAACCCCCCCTGTGGGCACCCCTGATTCCTGGAACACTGAAACGCTGTTACGCATGAAATTTCTTTATTAAAAGTAAATAAAGTCCCTCCACTCGATGACTACAAAATATTTAGTCTTGAGGGAGAAGGTAGTTACGCCACTTCTCTTTGTGTTTGAAAAAGACTACACAGTTAATCAAAATAAAACAAAAGTTTTAGTGTTTTTTTTTTTTTTATTTTTTTTTTTATTTTGTCAAGTTCATCAATACTTTTAAAGGTGAGTTAGCTGTATCCTGTCCTTTTCTTACAAATATGTTAAAGCTAAGTGCTTTTTCCTTGAAATCCAAATCACATAGTAAATAATTGTTCATTATAAATGTTTGTTGACTTTTGTGTTCTATAAAAAAACTGTCACTATTTGTTCAATCAGTATACATGAAGCTAACCCCTGCTTCTTTCAACTGTATTCTGAGACGTTTTTTATATAAAAGAGGTTGGCAGCTTCTTTTGCCTCTTTTTAGCGAATTTCCCATAGGGAATAAGCTATTACCGCAGGTCTCATGGAAAGAACTAAGCCCGGGACCATGTTACTTTTTCGTTTTGAAGTGCCCAGAGACTGAAAATAATAGTCATTAAAATTTATATATATATATATATATATGTGTATATATATGTATATATATGTATATATATATATATGTATATACATATACATAATATATATATGTATGTGTCCCTAGACACGATAACTCTCGTAAAAATGGTCCAATCGACACCAAATTTGGTAGAGATGTGTAATCCTACGTTTATTCGGATGAGTTCGAAAATTAGACATATCGACCTACCGGAAGGGGTAGTTTTGGGGGGTTTTGTACCCCGAAAATGGGTTTTTTGCATTTTTCCCAGACAGCACGTAAGCTTAAACTAAGTTTGGTTTTAGAATATTTTTAGCTTATTAGACCAAGCTTAGTTTTTGGAGTTCATTCCAAACTTAAAATAAACTTGGTGTAATTAAATTGTGTTACTACACTAACCCCAAGCTTGGTCGGAGCTCATTTTAAAATTGGTTTACCAAGTTTGTTTTTAGTCCATAAACTAAGCTCACAACAAGCTCACGAAAGTGAGTTTAAAACAAGCTGCGTGATGACGTCAACATTTATTCTGGTCTGCGCATGCGCTCTGTCCCGGCTCATTGTTTTCAAACCCCCTCCAACGGTCTTCTCTCCTACACAACAGCTCGCCACTTTAACGACGACCGCCAAGCCATCTTGAAAAACACGTTTGTTGATGTGCAAGATTTTGTTCGACCTACAAATAATTCCGCGTTTGCCTTTATAAGTTTAAATTATTTTTTTTAAGTTCTTGTTAAGGTAAGTTTCAAAAGTTTATTCATGTTAAAAGCCTCTATATTTCCAAATAAAGTAAACAAATCCGTATGAACTTGACCAACATTTGCCATTTCCATGCAATTTAAGTTCACAATTCCGAAGAGATATTGCTGAAGATTTTGATTGTAAATATTAATCTAAAATATCGTAAATAGCCAATAATGTATTGTTTGCTTTCACAACTAACAACTTGCTTGCAGGATTTTTTCAGATCGATCAGTAAGGTTATGCTACTGTTATTAATTCTGAAAACATCTTTACAGTCTTATGCTGTAAGGTTTGATAACAATATATTATGTTGAAATGTTAAGGGTGTTTTGTTAATACAACGATTACCATATACCTCATCATATACAAAATATAAACTTTTTAGTTCTTCTGCTCAACATCACACCCATTAAAATCATTATATATTTCAATCATAATTTATAAATCGATATGTAAAATAAATTGTAAAGTGGTGGAGGTGGCAAGCGTTGGTCCAGTTGATTCACTTTTTTCATTTGTTACTTGAAAATATTGGATTCATTCATAGGCTATGAATAAACTTTTGAGACTCATCTTTAGAAGAATTTTAAAACAGTACAAATGAAATACATGTCTAATAATACATTTCCCTTATTTTTGTACAAATATTCATCCCAATGGGTTTTTGACAAACTATATATATTATTTACTCAAGTTTGGAACAACTATAAAATGAGCAAAAATAAACCTAAAACTAGTTCACTCACATATATCAAAACCAAGCCTAATGTGAGCCTAAACCAAGTTCACTCACCTAAGTTAAAACCAAGCCTGATGGGAGCTTAAAACAAGCTCCCGCTAAACTTAATATGAGCATCTTTAATCAATGCAACTCTGGAGCAAGTTAAAAATGAGTTCAGGACAAGCTTAGAGTGGGTTTGGTTATTTGAGTTTGGTGGGAGTTTGGTGTTTAAACTTGGAATGAGCTTGGGAGTGGGAGCTTGGAACAAGCTCATGAACTGCCAACTTCGATCTTTAAAACAACTCCAAACTAAGCCTATAGACTTGGCTTCCCAAGCTTAAACCAAGCTTGGTAGCTTGGCTTGTTGAACTTGGAACAAGTTTGGAACAAGCTCCCTGTGCTGTTGGGGTTCATATGTAAATTTTAAAAATTTTAAATTTTTATTTTGACCATTGGATTTAGCTAAAAAAAAACACACAATTTATTATTTTGAAGCTTTGCTCTATCTCCATTGGTTACCGAGATATTACAAAGTCTAAAGACAGTACATTGTCTTTTGGGGCTCCAATGTTAATCTTATGGAGAATAAGGATCTGTTAATATTTCACTTATTAACCAATATTTTTGGATGAAACTTAGTATTTAGCTTCATTTGGTTGGGATTCATCCATTTAAGGTAAAAATTCTTGGCTTTTGTACTTATCATGGCAGCAAACCTGCATACTCTTTTCCCATGTTAATCATATGGAGAATAGGCAAACTCTTTTATTTATGGACAGATATTGATGAAATTACTATATGGCTTTATATGGTCGAAATAAATTTTTTCTATGCTAAAAACCTACTTTTAGTGTCCCCCATGGCAGCATACCTGCATACTCTTTCGCTATATCTTAAGGAGAATAGACATTTATTTCCCTATTTATGAGCACGTGATGAAATTTTGTTTACAAGTTTAGCTGGTCAAAATTAATATTACTAATTTGGAAATTCGCTGAGTACGTAGGTCTGCTGCGACGGGGGGTATTGACTTATGCACTTACCATATAGATTTTTGCTTGTACCATATTATACAAAGTTAGGAGGTGAGCTGCTACGGTACAGGTGAATGTTGTTGATAAAAACATTTTAGCATAACGGGGATTCAAACCCATGAAATAGCTGCCATAGTCCCAAAATTCGGTGTGCTAACCACTATGCCATAGACTCAGCCTGTTATGGCGTTAAAAACGTTTGAAAGCTTATTAATGTTTGATATAAATTAAATCTAGTTTGTTTTAAGTTGTAAGTCACACTAGGGGCCCATCCCTTTGGATATCACGAGTTTCCAATGTGTTTTTTACTTTCAGAACCAGCTGGTGGAGCAGCACATCCTGAGGTTGACAGTCAAGTGGCAGGAGGGGGGCCTCAACACGGGGAACACGGAACACGCACAATACGTGGCCGAGGTCACGGCCAGCCTGACCAAGCAGCTGACGGCCACGATAGACAGCATCATCGAGGAGGATCAAAACAAGGTGACACAGCTAGGCTGTCAATCCCGGACTGAACTTCTGATCCCAGGACTTCGGGATTGATTAACGACGATCCTGAGATTTTTATATCTTAGAAATATAGACTATTCAGCTTTGTGATATCAATGTTTAAGAAATGTTTACTCTAATTCATGATAAAATACACACCAAGTGCTCACAATGTCGAGAATCTTGACAATTTGAAAGACTCTATGCTTCGCTTTTCTAGCACCTGGTAAATTTATTTTACACCCGAGAGCTTTTGTATTTGAAAATCATTGCTAATACGCTTCTATTTGTAGTTTGAAGTCAGGAATTTCTTACACATTTGGGATCCTGGGATTTACAACCATAGACGCAACACAACCATCCAAATGTCTGTAACAGTCCCAGTCCCTTTCAGGATTCCCTTTCGGTGTCAATAAAGGATGCGTGTCAATAGACCTCTTATTTAAATCTAGTTTTTATTAAAACTAAACAAAATATTACTTTATTATGTAAAATAACCTCTAGAATCAATTAATAATAATAATACTCTTGAATAATGCCTCAAAGGCAATTTCTTTCATGAGTGCGAGGGCATGAGAGAGAGAGAGGGAGAGAAAGAGTGAGCAATGGTCTAGTAAATGGGTTGTAACTGACTATGCGACTCTAAATAGTAATTCTATTTAAATTAAAAAATAACATGCGTGTTAAAATATGTGGTTATAACCAATTTAAATATACAGTTTTCACCTCATTTAACCTGAGAGCCTTACCTTAGAGGTTATGTAGCATGTTTATAAACATATCCCTTGCAATCTGACAGGAACCTGCCGCCTTAGGTGTTCTTTAAAGACTACTAAGTACTATAATCTCTTTATCATTTGATTATCGTTGTTACCTATATTGAAATTTATTTGTGTCTCCAGACTGTGATAAAATCAAGCCAAGGAATTGAAAGCGAGCTGTTACAAGAGCTTCTGATCCAAACCCACTTCTCCCAGAGGGCAGCCCAGTGCAGTGTCAATAGGGAAGCCATCTTGAGGGAGTTGAGGAGGTGAGTTTGATTGGTGAAAGTTAGTTTTGGTACTTCTAACTCTTCTTGAAAGAGCACTACTTATTATTTTGTTGAATTTCTCTGTACATACCGCAATAATTGTTAAAGATATATTTTTATAAGAAAATATTGCATGGTTTTTATTTATTGAAAATATCTTTCAAATACTCGTTGATCTTAGATGCTGATTTGAAAATTTTTTAGGAGATCAAAGCTTTTTTCTAATATATTTTGAAATTTGGTAATCTATTGTATGTTTATGTGAACTCAAAGGATTTTAAGAATAGCAATATGCCTATTTTTCTCCTCTTGCAGTTATATAAAAAATAGTTATAAAGAAATTTACCACATTTGCCCAGTAGTTTTTGTGTTCATATAGGACATATACATAGTTTCTGTTGCATAGATAAAGCTGGTTTAAATATATTTAAATAAATTTAACTGTATCCTACAAAATAATTAGTTTTTAGTAGTACAATAATAAAAAAATGTTCAGTCCAAAATTTTTGTTTTCAATTTGGTTTATAAGACTGCAGTTAACACTTACTAAGAAATCTTTTGTGAAGAGTAGTTCTTCCCATAAACCCAAAATCAAGAAAGATAAACAATTTTTCAATAAATCTTCCAAGGATTGATGGACTTAACGTAAGCGTTTAGTAGATTTAGCTTGAAACAAAATTAAATAGCTAGCTCTTGGAAAATTCTGTAAAAAATTTGAAGTCTGTTTTTTTTCTAAAATAATGTTATAGTTCTTTTATGTTTGTTTTTTAATTCAACTAAAAATATTATATTGCGGGATTGATATAAAAGGGTGAAATTAAGTAGATCCTCCCATCAATGGACCTTTGGGTCAATCGCTGCCCAATAAAAGATGGTCTGCTTAACCGACCTTTTCTAGACATTGAGGATTTCTGTTTCCATCCTTATTGCTTCGATAACATAGAACCGTATCAGGTTAATATTGTTTTTATTAGATAATATATTTATTTGAATTTATGTTCCCAGTTTACATACTTGCCGACTTTTTAGGTTATCCGACATAGGCCTGGTCCGTGAGGGTTGATGAATAGAGGGACTACTCTATGATAAAATTTATAAGAAAGTACATGTTTTTGCGTCTAAAATAGTTTATTCTAATCGGTAGCAATCAAACCTTCCTAAAGACTTAACGTATCCTCACGGTTGTTTTTAGTTACATCCTGGGTGAGACGTCCGGTGGCAAGACTGTTGTTCTGCACGGTGTCAATGGCTGTGGCAAGACGACGCTGCTTGCGCGCGCCGCGCAGTGTTGCCACTCTTGGCTGCCTGACTGTGCGGTCATCGTCAGGGCTGCCAACATTTCCCCGCAGAGCTCCACATTGGAGCAGCTGCTGAGAACCATCACCATACAGTGTTCCATCGTCAGCACGGGCTCACAAGTGTGGCTTAGACACGTGAGTGGGACGCAACAATATATTGTAGTGTGTTATCTCAATTCATTTTAAAAATTCTTAATTCAGGTAGATTCTAATGGTAATAATGTTCATATTCTGAGTAAAATAAATTGGAAATATAGTTTTAACGGATTGTATGGATGAATGGGTTACATAACATGGATGGTAAAAGATGAATAAAATTTATATTAATTTGATCAGTGTTTTATAAAGATTGACACAATCTGTGTTTCATGTATATTATACATTTTTTTAATGCAGAGGGAAATGAGTTAAAGCCAAAAAGTACGGCTTGGAACCAAAACACTCAAAGTCAAATTATCAGAAGTGACAGATGACATGACAAATGCTAGTAGAAACATTGTCTTTACACCATGTTTATCACCTAGCTTTAATTTGATATAAAATTGCTTACCCTCTTCTGATTTTTCAAATCCTGCAAAAGGGTTTTAATTTCTTTGATATAAGTTTGGTAAAGTTTTTTAAATTGGAGAAACTTTCTCTGTTAATCCTTCTTACAAAGAACTCGGTGCTTGCGAAGAATTCTTTTTAGATTATTCTGCTTAGACCCAGATTTATGATAGTCATATCTTGTAAACCATTCAAGCTAGTGCAAATAGTACTAATGATGATTTTAAAATACTCATATTTTAAAATTAATTTAATCATTGAAGTTTTTATCACATGTACTTTGTCTTTATAAATTCCTAAATACAATTCTGTAGAAGATGAACCTACGTTCTAACAATAATAAAAACATTCCTTTAGTGATGTGCAATAAATTTAATTTCTTTAAGCATGGAAATTAATATTCTTAATCTATTTTACAGAATGTTGAAACATACGCAGAAAATCTACCCAAAATTTTAGCAACTGCCTCGCTACAACGCACAATCATAATTATTATCGACGGCATCGACCAGGTAATTCAAAATTTATTACAACACAATACGTTTTTTTTTAAATTTTACTATTGTTAATTTTTTTTCTTAAAACATAAATTTTCTTAAGATGTTATCTTAATGTGTATTACAAAGTTTCTTGGGAACAAGAAAAAATTATTTTGTACAATATTCTTCCGCCAAAATTTGGACCCTTATTTAGTATCTTATAGTTTCCTGTTACCTTTCAAATCAATTTCTATTGTTTCATTGATCGATGCTGTAATTGAATTCATTCACCCAAGTTGCATTGGATCTCCCATGATTGATTCTCTCTTTACTTTATGGTTGCAATAGGTCCAAGAGTACGGAACGGTAGGAGTGGACTGGCTGCCGACCACACTGCCATCGAATGTTAAAATCATCCTCTCCGTATCTCAAGACTCCCCACTTCTGCAGAAAATGAAAACTAAACTTGGTGCTTCTGGTGTTTTTATACAGGTAATATTGAATCATCTGTTCAAGTTTATAATTTTTTGGTATAGTAAAACCTCAGTAACTTGAACCCTTTATTACTCTAAACTCTATAACTTGACAAATTGCCAGTAGTGCCCCTCTGTGAGCCATGTGACTCGTGAATCATCATTGCTTTTTTGCGGTCAGATTGTTAATATTATATAAATAACAGTCAGAGGGGATTCTGTCCCCACTGAGGATGCTTTTCTGCGGTACAACGGTACGACCATCATTGAGGGATAAATAACAATTTTCAATTGGTAATTTTGGTCATTTTAAGGGGTTCCATTGCTAGTGGATGATTTTCTGTTGTCATCAAATAGTAATCATCAATCATCAGTGGTAGTTTAGAGCCGATGTTGGGTTTAGCTTCGTAAATAGTGGCTCCAGAAAGCTCGACACCCACCAAATTCGGACATATTTAAGTCCACATTACCAAAATTTGAATTGAGTTTGTGGGTTTTACTGTATCTGATAATTACTGATTCAATGTAAAATAATTATTAAAATAAAATTTTTGTAATAAAAAAATAAAAAATAAGAATAGATTTGTAATTTTTTATATTTTAAACCGTTTTCCAATCTCTGAACAATTGTATATTCCAACGTTTCTCAGAACGATACTGATTCGCTAACAAATAGTCTATTTTGATTTTCAGATTCCTGATCTTGATAAGACGGAAGCGGAGAGCATTCTTCTGTCATCAGTAATGGAATACAACCACAGTGTCAACAGCCATGTTCAGGAATGTGTTGTCACTTCCGTCAAATCATGCACACTTCCGCTTTATGTTAAGGTAAACTCAAATAACCATTTTACAGTATTTATTTTCAAACCATAACTGTCTGTCCCTAATAATCCCGAGATGCAAACTAAAAACGTGTTGGACGAGCGGTAGGGTCCCAACATGCTCACCTGGCACATTCGACACAGTGTGTGAAGGTGCTTAAGCGTTCTGAGTGTTAGAAACCAATTCATTTTCATCCTGAAAAGAAAAAAATATATATTCAGCAATAGTATGTTATTGTGATTAATGTTATACTGACGCCAACCTAATTAATCTAGAGAACTTGCGTAAAGTCCGTACTATCAATGATTTAAGTCTGTACTTACTTAATTAAGGATGAACAATTTTATAACTGACCGTTTTGTTTATGTTGTGATTAAGATTTTATCCAGCACTGTCAAACCAGTAGAATAATTACAACATCGATTGTAGTGCCTCTGGTGTGGCAAACATGAAAATTTCAAACTTTAGTAGCAATCAAATGCTTTGAATAATAAGTCTATTCATATTAGTATATATTGTCTATGGTTTAACATTCATAATCTCTTAGCATTACCATATTTGCCTTATCGTCCCCATTTTTATCTACTTTTTTGTAACAGCCAAATAGGATTCAGATTGAAAGCAGAGCTAAATAATAGCTATAAATTAGACTACAGTAAACTTCCACTAATACGGCATGTCTGGACACACATGACTACAAAATATTCCAGATTAAAGGATTAAATAATTAATATGAATTCAAGAAAAAACATAAAAGTATGTAGGATTTTTATTCTTTAAACAGCTCTACTACCAACAATATAAAAATATTTTAAAACATACTGCAATTAAAAGTACCGTACATGATTATGTAAATAAACTGAGATTTATACAATGTCACCCGATGTCGGATGAATACGACTCTCCTCCCCTCCACACATTCCACAGTGCTTTGTATGGCACAGTGTTGTCCCCTCGCAACTTCCGATCCCAAAGGAACTTCAACACTCATAATTATTATTATACCTATCAATAAAAATGTTTCTGAAAGTCGTACCGGATCAAAAGATGCTGGATTAGAGGAAGTTTATTGGACCAGAATCACTATAAAGTAAGGTTGGATTTACAGTGATAATTAAGTAAAAGGTCAGTACCAAACTTTTATACACAAATTTCATGTGGTTATAATGAAAAGTGTTACAACTGGAGAACACAATATAATCGGGTTTATGTTGATTTAGGTTCTGGCTTGGCAGACGTCGTGGTGTGACACGGAACACAACATCGAGCCGCAGGGAGAGGTGGACAAGCAACTGTCTGTCATGTTGTCGCAACTGGAGGAGACATTGGGCAAGGAGCAGGTCTGTTGTTGGGTTACGCTTTTAGGCCGGGTGTTAAATGAGTTAGGGGTGGGCGAGTACTCGAGTTTCGAGTAGTGGCTCGGGTAATTAGTCCTACTCGAACTCGAGTAGAGTAGTTGCAAATACTCGAGAATCGAGTCGAGTAGTCGTCGTCGTCACTCTCGGCGGCGCGCCCGCAGCCGTGACAATAGTTGTTTACGTCTGGCGGCCGGCGATCTCGCTAACGAGCACAAAAACGAGCACAAAAACACGGCTGGCCGCTGAGACGATCTATTGTTCAGCTTATCTATTGTTCGACGCCCGGCAGTAATTTATTCAAGAGGGGTGTTTTTGGCTCCTAGTACCAAATGCTACTTTCTGAACCAGTTGTAGTAGAAAACTAAGGGATGGCTCGTTTAATTCGTCTAATTCTTACAAATTAAACAAAACGTCAACCAAAGTTGTGTGACTTTCCAAAAGGAAAGTGGCAAAGTGTTGTTAAATAAATCAATCTTTAATTTAATTATTGTTTTATAATGTTAAAAGTATCTTATTATAATTTAATATAATTTTTAAATGAAAAACTTCAAATCCCATTAAATATATATATTTTTCATTAAACATTACAAATACATTTATTAGATTTTGAGGTTCATAACTTAAAACCTTCATTGTTTTTTATTGATTTTTTCATCATACACTCCTTTTTTAATATAGCAAAAAATAGCTAAATGAATACATAGAAATAAAAATAAAAATAAAAATAATTAGGTCTAATAGTGTATATTTTCAAAGTTAAATTTTTATGATAATCTCTAAGTAAGAACCTGTCTTAGTTAAATCAATAAGTAAAAAAAGAACACTTCTTGGGGTTATAAATGGCGTTGGTTTGTTGAACCACTTCATTCCTTAGTGTTAATATTTATTATAATTTCAATTTCTTGTTTTTTTTTTGTTATTTTTTAACTGAGCAGGCCTTAGGCCTATTTATGTAATACAGTTTTGTTTTCTTTACAATTTTTCCATTTGTTTTAATCTATATTTTGATGTACATAATTTTTCTGTCAATTCTTTGTACAAAACGTTTAATATTTCATTCAACAAAACTTTTATAAATTTTAATGGACATTTTTATATGTATATTGTTTAGTGATTTGATTTGAATTTTTTTGGTTACAAGAAAATTTGTACTGTATCCTTATCTTAGTGTATACCGCAAATATAAAAATTAGATATTTAAAATCTTTTCAACTCAAGGAGGTTCATTGTAACTTATACAAAAAAAGTGGAACAGTTTGGAAACAGAACCAGTTGATTTTTAACATTCATTTTTCTTTATACGACACTCAGATAAAAGTCAAAACGAATATTTCCTGATAGCGTCGAGGAGAGCAATCCCGTCCCGAAATTGGACGGGAAATAAAAATTCCTGTCCCGAAATAAAAATCCATTCCCGTCCATCCCTAATTTTGTTGTTGATGAAATTTTTTACTTAGGCCTAATTCTCAGAAATTGATTTGTACTACACATTGTAAGAGGAAAACTGTAAATAAATATACTTACTTTTTTATCAACTTTTATCTAAGTAGTTCTTATTGTCGTATCCTAAATTGATGTTATCTTTCAGTGTTCTCATGCATAAAGATGAATTTAATAATACTTTTACTTTTATTATTTAATATTATTTTTAAAAACTCATTTTAAACTTTTTCACACTACTACTCGACTCGACTCGATACCCGAGTAGTTGATGCAATACTCGACTCGACTCGACTCGAATCGTAAAACCACTACTCGCCCACCCCTAAAATGAGTTGAAAATATAATGAAATTTGACTTTTGATTATTGATGGGGACATTTACTCAATAAAAAAATCGATAGGGAAAGGTTGGGTAGTATCGGACACTTAAGCTTTTTTTCGATTTTCTAATTAGTGATAAAAGAAATGATAATTTACTATGCAAAATATCAAAGTTTGAAATGTTATTTATACACACACTTAAAATAATATTATTGTATGAATGAATGTATCACTTTTCCACACTTTATCTAAACCTTACTTTTGGGCCCATTTGATTTTCAATTCAATTCAAAATATCTTTATTTACACCATGTACACAGTACAACAAATAGCGTCAATTATCTTAGCCTATATACAATCTCATATTTTACAGTTACATTAAATATTTACATTTCACCACTTCATATTTCAAATAGTACAAAATTCCTCAAAAGAGTAACAAGCTTTCTCTATTAAATACATTTTTAGTTGAAACTTAAACTTAACATTATCTTCCAAATCATTAATAACTTTTGGAACAAATTTCAAGAATTTTGTGCCAGCGTAGGAAGTTTTATTTTTGAACATTTCTAGATTATGTTTGGGTAGTGAATTCTCCTTCTTATGCCTAGTATTGTATTGATGATAATTCTTAGATTCTACAAACCTCAATTCATTGATCCGAGTATATTCAAGTATATACAAACTATAAACAGTTAAAATCTGCAATTCGACAAAATATTGCTTGACAGACTCATCGTTTTTAATTCCAAGCATTAGGGAGGGTAGTATCGGACAGGGTTAACTACAACTGCCTTTAGCTAAAATAAAACCACTTGCAGCCTGAAAACACACTTTTATCATTACAAATTTTTTCATTACTATAAAAAACTTAACTATAAGTATAAAAAAATTGGTTTTCACCATCAGTTTTTTTAGCTGTTAACCTTAAGTCTAAATAAAGGAAATTGAGTTTCAAAGTCACAAAATTAAGATCACTTTGGCTCAAAACATTGTTGGTGTTTCAATTTAAAGTCTTTTCTTCTTTGCTTCGTGCCCAACACAAATATCATACACTTATAATAGAGATGGCTGTCCTCAAGCTGAGCACAGTTTTCGGGAGGCCAACCCTTGTAAATGTGAACATTGTATACAGTTTTATTAAAATGTCTTATCACAAATAATGCAATGTGTTTCAGACCTACTTCTTTCTTCAAACTGTAATTGCCTTTTTGTGATTTTTTTTTTACATTTATGTCTTTTGCCTTTTTCAAAACTTTATTTTCCTCCTTTGAAGGCCTTGGTCCAGTATTTATATTTTTAAGTCTTTGTGCTTTTTATTTTGTTCATTTTCTCCCTTATGATGTTCGAAAACCTAAAAATAAATAATGGGAGTTAATTATTGATTAAGTTAAGTTTTTTACAATTATTTTAACAATTTACAACCTATCCATTCTGTCCGATATTACCCGACGCGAGCTTGTCCGATACTACCCGACTGACATGGTCCGCCATTTCGACTACCATTTCCATAATAACCAAACTAAAATAACCATTCACCTACAAAACAAAGTAAAGCCTCTTTACTATCCAATAGGGGTGTTGAATCATAAAAGTATTTACTCAGTTTAGCACACTGATGTCTCAAACATACGTAAGTGCACAGAAATTGTCACAAAAACAAAAAGAAATGTCACAGCGCAGACATTTCTTATTTTGAGGTTATTTTGAGGAATGAAACGCATAATGGCGCTCACATAGTCTTTATCCTTGGTGCTTCTGCTGATGTCCTAGTCAGTGCTGTCTCTAGCGGCAAAACCTGGAAACAGCGTTTGTCCGATACTACCCGCTGTCCGATACTAGCCGACCTTCCCCTATTGCCATCTTTCCAGTGTGGGCACAACATGGGTGATGCCCCCTAGAGGAAGTAGAAGAGGAAACTGAATTGGCCTATGTCATGTTATTTATCAATTTAAAGGTCTTTGGTTGTAGAGGCAAATACCACAAACCTGATCGTGAGAGGCCGAATATGTAGCGAGTTATTGCATTTTGATATTTCAGTAATATGCTTTTAATGCATGGTTTGACTGCCTGCCATTTCTGGCTCGAATTTTCATTTGAGATCGGGTTTACAGCATTGTTCTTCGTCAATCAGGACCTTAAAACTTACTGTTTTAAAGATTTCCTCGTAAATTTTCATACGCTTTCAAAGTTGGGACCAAAATTCATAATGTATCACATGTTTTGCGACCGCAATTGAGGACGGTAAATGAAGAGTTACAAGTAAACCTTAGCTAAATTTTAAAGGCCTTGTTCAACTCTAAAAACAAGATAACACTGATAATAGAAAACAATGGTGCAAACCAAACCCCAAATGGACGTCTCAGTCAGAAATGGCACTCAGTCTAACTTGGCATTAAAAGCATATTACCAAAATTTCTAAATGCAATAAGTCAAATTTACGTGACATAGACCAATACCAGTTCCTATGTTAATTCCTTAAGAATCCCTTAAAGGGTTAAGTTTAGGTCACTCAACTATTGTCCATCTGTTGCTTTCTGGCATTATGTTATTTGATTGGGTTAACTACTTTCTCCCCAGTGTTCATGTACAAGTGACTTAAGTAATCTAAAATTTAATCAGTGCATTTCTTTATCCAGGTCTCCTTGGCCATTGCTCTCCTATCGGCAGCCAAGTTTGGTCTGACAGATTCTGAAATGCTTGACCTGCTCGCCTTCACTGAAGTGTTCCACAGTAAAGACACGTACGGTAAGCACCGGTTTGGTCCAATCTACTTTTAATTGAACCTATTCAGTTTAGTCTTGATAGTGTTTTATATTCTCATTGTAGTCCACAAATTTATTTAAAAAAAGTTATTGTACATTTGTTTGCATTTGAAACAAGGGTAACACCTTTAGGAAATGGCAATGTAAGTGATACTCTATGACAAACATGGTAGACACATTCCTTATAGTCATGAGAAACTTGGTAGACAGAGAATTTGTCTGAACTGAAGGGTAATATCATTGACTTTGTACACTACGTGAGTAGACTTCTCATAGCATAGGCGTGTGTGAAGCATTTTGACGGCGGTGCGATCTCGTGCGGCATCCATTGAAGTACACGTAACATATGATAGATAAATCAGTATTACCACTCTTCTAAACCAAGGATGAAACATTTTATAACTGAAAGTTATGTTTATGTTAGTAAAATGTTTTGGCATCACTGTAAATTCAGCTGAATAATAACAACATCGATGGCAGCGACTCTGGTGCGGCGTCCACCGAACTTTCAAATTTTTGCCTCAAACTAAATGCATTGGATGAGAGGTCTATTCACGTTAGTGTACATAGTCAATGGTGATATCTGATATGATATTTTATACTTAAATATATGGATTGTTAGTAAACATTAAATTTAGGAAACAGGAAAAAAAAAATCAAAATCCAAATATAATCAAATATTAGGGCTGTCCCGTTCAATAAAATACATATGGGCACTTTCTTATTTATTTATTTATTTTTATTATAATATTGTTTATTATTCGTTTTTAACCACTCTTGTGATTTATCTGGCCAAGGGTCTGGTCCTATTGAGGGGATTATATTACCAAATATCTTTCTCATGCTGCATTAAGTTTTTATCATGAACCTTTTTCTTACATTACGTTTTCTTTATTACAAAGTAAACAAGATAATCTCCTTTTATGATCAGGTAAAATAAATGTTCTTGTTAAGGAAAATGATTAATGAAACAAAATCACAAACCAATTTATTGAATCCCTTTTCTCTCTCCCCCTGCAGTGGCATGGGCGCCAGCCTGCCTGTTCTGGGCTCGTCTCAACAAACAGCTGAGCCCGTTCCTGCAGTGGGTGCCAGTTGTGGACACGTGTGTGCTGCAGTGGCGCAGCGCGACGGTGAGACAACACATCGGACGCCGCTACAGTGCTAACCTGATGCACGCACACCAGATGCTCATACAGTACTACAAGGTACGTAGTGGCGCAGTCACTGCGATCTTTTCTAACCTTTAAGATGGCAAGATTGCTGTAGGAAAAGCATAACTGCTTTCCCAGGTCTGCTGTATAAATAATGTTAATTTTGAACACTTTTTAAACCGTTACATACTAGGTAGCGACAACCACGTTTGTCGCAGAAAATTGGCACAGTCGCCCTTATGGGATCTAGCTCACCTGTCTGATCTAACTCTGTCCCTACTTTGGTCTAACCAAACTTAATTTAATCTAATATGATCCAACAAAATTAATATACAATTCTTAATTGTTGATAGATACGCATAATGGATAAATTTCTCGTCACTGAAACGTAACTTAACTTTTACTAACCTGGTCTAACCAAACCTAATTAACCTCATCCAACCTAACTTAGTCCAACCCTAGGTGTTGATGGGTTTTCATTGCTGAAAGATTTTATTACAATTTTGAGGATATGTTGTAATTACAATCAGAAATGTTCTGTTTTTATAGTGCTCTCAACAGTCAATAGAGCCAACTTGATGATACCAAATATTTTTTGAACAAATTGTATAATGGACAAAAATATAAGTGGAATTTTTTTTACCTGTTAAAGCTAATCGAAAAGCCAACACTACAGTTACAAAAAATAGAATTTCTTGATGAGAAGCCCGTGTTCTGTAGTCAAAGTGTTGTTCGAGCTCAAGTAATAGATGTACCTAATTGGCAGCACTTTTGTAGCCTAGTATGTACTGTTATATTAATAAATGTGATTGGCAGAGTTTTCCCCCCACGCCCAATTTCCAACAACCAACAGTTAGCGAGTAGCGAATGTTATAGGAGTAGCGTTCCAACAGTGTCAATTTCCTATGTCAAGATGATCCTCATTGCTGTGTGTCTAGCCTAAGTCATGTTGTCTGCTTGTACTGTCGCCGACAGAAATGTGTGTATAATTTTGTTACTCTTTTTAACAGATAATAATGTAGTCTAGTCCAAGATATTACCCAAAGTCTTCCCGTCTTTGCAATTCTGCAGTACCTGTCAGCAAAACCTCTCATATCCAACCATTGACGGAACGGCTAAAAATACATATATTGGGAAGAGCCAAAGCCTTTCTTTCCCAGATAGAAAAACAACCAGGGGAAAGTGGGGTAATGCGGTGCGGCAAGACAAAATTGTGCATCATGTTTCTCTTTTAAGTCTGAGCAGGCTCGCCAACAGTGTGTGTGTGAATCACAGATAACCAGACTGATCAGACATCGTTACGAGTCAGTTGTGGGAAAGTCACATATGAGAGGTTCTTCTGTATTTGTAGTTACTTTAAAGTTTTCATGTTAGTTCAAAAACTGATGAATATTTATTTATATCCAGGCTGAAATGTCAAAACAGAAAGAAGACAAGTTTTCTGCAAGACATTTTACTCAGGCAGTCAAGATTGGGAAAGGGTAAGTCATCACAAAGGCTTCTTAAATCAACAATGTTTACAAATTTTAACTCAGGAGGATATAGTAACTCGAAATTGGATTATAAAATAAAATAACCTACTTAAAAATAAAAAAATACTAATACATGCTTGACTTACATGCCAAATTTCATCAAAATCGGCCCATTGAAGCATTCTCTAGCTCTTTTAACATCCAGACACACACACATACACACAGACATCACTCCAAAAACCACTGGATAATTCCACCAACAACTTAAATTTGAAAATGTTGACAAAAACAATATTTTCTCCATATACCATGGTATAGGGGGAGAAAGTAAAAATCATGCAAGGTTCTGAAGCGTTGTAATTGAAGGATTCTCGAAAGAATATCCTTAAATTTAGAGCGACAGTACACCCTCTCTTAACTGACCCCGAGGGGAAAATAGGCCTTGGTCTAACCTAAAGTGGGCAACTACACAAACCAGTGATATACGTCAAAATATATACTGTATATTATAATTGTATTATTTTTTACTGAGCCAAAAAAAAACTTTCAATACAAAAATAAGCTATTTAAATGTGCGAGGAATATGAGGAAGAGCTAACGATAAACTGGCGATAAATGACGTTCCAAAATATTTTTAATTTCCCTTGTGATTTATAACAATAAGGAACAGAAGTCTCTCAATTCCTAGGAAAGGTTGGTTAAACCAACCAGTTTTAGTTCAGGGTGGATAAACCGACCTCTCTTTTCTGGCATTTGTGCCAGGAAAGAGGCGGTTAATACAGGGCCGGTTAAGAGAAGGTCTACTCTTGTGGTTGGTAATACTACATCTTTAAACCCCAGTAGAAGCTGGCGTTCATCTTTTATTCATAAAAAGTCCATTTGACTTTAACCTCATAAGTTTTAGATGACACAATGTAAGACAAACTCTCTGCCGTTTCACCTTATGCATTTTTCCAGTTTTTGCTACAGTAACCATAATTTTTTCAGGTTCAACACCCGGAAGCTGGAAGAGTTGCCATTCCAGGAATCACATGTTTCCGGGACTCTCTGGCCTCACCTGGAGGACCACCAGTGGCTCTTCAATAAAATCTGTGCCGTTTCTGTCTACCAGGTGAGCGAAAGGTGATAATTTGTAATTTGAGTGACAGTTTACAAAGAGAAGCATATTTTAAAATTATACTTTTAAATTTGAATAAATCATGAGTACTTCTAGTGGGAGGCATTTTGTGTTGATCACTAAAACACTAGATTTGCTAGTTCATTTTCTTTTCAGAAAAAAGAGAATGATCATATCCATTTTGTTCAACATAGTAACTTGGGTTACTACTAGGGATGGGTAAAGTTGCGAATTTTCCGCAACGGTTGCAACAGTTTCAGCTGCAGGCACACAACGGTTCTAAACAACGGTTGCAGTGCAACTAGTTGTCGCGTCACCCGCTGCAGCGCTACGACCGCTCCGTCCTCCGTTGTGTACAACTGTTGCGGCCATCGAAGCGATAAAGTTTCAGTTGCAGAGTTGCAGGCAGTTGTCTGAGCAGGACAGTCGCTGCGCTGCGGCAACGACTGCATTGTATAGTTGTAGACTTCAAGTTGAGATCGCAACGATGTGTAACACTATTGTACTGTAAATTGTCATGGTTTTTGTGCTATTATTACCAGTTTTAATTATTTCCTCTTGGTTGGGCTTTTATTTAATTGGAACAATTAAACACAAAGATTTTTTTAAATACCGAATAATATTTTTATGAAGTATTTTATTACTAGTGTATATTAGTTTACAGCAAAATAATTGATTTAGTTATAGACAGAATTGTTTTTATGAAATAGGTAAATATTTTATTAGAATTTATGTAATGTATGTTAAATAAACTAACAATTTTTTTTGTGTATAAATATTGTACATTAGGCAACTTTAGTGTTATTTTTTTGTAATCTTTACTTATTCAGGAGGCAAGAGGATGTAAACAAAAGAATTGAGGGATTGTAGTTGTGTCTGAACGGTGCTGCTGTCTGGCGCGGAAAGTTGTGGTACTACGAATCGGTCAGCCGCCCCAGCCGGGCAGCGCCAGCACCACGCAACATTTCAGTTTCAGTTGCAGTTCCAGTTCAAGCAGTTCCGCCGACGACGACAACGACTACGCTGCAACTGCCATTTCGCAACCGTTGCGGCCTGCAATCGTCGAGTGAGTGAAACGGTTCTAAAACAACGGTTGCACGAATTTTTACCCATCCCTAGTTACTACTGGTAATTTATTTCCTGTTGTAAAAGTGGAAGAAAAACGTTATGCTAATGATAAAGAGAATTCATAAAAGAGTTACATTAGAATGAGCATTGGGAGTTTGAAAGAGTACAGATTTTATTGGGAAAAGCTATAAGAACAGATTGACTTGTGAACTAGATGAACATGGCACAAATTAGTGCCGAAAACAGGTTGTAGACAACAACGGATTTGAACTGGAGACAATAAGGTAATTTAAAACCACACTATACAGATTGAACATTTTATCAGGTATCCAACTTTTTTGCTGTTAAACTCTATAAGCTATCATTCTGTCAAATATAATCCTAACCTAGGCCAAGCAACGCTCTAAACTCAGACCTAGTATAATAGCAATTGTTATTTTCCAGGTTCTGGAGGACTTATCATTAGAAGAAAAAACAGGGAATCATAAAGAAGACCTGCAGTGGTTGAGGAGTTTCCTGGAAGACAATGGGAGATCGTTGGCTTATGATGGAAGACAGTTTTATAGTCTTCTTAATGAAGTTACCTCTTCAGTGGGTCTTTACAACAAATGGAAGAGTATTATTAGTAAACCGCCAATTCTTTCCCTCATCGCTGTTTATAGAGAAGAAATCGCAGGCAAGTGTTTTTAATTTCTAAGATTTTGAGTTTTGAAACTAAGCTGATTCAAACTACACAACCACTTCAATTTATGAACTTACTGAAGTAAAATTAATAAAAGTAAATAATGCTGAAAGTGGTACTACACTACAGTTGTTAAATTTTTTATATGTATTGAAACCTTGTTACAGATGAAGGAAAGGAAATTTTAGACACTCAAAAATGTCTTGATATGATCATCCGGTTACCAAAAAATCCCAACTTCATAGTTACCATAGCAACTGAAAAGGAGGAAATATCAGTTTGGGATGTTCAAACGTAAGTCTCATTTAGTAGTCGATTTTTTAATCCTTTGACAAATAACGTATTTTTACGGAAAATGAGTATGGACGTTCTGGACCATCCAGAATCAAACCGTCAAAAAATAATAAACACTTGCTGGAATATTCTTGGGTATTTTATGTTTTACAGTTATGTAATACAAATGAGATAAGAACATCAATAACAAAATAACTCAATATTAAACATATGGATAGGTTATAAGACATTTAATTATTATGAGAAGAGCCAGGGACGCGACCACAAATAGAGGTTTTGGCATGGCCTATTTGTACTGTGAAATGCCACTGCCTGCCGTGCTAGCGTCATAACTTGAACCTTATCTGCGGTCATTACACTTACAAGCTTTGTTACAGTGCTTTTTTAGTCTTTTTTTGTAGTATTTTACATTCCCAATGTGAAAATTAAATAGAAACATTGGCATTGAAAACATTGACTACCAAGAAATAATGAAATCAGGACAACGATATTCTCAATTAATTGCATTTTGATAGGCCTACTGCTTTTTTACTGTTTTAAGTTATAAACTTACATAAAGTCAAAGTCAAAAGTCAAAATTTATTTTTTCACAATTATATAAAAATTTACATAGGAATAGTGTCAAATGAAAAACATTAATTCTCTTAAAACTAAAATTACAATTATTTCGGCTAAATAAATAATAAATCGGCTTATTTCGGCCGAATAATAATTATTTCGGCTAAATAAATTTTAAATAATTATTTAAAATTATTTCGGCTAAGAATAATTTTTTTATGACATATCTTTGTCATGACTAGCCCCAATATGTTATTTTACCTATTTCTACAAAGGGAGGTGGAAAAACTCCTCTAGTGAATATACGGCTGGTCCATATATTAATAAAGCTTTAGTACAAATACAACAAATTTTTTCTTACTCTTTTGGGCCACGTAGTTAGCACAGGACATTTGAACGTTCAGTACACAAAATAATTTTTGTTGGTTACAACTGATACTTTTTGGAGAAAGTTTTTGTATACGGACCACAATAATCAGCCATCGATGTTTAAAGCTGTTTGTTTACCACCTGTTAACATGCTACATGTTTATTATTCTGAAAATTATTGTTATTTCCAGGTGCAATAGGGTCAGAACACTGAAAGGTGTTCCGCAACCAATCAATCTGGAAATGATTGATGATTACCGTTGTGTGGTGCTGTGCAAACGAGAACTCAGGACGTATAACTTGAACACTGGCACTCTTTTGACCAAACTGAAAGGTGAGAATTTTACATTGATAAGTTACCCTTTTCTGAATTAATTGTGTCATTTTCCGTTACATTTTAACTCATTTACTTACCCTAACTGAATTTCAACTGAATGAAGTGCATTCGTTGAAGTTGAAGTCTTCGCACCTCCAGCTGATGATTTGTATTAGTGATGATATTAGAAATATAGTATTTTATATTGATGACTTTCTACTTTACAACTAAGTTTTGATGCTTAAAAAGACACTTTGGGATTGGCAATCGATTGTAAAAACACACAAGTCTAAAACATTTCACTAAAAACTTCATAGTAATCAAATGCAAATGTCATTGCACATAAGCCCTTGCTTTGCCCTTTGCAGGAGTTATGAACCAGAAGATGCCATATTTCGGTTTGCATGACAGCAACCATTTGGTGGCGCTGTCACGCAACCGGATGTACGTGAACCTCATGAACCTCGAGACCGGAGATCTGGTGACGACGTTCAAAGCCGGCGAGGATCGGTTCCTGAACTCACTGCTCGTGTCGGGGGATGGCAGGTGAATCATATACAGAAGGAAAGATTATAAAGTTACTCTTAATATCCACCCATATCATTAGGTTAGAAAGATATTTTTGAACACATTTGGCTTTTATAGACTTGCTTGTTTCTTAAATGTTAATCCAAATAATTTTATTTATCGATTTAACACAAATTTCTTGCTTGGATTTAATGATGTACTGTGATTTTGTGAAGGAGAAACATATCGGGTATCAAAAAAGTCCTAGAGTGATGAAGTATTTCTTTACTGTCAAATTTAGATAATGGAATATTGTTCTAATGTTTTATGAAAAAAAAACTTTTGGAAGGCAACACATGTTTTATTTTAGACTTCTAGGGGATGACCCGCTAAGGATGTCTTGAAAATCTTAAATGCTGGCATAGGTTGATATGTACATCAAATTAAATGTATCTATTACAAAAAAAGAAAAAAACCACTAACCCGACATTGATGACTGAAAAGATGACAAAGACAGAAATGACAGAAATAACTTTTCCATTAAAATAATATTGCCGAAATATAAAAATGTGATAACTTCTGACATATTCAAACTTTGAAGTTAAGTTTTTGTCATATATTGCTTTTAATTCAAAGACCTTTTAAATCGTATACTATAGTACAAGGAGTGTCTGTGTTGATGATTTCCATAAATCGCAAAATCTTTCAGGTAGATTTTCTTAAACTTTACATTTGAGAATATTTTGGTCCAAAAATAAGTTTAGAAGTACCTTAAATCCCAGTAAACGATTGTTTTTTGTCTAAGTCCAAGTTTAAAAAATTTAATGTTTTTATATTGGTTGTATGGGTTAGCATCAAGGCAACGAAGAAATAACAACGAAAGGTAAGTAAAAATAAAAGAAGGCTACTTTTAAGCATTGGTTTTGAAACAGCTGTCACTTGTGGAGAGGTATAGTGGGGGTAAACTTCAGAGCCTGATTACCGTGATACTGTAATAAAAGTGAATTAAAATCATTGAGCAAGGCTTTGTTAACCCGGTACTGCTGTATGATGTGACAAAATCCAATGTAGTTTTCTCCACAATTTCCTCTGAGGCACTTCCCCTCAGTAACTCAAAAGAAATTTCATTGGCCTTTGACATAAAATAAACGCTTTTGAAGATTTTTTAAATTGCAAGCAATATGCCTCAATCCCCTTCTGGAAAGGTCCCATACGTAGGAAGCGGGTGTCAAATAGTCCAATGACTGATGTCTTGAAGTCTTTACTCATTGGTTATTTTAATATCACAAGACATCTCCTTTTAACCTCCCCCATCTCAAACCTCCTTACCATTCTGACATCTTCCTGCGCAGAGTGCTGGTTTGCGGTGACGAGACCCAAAAACCATTTCCGCTGCTGGTGTGGAACCTGGCGTCTCGGAAGCTGTTGTACGATTTGCGCATCCCACATCACGACTTCATCACCACATTAGCGGCCATCACTTACGAGGGACATTACGTCTGCTGTGTGGCCAAGGTACTTACGATCACACTTTCCAGTGAAATAATGTCTGTAGTATGCCTCATAACTGTTAAATATTACCAGATGCTGTTTACACACTAATAAAACTTCCATTGATATTACAAATCATGTATCCTGTTTAAATAATAAATATTACTGTATAGGCCTAGAGTAAAAGCCCTCTAGTCCAGCCTCAGACGGTTCGGCCGCCAGATAATTGGGCCACAGTATTCCAGAAATCAAATATGCGGCTGCAAATGTATCTATTGACAATGTTTTATTTATTTTGGTTATATATTTTGTGTATCACTCACCTTAGTTGAATTATGAAGATGGATTGTGCTTGTCAATTTGACGTAAAATACAAGATAGAAAAACACACTTATAATTACAACCATTAATTTTAAAATCTGACATTTTAACGTTAGTAGGTATGGACAAGCAGCCTTTTCAAGGTCCTTAGATTTTATATCGCTTTTATAGACAATTTTTGTGACTGACTAACTACAACTGATTCAATTACAAAATGCAATTCAGTACTAAATTGTAAATAAATTGTTTTTCTAAATTCAGTTCTTAATCTTTAACTGGCCAAAAATTACTACCAGTAACAGCTTGTGGAAATTACTTATAAGAAATGATATTTGCGCTATAAGTTTTCCTAGTTGACATTTTGCTATGTTTTAATTCTGTGGTTGTAGGAGGTGGATGAACCGAGTCCCAATTTCATTGTCGTGTACGATCTCCAGTCCGGAACTCTGTTCAAGAAGTGGAAGCCCTCCGTGAACACCGTGTCGCTGGACATCTCGAGCAAGGACGGCTGCGTTCTCAGCGGACTGGAGGACGGCAGGATATTGGTGTGGGACTTGATCACAGGTAAAGTGGCAACTCATGTCCAGATCATATAAGTATGTCCAGTTGTACTCAACCTAACCTAGACCAAATTTCTGACTTCAATCTGACTTTTTTAACTTCAAAAATCATTGAAGGTGATCCATTGAAGTTGAAGTTTTGTAAAATTCTGTGTATAATTTTTTTAATAATTTTTGAGAAACATCAATTTGTTATTAGTTTTTCATAAAATAATAATGTAAATTGATGACTCAATCCAATGCTTATTCAATGTCGGTCGCGCAGGCAACTGCCGGTGGCGACTGAGTGGCCACACTGCGCCAGTTACGAGTCTTCGCCTGGATCCCTGCGGCGGCTGCTTCCTCTCTCTCGACTCTGAGTGTCGAGATCGCTCCCTACGCCTGTGGAACCTAGTAGCAGGTTAGTTGCAATAAGATTCCTTTTTAGTATAGTATAAATTAACTTTCCAACGTTAAATTTTTCTTTGAATTGTTTCAGTAACTGTGATTGTGTTACTAATGTATACAAAATCAAGTAAGTAGGGACATTCTTATGGGGAAGTTAAAATGTCATAGATGGCACCATTAAGATGTAATTTTTATATAAGGATTTTATGCTGATTGGTCGAATAGAAAACAGATGGCTAGAATAATTTTGCAAAAGATTTTCATTGTTTTGTGACACAGATCATAGGAACGAATATCAGTGAATTTACACAGAGTCTTAGATGTTTTAATTTCTTTTTAAGACTTTTATGGCTTAGCTTGGTACAAAAATCCAAAAATGTGTTTCCCATTTTGTTCTTAAGTGAAATGACTAAAACTATATATTAGTTGACACTATTAGTTGATCTGGACATATGAACCTATTTTTCCATAGCTATTACCATTATTATTATTATTATTATTATTATTTCATTATGTGTATTCTTTTGTTATTCCAGTTTTTGTTGTGAGTTATGTGTATTTCCCAATGTATCGTGTCTTGTATTGCAGGGGAGCTGAACGCTGTGTGGACGCCGAAACGGCCGATCACGGCATGCGAAGTGACGGCTGGCGGTAAGCGAGTGGTGCTCGCGATGGAAGGCTCCCGAACGCTTACGACGCTCCAGCTGTCGTCTGAGGCCCCGGGCCCTGAGCCCCCGCCTGTGTACGGACTAACAGACAATACGGGGCTCACGTTTGACCTGACGGAGAGGTGACAGACTTTCCCCGCCTCTCGCGCGGCTCCCCCTCGCCCCAGCTGGTCTCGGGCGTCGGGGCGCTAACTGCCGTTTATGTTCATTTCCTTTCACTGTTAGTTGTTGGTACGTTAAATTAACACCTTGTTGTTTGTGAATTCTGGCGCTCGCTTGCTGGTTAACTTGGGTTTAAGAAGCAAACTAGTTTTTGGGTGCTTAATTTTTTTACCCTCTCCCATACATAATCGTGCTGTAATAAAAGACACCTTTATTATTGCAATACCAAAAATTTATGGATTTGATGGAAACTCCGGAAATCAGTATCTGTAAATTTCATCAGTCTACTTATTTTTTCAGAAATTAAGGTACTCTCAGTATGAGTACCATAAAAAAATTAATTCAAGCCATCTGTTGGGGTCCACACAAATTTATAAAAGCTAGTTTAAAAGTCTACTCTTGTATTTTGTCTATTTTGTTGACTCGACACAAGTTACAATATTTCTACAATAAATAAAGTAATTTTATTGTACACGTTTTAAGGTCTAACAAAGAAATTCATGCAGTGGTAGACTGTTCAATGATTAAGCCCATGTTTCAGTGCTAGTATTGGGTAATTTTCTCTCTATTGTTTCAGCTCATAATGTTTTTACTATAAAAATTCTCAAAATGTGTTTTCATCAAATAAGCAAAGATTTTTACTTTTTCAGACTGCCGAGTAGGCTTATCTATGAGTAGCTCAATATTTTGTTGATCATAATTGAACTGTGAGGTATTTAAAAAATTTGCACCCAACAATTTACTGCAACATGTTACGACGAAAAATTTATATTAGCTTGACTTGTTGTTTTTTTTATGTCAAGAAAACAAAATTGTATATTCAGAATTTACAATTAAATTTATTATTGATTGTTTTTAATTTTTCAGGAGTCAATTCCATACACAAAAAATTAAAACTTTATTAATTTATAAACTGCCACAAAAGGCAACAAGGTGTTATGACCTGTAAAAACCCTTAAATTATTGCTAGTTAAGTATCATTCTGTATGTGTGACTCTTCATATGACCTAAACCACTGACTTGGACCATTGTTGTCGTATAAACATATATATTCCACAACTAACATACAAATACTAATTATATAAATATTATACATAATAAAGTGTACTCGTCGGGGTTTTCATCTGGAATGAAAACCACCGCAAATGTTATTTGTGCCACGTTGTTGTTATTTTTGATTGTGTAGATTTATTTTATGGATTTTATATTGTGCTACGCACACTAGTTATTTAAGAGTATAGATTATGTACTATTAAATTTCACCCTGAACTGTTTTTGTTTTTATTCTGTTACAAGAACTCAAATGTTGTGTCTGAATTGTTTATCAGTATTAGTTTTTACTCCACATTGTAACAGGCGCTCAGAAAATAATAATAATAATAATAATAACTGATGAAAATGCTTCCTTATTGTTAGTTTAGTACCTACTATTAATATTTTAGTTGCTTTGCTTATTATGTTACTCAATAGTGTTGAAATTGGCTCTTTAAATCTTTTACTGAGTGATGACATCAATCACTGTTTGTATTTTAAGATACAGGGTACTGGCACTAAAGTCAGAGTCAGAATAGGTGGCTTAAGGTCAATCTAGTATAATTAATGGTCGTGTTCACGATCATCCAGCACTACCGGGATTTATCAATCACGTGATACATCCCGATGGATCCTAATGACGTAATTTTGATGTTGTCTTAAGAATCCACCGGGATTTTAAGGTTAACATTCACGGCCATATGTTACTAATCTAAAAAAAAACCATGGTCGCACATGTGGTCGACATGTGGTCGCAGCATATGTTATTTTACCAGAGGATTGTGAATCTGACCAATATAACATGCATCTAAATGACAAAAAATATTGGCAGTGGAATAATTATCGTAATTATAAATTTGGTGACCAAAATATAACAAAATCTGACAGGAGCAAAAACATTCATTCAATTTTAGGACAAACAAAACACTGAAATGGGTATGATGAAAATATTGTTGTTGAAAACATGTTTTTTCTCATTGCCGCTTTTATATGTTATATCATTGACTATGTAGTCAATGCTTATATTTTCCTAATAGGCCGATTTAGACCAAGGACTATGATTTCTTTCAAAAACTTATTTTTCATAGATCGATATAGGTTTATTAACAAACAAAATGAAGCATTAACAAATGGGTGGCTTAATGTTTACTTCCATGTTACTCAGTGTTGGGGAGTAGCGCGCTACTGTAGCGTCGCTACTTTTTTAGTAGCGTCAGTGTAGCTCTGCTACTTTTGAAAATAAGTAGCTTGTAGCTGTAGCGAGCTACATTTTTAGAGTAGTTGTAGCGGATTATTTAGCTACTTTACTTACTACTTTGGTTTCAATAAAACATAATAATTGTGTTTACGTGTTAACATTTCATCATTCATGGCTTCCAAATAAACACGAGAGAAGGTTAGTCAGCTGTTAGCTGTTATGTTTTTCGCTCGCTGGAATTGAAGATTACTTTCAATCCATTGCCACCACCAGACGCTCCAATTGAGTACCATGACCACAAAATGACAATCAATCACAAGTCTTGGGCCTGCCGCACACTACATCGAACGCAACACGACACGACACGACGATTTCTGTTTTGTCGGATGCACGAAAAAAACGCCGTCCGACACAACAAAACACGACGGCTTCCGACGACCGTTTCTGGCGAGGGAGAGGGTGGAAGGAAGTCACGTGATTGCGCAGAGTGGATTCTCTGATTTTGTCTGATAGTGTTTTGTCATAAAACGAAATTTTCAGTACCTTCGCCAGACGAGGAAAAAACGCCTTAAGGCGTTTTATTGTCGTGTCGTGTTTTGTTCGATGTAGTATGCGTCAGCTCCATTTAAACTCATACAAACTGAGCCGTATAAAACGCCTTCCGTCAAAATGTCTTGTCGTGTCGTGTCGCGTTCGATGTAGTGTGCGGCAGGCCTTGGAGTCTTGTTCTCTTTTGTGTTAGCTGACCACTAGATGCGCTAGTAGTATTCTTCTACTATGCACCTATATTATAGAATAGAAACTAAACTGCTGTAATATGCTTGCGCACCGCCAGGATCGCTCAGGTCAGGAATTAAGGAAAGGAATGTTTACAATTATGAGAAACGACGCGACTTCAACGAATTCAAATAAGTAGCCAATTGTTACTACTGGCCTAACGACTCAACAACATAACCTCAACCACCTTGACTGATGTTAGATGTTAATGTGAACGTTTACCGTACTTCCCGAACTCTGTAAATTTGTACTTAATACTTTACAGAGTTCTTCATACTTATATTCTGTTTCTGTAGTATCTAATCTAACAATCGACATAATGGCAATTAGTAGGCCTAAAAAAGCGAGATTAGCGACAAAACTGAAGAAGCTAGTCCTTCTTGTGTGCATACGCCATAACCCTACCGTGGCCGTGGCCGGTCTAAGAAAAATGTTATAAACTTGTGCAGATAACTTAATAAATATTGTTGTTTACGTCTTTGATGTAAGTCTTTTTATTCGGCAATTTATATTTTCATACATCTATTCTGTTTACATTATCTAGAGTTACAAATTATTATATTAAAATGGAAATATGTCTAAACACAATACTAATAAAAGGTATAGGCCTCTATTAAAAAACTTGATTTTACTTTTAAGTGGAAAAATTGGGTGGTCATACATCACAAGAGAATAACAGGAGCAGATTGCGAAAGTAGCTTAAATTGTAGCGAGCTACTTTTTAATTGTAGCTGTAGCTGTAGCTAGCTACTTTTTTGAAACTGTAGCTGTAGCTGTAGCTAAGCTACTTTTTTGTAAAAGTAGCAGTAGCTGTAGCTAGCTACTTTTAAAAAGTAGCTTCCCCAACAATGATGTTACTATAAAAAACTACTGGAAACGATACTTACAAAAAATATACGTCGCAGAACAAGAAATTTCATTTGGTGTAGCACGTACAACATACAAATGCATTCACAATTATAGAAACAACTATTACGGGTAGTAGCACAGGCAAAACTCACAAGGTGCCAGGTGATTTACTGATTTTTGGCTGAATTGGGTGGCAGTAGTGCAATCACATGATAAATGCATTCACCCCAACTAGCCCCCCTCCCTCCCTGCAGGGCCATGGAAACTACGCAACAGTCAATAGTCACAGCCAAGACAGTGGCAATGGCAATGCGTACCTTTTTATGCAACCACTCTAGGCCAACTACACACCAGGCTAGAATGCCCTCCCACTACAGGGCTTGTAACAGGTTATTATTTTTTTTTCTCTTGGTTATTTTTTGTTACTTTTTTAGAATTTGGGTTTTTTTTAGGGCAGTTAGGTTTTTATTGCTCGATTTGGATGAAGCTCATAAAAACTAAATATATGAGGCGGAAAGAAAAAAGGGACCTGTTCGCGGCAATTTTCGAAATTGAGTTATTCATATTTTTTAATTCCTCATTTAATTCCTAACAATTTGGCCTGAGTCCCGCGAGTCTATGATTTTTTTTGTTAAAAATATAGGACTTTGAAATTACATGAGAAAGAAGAGCCATTTTGAGAAAAATCAATTTGAATATTCAAATTAGCGTAAAACATTTATTTTTCATATTTAAGAAATGATTTTGGTATAAAAATAAAGCTCTAAATGTCTTCTTTAATGTGAACCCCTATTTTTGTCTTAACTCACAGTAGTTTCCAAGAAAATAGTTTTTATCAAAGCATGTCATAAAAAATTATAGTTCAGAAAACCAGAAAAGGGACCTCTTCGCGGTCTTATGTTATTTCTCCATAATGAATTGCAAATCTGCCAAAAGCGGTCTCTTGACAATAAACTTGTAGTAATTCAAGTTCCTTTTCTCAAGCTTAACTTTGACTACTTTAATCATCATTTTGAATGTTTTATTCCATTACAAATGTTTTATAATCTATTTCAACCAGTAAAGGACAAAATGGAGCATATTAAAATGCAAACAACCAAAAATTGATATTTTTAGACCTCAATCGATAAAACTGTCCATGCTGCAATTTTTACTTCACCGCGAAGAGGTCCCTTTTTCCTTTCTCCCTCACATTTTTAGAAAAATGTTGCAGTTCTATGTAGTCTCGAACGCAACCCACACTAGAGCATACTATTTTATCATTTTTCTTCTTGATATTATTGATAAGCTGTTTAAATACTTCATAATCCACTCCTGTGGTTGGTTTACCATCATCATGATCTTTAGTAATGAGGATGTAGATTTTTGCATCATTTTGTAGATTCTGATATGTCAACCTAGTACAAAAAAGTCATAAATCTTCGGTCTGCCATATTGTTTATGGAACCCTACCGCAACACTTGCAGTCAAGTTTCTTTCATGTTGTAAGTCCCCTGAAATCGTATGAGCTTAGTACCTCACTATGAGCTGAGATAGTTTGAGTAGCAGAGCATGAGGTCTGGGTTCATCTTATTGATATCAATTACCTCTCACATGTTGGCCCCTATCATGATCAGTGAGCCCTGAATGCTTGATAGGGGGTGCTGGAGTGCTCCACCTGTGGATCTGACATGACCAGTGGAATGTTCATTTTCCCTGATTGGACGGATAAAATCAAAGATCCCGACCCCGGTGGCTGCCAGAACTTGCAACCATCAAGATACTTTAAAATGTATCTTTAGGGCGGATTTGATAATCTAACTCTTGATAGTATAAAAATATTACCATTATTTTCAGTTGTTTTGTTGACTCCAATATTTTTACTTTGAATTTTATTGGGCAAAGTCATCGTTTCATTATGAGAACAATGTAATATTAGTATCATGTTAACAGTATCACAGACCTGCAATAAACTTTCAATTGCAAGTGTAACATAAATCCCACAATCATATGTGTGTTAATTTGGTTTGAACAGTTCAGCACTTTCAGTTCAGTTAATCATTTATAATCTGAATAAAAATTAATTGCCTTCATAATATGATGATTTAATTTCATTCTGGGCTTAGAGGACTCCTAAAATTAAAGTTTTTACTTTTAATGGCTTCCTGTTAGGATAGGATTGTAAATTTTCAATCAAGATAGGAATTCTTTTGATTAATTTCAAATTGGTAGTTTCAAAGTTCTAATTAGCCTTAAAGTTGAAGGCTAGTTTCTCAAAACATTAGTGGTCATCATATTACTTGAGTAATAGTTGTACTTAAATTAAGCTTATTAATTTATTTTCTAAAGTATTTACCAGTTGAAAAGCCAATTCATTCAAAGAAGTATCAATATTTTAGCCAATAGTCAATTTTGTTAATAACACACCTTGCATTTTTCTTTATTTTTTTATTGTAGACCTATACAAAAATTATACAACAGTTTTTCTGCTGCTGGTAGATCTGTGTTGATGAATGTTGCTCTCGACTCTCCCAGAGAGCCCCAGGATTGACGCAGCCCGTTTCAACGCCTCCCCAGGACTCCCTGGGGGGCCGGGCATCGATGGTGTTCTTGATCCATGAGAATTTCTATGACGGTTTGTGACTCCAGAGTTGTAACGGCTCTCGACTCTCCCAGAGAGCCCCAGGATTGACGCAGCCCGTTTCAACGCCTCCCCAGGACTCCCTGGGGGGCCGGGCATCGATGGTGTTCTTGATCTATGAGAATTTCCATGACGGTTTGTGACTCCAGAGTTGTAACGGCTCTCGACTCTCCCAGAGAGCCCCAGGATTGACGCAGCCCGTTTCAACGCCTCCCCAGGACTCCCTGGGGGGCCGGGCATCGATGGTGTTCTTGATCTATGAGAATTTCCATGACGGTTTGTGACTCCAGAGGTGTAACGGCTCTCGACTCTCCCAGAGAGCAACAGGATTGACGCAGCCCGTTTCAACGCCTCCCCAGGACTCCCTGGGGGGCCGGGCATCGATGGTGTTCTTGATCTATGAGAATTTCCATGACGGTTTGTGACTCCAGAGTTGTAACGGCTCTCGACTCTCCCAGAGAGCCCCAGGATTGACGCAGCCCGTTTCAACGCCTCCCCAGGACTCCCTGGGGGGCCGGGCATCGATGGTGTTCTTGATCTATGAGAATTTCCATGACGGTTTGTGACTCCAGAGTTGTAACGGCTCTCGACTCTCCCAGAGAGCAACAGGATTGACGCAGCCCGTTTCAACGCCTCCCCAGGACTCCCTGGGGGGCCGGGCATCGATGGTGTTCTTGATCTATGAGAATTTCCATGACGGTTTGTGACTCCAGAGTTGTAACGGCTCTCGACTCTCCCAGAGAGCCCCAGGATTGACGCAGCCCGTTTCAAGGCCTCCCCAGGACTCCCTGGGGGGCCGGGCATCGATGGTGTTCTTGATCTATGAGAATTTCCATGACGGTTTGTGACTCCAGAGTTGTAACGGCTCTCGACTCTCCCAGAGAGCCCCAGGATTGACGCAGCCCGTTTCAACGCCTCCCCAGGACTCCCTGGGGGCCGGGCAAGACTGGTGGTATGTACTGATTTGGATGCATATTTGTAATTTCATAATATTTCGGTGTTCCTACCAGCAGCAGAATTTTAGTTAGTCATTCTGCACTTCGTAATTTATATTCAGGTAAAACCCAATCTCCACTCCAATATATAAACAATAGTTAAAATACTGTGATTTGTAAAATCTTATCAGTGTATTTGCTCAAAATTTGAGAGCATTACAAATTCTTTGCATGATAATCAATATTTTCTAAATTTTTAATTTTGTTAATTCCAAAGTTTTTAGATCAGTTACCAAGGTGACAAATTTAAATGTTGTTAACCTTGTGAAATAATTAATTGTCAGTAAAATCTCCTTTTCTCTCATGCAATGAGCAACATCATGAAAATATGAAACCGGTATCCTTGGGAATAATATGGTGACTTGCAGAGCGTGTGGGGCGGAGTCCTGATGTATTTTAAAAATAAAAATAAAAAATGCCCCCGTCACAGCAGACCTGTCTACTCAGCGAATTTCCAATGGATACTTTAGTGTAAATAAATTTTTTTTTTTTTTATAATCCAATTAATATTTTATGACATTATATTTTCAATTTACTGTTGTTTAAATATTACAATAAATTTTTTCAGTAAGAAAGCTGAAGTGAATAGTACGGTAAAATTAGAGTGTTAGATTGGCAACGGATGTGCATCCACAAAATTTGATAAGAACTTCTTTTAAGCACTATAATTAATTAAAGATCCGATAAGTCCCCATAAAATAAAGTTGTTTTGCACCTATAAAATAACTTTTCAAAATGGCAGTATTTGGCTATGGGATAAATTTTGAAAAAAGCTCTTTATTTTTCTTTTTTACCTGCTCAATGTATTGTTGTGGGACCACCACCGATAATTGTTAGATGAACTTCATTTTGACCTGTAGTTAATTTTTGGCCGCCATCTTGGATGCGCCATAGTGGATAATAGTATTTTTTTCTAATACAAAGATGGTGTTATGACACATCGTCAAAATACATTTTTACGCTGATTACAATGCTGCAAACGGTTTTAAAAAATCTTGGTTAGTTTTGAAGATACACTTAAATAAAAATTCATCCCTATACATTTCTTATACAGTAGACTGCCTCTTAACCGGCCATCTCAGGACCAGGCCTCGGCCGGTTAATGATTTGGCCGGTTAAACCGATGTACATTTAAAAATTCCAACCTACAATTTCATATGGCCTAAATGCAATTATGGCTTGAAAAAAAAATATATAAATATATTACTGTATATAATTTATAACTAACATCCGACACCGATGAAATCAGTGACCAAAAAAACTAATAATAATTCGTTTCCTATATTATCTATTGGATAGTAGGTCCAAACACATTCACTTCCAGTGGCATACACTTCCGTCCAGGACAGCACATTTTATATATGGTTTGAGAACATCATGATATAATGTGGAATTGAATGATACATTAGATAAGACATTACATTAGAAAACAAAGATTCCCGCAAACATGGCCGGTTAAAGCAATGTTGAGATAAAAAATGGCCAGTTAATAAGACAATGTTTTTGTGCCAGGGTAGGCCGGTTAAAGCGAAGAGGCTGAGGGGGTGTTCTCTCAGGTTTCCAAAAAAAAAAAAAAAAAAATTTGGGAAATTTGAGTTTGATATGAAATTTGAAATTTTTTTTATTTTTTATTTTTTTTTTTTGTGAGATGTACTATTAGATATGTAGGTAGGTTAATATAAGAGTATAATGCATAACCCACTACTTGCATGCTTCAGAACTAGTAGTGAGTCATATGTTTTAGCGAATTTCCCTATAGGGAATACGCTATTACGGTAGTAGCCATGGTAAGACCTAAGCCCGGGACCATGTTACTTTTTCATTTTGAGGTCACTAGAAGCCAAAAACACCGTTCGTTCATTTTCATATATATGTATATATATATATATCTATCTATATATCTATCTATATATCTATCTATATATCTATGTGTCCGTGGTACTGATAACTTTTGAAAGGGACCTCCGATTTTGATGAAATTTGGCATGAAGGTGTAAGACCAGGTCTATTTTCATGAGTTCGCGAACCAGCATGGTCGGGTTATGGGAACGGGTATTTATGGGGTTTCAAAGGGGTCAAAAAAGGGTTTTCGGCATTTTTGGACTTCAATTTTTAAAATTCATCAATTTTAACTGAAACCATTTAAAAGAGCTTAAAAAAACAAACAATTTAGTATTTTGAATTTTTAACTTGGCTTTACAGGTTACGTAGAAAAGCCAAAAATAGGTTTTCCATGTTAATCTTATGGGAAATCAATAAAACCCAGTATCTCGCACATTTATTGGAATAACTTGATAAAATTTGGTATGTACATTCACTTGGGAGGGTTTAACTGATATTTTCTTACAACACCCATATGGCGGCAAACCTAGGTACTAACCCCTATGGGGTTTATGGGGAAAATGAAAAGAACACCATAACTTGATAATATTTGGTATGTACATTCACTAAGTAGGGTTTAACTGATATTTGCTTACAACACCCATATGGCGGCAAACCTACATACTCACCCCCATGGGGTTTATGGGGAAAATTAAAAAGTGCCGAATATTGATACAGTTTGATATTTACCTTATGTGGCTATTACATTTCCTAACAAAACTAACATTTTCTAACAACATACCATATCACCAAACCTACATACTCATTCCTATGGTGTTTATGGGGAAAATACAAAATCTCAAGATTCTTTGGAAATTCGCTGAGTACGCAGGTCTGCTGCGACGGGGGTATTATCTCTAAAATGAGTCATCCCAAGATACCGGAATGACTAATTCAACGTGACTCATCTCATGAAATAAAAGAAAGAATTTGCTCATATGTTGGTCGATTTAATTTTATATTAATGTTTAACCTTATTATATTATATAGGTTTACTTGAGATTACAGTTAAGATTCCACCTCTATTAGTGGTTTGAAAGTTCAATCAAAAATTTTCAATAAAATAATAGAAATATTAATCTACTAATAGCTTCTTTTTTAGTCATTTTAACTTATGTTCCGGTGATATAAACAGGAAAAGTACATCTTATATATCATATTTTTAGTTTACCAGAGGTTTGTGAATGCTCATATTGCATGTACATAACAGTAAGGAGTATTAAAATGTTGGAAATAACATTGACATGTCATTGGACTCTATATATACCTTCATAAATGGGAAACTAGGTATAACTCGATAAATGTTGATCATATTCTTAATTTAATATCACCTACAGGGCGATAAGTTAATGTAAGGGGGGGGGGAGGTTAAGTAGGAAGAGTATTATAACTGATTCAATTAAAAGTTTATCATAATGCTAAAGTTGTTTACATGTTTAGTAAAACCTTAAGGTAGAAATTAATAAGTATTCTTAAAGTGATTCAGTGTCGACATGCCATCTTGAGTGAGATCCGATAGTCGGTAAACTGGATAGGATATTTGGAAATGTCCCTAAAATCTATACATAGGAGAAGGTGTCAGGTTTTATATTGAAAACATATTCAATTGTATCCAAATTATCAAGGATTTAAGAAAGAAGTTGAGTTTTCAATGAATTTATAAGCGAATCGGTCAGAAATGTCGCTAAAACGGTGAATTTTTGCAGATATTTCCATTTATTGAAATTCCCATTGACTATTAACATTTTACCCATTATATATAACAAGTCCAACGATTATACATTTAAATCGTCAAGATATAATAAGTATGTAAGGTTAACACAGTAAATTCATTGAAAAAACCCGGAAACTTAACATTATTTTTCTTGCGGTATCGGTATTTCCGGTAATGTCCACAAATATATCAAGAGTGATACAATCTTGAAATATCACATGTAAACACCTTCTAGGTATCTATATGCAACTGTATGAGTATATTTTGATAGGTTTTACTCAGTTATTCATGACATTACAACCTAGAATACGTTTCCCTAAAATACGCTGGAAATCGTTCTATGAATCTCATATTTTACTGATTTTAGCGAATTTCCCTATAGGGAATACGCTATTACGGTAGTAGCCATGGTAAGACCTAAGCCCGGGACCACTTTACTTTTTCATTTTGAGGTCCCCAGAAGCCAAAAACACCATTCGTTCATTTTCATATATATGTATATATATATATCTATATATATATATATATATATCTATATATATATATATATCTATATATCTATGTGTCCGTGGTACTGATAACTTTTGAAGGGGACCTCCGATTTTGATAAAATTTGGTATGGAGGTGTAAGACCAGGTCTATTTTCATGAGTTCGCGAACCAGCATTGTTGGGTTATGGGAACGGGGTTTTATGGGGTTTCAAAGGGGTAAAAAATGGGTTTTTGCCATTTTTGGACCTTAATTTTTAAAATTCATCAATTTTAACTGAAACCATTTAAAAGAGCTTAAAAAAACAAACAATTTGGTATTTTAAATTTTTATCATAGCATAACTGGTTATGGGGCAAATCCAAAAATGTGTTTTCCATGTTATTCGTATGGCAAATCAAGAAAACCCTCTATCTTGCTTATTTATTGACATAACTTAATCAAATTTGGTATGTACATTATCTATATAAGGTTTAACTTATACTTGCTTACAAAACCCATATGGCGGCAAACCTACATACTCACCCCCATGGGGTTTATGGGGAAAATAAAAAATTGCCAGAGTTTGATACAATTTTGTGTTTACATTCACCAATTATTGTTAAACTTAGATTTTCTAACAACACCCAATGGCAGAAAACCTACATACTCGATCCTATGGTGTTTTTATGAGGAAAGTAAATAATCTGAAATTCCATTGGAAATTTGCTGAGTACGCAGGTCTGCTGCGACGGGGGTATTTAACATTTATATGCATTATAGAGTTGAAAAGTGATATGTTTCTAATCCTATACTATTAATAGTTTAGAAAAATTACCAGATTACAACTCAATGGCCACACATGCACTTTTTAAAAGTGAAAATACATGTCGGAAAGTCTTATAGCCGAGGATTTACAACAGGTATGAGTAAATCCTCATACCATATCAGGTAAAGTGTAAGTACAGTACACTCTCGTTCATCGGACTCGGCGACATCGGAACTCCGCTTCATCGGAACTGAAAATCTGGATATTATTAATTTTTGTTTTCTTACGAAATAAATAATTTTTCCGTTTTAGCGCCTTCAATTTCCATTCGTTCTATCCGCACAACAGTGAAGTATCACATTTTGCAACAAAAGTCATCAGGCGTTTTCCATAATCTGTACCCATCGATGTGATTTACGAGGCCGTGGCCGTTTCATATTTAAGAAACGATTTTGGTACCAAAAGAAAGCTCTAAATGTCCCCTTTAATGGGAACACAAAACTCTCTTAACACATTTTCTCTTAACTCACAGTAGTTTGCAAGAAAATAATGTTTTTATTGAAGCATGTCGTGAAAAGTGGATATTTCAGAAAAGGGACTTCTTTGAGGTCCTATGTTATTTCTCCATAACGAATTGCAAAACTGACAAAAACGACCTCTGGGCGCTATTTTCTGGTTTTTATTTATTGAAAGATGTTCTATATTTACAATAAACTCGTAGTAGTTCACCTCGTCACCGAAAGAATTTGTCAGAGTGCAGTTTTCAAAGTATAGCATAGCTTTTATATTGGCTTTGAAAAGGGACCTGTTCGCGGCAATGTTATTTCTCCATAAGCGCGAAGAGGTACCTTTTCTCAAGCTAGACATCGACTACTTTAATCATTATTTTGAATGTTTTATTCCATTACAAGTGTTTTGTAACGTATTTCAACTGGTAAAGGACGAAATGGAGCATATTTAAATGCAAACAACCGAAAATCGATATTTTTGACCTCAATTGATAAAACTGTCATTACTGTAATTTTTACTTAGCCGCGAAGAGGTCCCTTTTTCCTTTCTCCCTCACATATATATTGAAAAAGCAAATATTAGAAAAAGTAAGTAACAGATCGGGGAGGACTTTTTCCAATTTAAAAAAAAATTTTAATTATTATTGCTTCAGTCATAACTTGTCTAGTTCAAATTATCTTACATAATTTTTATTGCCTACATATTTTTAATATCCCGATAAAAAGCCAGTTTTTGGAATTTTTAGCCACATTTTAGGTTTATTCATGGTTATTTTTTGGTTATTTTTTTTATCAATTTGGTTATTTTTTTAACCCCAAGAACTGTTACAAGCCCTGCACTACTTGTTTTAAAATGTCAGAAATGAAAAAAAAATGTCTACAACACTCAAAAATATATTTACAATTTACACTTATACTGCAAAGAATACAGAAATAAATATATGAAAAGATGGATAATGACAATCGATTTCGACTGGACACATCGATCATCATCTGGCCCAAAGAGCGAATGACAGAATCCAACATGGCAGACAATAATACAGAGACAAATGGTGTCATAGTCTCATGACTTCCTTCTTCAATGCTATTGGCCAAAATTTAACCAATAGAGAATCAAAGTGTACGTAGATAAAAAAATCATTACAAAATGACCAAATAAAAATATGATGAACCAAAATAAAATAAAAATAAAAACATACAGAAATATTAAGATGATAAAACATAAAAGTGAATAAACTTGTGTCGGAACTTGTGTGGGGCGAAAATCTGTAGTAAGATTAGAAGTCAGGAGCATTTTCGCAATGTTACTACTTTGACAAGTGATGATGAAGGTAACAAGAAATACACCGTTTTCAACTACACGGGTGAAAGAACACAAAAGGTTGCAAACAAATTTAAGAAATATGGTGTGTCTGTAGCCTTTAGAACACAAAACATGATGAGCAAAACCTTGCACCCTAAAATAGAAAACTGTAACAGGTTTGATGGCTCTGGTGTGTACAATATTTGTTGTAATGATTGTGATAGTTTTGACGTAGGTCAAACTGTAAATTTTGTGAAACGGTATAAGAGCATGTTTAGGCTTGGTGTAATAACAAGGCCGATGGATCAAATGTTGCCAAGCATCTTCTGGAAAATTTTCACTCATTGGGGAACATTGAGGACAATTTATTGAGTGTATTGCAGAGTTGCAAGAAGCCTACCGGTGACCTAATGAGTGCATGGGAGGAGTTGTTTATTTTCAAATAAAAATATATCGATAGAGATAAATTGATCAATGAGCAGGTAAATTTTGACTCTGGTGGCACCTATCACAATATGTTCATTATGTTTTCGGTTACTAATGGGGTTTAGTGTAGTTTTGTGTTGTGTTGTGAAATTTATTGTATTATAATTTGTTTTGCATTTATTCACTTGTATGTTTTACTATCTTACTATGTCTATGTTTTATTTTAATTTAATTTTGATTCATCAAATTTTTTTAAGTCATTTTTTTATGATGTTTTATGTACGTACACTTTGATTCTCCATTGGTTCAATTTTGGCCAATAGCATTGAAGAAGGAAATCATGTGACTCTCTCTTTGGGCCGGTGTGTCCGGTCTAAATCGATTCTTACTATCCACCTTTTCATATTCTTTCTTTCTATTCTCACTATTCACCTTCTGTATTCTTTGCAGTATAAGTGTAAAATATATTATTGAGTGTTGTAGACATTTGTTTTTCAATTTCTGATTACAAACAACACGTTCATGCTATATCCCGTTCAAAATAAATGTGCGGTCGAAACGCAGATTTCAATTCCCCCATTTTCCCCGCCCCTCCCGTTGCCAAGCATCCAACCAATCAGAATCACTGAGAATTACTACAGCTGTTTAATATCTCATGTCACTTTATGCCAATGTTTTTGTTTTACGTAAACAAAAATTCAAATTTTGACGTTTGAGATGTAACAAGAAGCGCTTTCAACGTCAAGTAGTTGAAGTAACATGATCATTAGCGTTATTTTCTACTCAACATTTTAAGGGTGAAATAAAAATAACATCTGATTGTGAAGAAAATCAGGGAATTCAGGAAGGTTTTGAGGGAATTTTCCTTGTAACGGGAAATAAAATTCTGTCTTTCAACCGCACATTTATTTTGAACGGGGTATAATGAAAAAGCATTTAAAATGTCAAACTACTAGTTCGCCAGCTGATTCAAATAATAATTACCTGGAAATCTCCTAAAACAAACATTTACCCAACTCCTAATTAAATCCCCGAAAATTGGGTAAATTACCCACTTTTGGCAATACTGATCAGTTGGTACACCACTTCTGTGATGTCATCTCTCAGAGCTCTGCAGCCTGGTGTGTAGTTGGCCTTGTAATTCCTGCACACAAATTATGGTCACGTTTTTTTATGATTTTGTTGTGTTGACTGATGTCAATGTAGGTACTAAGCTTTCTATTTAACAGCGTGTAAAACTATTGATCTTTCCCAAAAAATTGTTGTACCTATAAACATAAAAATTAAATAATCAAGTATGGATTTATTTATTTTATTATATACTTTTTTTCTTGGCGGTGCTGGTACACCCCCCGGAGGCCTGCGCCCCTAGGCCTGGCCCTATTGCGAAATCCGAGCTTGATGAATTATTGAATGATTTACCAATGGGGGAACTTTATATAGAAAAAAAACGGTACAGCATGAGAAGCCTCAGACATTTTGTATCTTCAAGACTTACATTAAGTTACATCCTGGAATGAAGACAACACATATTGGGGATCCATTGCTGCGTCAACTATGAGTGGTCCCGAACACATGTGGAGTCAACCGATATTTCAGAAAGGTATTCCCTTCTGCCTAACTATGTGTATAGCAATTTCTTGTACACAACACAATTAATTTTTTTTTTTTAATCAGGCTATAGGTCATATTTTTAGAAAAATTGATTTGTTTTTTAATATTGTAATATTAATATTACAATGTATATAGTATTAAAATTGTATTTCTCAAAACTAACTAAATACCATACCGGTAACGGTTTTATATTTTGCCTGCTGAGAGACAGTTAGTCAGCTGATTAGATTTGTAAACATGTCAAAACATAGAATTCGATTTGATCTATTGATGAGACTGACCAGAAACAAACACAATAATGTTAACAAAAAAATTTAAAATGGTTTATTTCCAAGTGTTAGTAATAGTTTTAATTGTAATCACAAGAGGCAGCATTGGCTTCAGTAATTGTAATGAGAGTAAGGATTGTGGCTGGTGTGGTTTCTGCCGTCAAGCTAATAAAACAAATGCTTGTTTCTACCCTTACACAAACTTCACTTATAATGTGAACAAAATCTGCCACAGCAAAATGTTCTGTTCGACTGGACAGGCTTGTCGGAACCAAGCCGTTTGTAGTGACGGTTTTGGATACCAAATCCCAACGTGCATGTGTGATCCTAAGAAATATTATGGAGAATTTTGCCAATTTGAAACACCTAAAGGTCTTAAATATGCTCTATCCTCTGGATTTGGAGTTTTCTTTTCTCTTACCCCTCATCCAAAGCCTTATTCTTATGAAGCAAAATTTTCTTTTAGTCACCACGTTGAATTGAGAGCCGATATATATCAAATACTAATCCTGGTAACCACAACACATGTTGGGCAAGGAACCAAAATTTATATATCTACAAGCGAAGGATATGAGACCGTTCTTTGCCAAAATCAAGGATCATGTAGATTAAATAAAAAATTAGTAGCAGATTTAAATCCATATAAATATCCAAGAGACTGTAGGGAGGCAGAAGTTTGTACTCAAATTTTGCCAGAATGTAACGCTCTCTATATGGGCTCAATTGACTTTCCTTACAAGGGACGTTCTGAAAATGTAATCAACATGGTAAATACCAAAAAAGAAAAGTCTGAAATATACACCTACAACCCTCCTCAAATAGCACTGAGTTACATGGCCAGCATAAATGTTGTTGTGAAAAACTATGAGGCTAGAGTTTTCTCTCACAATTTCAAAGTTTTAGTTGATTTTGCTGATTTTGAGTATTTTTTTGAACCTCCAGTTCCAGAAATTCAAATAACTGATTGTTCAAGATTCATCAAAGACAGTAAAATTTATGTGCGCTCTGTCGATATCTTGTAGGAAGCATCACTCAATAAAAATCTTGAAGAATCCTATTTTGATTGGACTGTTTGGGATTTGAAAAGTATGTTTTCTGGTGCAGATGACTGCTCTGAATTTCCAGATCCGTTACTGACCTATTATTCAAAAGGATCCCCTACTTGTCGAATTCCAGCTTTTAAGCTTAAAGCTGGAAAATATAAAATGAGATTAGAAGTTAAATTTATTTATGAACGGGTTTTTAAAAACTATATAGAATGCTATTTTGAAATACATAACCAACCTTTGGTTGTACAATTGGAAGGAGGAAATAACAGGTCAGTAGGTAAAGGGCAGGATATTTTCATCTCAGGAGCAAAGTCATACAATCCAAATGAGCTTATAGAATTACAAGATATCAATTTTGTGTGGACCTGCAGTCCCGATTGCAACAGCATAATTCAGTCATTAGGGAAATCAATGAGGGTCCGATCAAAAGATGTCATTGCAGGAAAAACTTATACTTTTACACTTACCGTTTCTTCGTCAGGTCTTAAGTCAGAATCTGCCAGCCAGGAAGTATTAGTAACTAATGAAAGTTTCAACATAGGTCTAAGTATAGAGTGCATCTCTAACTGCAAGAACAAAATAATACCGACAGAAGTACTGTTACTGCAAGCTAAAACATCTTTGAGTAATGAAAATCCAATTGGAAACTTTACGTGGACTTACTGTGAACTTACTAATGATCAAATAACTTTTAAAAGTGTGGCCGACATATACGATGACAGTTACTCTTCAGACTTACTCGGTGTTAAGGAAAACTCATTAAAACCTGGAGCAAACTATTTGTTTCAAGTGTCTTATGAAACCTACTATGCCAGTATTGAAGTAAATGTGGATAATAAACCTCACAATGGGACTTGTATGGTCAGTCCCTCCAGTGGAATCTTAGGTAAAACCTTGTTTACAATCAAGTGCTCAGGATTTGTTCATGAAGATAAAGTTTTGGTGTACGAATTTTATAACAAACACAAATTTGAAGCGGTTGAAAGTTTCAACGGCAGGATGCTAGGGGCAGATTATGTTGGTGGATTGACTGACATTATATTGACAAGGGAAATAGTAGTGGTTTTTATTTATAGCTTACATGGCTTTCCTAGCAATTCCGTCCATGAGATAAAGCTGAATGAAGATTTTCCTGATGTTTCACACATAGAATCAGATTTGAGAGAAATTACAACAATGGCCCAAACGGGATACCTCGAAGCAGCAGTAGGACGTTTTTCAGGTATTGCGGATGTATTGCCTGATAATAAAAACAATACTTTCTCAGGTAAGTTCAGAAACATCATTGATATAATCAAGATAATTTCTGAAAATATACATCAGAGGCGTTCTTTGTCTCAAGTAAAACAAGAAATGCTAACATTACAAAGCATTGTACATGCTCTGTCATCCAAGCAATACTTGGATTTGCAGTTGGAAGCAGCAATGTATGTTTCACGTTATGTTAAAATATTATGTAATGCATTTAAAAATCAAATTCTTGGATTTAGCACTCCTTACATTACCAGGCACATTCTACACGATGTAGGAAAATGTATTCTGAGCTTACTTGAGTCATTATCAACAATAGATTTCAGAGTTGTTCTGTCTTTGAATAAAATCAACGAAATGGATCCTAAGGCATTCAATGCATTACAAGAAATTGATGAAAATTGTCAGGATGCAGCTAACGACCTTATTTTTGTAACAAGTTTTAGACAAAGTATAAAATTAGATCCCTTTTATCTGGAAACAAATTCAACATCTTCTTCATTAATTGTTTTTACTGATTCACCACTTGAAGCTGGAGCTCGAGTTAACAACAAAAATAAATTTCGCATCCATCTCCCAACTGATTTATTAAACAAATTGAAAATAACAGATAGTTTAACAATCATATCATCACAGTTCAAAGTAAATCCAACTTTGTCCCAGCTATTAAGTGGTAGTTTATGTACAGATGTGACCGGTGTGAACTTCTTTAAAAAATTAATTATGTCAAATACTCAAGAGACTAGGATGATACCACTGAAAATTCTTCCTCAGTCATTTGATTTATATTTAGACGTTAAAATAACCTATGATCACACACTGATATCACACTCAGCAAAACAACCAGACCCAAAGACTTTTAAAAACCAAGGTGATCTGGACCTTGCAGTGAGTGTTGTTAGAGTAGATGTGCCTCCAAGGTGTAAGATGACCGTTAAGTTTATATTGAACAGCACCTCAGACGAGTTACGAGTCAACTTCCAAAGAACATTAAGACCGTCCTATGAACTTGTAAGCTCTTCAAAAATAATATCACAGTCTTCAGCACTCTTATATAATGTTCCATATGAAATAACTGATGAAAACCAGTTCTTGTACATAGGGGTTTTACCTGGTCTGAAAATACCTCCAGGGAAAGTTATAAATTTCATTATTGATTTATTCTGTAATACATGCTTAACAAGGTTTGGTCATACATGGGTGACCAACTTCTGCTCTGTTGGGGATAGAAGCAACGAGTCGCAGATTCATTGCCGCTGCAACCATGTGAGTTTCTTTAGCGGAGTTTTCATAGTCCCACCGCATGAGATCGACCCTTTCAATGACATTGGCTTACTCCTAAGTATAAAAGACAACCCCTACATTGTTCTTTTCGTAGCAAGTGTTTTGCTGGTTTTTTTAATGTTGAGTGTATTGGCAATCATCTTGGACAAAACGCTGTCAGCAGCAAGGGAGATTATAATTTTGGAGGACAACTTCCCTGATGATAAATACTATTACATTGTAGCTGTTTTTACTGGATGCAGATTTTTTGCAAGTACCGATTCTAGTGTTGGAATACAATTATCAGGAATGAAAAGAAAAACCCGTGCTCACATTCTAAAGAAAGAAGGACATAAAGTGATGAAGTACAATAAAGACGATTGGTTCTTGATAAGCAATACAACCCCTTTGGGACCTCTCATCCATGTACACATTTGGCATGACAGCAAAGGCCTTTTCCCTGACTGGTATTGTGAAAAAATCCTGGTTTACGACATGAACACTTTAACAGTTTACACATTTTTTGCACGGGAATGGATCGCTCTTGGACCGAACAGTTTTCCAGAGGCAGTTATTTTACCCGCAACAGAAAATGACTTTAGGAGTTTAAGTGTAATATTTTTGGAAAACCTTAGGCATGGAATAACACATTGTCATCTTCTTGCCAGTTTATTTTCTAGACATCGTGATATAAGAATGACAAAGCTTGACAGAGTTATTATTGTGTGCACAATCGTCATGACAGCCAGTCTGGTTGGGATAGCATTTTTTAAAGTAGACAAAAACGAACATGAAGGCATTGATGAGCCTCAGTTCTCTGTTGGAACCAAAACGTTTATCAAAGGGACACAAGTGTTCTTTTTTAATGTGTTTTTCATCGCTCTCTTTCAATTTATATTTAAGATGAGCTACTCTTATGAAAATAGAATGCATTATAAAGATTATTACATGTACAAAAGGGAGTTGGAGTTAGATGGTAGTATTAAGACACTAATTAATAAAGACCAACAATTTTCTGTCTATCTGAAACCCGTGAAGCAGTCTCATATGACTTGTTTTGAAAAATTTGTTCAAGTAATTTACAAAGTTTATAGACCAATGACTATCGTCCCTGTTGTTTTATCAAAATCATCACAAGTGATTAAAAGAAGGCCTTTGATTTATACAATTGCATTGTTAAGCTCAATACTCACTGTTATTCTGTGTTCATTTTTAATAATTCTGTACGGTTTAAAACTCGGTGAGGTTAAAAGTAAATGCTGGATAAGCCACATCAGTGTAGCGATGATAAATCATTTCCTTGTCTTAGTTCCCATTAAGATAGTTTTGGTAGCTATCATCTTAGCATCCCATTTTGTGACTTTAGTTCCCATTTCAAATTACAAAATAAAATTGGAAGACGATGTGAATGAGAAGCTGAAAGTTCAAAGTCATGGAGATGTCCTAAGCAAAAGACAAACAGCCGTTTATCGTCCTCTCACCATCGAAGCAACATCTAAAATAAGGGATCGTAAAGCAAAACTTAATTTAGTGTGGAGAACAATTAATATAATCTTAATTTCATTTGTTATTATTATCATCGCACTTACGAGTTCTTGGAGGGATCGATATTTCTATGCGAATCATCAGACAGAAATCATGTTTAGATCGAGTCCAAATGGCCTAGTGAATAGTTTTTCTAAAGTTACAAACATTACACAATTTGTTGATTATCTTCCGAATACTTTTGTGAAGTCAGACAAACTTTACAGAAAGAAGTGGTACAACATGCAAAAACTCAGTCCTTCATATCTTCAAGACGTTACATCGTGGACTGATGACTGCACTTATCAACTGATTGGGATCCCAGTACTACGTCAACTACGAGTAGTCCCAAACACATGTTTCAGTGAATACTTTGAGAAAATCATTCCGGAATGTATACCTGTTTGGAACACAAACGTACAAGACACTGACGATTATGAGTTTCAATGGACTACGTTCAGGTGGAAGGTTGAAGATTCGGTTACAGCTTGGACATACGAATCACCTTCAGAATCTGAACTACCTTTCTCGGACAGTGTTACTGGCATAAATTATCCTCATGGGGGTTTTGTTGCAAAACTAGGACCAACAAGGTACGAGACTAATACAGTTTTGTTGAGACTTATAGATGGTGGATGGGTCAATCAGTACAGTCGGGTCGTTTTCGGAGCATTTACTTTGTACAATGTCAATTTTGACATGTTCACTCAAGTCAGATTTGTGGCAGAACATTTACCGACAGGGTATTATCTTACAAAGCTTCAAGCCAAGTCTACTTCACAAACTTTCCTAGGAATACTGTACAGTTCAGTGTACATTACCTACATTGTGTTTTTGATTTTGCGAACAATATTCGGTGTTCACCGCTATGGTGTGCATCACTTCTTTTCGAGGGTTAAGCATTTATTTCAAATTTTACTTATATTCATCGGAATAATAACAGTGGTATCCATTATACTGAACATTTACATAGCAAAATCTTACACGTCAGACTTTCAAGAAAGAGAATCTGCTGTCATATTTATTTTTTATGACATCATTAAGTACCAGGACATATCCAACAGCTTATCAGTTCTTTTCTTCTCTGGTTTAGTGATAAGACTCTTTACATTTTGGAACTTCGGGAAAATATATTTGGGTGTTGCTCACACCCTGCGAGCTATGATCAGTATTTTGCTCTTATTTGCAATGTGCCTTGCAATCCTTTGCTATGTTCATTGGACATTGTTCATTTTTTTGAATTTATTCTCATTTTCGAAGCAAGACTGTTTTTCAATATACTCAGTTACTCTATCAATTTGGAGATGTCTTGAAGAGAGTCCAGGAAATTCTGTGATCTACTTCTTTACACGAATGATATCTGTTGCAATTTTAATTTATATGTATCAAGTGTTTAGAGCAGTAAAATATAAATCAATATTTTAAGTAATATTAAAACATAATTTTGTGTTGACTGGAATTTGTATAACTTATTATGTTTTAAAACAAAACAAAATATCTTCTGTTTGAATAAAACATGTGTTCATGTAAACATTGTTCACTCAACCCAAGAAATCTAGAATGAGAAGGTGGCAGTTGACATCAACAAAAAAATAACCAAATAGATGGCATCAAAGTTGCAGGGCCCCTTCAATCAGCTGTTGGTGTCACCTACCTTAGTTTGTTCTAGATACATTCACAAACTTCACAAGCATCCACCGCAAAGCGGTTTGTTTATGTTTTTGCCTATCGCAATTCTAGACACTTTATTGTTGGATTTGTCACGTGACAGGCAAAAACGTAAACAAAGCACTTTGTGGTGGGTGGATGCTAGTGAACGCCCTCATTGACTCAACCTACATTTTTAAACAGACTATAAGTAGAGACATCCCATGATAAAAAATTTTTGCCCACGAAAACCAGAGGAAAATAATGCGCCCAGTGTTATAATTACTGCTTCTCCTAGTTGCCATACATGAAAAGCGCTCTTTCTACCTTTTAAATGTCAAAATGAGCCAATTTGTTTACAAAAAAAAATCAAAACAATAACAAAAGTTAGGAAAATTATTGTAGCCATCTGTTTCTATAAAACAAATTAGCATAATCCTTAAATAACAATTTTATCTTGGTGGCACTATCAGAGGCGGATTTAGAAATTTGCCGCCCCCGGGCTAATCAAAAAGTGCCGCCCCCCTCCCCCCACGCAATGTCCTAATTTATATCCACTCTTATTGTCCCAATATCCATGCTATTTCGACGATTCGGGACACAAAAAGCCAAACTAGTGATCTGAGCCCGACGACGGACGGACGTTACCGTCCGACATTCGCCTCGCGGCCGTAGCGCAAGGCGAGTTTGATGACTGCAGAGGTTTACGGGAATCTTGTTTTAAAATTAACTAATTATGATAGAGATTGACTGTTAACTTTTTCTAAAAGTAGAAAGACGGATCTCGTCTTCTCTGATTTTAGAGTTTCTAAATAAAATTTTTAATTTCGGTTATAACTGTCTAAAATCATCTGTTTTTTTTTTGTTTTTTTTTTTAGTGGCAAGTTTTATAGATGCAGAGGTTTACGGAAATCGTGTTTTAAAACTAACCAATTAAGATAGAGATGGGCTCTTAACTTTTTCAAAAAGTAAAAAAACGGATCTCGTCGGCTCTGTTTTTAGAATTTTTAAATAAAATTTCTAATTTCAGCTATAACAACTGTCAAAAATCATCTGTTTTTCTCGATTTTTAACTGAAGTTTTCTAGAAACTACCAAAGCGAGATTGCCAAAGTGTAACAAAGGAAATTTATCACCGTTATTCCTCTTTAATATGACACGTTAGTTATAGCTCTATGCTACATTTAGCTGAAGATAACAGGATTCTAAAACAAAACCTTGCATTTGCATTGAGAAAAACAAACTATTTTGGACAGTTTTAGCTGAAATTAGAAATCTTATTTTAAAATTCTAAACCCAGAGCCGATGAGATCTTTTTTTTTTACTTTTAGAAAAAGTTAAAAGCCAATCTCTATCTTAATTGGTTAGTTTTAAACCACGATTCCCGTAAACTTCTGCATCTATAAAGCTTGCCAGTAGAGAAAAACAGATGATTAATTCTAAAACCAGAGAAGACGAGATCCTTCTTTCTACTTTTAGAAAAAGTTTAGAGTCAATCTGTATCATAATGAGTTAATTTTAAAACACGATTCCCGTAAACCTCTGTATCCATAAAAATCGCCTAGCGCTACGCGCGGCCGCGGCCGCGAGGCGGCATGGTGGCGGATGGTTCCTTTGTGCCGACGGACGCACGGGTCGCTACCGTGACAAATCAACGTAGTGCTGAGTGCTCCCAGCTCCCCTATAAAACTCTTGAATGACGCCTTGCTCTAAGGTATTACGACATCGCTTAGAAAATAGTCACTTTCGGTTCTAACATTTTCTGTAGGCGGCTATAATTCTTCCAAAAATGTCCTGCCTCCAAAAATTTGGGGTTTTTAATTTGAGGCCTAAAAAATTGCCATTTTTCAAAATTTGCCGCCCCCCTGAATTCTGCCGCCCTGGGCTATAGCCCATTTAGCCCATATGTAAATACTCCCCTGGGCACTATCTTTGTTTCAAGAGCGGCATTCTCACTTTCCAAAAAGAATGTCCGTAATTTTTGGTTCTGTATATTTTTCTAAAATCGATTTACATTTTTGTTCAGAGTGGTTTGCCAACTCAAACAACTCCTATAATTTACTTATCTGTTCTGCTTTCTATAATTAATGATATAATATGATATAATTTATATCATATTAGGTATAAATAACTGGCTGGGTAGCTGAGTGGTTAAAGAGCTCGCCTTTGAATCTGAAGGTAGCCGGTTCGATCCTGAGAAAAGTTAGTGCTTTTTTTTTTTTTTTTTTTTTTACAAATTTTACTAACCGATCAGCATATTACAAAATTGCTATACAGGCTAAAGTTTAACAATAATATAAAAGTAACATATTTACAATAACTTAGGTTGAGGTCAGCTAATGGTTAGCCCCTCTGGCACAGTGTCCATAGTCATGTTAGTCTGTTAGATATATTTCTGGTCGAAAATCACTGAAAAAGGAAGCTGAGAAAGGCTAAATTGTCTTAAGGTATCAAAACATCTTGAGGAAGTCTGGGCCGAAGTCTAAGTCTTGTGATATTTGATGGCTGACCTGAGTTAAAGAATTGAATTCCGCTTGTCAATTGAATTTTATTGAAGAATTTTAATGTAGTTTTCTTGATGTAATCGTCAATTGAAGAAATGCCAAGCTCAAAATGTATTTGGTTGTTTCTAACGTACCACGGGCACCTAAGGATTATTCGTAACACTTTGTTCTGAAAAGTTTGTAACCTGCGAACTGTAGTGCTTTTTGATGGTTCGATACTGGACCCAGCTGCCTTTGGTCATTGGGCTATTAATTAATGATCCTGACAAATAAAAACAGCTGATATTTGTCAGTAACAAAGCTACACCTCATCTGATCCATCACAATCATCACACTCACCCCTTCAGTCATACTCACCTTAAAATACGCCAAAAGTGCGTCGGTGTTTCAAATGAAGTCTCTGAAGTCTCTCTCTGCTTTACCTATAATAACAACTTTAGTCGGGCTATGCGTGAGCAATCAATCAATCACTTTATTGATAATTCCAACTTGCATTTTACCATCAAGTTCACAAATGATTCAGCTTTAATAACAGTTTGATCGTTAAAAAATTTGGTCTGAGCCATAATACATCATCTGATTCTATCTCCCTTGATCTTAATACTTTACGGTTTTTTACAGCTATCAGAACCCCCCCCCCCCTTCCTCTTACCTTACCCGTGGTTTTTTCATTCCTACCGTGTCTAAATTTACATTGCATTAATCAGTAAATAATTCTGAAGAATATATTGAGTAATTTAACCACGTTTTAATGACAACAATAATTTCATACGAGCATGCAAACAGTTGAAGCAAACCTCTCACATTGTGATAACAAATATTGATCTGAGAGTGTTCAACCATTTTATTATTTAGTAAATTGTTTGTTGCGGACATTTTCCATTACTGATTAGTAAACTGATTGTATACTAATCAGTGATGAAAAATGTCCACAACAATTTACCAAACAATAACATGAACTCACCATCATCAGAAATGAACTTTAAACAAAGGAATGTTCAAACATGTCTAACATATTACCTGGAAGTTTCTACCTGGAAAACTCATAATTAAATTCAGAGGAGTGTCTATCTATATATGACGACTGAAACAAATAGGCCAACAGCAAAAATGAAGGATGATGATTTTCCATCAACCGTTGAGGAAGTGCGCCCGCTCGCATGTTCTCTTTCTCATGACTGGGTGATTTGTTTTATAGGCAAACATGTTTCTTTTCCTTTTTCTCAGCTTTTATGCATCATACAAGAAATCCGCGCATATTGTTAGAAAGGTATCATGATGTATACCATTATAATGCTGGGAATCCCATATGATAATTTTCATCGGCCCCTAGAGCTACGCCCTTCAAGCTTTCAAAGTTTTAATGTTAATCTTATGAAAGAAGGGTACGGTAATTGATTGAATCATCATTAGACAGCTGTTGTAATAACAAATTTTTTTATATACTCTAAAACAAGCACTGTTTGTAATGGTAAAAATTTTTTTTGCTCCTAGGAATTTTTATTTTTTGGTTGAATATGAGGGTTTTGGCCGTGAGAAATCGATTTTACCTGGTCCCATAGCTGGGAAAATCTGGTTTTAACACTAGAGCTCTTCAAAGTTCCCAGTTATCCTTATAGAGATTTTTAAATTGAACAAAAATCTGCTGATAGTAGATATAAACCAATGTGTTATATCTTGAAAAGGACAATTATACTATAGTTCAGCACCCTTTGGACTGGCGAGTGAGCGAAGCGAATGAGCTCGTCTTAAAAATGAAGATTGCGAGTGAGCGGAGAGAACAAGCTTTGTGTGAGAACGAAAGTAATAATTTTACCGAACTTAAGCTCGGTCCCCTTGGTACTTCTAGTAAAACAGGAAGTACAGATTTTTCAGTTGTCAAATATTGTTTAATTAATATTGAGATCAAGCTTTTTTCCTTAACCCTTATAACTTGCTTAGGACCTAAAATAAATCTTAAATAGTAAATAAAATTTAAAAAATGAATAACTTAGATCAGCAGGCTCCTTGCTCCTTCCTCAGAGACACCTTCCCAGAGTTGTGATCACTGGCGGATCCAGAGGGGCTCGCGCCCCCCCCACCCCTCAGCCATAATTAATGAAAAATATTTATAAATAGCATTAAAAAATTAGCTGGTAGCACTGGTATGTGAATCCCAACGACCCAACGTAAAGGTGCGTGTATCCTCATTTATTATACTTCTTTTGTCATTATGGCGCAAAGATGCATCTGAAAGCACAAACTACAAAGACTCAACAGACAGAGACTGAAATTGCAACTTGCAACCCCCCCCCCCCCCATCTGTTCTCTTCACAGTCCTTGAGCGTTGCCGAGGATTTCCAAACGTAACCGAGCCGTAATGTATGAAACCTTGCCGAAGGAATCCGAAGTAACACCCGATTGATCACATGTTGAAAGCGTCTTCAAAAGTGCAAAAGAAATACTTTAAAACTGACGCTTGCAGATAAATTACATACTAATGAATCTAGTTAATTATCTGACAGTATGCCTATTATATTTTCATTAAACTGTGTGCTGAATGTAGATGCAGACGATAGCTCAGCGCCAAGCGCAGTTCAGGTATCATTGTGTAACACTATCAATGTGTCTTCTGTTGCTTGTTTCCAAGGAATTCTTTGCATGGTCATTAGTGTTTTTCGTCAATAAGATAGGAGAAAAGTATAAGCGTGATACAGTATCTTCAACATTATGAAAATTGCACTTTAATTCTGTAGAAACGGTACTCGTTTATTGTAAGCCAAACCTTCACAAAATGAAAATAATAATTAATGTAAATATTTGATAACCTGAGTATTACATGTACAGTGGACAAAACTATTGTAACAATACTCGTTTTTGAAAGAAAAAAAAACCGTTAAAAAGCAAGATTTGGCGTTGTTTTGATGATTAAAATTTTTGCTGTTTTCAGCGAGCTTTAGCGGGGTAACTGTCAGTCATAGAAAAATTTGTTAAAAGCAAAACTTTTAAGAAATTTCCTCTACTTTTATTTAATAGTTAATACACTTTTCTAAAAATGCATAACAACAAAGATCTAGGCAAAAAAACTTTAAAATTTGACTATTTTTATAAAAAAAGCAATGTTCTGGGCAAAATATCTGTTAACAAACCTCATATTCGAGTTCAGCGACCAAAAAAATAGAAAGAAAAAAGTTTTTTACGACTAAGACAAAACTTTCCTTTATATACCTTTTTTTGTTATATACAGGGTGTCCAGCTTCCACCTTTACAAACTTTTCCAGGTTATTAAGCATGCCAAAACTAACTGAAAAATCATATAAACATATGTCCGGAAATGCTTTGTTAAGCCGCTAGCCGCCATTTTGTTTTTTACACTTAAGAGTTTTTCTTTCCGTAACGGGTTGTTGTATGGAGTTCATATTTGGCATGTACCTTAATCACACCAATGCTCATTTTTAGAAAAAATATTATTTTTTTCCGATCAATATTTTCAAAATGGCGGCCATTTTAAATTTTTAAACTCAAATATCTTAAAAACCGTAAATTTTATAAAAATTTTACTAGACACAAAAAAGTTGACAAATTAAATTATCTAAACATTGATACCAAGTTTGTAAGGATCCGACAACAAATAACGGAGTTATTGAGATTTTTCTCTTAAAATAACCTAAATTGGCATTAATCATAGTGCAAAATCAGTGTTTTTCTACAGGAAAACCACCATGATACTTGATACTTGTTCTTTATTTTACTCTTGCGGCTCTGCTAAATATGATATGAAAAAATCCCATTTAAACAGTCATAACAATGTTTGAGTGCAACAAAAACCACTTACATATTTAATAAATTCTAAAAATCTCTTAAATAATCTCTTAAATCTCTTAGTTGCATAACGTGTTAAAAGGAAATCACAGCTTAATTAATTAACTATAAAAGTCTAGAATAAAATCATTTTATTTGTTATATAACTTCTAGGAAGCGTTAATTCATAATTATCACCCAGTAATATAGCGAAATGCCAAATTAAGGTACAGTTTTATCATAGATCACAATATAATCAATCGTATCACCTATTTGTTTGTACTCTTTCAAAACCCATTCATCTCGTTCAAAAGAAGGGCAGAACGGATGGGGGTTTGTATGTCTGTTACACTTCGGTCCTATAATGATCAAACACGTTCCTTTGAACTGCCTCAAGTAGTCTTTGAAAGCCCTTTCATTGTTGAAGTAGCAAAACATAATGGCTGAGAGGGAATGGTGTAAAACGGAGGAGCACTGCGGATCATCGGTGTAAATGTGTGGGATGTAGATCTGGATGTAAGGGGACGTCCACCAGTTCGGGTCTTGCTCGATTCCGATCACTCGCAAACCTAACACAAAAATTAATACTATACAGAAGATGTCAAAGAAGGAGACGAAGAAAAGTTAAAATAAAATAATTATTCCTTAACGCAGGCTGATTTTTACATTTTTTATTAAAAATTTTACAAGTATGGAGGGGCGGTAAATTCTACTTTGCGCTTGCCAGGAAGTTAAAATGTTACTGTTACTGACTAAATTTTATTTTCTGAAAAAAATCTCTTAGATATGTTCCTTGCATACAAGTATTTTACAATACACTCATAGCTTTCCAGAACCTATAATAAGTTGATAAATAATATGCAGTCAAAGAACCCCCTCCATTTTTTTCAAAATTTATAAGTTAATTTTTTTATGAACTATAATTTACTGTTATAACTATTTTACATTGGAGATAAATAAATGTTTTTCGGCCCTACCTGTGGCCGAGGACAGAACCCATTCGAGGAAGCCGCTACCACAGCCTATGCTGACCACAAGTTCTAGGCCCCTCGACATCACAGCTGTCCTGATAAACTCCAGGTCTGCCAACCTCGGCCTGATCCATAACACCGTGTTGTACTCATCTTCCGAGTTGCTTTGTAGTTCTAAAGCTGCCTGCCAATCTCCTGCAATATTGCTTGTAATTTAAATTGTTCTCATTTATGTCAGTGGTCTGTTTTTCAACTGGAATCCTCCTTTTCCAGCAACTGAGGAGTTCGAGTTCACCACATGTATACACAAGTTATCTTAAATGTTGGACAAAAAATTAATTAAATTCTTTTAGACACCCACCTGAAACAATTCCAAACAGGCCCGACCAGAGGGGGAGGAGCAGGGGGCAAAATCCCCATGGCCTGGCCACAGGCTTTAATTAAAAAAATAAATAAAAAATAAAATTATAAAAATTACAAAAAAATCCTTTTATTGAAAAACGTAACAAAAAGTTAAATTTGCTTGTGGTCTAAGTTGTAAAATTATTGGAACGAATACAATGCAAAATTGGTAAAGGAAATGTGCGAGAAATTGTTTATTTGTAGACAGCTAATGAAAATAAATTATTCTGAAGGCATTGCCATCGCCTCATAAAAAAAAATACCTTTGAATTTTCAAGACACACACCTGAAACAATTTCAAACAGGCCCGACCAGAGGAAGGGGGCCGGGGGGTAAAATCCCCAGGTTCCGGCCACGGGCTCTAAATATAATATACCACAGGTTGAAAACTTACTTTTTTGGTTCATTTCTACAGTCGTTGATTGATTTTGGTACCATCTAGTAGAAAAAAAATATTATAAAATATTATAAAAATTACAAAAAATCCTTTTATTGAAAAATTTTTACAAAAAGTTAAATTTGCTTGTGGTCTAAGTTATAAAATTGTCACAACGAATACTATGCAATCGGAAAAGAAAATGTGCAAGAAATTATTCCTTTGTAGATAGTTAATGAAAATAAATTGGGAAGGCATTGCCATAGCCTGGTTTAATACAAGGCCGCGGCCAGTGAAACGCGGTAATACCGCATTTTAGGCTATCACGAGAGTTCTGTAGCAGGTAGTTCATAAGGAGTGCTCAAAATTTTTTATTCAGATTTCAGCAAAAATTCTGCTTATCATGATTTTTAAGGTTTATCTGGTGAGATGCCGTACAAGTGTGTACCAGCAATTAGAAATTTCCAGATATGAGTGGTTTCTTATGCTGTGTGCTGCTTAAATCACAGCCTCTTAAGAACAACTTTTGCTACTTCTTTGAATCCAATTTACTACTGGTTTGAATTTGACACGTTTGCTACCACAATATTAAAAAAAATCGTAACTACAGACTGCAGCCGCAGTTTTGCGGCAGGCAAATTCTACTCCAAGCCCACGGCCGCAGATCTGCGGTGGATGGGCTTATTAAAATAGATTGTCACCGCAGATCTGCAGCAATGGTTCCTTGATATTGAATACAAAATTTCTTCAGAACAGTCTATTTTAAAGGTTAGATAGTTTAGGCACGGTCTACAGGATTGTCCGCCGCATATGTGCGGCGCTTGGTCTGTGGCTAGGATGATCACTGACTTCGTTCATTGGACAGTTGGCAACGCTTTTGGACAGATTCTATTGGTAGTCTGTGGCATAAATCACAACTACTAGGACCGGTCTACAGGGAAGTCCATGATTTTGTTGGTGGCGAAGGAGTGGCCAGATTGCCGCATATATGCGGCGGCTGGTAGCGAACGTCATAATGAACCACAGGTTGAAAACTTACTTTGTTGGTTCATTTCTAGAGTCGTTGGCTGATTTTGGTACCATCTAATAGAAAATATTTTCATAAAGATCAAATGGACAGGGGCCGTCCATAAATTACGTCATCGCTTTTTGGCCGTTTTTGGACCCTCCCCCCCTAAAATCATTCTACCATCATAATTTGTCTGACCCCCCCCCCTTTCAGAAAAATGACGTCATTTTCAACAAACCTCCGTTTTAAGGAAAAATAATGCTTTGTCTACTTACCTTGGTCTGACGATGAACGCTACCTCATAAATTAAAGACATTGTCCAATTAAATCTGAATTCACCTTCAGAAATAAAGCCAAAATGACTTTCTTAATGGAAAAATAAACTTAAATAAACTATAAAACAACGCCTAAAAATAGTCTAATGTAGTTTATTAGATAATTATTTTATAATAGTTGAATTGTGTACGAATTTATCATTGTTTTACTGTCAAAATTTGATATAAAACATCGTTTTTTAAATGACGTCATATCAAATCCAACCCCCCCCCCCCTTGCACATCACCCTACCATCATTTTCAATCTCGACCCTCCCCCCCTATTTTCAGATGACGCAATTTATGGACGGCCCCACACTTTAAAGGGCTATAAGATGAAACTAAATTTTTTCTAGTAATGGCATTAACTCCAATAGGCTCTGCATAGCCAAAAACAACATATACAGACCTAAAAATCTTAGGACGGTAAGAAGTTTGCTTAAATTTTAAAAAAGTTGCAATGCACATTGAATGGTCTTAAAAACAGAAATACACATTTTCACAGTGCTTGTTTTAGAGTATAAGATTATTGCATATATTCAAAATAAAAAAAAAATTCATTCAACACATTGCCTTCAGAGGTGACAGAAAAAATATCTTGACAAAAAATTACCCATAGAAAATAGAATATCTTTAAATATCATGGGGTAATCTTCACCGCTAACTTTTAACTCTATATTTTTATTAAACCTACACTATGAAGCATTATTATTACTCTATCTATGCAGTCAAGACAATTTTCTTAACCATAGTTGACGCTTGTGTTAAAACTGTAGGTGAAATCGCACCCAAATGAGTATCTCAAAAGATAGTACCTTGTTTGAAGAGCTCGTTTACACATTCACGTACACTGGCCATCGCCAAATACTAACCTACCTCCATACAATGCCACACTGGCACTACCCCAATTCTGGCCCGTCTGTCTATTCTTTTCTAAAATTAGCACCAAGTTTAGTCAGGTGTTTAATGAACTCAATCTGTTCCTCTTCCTCTACCATATTACATTTAAGGCAAATTGACATGGGGGAACAGAGTTGGTACATTTATTTGTACATTATTTTTTAAGTATTTTAATTGTATATATTTTTTATTGTTGAATATTTTAGGATGGAATAGTAGAATAATGTGGTTGAAAAGTAAAATATTTTAGTCAGAAGCATTCTTATGTGTTTAGAATGGATATGACTTTATTACAATGTTTTATGTTTCTTTTATTTACTAAAAATGTGTAAGATTTTACCTTTTTTTTGCAAGTCATTAAAGGTTCTCGTACTTTTAATTTCAAGGTAAATGCTTTACTATGTAAGCTAAATGACTTAGTTATATTTTATTTAATCACTTTTTAAGACACCGAAACTACCAGGGTGTATTTTAAGGTGAATATGAATGAAGGATGAGTGTGATGCCTTGTGTAGCTTTGTTACTGTCTAAGATCAGCTGGTTCTTCAGACAGGGTCAGTAATTAAAAGCCAAAAAACCAATGGCAGCTGGGTCCAGTTTTGAACCATCAAAAAGCTACTAACTTTTCCAAATAGGATTAGTTGGAAGCTACTAGGATCCAACTCCTTCGGATTCTAAGACGAACACTGTATGTGGTCTTTTGATGTTTCAATAGGAAGTACAGTACACTCTCGTTCATCGGACTCGGCGACATCGGAACTCTGCTTCATCGGAACTGAAAATCTGGACATTATTAATTTTTTTTCCTTACGAAATAAATAATTTTTCTGTTTTAGCGCCTTCAATTTCCATTCTTTTATCCGCACAACAGTGAAGTATCACGTTTTGCATCAAAAGTCATCAGGCGTTTTCAATAATCTGTACAAAGAGGAAGGGGGCAGGAAGTGAACCATACATCCGCTTCAACCGCTTCCCAAACTGTCATTCAGTCTGTCTCGCGTCGCGACTGCACATGTGTTACGTGGAAGTCAGTTGACTGCTGGAATATGAATATGGAATATGAGAATAAAGATTTTGGATCTTTATTTCCTGCGTTGTTTTTATTCCTATAGGTTCATTGTTACCATGTTCAAAGTTTGAGTGCCTTATGTTCATAAAATCTCTTGTGTTATCGTAAATACTAAAGTTAATATAATCACGATAGGTCACCGTACGGCGGAGATGATGACTCACGACGGACTCCGCTTCATCGGAATTTTTTGACATCCGAACCGGCCGTCCGCCACATTAGTTCCGATGAACGGGAGTGTACTGTAGTCCAAACCCTGGAATTGTTACAAGATAATATTGTAGTTAGTATTTTTACTAATCAATAGCTGAATGGTAGCTGGGTTCAGTACCAACCCTGTTTGGGATCAAACTGGCAACTACAGGACTTGATAGGTAAGCTTGATTCTTTTCCTCCTTTTTTCTCAGCTTGTGTGCATCGTAGGAAAAACCTGTGCATAGCGTCAGTAAAGTAGTGTCCTGTAAATGAGCAGAATCCCAATATAATCCACATTGGCCTCCAGGGCTACGCCCTACAGGCTTTTAAAGTTGCAAACCTATCCTATAATACAAGTAATGTCTGAAGGGATGTGTGTTCCACGATCTCAAAATCTAGAGGGTAGATTTTGCTTAAACTTTGCATTTTTTTGGCCCAAAAATAAGTTTTTAAACAGCCTCAATCCCAGGAAAATCAAATTCGGTCTGAATTTAAGATAAAAAATCGTAATTTTTAACATTGGTCTTATGGGTTGTTATTTTGGTATCAAAATAACAACAAAGGTATACAAAAATAAAGGAACACTAATGTTAATAAACAGTCTTTTTGAAACAGCTCTTAACTGTGAAGACATATAATTGGTTGTTGGAGAAAATTTAATAGCTTATTACCGTGACACTATAACAAAAGTGAATGAAAACCAACGAGCAAGGCTTCTTGCTCGGTTAACTTGGTACTGTTCATTTTATGAAAGAAGGTCAGTTGGTTGAATCATTGGACAGCTGTTTAATAACAAATGACAGCCAAACAGAAAGAAGAGATGTTGAAGTTATACAATTTTTTTAAAAATTATTGAAGTTTACATACCATTTACTCTAAAAATTATTACTTTCTCTTAAACAGCTTTAATAGGAAGTACTTTTTTGAGACGAAGAAAAGTTTCACGTATTTATTGTTACTAGTAAACGTGTTGCTCGAAATCGAGCAATTTATTTGAATACAATACAAATGTTACTTTTATCTCTAAATCATTGACGTCCGACCAATCCAATATTATGAATATCTGCAATCACCAAAACTACACGTATTTACAGCTGATTATTGACAGATGTTTAAAACGCTTTATTCAATCCCAATGTTATTTAAATGGGAAATTTTGAGATTTCAATGGTGGATAACCCCTTTATTTTCCGTCAGATTCTCATCAGTTTTTGGCGGAAACAACTGCAGACCAAGCCCTATCCAACGACACTAAAAACTTGAAAATCGGTTAAAAATTGTAGGAGGAGTTCTCAAGACAAAAAAACCCTTAGCGTATTAAATAAGTATAGATTTTTGGATGCTCGGCTTTCAATGAACTGAGCATCCAAAAAAGTGTCTTCAAAACGGAAATACAATTTCTTTCAAAACAGTGTTCTGAAGTGTCATGAAATTTGCATACCTAAGCAAATTAATGAATTCATTTTAATTGAATGTTGTTTTCGGATCAACGTAATAGATTTGTAAAAAGGTTATAATACCTGTCAGTCCGCCAAATGATCCTGTGGAATCCTGGTTGGATTACGCGTTTCGGCGATGTCTTGCCATCTTCAGATCCAGTTTAAGATCTTAAGATGGCGACCTTAAGAGTAGGACCTGTCAGTCAACAGGTATTATAAATTAATGAACTTTGATAAAGTTTCTACCCGCCCTCACTAAAAAAAGGTTAAAAAAACTATACATTTACATTGAATTTTTATTACAATCAAACAACAATTATATCATTTGAACACAGTTACTTTACTGAATAACAAACAAGGAATGTTAAAGCCCATCACAAAATTCATTTTGCATCACGTTCCAAAATCTTGGACAGTTCAGAGTCTTAAAATGAGCAAATATCATTACTTCAATCAAATAACAAATCCTAAAATAAGTCACACACAGAGATAAAAATATTGAAGTGACTAAGTTGTCCAGATGTAAAAATTATGAGTTTACAATACTTACAATTTACACTAATTATTTAATACAAGTCAATCAGTCTTTTTAGATTAAATTAACAAAACTTAGTTGCATTGGTTAAATAAATGTCAACAAGACATTTTTTACATTATTTTTAAACTGAAGATATTTTTAAACCAGTTTTCCCACACACTACTAATTACTACAATCATTGACTGTATACTTTAACATGAATAAACTTCTCATCACAGAGGCGTGTTTGAAACCGATTTAGTGGCACAATCTCCTGTGGGGCACATAAAGTCAAAGTGACTTATGATAGGTACCACCCTTCTCACCCTTATATTAAACACTTTACAGCTAATGACTCTGATTTTGTTGTGATACCGTGTTTTTGTGCCTCTGGCGTAGCAAATTTCGGAACCTAACAAACGCATTGGATGAGAAGTAAATTCACTTAGAGTATATAGTCAATGGGCTATGTCCCAGAAAATTTGTAGAACTTTTCAAATGTTGCTGGAACATTTGACAGCCTAATTAATAAACCTTCAGGATACATTCATATCCAAACCATCAAATTCTGATTGAAATAAAATTGTTTTGTGCAAATACATTTTTCTGATATGTATTATAGAACATTTTCAAGCACATTTAATAACGATGACATCTCACGATAAATGGATGAATTAGTTTAATAATACAACCGATTGTCATATCCACTTCAATAAACCATCCAACTATACATAACTGTTTAACTATGGACATTCAAAAGGAGTTTTTATTTCAACTACTGAAAACAAGCATTCAAAAAACGTAAGCCATAGTTAGTTAAGGTTTAAAATAGTTAAAATAATTAAGATTAAAATATATTTATTATTTAGGATACATAACATTAAAAAATTAAGACAGCAATAAAGAAGATATAAAAAATCATCATTAGTGTCATTTTGAGTTCCAAATAATTTTAATTATCAGTTTGTTAGGGTTAATAGACCCAAATTTTTTAACATTCAAAATAAAGTATCATTTTCACTGTTTTCAAACAGTGCTTGTGTCCATATTTAACCGATATAATAAAAACTGTCGTCCATATTAATTACCGTAAGAATGTTTTCAACTTCACTATATTTTGTGTGAAGAAAAATTATCATGCAACTAACACTAAGTAAAGAAACATTAGTAAATAAAAAAAACAAAGCCCTAAACATGACTAAATTCAACTTTTTGTTGAAACATGCCTTTAAAATAATCTTCAATTCGCTAATAAAAGTAGAACAGAAACAAATGGCACAAAAATAGTGAATATGATATATATAAATTTAAAACATGTCTATTATAACACAGTCAGGTAATTATTTACAGTAAAAACTTAAAAGTACAGTAACAACAACAGGAATGTTACATTTACGAATGTTAAGTTGCTTCAAATGATTATACTTTGTACTTGGATCGCAAAGTGGTTATGGTCCACTCTGTTACTCCTTGTTCAGCCAAATCTTGTTGTTTATCTTTCAGACTTTCTTCCAGTTTCTTCATCAGCTTGCTACAAAATTCCTTTTCTTCTCGAGTCACAAAGTCTAACGTGATGTTAAACCTGTGGGTCGAAGTCATAATTTCAATAAGTTGCCATTACTTAAAATAAAATTAAATTTACATCTTTGCAAAAAAAAAAAAAAAAAACAACAAAAAAACTGACTTTTTGTCTGTTAGTCTAAACTACAGTTGCAACTAAATTATAGTGGCATCCATAAAAAATACATAAATAAGAATTATCTCTAATATTTCAAGATAAGTTACAATGGTATCTGGTTACACCCAATACGTTTTGGTTGTGTTGAAGAAATGCACATTAAACATATACCAACCAAATTTCCTCACTTTTTAAACATAAAACTCGTTTTAAAGTCTTGTTGAGAAATTAAAAGTCATACCGAATAATAAAACTATTAATACCAGTCCTTAAAAATGTTCTGGGACCACGGAACTCTGAAGCAGTTCTTAGTCGCTATAAAAAACAATTAAACTCTGCACCATAAAATTATGTTGGCAATATGGCGGCCGGTAAGAAACAAGGATCCCGTTGTGTCTCGTGTAAAAGTGGTGTGACTGCCCGAACAGGAGAAATAAAATGTAATGGAAAGTGTGCAGGATGGTTTCATTTGAAGTGTGCTGATATTACAAGAAAAGAATGCAATTTATTCGAAGAACTAGGCGGAAAAGCCAAGTGGTTTTGTGACGAGTGCGACAAAGAGGTTAGAAGCTTCATTGAGCAGGTAACGGAAGGTCCAGCTAGCGAACTTTTGAATGGCCCGGAACCAAACGTACGATCAGTATTAGATGAAATAATGAAAATCAGAGACAATTTTACGGCATTAAATAAAAGAGTTATTGTCGTCGAAAAATTCTGCAAAGTTAACGACAGTGAAAAAATAATCAAGGACACAATCGATGTTTTAGTCGATGATGAATGCAATAAATCGATCGCAGAATCTGACGAAAACCTCACAAATGACGCTGACGACGCCAATAATACCAAACTTCAAAATGGTGGATCAAAACAACCTAAACAAAATAAGGACTTATTCAGTGACAAAGTCAAATGTAAATCACCCGCAATAGTAGGGAAAGAAAATATAAAACCTGAAGACTTAAAGAAGACTGAAGTGTCTATGCTAAACAAAGAAGACAGGCAAGGATTGACACCACGAAGGGTGCTTATGTGGTAGGAAGTGGAGGCATTTCTGCAAGCCTAAAACCCGCTGATAAGAAAGGGTGGATTTTTGTATCAAGACTTACGGTGGAAACAAAGCCCGAAAACATCACTGAGCATCTTAAAGACATATGTAAGTGCAAAATTGTGTGTGAAGAGGTGCAAACAAAGTACCCTGGTTACAAGTCTTTCAAGGTGGGGGTCGCGCCCGAAGATGTTGAAAACATTGTAAAGCCTAGTGTGTGGCCACAGGGAGTGCTGGTAAGCGAGTTCAGGCCCAGAAGTAAAAGTAAGTTTCTGAAAAAGGATCATTTTTTAGGGAAGCGAAAGACTGTAGGTCTAGGCCTAAGGGGCTAGGCCTAGGACTTAACCTAACCCAAAACCAAACACTGTAAATAGACTTAGCATTAAAATAGCTTATCTCAATGTCCAATGTCTTAGGTCTAAGTTTAGCCTTGTTGAAATATTTGTATTGGAGAATAATTTGGACATTTTGTGTATCAATGAGCATTGCAGGGTGTCTAGTTTATTTCTCTTTAAAAATTCAAGACGAATTCCAGACTTTTTCAAGACTGTTTTAGTTTTTTCAGGACTGCCGCATTACTCTACATATTAATATCTATATTACATTTAACAAAATTATTTACATAGTTGTCTCTTATATATATTTGTTTTTAAATAGTACACACATCCCTTACATCGACCAGCTTTAATTTTGTTGCTGGATATAATCACTACATGTTTCACTGTGAATACAGCATTGTCGAGTGATACAAGGACATAACACCTATCAAAGGATTGGTCAAGGATTAAAATACACAAAATTAACTGTGTTTCTACCGTGTTTTGTCTTTTTTTATCCTTGACCAATCCTTTGATGGATAGAAGGCTATGTTTTTATTTATATCACTTGACAATGCCATATATTCACGGTAAAACATGTACCGTAGTGATTATACCCAACAACAAAATTTGAGCTACTCAAAGAAAGGCATGTGTATACTATTTTAGTCTTTAGTAGCAGTTTAGGGGCTAATGTAATGAATTGTAATATTTTTGTCAAAAACAAGACCATTAAAATGAAACTACAAAATTATTAATTTTTTAGAAGAAGCATTATTAATTCTTCAACAACATTGAAAATTTAAATGGTTTGAATTAAAATAATGCACAAGTTTGTAATTCTATTTTTCAACCCTTTGTCCGTTTTTTGTAGGGTGTGTGTTCTGTTTAGTTTATTAAAATAAATAGGGTAATATAAATCCTTCCAAAAATTCAATATGATTGCAAAATTTATAGAACACATAAAAATTGCATATGTTTGGTAATAATTAAAATGTTGCTTTTCCTTGTTTTCTTTAGCTTGTAGGCAAATGTTAGTTAAATTCGTTTTCCAACATTGTCTCCTGTAAACAAATTTTGGAATTTTACATATTATTTAATAGAATCGTGAGCGTTTGTTTACGGTCTACAGTTGCAAGCGTTTTGATTGGGGATTACAAGCATCTCTGGTTGCAATCTTTATCAGAGCGTCTTAATCGGCGATTGCAAGCGTCTCCATAGTTAAATTTTTTGTTAATTTCAAGACTAGACTGAAAATTCAAGACTAATTCCAGACTTTTCAAGACCATTATTAAATTCAATACTAATTCAAGACTTTCCAGATTTTCAAGACTACTAGACAACCTGGCATTGGCTAACAGGACTGGAAATTGAATTTTATATGGTGCTAGGTGATCTTAGGCTAGTGGATATTCAGTGTAGAACTGAGCATAATGCTGGGGGAGTAGCAATTTATGCAAGGCCGGATATACAAATCGACAAAGTAAACCTGGAAGATTTTAACCTTGAAATGAATTTGGAAGTTGTTGGAGTTAGAGTTAAACTAAGGCCTACATTGACTAGTAGATCAGATTTTGTGCCTAAGTACATCACTGTTGTGGCCATCTATCGGTCTGATGCCGGAGTATATGGAACCTTTCTAAATTTGTTGGATGATTGCCTGTATCGGGTAACTAGGAATAACGAGTTTGTGGTGCTCGGAGGCGATTTCAATGTAGTGCTGAATGGTAATTCGACTCGCACTAAGGATCTAGAAGACCTTCTGAGAAGCCATGGCCTTTATCTCAGAACTAAAGATCCTACAAGAGGGAAAAACTGTCTCGACAGTGTGGCGACTAACTGCGACTCTAGGGATCAAGACACGGATGTCATCATCTCCATGGTGGCCGATCACAAAGCGGTAGTAACTAATCTCCACTTCAACTCGGTGAGTAACCTCAATGATGTTAGGCCTAACTGGTTAAATTCTTATGCTGTGAAACGTAGGAAGGTTGATGAGCAAATGTTTCCGTACATTAACTATGAATTAAGTAAGATTGATTGGAGTATTATTACTAATGATCTGGATGCAAGAGATGCTTTTAAGTGTTTTTTTGATATATTTATCAATATATATGATAGGGTATTTCCTGTCGAAGTAGTTAACCGTAGGCCTAAGGACACAACTGCTCAAAAGGTTGTGGCAAACGCTTCTCCCAAACTACCTGCTCTTCTGGATGATAAGTGGTATTCCAGTGTTCCAGAGTTAGGTGTGCTTAAGGCCTGGACATCACTGCTACACGATCTATGTAAGTCTGCCACATCTGATGAGGATTACAATAGGCTATTTAGTTTGTATTTAAAGACTTGTAAGGATTATAAGTCAGCTGTAAATAATGCAAAAAAAAGGGCAATCGGTAGCTATATTGAGAATTCGGCCAATTACAACCCTTGCAAAGCCGCGTGGAATGTAATAAATTCCAATAGGAAACAGGTAGCTGATAAGGTATGTAAAGCTGATCCTAATGAAGTCAACAAATATTTTACACAGGTAATTAGCGACATTGTTGATAACATGCCTGATACATCGGCCCAAGCATCTAGTAATGTAACGATAAGTAATGTTAGCTGGAATACGTGGCGTGAAACAACACCTGATGAGGTTATAGATATTGTACAGAGTTTCAAGAACTCACCATGTGCAGATGTGTACGGTATATCTATTAATTTTCTCAAGAAAAACATCGTCAGCATTGCAATTCCTTTGGCTTTAGTATTTAACTTGTGTTTATACCAGGGGGTTTTTCCTTATGAACTCAAGCAGACAAGAAAAGTCCCTGTTTATAAGAAAGGTGATCAGAATTTGATAAGTAGCTTTAGGCCAATAAGCATTATCCCCGCCATAGGCAAGGTCTTAGAAACAATAATGAAAGTTCAAATCACTATAGTAAGATGCACGAAAATAGTCCGATGGAAATTTTAACAGCTGTGTCCCCCCTCACCCCCTCTCGCCCTGCAATGTTGTCATTTTTTTGTTATGTTTACCATTTGTAGTACAGTAAAAATGTGTTTAAGGATAAATTTGGCAACAATGTTTAGACTCTCATCGGACTATTTTCGTGAATCCTACTATAGCTTCTTTGAACGGAACCGTTTACTTAACCCTATGCAACATGGCTTTTGTAAAAACAAGTCCACAGTCACTGCCGTTGGAGAGTTAGTCAATAGAATAACTGATGCTTTCGAAGATGGACAGTCAGTGATGCTTCAACTATGTGATTTAAGTCGCGCCTTCGATTGTGTATCTCACAAAATCCTCCTAATGAAACTTGCTAGGTATGGCGTGACTGGAACTGTTCTACAAACAATCAAGTCTTATCTAAGTGATAGGTTGCAGGTGGTGAGCATCAGAGGAGCTACATCAAGTGCCATTGAAGTCAAACACGGAGTTCCCCAGGGCTCGTGTATTGGCCCGCTGCTATTCGTATTGTTAGTTAACGACCTTGAGCTTGATGGTAATGCTCTTCTTTATGCAGACGACACTACCTTGTTTTCTCGTGGTGGGGATCTGCCGCAAATTGAAACTCAGGCGAGCTCTATACTGGAAGAGGCCAAGCTTTGGTTTGAGATCAACCACCTTCAGCTTAATGAAAGCAAAACCCAGACTCTTTTGTGTAGTCTTTGGACTCGACCTGAATGCAGAGAGCAAGAGATTGACAGTGTCAAACTCCTGGGACTTAACATCGACCAGAGATTAAATTGGAATCACCACATTGACGAACTTTGTAAAAAATTGTCCCGTGTGCTGTTTTTGCTCCGTAAACTTAAGCTCTTGGTTACTCCTGTGTACCTACGCACCACATATTTCGCACTTTTTCATAGCCATTTAAGTTATGGAATACTCTTATGGGGTCACTCTCCGAACGTAAAAAGAATCCTACTCTTACAGAAGGCAGCAGTAAGGACCATAACAAACAGCGACAGGTTGGAACACTGTAAGCCTATTTTCCACCAACTTGGAATCCTTACAGTGTCATCACAGTTTATCCTCACATCCTTACTTCATGTAAAGAGTGGTGCTGAACACCTTCACAACACGAGAGAGGCACATCACAATTACAACTTGAGAAATAGGAGGGACATTGACATCCCACGTAGTAGGCTCAGTAAGACTGCAGAGAGCAACCCGGTTTTAGCAAATAAGATGTTCAATAGGCTTCCACTAGACTTGAGAAATCTGGATCTGAAGTCCTTTAGGAACAAGTTAGATAAGTGGCTGGTTAAGAGAAGCTACTACAGTTTGGCAGAATTTTTCAACGATAGCCTGAGTGGTATTATGGATTAGCCGGCCGCCATTTTTAAAGTCTGAATGTAAATAGTTGTAAATATATGTTTGTTTATATAAGTGACAAAGTCTATCCAGAAGTTTCTGGCCAACGACCGCTGGATGGTAATAAGGTAATAAGGTAACCAGAGACAGGAACGGCTGCCATGACATCATGAAAGTCTGCATTTGCCACCCCGAATCGCCTTTCCACTTCAATTCTCTTCTATGACACTTTCCGCCGATTCATAAAGGCCAAAATTTATCGTGGCAGACTGCTGTTATTTGTTTATTGATTTTAATACATTCTATTAGTCTCGTTGATTCTTCATAGTAAGCTACAGTTGTATGTATGTTAATTTATGAATTAACATCCTTTCTTAAGATAAAAACTGTAACAAAACTTAGGACAACAGAACTTTGGTTTCATACATTTTAACTACCTTACCTTATGTCCCTTACACAAGCATTTACATTATTATACATATGGTTTTTGGAAACACTTTCTTGGAACTTATTTACGAGTAAAAACTATTGTTTACCGTATTATCTACAAATTTAATATGAAAAACCACCCATTTCACTAGTAGAAAACAGACTTTTACCTATCTGATAAAAAAACTAAAGCGTTATTAGACGCGGTCATGAAAAATTAGTGGGTCTTAAGGAACAAATGGCCGTGCATGATTAAAAAATGGGGAGCAGACACGAATGACCATCGAAGAAGCTAAATACAGTTCTTCCGAGGATCGACAGTACGTCCGAGGATTGTCCAAGCTATTGGCGGAGCTGAACCATGCCCTGAGCTGAGAGTCGTGGCAAAAGAGTTAGCTAGGGGAAAAAGAAAAGAGACTGAGAGTAAGACGGTGCTGTGGAGGGGACACTACTTTTAACCACTACAAAACCACTCTGGTGCGGAGTTTCATTGTGGCATTAATAATGTTTCGATGATTTTTGGCAATGTACAGCTTATGGTGTGAAGTTTCATGATCGACAAATGTTTAACAGCATGATTAGTTAAGTATTGTCAGCCAGCCAATAAATATTGTTAAGGTCAAGTGGGGTACACCTTAAATCACATAGTACCACTTTGACTGCAGATTAAAATACCCCCGTCGCAGCAGACCTGCGTACTCAGCGAATTTCCAAATTATTAATATTAATTTTGACCAGCTAAACTTGTAAACAAAATTTCATCACGTGCTCATAAATAGGGAAATAAATGTCTATTCTCCTTAAGATAAATATAGGGAAAGAGTATGCAGGTATGCTGCCATGGGGGACACTAAAAGTAGGTTTTTAGCATAGAAAAAATTTATTTCTACCATATAAAGCCATATAGTAAATTTCATCAATATCTGTCCATAAATAAAAAAGTTTGCCTATTCTCCATATGATTAACATGGGAAAAGAGTATGCAGGTTTGCTGCCATGATAAGTACAAAAACCAAGATTTTTTACCTTAAATGGATGAATCTCAACCAAATGAAGCTAAATACCAAGTTTCATTGAAAAATTTTGGTTAATAAGTGAAATATTAACACATCCTTATTCTCCATAAGATTAACATTGGAGCCCCAAAAGACAATGTACTGTCTTTAGACTTTGTAATATCTCGGTAACCAATGGAGATAGAGCAAAGCTTCAAAATACTAAATTGTGTGTTTTTTTGAGCTAAATCCAATGGTCAAAATAAAAATTTAAAATTTTTCAAATTTACATATGAAAAATGTAAAAAACCCATTTTTGGGGTACAAAATCCCCCAAAACCACCCCTTCCGGTAGGTCGATGTGTCTGGTTTTCGAACTCATCCGAATAAACGTAGGATTACACATCTCTACCAAATTTGGTGTCGATCGGACCATTTTTACAAGAGTTATCGTGTCTAGGGACACATATATACATATATATATAAAAATTTTAATGACTATTATTTTTGGTCTCTGGGTACCTCAAAACGAAAAAGTAACATGGTCCCGGGCTTAGGTCTTACCATGAGACCTACGGTAATAGCCTATTCCTTATGGGAAATTCGCTAAAACACATGTAAGTGGTATAAAAATAAAATTTTGTATGATTATTATTTGGAATGTTTTGTATATGTAGTATTTTTGATAAAAATGTTTTTTTTTTTTTTTTTGTAAAGTGATGTTTGGGGCGTACACTTACCCTAGAATCTGGGGTAAGTGCACACCCCCCCTCAATGTAGCTTTGCATTGCATGTTGATGTTGGGGCAAGTGAATTAAAGAGAAGTTGAGCTTTTTTTTTGATTTTTTATTCATCAAAATATCTCAACCTGTCTAGGAGTTATGAACTTTTTTGTGAACCTCCGCATGGTAAAACGGAAAACCCAGATTTTTAAGATATTGTAAAGTAAATGAAAACATAGAGATAACACTGTTTCAATTAATTGACAATTAATAGGTCTTAACGAGCAGAAAATTATCTTCATTTTGATTTTTTATCCATCAAAATATCTTGAAAAATACGGTGGTTAGGAAATTTCTTAACGTCCCTTGGTAAATTAACTTGAAACCTTAATAAGTTGTTTTTATTTTATTTTACTCCTAGAACAAAAAATAAATCTTAATTTTACAAAGGGCAGTTTATATCTTGCCATTCATACATGAGATAACAGTTTGCCTTATCATCAGGTAGTTTATCCATTATTGAGGGGGCGTACACTTGCCCCAACAGTGATGTAACACAGGGTAAGTGTACGGCCCCCCTCTCCCCCCCCCCCCTCTAACTCCCCCAAAAAGACTTTGCTGGGTATTAAAAATATTATTTTTTTATTCCTCTTCAAAAAATGAGTCACCAATTATAAAATAATTACCTTAATATTTGAATTTTTAGTAATTTCTTAAATTTTCCGAGCGGCACTTGCGTTTAGAGTAGAAACTTAAGATGTTTTTAAAGTCATCAAAACACACAGTAGGCCTACTAATAACCAGATAATTTTTTAGTGGTTATAATTTGAAAGAGCATAGTTTGAAATATCTTTGGCTAAGTTTCAAATTTTTTTGGGTAATAAACCGATTTTTTATTAGCTCCAATTGCCCCGGGCGTACACTTACCCCACTTGACCTTACTAAATAGTTATATATTACATACGGTACCGGTACATTTTTTTCCTGGTGACGCAATGGAGTAGTTTACTATGGAATCTTCTAAAAAGAAAATGAGGCCTACAGTTACTATCCAAGGTGGTACCGTATAAAATTTTAATTTTTCTAAATACCGGTAAAATTTGTGCTGGTGTAAAAATCTTGAGGGAGAGCCAGGTAAATTATTTGTAACAACTAACAGGTGAATTAGGTAAAACCAGTACAATGAACACCAGCAAGGCTTGTCTTGAAAACCGAATGCATATACACATCAATACATATACACATCAATGACAGCAAATGGCCACACAAAGTCAACTGTTGCAGACAATTTTTCCACTTTAGATTAACACTGCTTGGTAAATTTCACAACAAACAGTTGTCTGGGGTGATTCTATTCCACCTTAGGTTGTTTCATTTAACAAATTAGTTTGTGAACAACTTTCATGACAAATCTTACTAGGAGATGATCCATCACTTACCTCTTTGTTTTAGTTAAAATTTCCAGGACTTGAGTGACAAAAATGATTTCATTCACCGTTGGAGAAAAACACAGAAGAGCTTCGACAATCCTTCCCAAAACTCCGGTGGGAATTTCGGTTTTGAAAATGTTTCCAAGCTCTTCACTTCCTGTTTTCATCAACAATTTGTACCTTTCCTCATTTGTGCGAAGTACACTGAACTTCCTGACGTATCTATATCCAGTCAGCGACTCATCATCATTTTTTATTTCATTCAGGACGTTTTCAATCTGTAAAATGTAATCGTTCATAATAAAACAAATATGTCATAAAAACTTTAAAAATCTGTTTTACACATTTGCTGCTGCCAAAAATGTTGTTAACTACCTAGGAAGCTAAAAAGAGTTATTGCAGTGAATCTTATCTTTAGTAATAGAAAGACCATAAAATGGCTAGAAAACATATTTGGAAGACAACATCATGGCTCCTGGACCTCCAAAATTCATGAGTCTATTGACCCAAAAATCATACTGTTGAACAAATTCATGGCTCATGCAGTAGCATTGTGAGACACAACTCCATGGTCAACCGCCCCCTCTGCCCACGCTGCCATACCGCATTTTTGATCCTGAGTTCCAGAACATGTCACTTACAATATAAAAATAAAAGGTTCTAAATGTATAACTGCCCAATTTAGTTATTTACACTATTTACAAACCCTCTTAACTGTCTTCTCCTCTACAAACTATCTTGGTACTCTTGGAAACACTGGCCCATGCATAGACCAGGTATATCGATACAAGTATCGCAGTAGTACGCTGTTTTCACTCGTTGGACCGGCTTTTGAATGATCCATTGTAATAAAAACAATAGCTACACACTAAAATAATTCATACAAACACTAATAAAACAGCAGCGAACACGATTCACAACGAAAAAGTTGTGGGTCACGGGAAACGCACACAGCACCCTGAACGAACGAAACTCATTACATGGCAGACTCATATTTGAGACATAATTCTAGCGCGTATTGACTGTCCTTGAGGAGTGGCTGAACCACACGGGCTCCGTAAATGAAAAATGACGGCGCACTCTCACTACGGCCCACTGTACGTCACCGGTGATCCACCTGCAGCGTATGTGTTAAAAGGCCTTAATAAAATATTAATGAGATAAAATTAAAAGTAAATCACATCCCATTTTATTACGGAATCCTGCATTTAACCAGAGCTGGACTAAATCAATCTCCAGTTAACTGGAAGTCAAAAATAAATAAAAAACTTACTTATTTGAAGATATATAATAAACTTATAGGACTACAACTGAAGACACTACGTGATTGTCAATAGGCATGTATCTGTATTGTCTTCACTGCAGTTTGGAGGGTTTTTATTGATACCATGGCTTAATTAGTTACAGAGCTTAATTAGTTAATTAGTTATGGCTTGAAATTCATTCCCTACTATTTAATGATTATTAAAATATTTGTGTAATTTACTGATAGGCCTAACTAGTAATTTGAGCTGAGTAATTTTAAATTTTAACAATAATGTACTTCATCAATTGTTTATTTCTTTTCATAAAATCATTTTCTTACCATTTCAAAGAATTCATTTACAACTGGCTTTTTATGTGAAGTTTATAACTATTTTAAGAGCCCAGATAAATCCAGTTTAAAGCAATTCTAAAACATAACCCAATAAAACCCGAAAGAATAAATGAATATCAACAACATCCTTCCCATTCTTACACAATGTAGCTGACAATTCATCCAATTGCCTTGCTTATTGGATGACCAGCGATGCTATTTTTATCACTCCAGTAACAGTTTAAATTTGTAAGCCATAAGAAAAAAAAAAAAAAATAAAAAAAAGGTTGTCTAACATGCATATTAAAAATATTACACGAATTTTCAGCAGCAGGAAAAATCTACAGACTCGTAAGTACATAGAGCTTATTAATAAAAGTAATTTGTTTCTTGTAATTACTTTAGACATTAAAAAAAAAAAACTGAAAAAAGGAGAAAATTGTGTAAGGGTATTTTGCCTCGGCAGAAAAAGGCCATAAGTTCTTCTGAAGGCATATTCACGTTAAATTTTTTTACATTGCATTTACTCTAAATGATGATACCAACTTCATAGAGTTGAACATCACAGAAAATTTTTACCGTGCAAGGATCCTGTGAGATAAAAACATGAATTCTCACCTCCATATTTTGAAGTGGGGACAAATCTGCCTTTTTATCTACAAAACTGTTCCAAATGCAACCCTTCGAATTACTTTCTGATCCTAAGCGTTCAGATTTGTCTAACGGTTTCAGATGTGCAGCTTTCACAATGTCTCTAAAACAAAAGAAATAAGTGTTAAATACGTGGGATCAAAATTTTTTAACCAATTGCCTCTAAACATAAAAACTAAAATAGACAACACATGTTTTCGAAATATTTTAAAAATATATTTATTGCAAAAGAGCTGTTATTCAATTGAAGAATATTTTTCTTATGTTATTCATACAAAACCCATCGCTAAATAAACACACTACGTCATCTAAATATTTTTAGTTGTAATTTTTTTTATGGGAAAGTATGCAATAATTGTAATATTTTTATTTATGTTTCTGAATTCTTTACTTGTACAGAGCATCGTTTAACATTTGTCCTATGCCTTTATTGTATTGCAACACTGTCCATTGTATTGACACTATTCATGTATGTATATACTGAATGAATAAAGAATTTTTGATTTGATTTGATTTGATCTAGGGTACTGAATGAAACAGCAAACTGAAAGTTACTTTCCATGTCAACCCAGAGTGAGGAAGAAGTACAAGAAGATTCTAATTACTGGACACTTCTTAGTCGCCATATGATATTCATGCCATATACTAGGGTAAATTTAAAGCCAAATCGACACCAAGAAAGAGAGTTAGAAAATTTGAAAATCTTGGTCGAATGTCAAGGTCTGAGAGAGGATAATTCATTCATTTTTTATCATTACATTATATATGTTTTACGGTATTTATAAATGACTAGCGGTGTACCCATTCTTCGTATGGGATGTGTGTAGTTTATTTGTACGAATTACGTACAGTAGTAAAACTAAGTCAAAAAAAGAGGGAAGACACAAGAACTTTTTTTTTGGATCTTTTTTTCACCCCAAAGTAAGTAGGGAGTGTATGAGTATAAAATTGAAGCGAGCGAGTTCGCCCGATTTAAATTTGCACGCCACCGAGGATCAGCTGAATGTTGGCAATCAGCTGTTCCGAGTTTTACTTGGTGGACGCGCCGTGTATGTGCGGCGGTGGTGGGGGAAGGATCCGCCATCGAGTCGAGAGCGCCGACTGAGCTCAGTCCATGGCCAGGCGAACAGCCCGCCACAACTACTTACTCTCCTCAGCGTGGAGCGAGCGTACTGAATAGTAAAATAAGCGTCGGGTGTCCGACAAAACGTTACTACTCAGGTACGGTTCTAGTAATAGTATAAGTCAGCGTAGTTTACAGTATCATTCAGACTTGCTATTCTAATTTTTCTTTTATTTAACTTAATTGAATAATTCATACAGGAACTGGATATTTTAATAGAGTTTTCATACTCTTGAAGAGTTCTTTGTTAGACGGTAGACCGCGTGGTTGACCGGAGCGAGTACAATATTTGTTTTATTTCAAATCGATTTACACCAATCTACTGCAGGGCAAGGGTGAACTAACTCTGGGAATAAAATAATTTGTTAAATATAAACTTGTATTTTTATCAGTATTGGGCCTGGGGCGAAACAGCTCCTGGGAAACCTATTGGACTTTTATTAATTATATTTGGTAATAAATTTGTATTTTTAAATTATTTAAATAAACAAGCCCGATTTTATTATTTGATGCCATTTATACGGTGAAATCCTTACAGTATACTTGCGTGTTAGCTTAGGAAGAATTAGTTTTTTTCATTTTAGCCGCGTGGCTTATTTTAGTTTTTTGTTATTTTAATCAGAATTTCACAGGGGAATCTAAATTACTTTTAGCGAATTTCCCATAGGGAATAAGCTATTACCGTAGGTCTCATGGTAAGACCTAAGCCCGGGACCATGTTACTTTTTCGTTTTGAGGTGCCCAGAGACCAAAAATAATAGTCATTAAAATTTTTATATATATATATATGTGTATATATTTATATATGTATATATTTATATATGTATATATGTATATATATATATATATGTGTCCCTAGACACGATAACTCTCGTAAAAATAGTCCGATCGACACCAAATTTGGTAGAGATGTGTAATCCTACATTTATTCGGATGAGTTCGTAAACCAGACATATCGACCTACCGGAAGGGGTAGTTTTGGGGGGTTTTGTACCCCAAAAATGGGTTTTTTGCATTTTTCATATGTAAATTTTAAAAATTTTAAATTTTTATTTTGACCATTGGATTAAGCTAAAAAAAACACACAATTTAGTATTTTGAAGCTTTGCTCTATCTCCATTGGTTACCGAGATATTACAAAGTATAAAGACAGTACATTGTCTTTTGGGGCTCCAATGTTAATCTTATGGAGAATAAGGATGTGTTAATATTTCACTTATTAACTAATATTTTTGCATGAAACTTGGTATTTAGCTTCATTTGGTTGAGATTCATCCATTTAAGATAAAAAATCTTGGTTTTTGTACTTATCATGGCAGCAAACCTGCATACTCTTTTCCCATGTTAATCATATGGAGAATAGGCAAACTTTTTTATTTATGGACAGATATATATGAAACTTACTATATGGCTTTATATGGTCGAAATAAATTTTTTCTATGCTAAAAACCTTCTTTAGTGTCCCCCATGGCAGCATACCTGCATAATCTTTCCCTATATTTATCTTAAGGAGAATAGACATTTATTTCTCTATTTATGAACACGTGATGAAATTTTGTTTACAAGTTTAGCTGGTCAAAATTAATATTACTAATTTGGAAATTCGCTGAGTACGCAGGTCTGCTGCGACGGGGGGTATTTTCCATATTCAAGGGCTATGGTGAGCTAAGGATTTACTTTGAGAACTAGACATTCATTTTACCTTTCATATGAGCCCTCTAATTTTTTATTTTATTTTAACAACAAAAGCTGTCATAATAGTCTACTAAATTAAGTCAGAACCCTGGACATTTAACCCCATTGAACGATTCCGAGGCTGTAGCGTGCAATTTTGCATCACCGCGAATTGTACTGTTACATTATGTGCACATCTCTTTTTGTGACCAATACAGAATAAAAGCTTGTAATAGCCTACTTCTAGATTAAATGGTACAGTTTTTATCCTAATTACCTAAATTCTTCATAAGATGCAACTTTTTGATTCACAGCTCTCAGTTTGGCATCGTTTTCTCTCCAATACTTTTCATCTTCTTTTATACTTTCCTTTAACTCCTTTTCAAGTTCTTTGAAATCCAAAACATCAGTGACCTTTGACATTAAAATCTGCAAAAAAATCACAATAATTCACAGAGGCCTACATTGTCAGGACAGTACATTAGAGACAACTTAAGTTTCTCTCAGCTCCCTTCCAGCTAAGTTTGAATTTGAGAAACAATCCAAATTTATTTGCTAGCAGAAAATTTGCTCATATTTCTTAAATTTGGAGATTCATGAATCAGGTTAAAGAGGGCATCTTACAATAGGAAAATTTTGTCGGAACTTGTAGAATGTTTGGACCGGTATTAGTTATAGATCGTATTTAATACAGTGGGCCTAGTTAAACTTACACATCATACAAAATTATAGGCTACAAAGTTTTGTTCAGACTGCTTGATTCAAGTGAAGTTTTTTTGGCTTCTGGGGACCTCAAAATGAAAAGTAACATAGTCCCGGGCTTAGTTCTTACGGTGTCATTACCGTACCATAATACCTATTAAAATACCGTACCATAGTAGCATTGGGGAGTGATGTTGTTCGCGTCCGCAGCATTCCATTAAAGCTGCACGTACTCCCTGGGTGGTGCTAAACGAACAACAATTTTTGGCAGCTGAACTATCACGCGAGTGATCTCTCAGCTATGCCAGCTGCCAGACCAAATTCAAACGGCCCTTTCCAGGGCCAATTTAGAAATGTAGGCTCCGTTTTAAATATATGTCATCTGAACGTGGAGGGTCTGAGCATATCAAAAAGTGACTGCCTCAGCAAGGTGTTGCGAGAAAATAATGTCGATGTCCTCGCACTACAAGAAACACATGTAGAAGACCTAGAGAACAGTGCGATCGGAAACATCACAGGATATAGGCTTGTGGAGGAAATAGGACACAGGGTCTATGGTGTGGCGACTTACGTGAGGCAAGACATAGACGACGTATAAGTCTCCCACAAAAGTTGTGTGAACAGCATATTTACTATTGGTGTTAAGGTATCTGAGACTACCATTGTCAATGTCTACAAACCACCGAACATCCAGTGGCCAGATACAGCTCTCCCATCTTTTGAACATCCTGTAGTATATGTAGGTGACTTTAACAGTCATCACACACAGTGGGGATACTCGTCCGATGATGAAAATGGCACTCGTCTTACAAGCTGGGCTGAAAATAACAACCTTTTCTTGATATTTAATGCCAAGGACCCACACACTTTCCATTCTGCCCGATGGTGTCGTGGGTACTCCCCAGACTTGTGCTTTTGTTCTCGCGACCGGTCAGCAACACCCATACCAACTTGCAGGAGAGTCCTAGATGCTTTTCCTCACTCTCAGCATAGGCCTGTTCTGATATCAGTAGGAATCCAAATTCCTCTCGTAAGATCTTTTCCTCGGCCTAGGTGGAACTTCAACAAAGCTGAGTGGGAGGCCTTCTCTTCCAGGCTTGACAAAGGCATCAGGTTCATCTTGCGCTAAAGCGTCTATCCCAAGAGGTTTTAGGAAAGAGTACATACCAGGATGGAGTCAAGAGTGCGAAGACCTTTACAGTGAGTTCACTGACACTGCCGACAGAGATGTTGCGGACCAACTCCTTAACTCTCTCGACAACTCCAGGAGAGAGAAATGGGTGAAAACTGTTGAAAATCTGAACTTCACCCGCAGTAGTCGGAAAGCTTGGTCTCTACTCAGGAAGCTCTCCACTGGTAAGCCAAATGAAAAACCCGCAACCTCGCAACCTCACCCTTGTGTTATTGCAAAACGCCTCTCCTGTCTGTCTAAACCGGTGCGTACGTCCGCAGATAGGAAAATAAATTTTAAGCTTAATGAAATTAAGGAAAGTCGGCAAGCGCCATTGGAAGTCTCCAGACCTTTCACAGTAGATGAGCTGGATGTGGCGATTGATGCTATGCCAATTGGCAAAGCAGCAGGTATGGATGAAATCTTCCCGGAGTTCATAAAACACTTGGGTAAAAAGGCTAGACAGTGGCTTCTTGCAGTTTTTAATTCCATAAGGGAAACCGGCGACTTGCCTGGTATATTTAGAAGATCGAAAATAATAGCTGTCTTGAAGCCAAATAAAGATCCACAACTGCCAGAAAGTTACCGACCCATAGCTCTTCTTAGTGTCTGTTATAAGCTGCTCGAGAGGTTGATATACAACAGAATCCTCCCTGTTCTGGATTCCAGCATCCCCGTCGAACAAGCTGGGTTTAGGCCTGGGCGCAACTGTTGTGACCAGGTTCTAGCTCTTACTTCCTTCATCAAGAATGGGTTTGAGCGAAAACTGAAAACCTCTGTTGCTTTCTTAGATCTTACTGCAGCTTATGACACTGTCTGGAGAAAAGGCCTTCTCATTAAATTTTATAACCTGATACCTTGCCCTTTCCTGTTGCGTCTCCTCAACTCGATGCTCTCCAATAGGATGATTAAAGTATATATGGGACGCAAGGAAAGTACTTTTAGGCAATTAAAAGATGGCCTGCCACAGGGGTCAGTGCTTGCCCCACTGCTGTTTAATGTGTATACTGCCGACATGCCTGACACTTGCTCCTTAAAGTTTGCCTATGCGGATGATATTGCACTGGCTTATCAGCACAAGGAATTCCGACATGCTGAGGAAGTACTAACAAATGACCTCAAGACCCTCGGTGAATACTTTAAGGCCTGGAAGCTTAATCCAAACCCAACTAAAACTGAGGTATCTAGCTTTCACTTGAACAATAGACTAGCCCACCAAAAGCTTAAAATCGTATTTGACGGTGTTGAGCTAAAGCACAATGATCACCCACAGTACCTGGGAGTCACTTTAGATCGGTCTCTCACATTCAAAAGCCACCTACAAAAGACAGCAGCCAAGGTGAGAGCTAGGACTAACAATGTCCATCACCTTGCTGGCTCCACATCGGGAGCTAATGCACAAGCTTTGTGAACCACTGCTTTGTCCCTGGTTTACTCAACCGCAGAGTACTGTGCTCCCGTGTGGCTGAACAGTGTGCATGTCAGAGAGATCGACGTCCAACTGAACAGGACTATGAGAGCCATAAGTGGTACACTCATGGCAACACCTGTACCCTGGCTACCAGTGCTGTGTAATATCGCTCCACCTGAAATAAGACGAAGGGAGGCACTTACTAGGGAATATAATAAGATCGTATCCAATCCACAGCTACCCATCCATGATTACCTACCCCAGGAGACGGGCAGATTGAGGTCCCGAAGACCACTACTGCGGACAGCATCCCAGTTGACGGAGACAAACTTTTCCATCCATACCGACTGGACTTCCTCCTGGGACTCTTTCCAAGGCCGGAATCAATTTTTAATTGCTGACCCAACCTAAGCAGTAAGTGGTATGGATCTTCCTCGGAAGCAGTGGACCGTTCTCAATCGATTCCGCACTGGTGTGGGAAGATGTAATTATTGGAAATACAAATGGGGAATGACAGAAGACCAGTCATGCCGCTGTGGAGCGGAGTTGCAGACTATGACTCACATAGTCAATGAGTGCCCTTTGAGTGCTTTCCCCGAAGGATTGATTGGGCTGCATTGTGCAAGTGAAGCTGGGCTGCAATGGCTTAGCGCCCTGGATTTAGCTTTGTAAAGAGAGATCATAACTTTATGTTTTTAGTTTAGTTTTTAAATTTTTTGACGCAGGTGCTAAGCACCTCAGAGAATGTATTATATTTTTCTGAAGTTGGTGGCTGGCTATTAATGTCATACAATATATATATATACCATAGTAGCGTATTCCCTTAACCCTCCGAGCGTTCAATATAGCACCCCTGGAGCGTTACGCATTTTTTTAAGGTTTTGCATACTTTCAAATAAAAATTAGTAAAAAATATATTTTATGACCTAGCACTATAAATGTATAAACTTATATTATATGAAAGTAGATAAAATGGACTATCTAAAAATACAAAAATTATCACCATTACTTATTGTTACCAAAATAAGGCTATAGGTTAAAAATTTAAAAATTACAAAAAAAAAATTTATGTAACTTTGCTCTCCCTAAAAATAATTTTAGAAACACATAATAAAAATTCCAAGATATGCATTTTGTTTGAAATTTTATGCAGTTCAAGAAAATATATAATTAATATAGGCTAGAAGCATTTGAAAAAAATGTATGTTGAATAAAACTAAATATGTCCTATGATACTTACCCTAATCCCATAAGAACACATGTAAAATCAAGCTAGGAATATTAAGTATACTAATTCCTACTCATATTTATGGTTATAAACTAGATAAAACATATTAATTTATTTCAATAATGTAAATTAACAGTATTAGTAACACTTTTAAATATTTATAACCTTAAAACAATTGGTAAAAAATTTATTTCATTGTTTACAAAATTAGCAGATGGTAACAGTTTTTTCCCAGATGTTTTATTGCATATTACTAACAACCAATCATTTGAAATGGGTGTTTTTGGATAGCTTAGAACCTCCCGGTAACTTAACGGCGGTAGCATTCACAAGTACATTTTTGTCAATCACTATAAAGTTACGTTGCGTTTTTGAAGAGTCGAAAAATCGACTCAAACGCTCGGAGGTGGAAAAGCTGGGCCGAAAAATCAACAAATAACGCTCGGAGGGTTAAGAGAATTTCGATAAAAATTACAGCACTTCTAGGGTTTAGGCTCAAATTTTGATTTAGGCTTAAACTGACCTAAGGTTTATTTGATCTAAATGTTTGGACCAAATACCAGTGCTAAACCTATCCTATCCCTTGGTTATTGCTGAAGAGGATTTTGACTGGTCCCATGCCTAATGACGGGTCAAAAAGACGACACCGGAGGTAAAAGGTGCTTATCTAATGAGAAAAATGAGCTAATGTAACTCTTCTGTGAAATGCATAGGAATATTCAAAGTAAATTTACACATTAGACCTACTCAAGATAGGTTCCAACAAGGCTAACTGTACCTAAATTACCATGTCAGTAATAGGATAAAAATTACAAATACTATCCATAGAAGTCTCCACGAATAAACCAAATAATTGATTCTTAAGTTAAATTAAATTTCATTAACAAATAGGTAACTTTAAGGTTCCGATTGTAATCTATTTAGATAACTTGATTTGACTAACTGGTTCAAGTAACTTAATCTTAAATGTTTCTACTGAAATCTAAAATTTTAAGCTCTAAATTACCTTTCACGCCGATCCTTGGAGGAGATATCTAATTTACTTCCTTCTAATCTAAGAATAAGACATTCAAGACATAAATATTTCAATAGCTAGATATTACTCAGGCTCAGCTCAAGGATCAGGCTCAGGCTCAGGCTATTTATTTTATTTTATTTGTTGTTGAGTACTGAATGGCATAATGAAATCGAAGGGTGGGGAGGAACAGAACAGGAGGAAAATAAAAATATATATATTCCCAACCTCTAAAAATTTAAATCATCGCTCAGTTTAATTTTTTACTTGAAATTTTAAATATATATATATTTTATGCCACCTTTAATCTCGAAGTGATGATTTTATTTGCTTCAAAAATATATATGATTAAATATCTATACAAATTAAGTTGCGGTTCTACAGACAATAATTTTTATTCGGTACCTACCTTATGACCTCTTGAGGCTCTTGTCGTACATAAAATGCCTATAACAAAAATTTTGCTTAGTAACGTTGGCCATTCTTTATGTACTAGCCGAGCAGAAGACAGAAGAGAAGAGAAGACAACATAACCATAACCTCAGACTTTGATTTATTAAATTGAAGCCTAGTTGTAAACAAATTATCATCAAATTTTTAGTTATGAGTGTAAAATGTTGTATTGGTAACTATCAAAGAATAGTCAAAACCATACCTGATTCATGGATTTACAATCTGAGACATAACCCTAACAAGTCTTTGGTAAGTTAGGCCTAATTATCATCCATAAGTAATTTTGAATTAGAGCTAACTTATTGGTCTTTAGAATTACTAGTTTAAAGAATTGAAAAGCTTTTCTAAAAGTATATAGGTTATATAATACTTCCAAAACTTAGTGAAAGAATAATAACGCAATATATAATGTTATAGGCCTAATATTGTTATAATACTTCGCAATACTTTCCAAAAACAACCCCAAGATCTTTATCCTCTTTTGGTTCGGTAACAGCTGATATTGTGAAAAAAAACCATAACCAAGTTCATATTCAAGAGCTCAGCAGGACACGACGGTATTACTACAAAAATCTTGAAATTTGTGTTTCAAATTGAATGTCAACGAAATCGCTGGTCCGTTAGCCAATATTATCAACAAGTCCTTTGAGGATGCAATTTTTCCAGATGAAGGAAAATTAGCTATAGTCAAACCTCTCTTTAAGAAAGGTGACAGGAAAGATGTGAAAAATTATCGGCCCATTTCATTGTTACCTGCAGTCACCAAGGTAATAGAAAATATCGCCTGTGAAAAACTTGTAAATTTTTTAGAATCCTCTAATTACTTTTTTACTCTACAATACGGCTTCAGAAAAAACAAATCCACCAAACTGACTTCAGTAAATTTTGTTAATAAATGCATTGACCTCATTGAAAATAAAGAGACTGTAGCAGGAACGTTTATAGATTTAACAAAGGCGTTTGACTGTGTTGACCCCTTCATATTAACTGAAAAGTTGGCAGCAGCAGGCTAAAGTGGTAATGCTCTTAAATGGATGATATCCTATATAAATGACAGGAAGCAAAGAACCTCAATCACCTTCAAAAGCTCCTCTGGTGCTATCAATATACTTTCCGACATTGATGAGGTCACAAGAGGCGTGCCCCAGGGCTCGATACTAGGGCCTATACTGTTCCTCGTCTACATAAATGACATTGGTGACCATGTTAACCATAACAACCTCTTTAAATTCGCAGATGACATCACTTTGTTGACTTCTGGCAAAAACTTGGATGATCTTCAACTTACAACTTTCCTAAATTTGAATAGCATTTCACAATACTTTTCCGACATCAAACTATCCATAAACCAAACCAAAACAAAGTTTATTCATTTTAAAACTTCACAATTGGACAGAAAGAGGCCCTCTTTTGGCATAAATCTGATGTTGGATGAAGATCTTGTCGATGAGGATACAAAAGCAACCTGCCTACTTCTTGTCAACCACTCTTTAAAAAACTGCAAATCTTGACAGTCCCCTCTTTGTACATCTTGGAATCAGTTCTTTATGTCAAAAGATCTCTCACCAGCCTCAACATAATTACAATACTAGACATAGAAACAGGTTCGCAACTGCTCACAGATTGGCTTTAACTGAAACAAAACCTGAATATATGGGTCTCAAACTTTTTGACAACTTACCGGAATCAATCAAAAATATCACAAGCTTCAACAAATTCAAGAATAGCCTAACTTCTTTCTTAATTGACCAATGCTATTATAGCCTACCAAATATTTGAAGATGCCTCAAGCCATTACAATAATGGAATGAGATCGACATGCCACATGCTTCCCTGCGGAGTCAACGTGGTTCAAAGGATAAGTAAGTAAGTAATGTGTAGATTCAAAGCCCCCCCCCCTTATTAATGAGAACATTTAATTTAGGCCTACTCAATGTTCTTTAACCCTTTGATTGTCAGGACCCTGAATAATTTAATTTTTAACATATAGGCTATGCCAATATAGTTTATCAGAAAACTTTACTAAAGGGCCCAAAAATTACCATCCAAAATTCCAGGATGCAGGGTGACCACTGCAGGCTGGCAGGCGCTGGTGGCTGGTGGTAGGGGAATGTGATTTAAGCATATTGTGGGTCAGAAACCCAACTAGCCTAGACCTATGTAAAACAATATCCACTAAGTTATCTGATTCTCTCAATCTCTCAACTCTGGACTCTTCCCCGTAGGCTTGGTAGTCTGTGTATGTCATTACTGGTCAGTGTGCAATTTTCACTTCGAGTCACACTCACACCATTGTATGATCTACATAGGTCTACTTATTTTTGAAATTTAATTTAATATGAGCTAGTGTTATGTAACTAAAGGTAAAAGCCCCTCCATGGGTGCCGTCTTTCGAAAATTATTGCGGGTGGGGGGGGGGGGGGGGTTAGGCGCAAGGGAGGGAAGGGGAGGATTCAGAATTGTATCCGGTAATGTAAATTTTAAATCTATTTAAAATCTTTTTTTATTAATATCGTCCTTTCATATTATGCCAACGGTAGCAGCGTTTTGCTGCACCAGTGAAAGGGTGAATCCATATTGGATTTATTTCCTATAGTAGCAATGTTAAACCTTTTTCCGCCTTTTATCATAGCCTCTAACTTCTTTATTTTTGTCCTATTAATGGTTTAGAATAAATTGTATTTGAATTTGAATCATAAACCTTGGTCTCTCCATTTTGTAAAAAAACTTTGATGTACAAAATTTTCCTCAAACACTTTATCCGGCTCAATGAACACTTTATTTAGGGCTATAAACCATAAATAACCTTTTTGATCACAAATAAAGTAGTTAATTGCGTTTCACATTTGACATAGCTCTTATGGGGAGCAGACTGAATCAGGATTGACTCCAATGTCCTATGTACAAACATACCGGGTTTCACTCCCCACTTGTAGCTGTGACTGAAAGTGGCATTGCCCCACGAGAACCAACCAATCCCGTGGGTTGATACCCTCTCGCGCACAACATTGCATTCTACTTGCAGCGGGAATCCTCCCCAGTCGCACTTCTCCAGTTTGTCAAGTCCCTTTCTCGTCGCTTCGTCTTTACGATTTCATAGTTGACTCACCGAAGAAACTGCGAATGTGAAAAATAGAATAGAGAAATAATATTATCTCACGCAAAACAATCTGCTGCGGAATTTTAATTTGTGTACTTGATACTTAGGCTACTTGATACTTGATGAGATCCCACTGGAAATGCAGATTTGCGTCGTGGTCGTCGATGGGCAGCTCTCAGTGATTCTGCCTCAGAATTTCATCCAGGCTGTAGTAGGCCTCCTCTAGTAGGTAATCCTTCAGCTTGTTCTTAAATTCTTCCATCCTGATTTGATCTCGGAGATATTTTGGTAACTTGTTGTAGACAATAGTGCAATTGTATTGGGGACCTGTAATGAAATCTAAACACCTTTGGCTAGGTTTTATTCAACTTAAAGCACCATCGTAAGATACATGGTTAATGAATGAGTTTACAAAACAAACAAAACCAGATGATTTAACATGTCAACTTACTAATAATAAATAAATATAAACATATGTTTGTTAATTGGAAAAGACTAAAGGTAAATTTTATGACATTCTGCCCCACTGATTTAAACAAGTCATAGTCTTTCAAGTTTCCAGGTGGCCGACGTTGATGGTCACTTTGTCTTTGCACCGGCTGTTAAGTAAGATCCTGTGAATCACAGTTCACCTCAGGATTTGACACGTCTGGGTCTTGAGTCTGGTAATCATTATGTTCTTCACATTGGTGACTGGCTTGATCTTCACTTCGATAATTAATTTGGTCAACTTCTGCATCGTTTCCGCAAGGCGCAAGTAGTCTTAGTGAGACTGTGGATTCCCGACCATCACTCAGACGCACTCTTGCATATTGTGGTCTAGCATCTATAAGGTCTACAACTTCCACAGCTGGAGAGTACTTACTACCTTGATTAAATTTCTTCATAAAATCAGGGCCAGGAGACGAGAGCCACACAGGTAGTGATTGTCCATAGAATGACTTCCTCATGTGATAGAACATTCTTTCGTGTGGTGTGGCATTAGTGACAGTGCACAGCAGACTGCAGATCGCATGGAGAGACTCATCCAGCACCTCCTCCCAGCGACTGATGTGTAGATATTTTGTCTTCAGTGCAAGTGAGATAGTTTTCCATATTATACCATTATATCTTTTGGCCTGCCCATTTCCTCTTGGGTTGTAAGGTGTTGTACGACTGGATGCAATCCCACACGAATTTAGAAACTCTGTCACTTCTTGGGATAAAAATGAAGTTCCTCTATCAGAATGGATGAATAAGGGCATAGCTTGTTCTTAAATTCTTCCATCCTCATTTGATCTCGGAGATATTTTAGTAACTTGTTTTAGACAATAGTGCAACTGTATTGGGGACCTTTGCTCTCAAAGGTTGAATTTATGTTAGGAGCGTGAATTTAGTTGGCTTGGCGAGTTTCATAATGGGGAATTTCATTGTTTTTCTTGAACACATTTCAATGCCTCCTTACACTGAGCCCTGCTACCATGATATACAAGCATGGCAGGGTCAAGATTTCAAATTTCTTAAAAATAGGTTTACAGTGTTCTAAATATCGGAGTTTAGCCATGGTTCTAATTATCATTTTTTGAAGAAGGAATATTCTATGTGCCTCAGTGGCCCCAAACAACAATACCATATGCGATCACACTCTGGAAACAATCATAGTAGACCTTAAGAAGGACATCTAAATCTAGTAAATTTCTTATCCTCTTCATCAGGAAGCATAATGTCTTCAGTTTGGTTACCAAGCAGTCAATGTGTTTGCTCCATCTTAAGTCGCAATTTATTGTTACACCAAGGTACTTAACTCTATCACATGTCTAAAGGATTTGTCCATCTAATTTTAAGTGGTGAAGCATCTGGCGGTTTATGATTATTAAATTCGATGACATTGGTTTTGGTCTTGTTTATGCAATCTGTTTTCGGTACACCACATTGCATTTTGAGTTAGGCCAAACTGAGCCTTGGTGAACAAGTCCCCATTTTCATCAATCATCATTTGACGCACATCTTCGGCGAACATCCAGATGTCAACCTCCCTTTATTTCTTCTGGCAGGTCATTCATATACAGGGTGTCCAGCTTCGACTGTCCGAAACTTTTCTATGTTGTTCAAAAAGCCAAAATAAACAAAAAAGTTGATATAAACATATGTCCTAAAATGCTTCGTTAACCAGCTAGCCGTCATTTTGTTTTTTACACTTAATAATCTTTATTTACATAACGGATAAATGGATTGGGTTAATATTTGGCATGTAACTTTACTAAAAAATTGTTATTAAAAAAAAAAAAATATTATTTTTTTCCATCACATATTTTCAAAGTGGCGGCCATTTTAAATTTTTAACCTCCAATATCTCAAAAACAATAAATTTTATCAAAACTTTACGAGACACAAAAAAGCTGCAAAATTAAATTATCTAACCAAAGATACCAAGTTTGTAATGATCTGACAACAAGTAATTAAGTTATTGAGATTGTGGGAGAAATAAACAATAGGCTCGCGTGTCGGCGTTAAGGGTAAAGGACACTCGCGCAATTCTGACGTATCACGGCGTTGATGCTCATAATCGTTGAGGCGTAAGGAGAGTTCTGATACTCGTAGCGTAAGCTCGCTGAATTGATTGAGGATTTTTAACTCCTGTTGAAGAGTCTTAACTCGATCCTGCAGGTCAGTGATCTGCCTCCTGAGTTCTTCCTCTGACATGGCAAAAGTAAGATTACGTCGGGGTCACCAATGTGGGAGAAATAATTCACCAAAGGTCAGAGAAGACATCCTTTAATGAGTATCATGTAATACCACTAAAAGAACACTGTATGTAAACAAACTTTTTAAAATTAACATATGATAACAATAACACATGTGGTAAAATAATTCACTAGTGGTGAATGGTCGCCACAAGATCTTTCTTCTAAATTAATTTAAATTTGCATGCATAATGGAAAAACAATGATTTTATACACAAAAATCTCAATAACATAATTAATTGTTGTCAGATCATTACAAACTTGGTATCATTGGTTAGATAATTTAATTTTGCAGCTTTTTGTGTCTTGTAAAGTTTTGATAAAATTTACCGTTTTTAGATATTTGAGGTTAAAAATTTCAAATGGCCGCCATTTTGAAAATATGAGACGGAAAAAATATTTTTTTTTTCTTTTAATAACCATTGTTTTAGTAAAGGTTCATGCCAAATATGAACCCAATCCATTTATCCGTTATGGAAATAAAAATTATTAAGTGTAAAAAACAAAATGGTGGCTAGCTGGTTAACGAAGCATTTTAGGACATATGTTTATATCAACTTCTCTATTTATTTTGGCTTGCTAAACAACATGGAAAAGTTTCGGACAGTCAAAGCTGGACACCCTGTAGATCAAGAAGAGGATCAGTCTGATATTTGAGCCCTGAGGCACACCAGTATTCAGAAGGGGAGAGACTCCTGATTTGTAGGTCCTGATAAGATTATTTTCATTCTTGTGGCGCACCGTCACAACTTGAGATCTATCTGCCAAATAGGTTTCTCACCATCTAGCTGCATTTCCATTGATGCCAATATTTCTGACCTTATTTAACAATAATTCATGATTTAAACAATCAAATGCCTTTGTCATATCGTAAAATAAACATAGTAATTCATTCGTCAGGTCTACATTTTTATAAAGTTCAAGGAGTAACGAGAAAATAGCATCTTTTGTTGAGTGGTTCTTACGGAAGCCAAATTGCTTATGTGTAAATATTTGATTTCGTTCCAAATAGGGCATGTTTCATGTGTAGATGTTTCAACAGGGGTATGCGTAGGCTTGGGATGGTGGAAGGAGGGGTAGCAGGGGGGCAAATGTAACCTTTGCCTAGGGCGGCAAAAGTGCTAGCGCCAGCCCTGAGCCTACTGTAAAAATTGCAACATGATGAAGGGGTAAATTACATAGTGGAGTAAAATTGCCATTTTTTAGAAGATCACTAAGGTAACATAAAATAATACATGTAGTATGGTATCAAAGACACATATTTTGTCTGGCATATTTTGACAGTAGGTTTCATCACTATTTCAGGTCATGAGAAAAAGAAATGATATAACGTCAGTTCAAATAAGATACAAATCAACACCTTCAGAAGCCCCGCCAATTCCAAAGAAAAGCATCCCTTACACCAATCCTAATTTCAAGCAAGAGAAAGGAGGAAAGTGGCTATTGGTAAGTACTGTTAATCTTGAACTATAAAGATAATATGAAGGTACTTTGTTGCCCAAAGCAGATCAACGGGTGACATTGTTAAAGAAAGACTGTTGGCCGAACCACAGCAGAAACTTGGCTGCAACTGGATGGTTTGGTCGCGTCTGAAGTCTGAATGATTGGCCTTGTCTAAATGATTGACAGCATCAGAAAGATATTCTGTTCCAGAAAGCATAAAAATAGTTTGACTCTTTTTAGGGAACATTGAACTTTCCAATAAAGCTAATTTAAATAAAAAGTCTTTATTTATTTCATGCTCGTGCGTACCATACAATAAATAAGTTAGGCCGGTTTTATGTACAGCGCGACATGCAACAATCTGGATCTAGATTAGACGTACGTAAAAAAAATTTCACAAAATTGGTCACATGTTTTTTTTGCCGCGTTTCTAAAAAGTTGGTGCAGAAACCCCAAAGATTTGGGTTTTTATTCTGGTCGACATTCAATTTATCAACTTACAACATGAACCCCGAAGCTTTGTACAATTCGTTTGTCAAAAAACTGAGGATAAAAGGTGCTGGGCAGTGCATCCTACAAGAAGAGTTAGGCTCGAGAGAATATATTTTTCGACATGCTGTGCGATGAATTAAAGAGTGACAGTGAGAAGTTTTTCAATTTTTTGCATGTGTGAAAGATCATTTAATGAACTTTCATCTGTTGTGAGAACCAAGCTAGAAGAAGAGCCAAATTTGGTGGCAGTATTGTTTTTTCTGTATTTAGATTTACATTTTGCTATTTAAACTGCTTGCATGACATTTATTACCGACCCGTTTTCAACACCTGTCACAGGTATTTGGAAACGCGGCAGTATAATCTAAAAGTGTATCGCGCACTGTTGATGAGGGCTGCATCGCAGTACAATGTGCTGCATAAATGGTATCATTTAACTCGACTAATCTAGGTATTGCGTGACGTGTGTCTATTCATAAAACCGGCCTTAGTGTCAATATAGAGTAACTTTTTTATGCTACAGTACAGGGTTACATTCTTTATTCTTATCAGTCAAAAGAAACCCTACTAAATAAAGCCTTAAAGAAAATAAGACGTTAATAAAATAAATAAAAAGGCCCAGGTAGATATAAAGCTTTTAAAGCTCCAATGTTGATAAAATTAAGACTTACTGTTCAATTACTTACAGAAGGTTAAGCCACAGCTTGCAGACAGTTTTGTCAGTACAGCGACACGTCAACAGTTTTGTTGAGGTGTTTATTCGATAATTTTTTTATCTTCAAATGGCATGTTAGAAAGGATTACTGTTTGATTTATATTAATATAAAGTGCTTTCCATTCAGATTTGTATTACAGGAATTGAAAAGAAGGGGAATTTACTCAGAGGATATTTGTATGGGTTTCTTCAATTTAATTTTATAGTCTATGAGCGAATCTCCCCTATAGGGAATACACTATTACGTGTCAGGCATGGTGAGACCTATTTATTTTAATATAATATATCAACTGGTAGGCTATTCATCATAATCATTGAAATAGTAGTCTATTTAATTAAACTTGTGCTGATTAAACTGAAAAATGTCTGTCTTTGCTCTACTATTTCGTCCCTTCTGAGTTAGCTTAGTGGTGTTTCATCGTAATTCTTCACTGATTGTGGTTTCTTCATTAAAATCGATAAATCAGTGCAGGATGCTTTCAATTTTAATAGGCTGCAAATTGATTTTTTACACGCTCAGTCTCGGTACCCACGATAGTTTTATGAGCCTCCTTTACTTTAAAGAAAGGTTGCTAGCAGACAATCATGGCTTTGTTTCAATCATTGATGTTTAGAATAACATGTTTAACCATCTAAATGTTACTTTTTGACTATTAGGTAGATTAAATACACTACTTTCTTTCTCAGGGTTGTCAGTAAAACCTTTCTAGAAAACCTATTTAGCTATTCAACCACACAAAACTATTGAAAACTCTTTAGATGTGTAAAAGGAACTTCGAGACAATATGATATAACCACATTTATCTATATCTATAAAAGAGGAAGTATGTATATATATATATTTATGTATGTTGCCTATAGACTCTGAAACTGCTCAACAGATTGCAACGAAACTTTCAGGCATTATTAAGCATTATTCAAGGATGGTTTGTGTGAAGTTGAGTGCAAATCTGTCCAAAGGGCTCTGACCCAGAGGGCATACAATGGTGCAGTGTCAGGTTTTAGAAATTTAGTGTTTACAAAATGAACTGCTGTAATTAACAAATTTGAAAGTTTCGTTCAAGCAGATGCTTATAATCATAGAAGTAAACAGGTGTGAGGTATAATGTTGATGTTTGTGTTGTCTTTATGGCTCCGCCCTACGGAAGCTCACAATTACACTAAAAGCCTACAGGTGGTGAAATTTGACATGGACGATTCTCTTTGTCCATAGGTGCACCACAGGTCCATAGGTTTTGCAAATAATTTTTTTTAAGCTCTTTAGGGCTCCACCCCACTGGACTTCAAAATTACTTTAGGGCCACCGGGGTTGAAATTTGATGGACGATTCTCTTTACTCATAGGTACACACTAAGAAACGATTTTGCAAATATAGTTTTTAAAGCACTTTAGGGCTCCGCCTCACTGGACATTGAAATTACTTTAGGACCTCCGGAGCTGAAATTTTACATGGACAATTCTCTTTGCTCATAGGTACACACTAAGAAACGATTTAGCAAATTTAGTTTTTTAAGCACTTTAGGGCTCCACCTCACTGGACATTGAAATTACTTTAGGACCTCCGGAGCTGAAATTTGACATGGAGGATTCTCTTTGTTCATAGGTACTCACTAGGAAACGGTTTTGCAAATATAGTTTTTTAAGCTCTTTAGGGCTTCACCCCACTGGACTTCAAAATTCCTTTAGGGCCACCGGGGTTGAAATTTGATGGACAATGCTCTTTACCCATAGGTACTCACTAAGAAACGATTTTGCAAATATAATTTTTTAAGCACTTTAAGGCTCCGCCTCACTGGAAATTGAAATTACTTTAGGACCTCCGGAGCTGATATTTGACATGGACGATTCTCTTTGCTCATAGGTACTCACTAGGAAACTGTTTTGCAAATACAGTTTTTAAGCTCTTTAGGGTTCCACCCCACTGGACTTCAAAATTACTTTAGGGCCACCAGGGTTCAAATTTGACATGGACGATTCTCTTTGCTCATAGGTACTCACTAGGAAACGGCTTTGCAAAAATAGTTTTTTAAGCTCTTTAGGGCACCACCCCACTGGACTTCAAAATTACTTTAGGGCCATCGGGGTTGAAATTTGATGGACGATGATGCTCTTTACCCATAGGTACTCACTAAGAAACGATTTTGAAAATATAGTTTTTTAAGCACTTTAGGGCTCCGCCTCACTGGACATTGAAATTACTTTAGGACCTCCGGAGCTGAAATTTTACATGGACGATTCTCTTTGCTCATAGGTACTCACTTGGAAGCGGTTTTGCAAATATAGTTTTTTAAGCTCTTAAGGCTACATCCCACTGGACATCAAAATTACTTTAGGGCCACCGGGGTTGAAATTTGATGGACGATGCTCTTTACCCATAGGTACTCACTAAGTAACGATTTTGCAAATATAGTTTTTTAAGCACTTTAGGGCTCCGCCTCACTGGACATTGAAATTACTTTAGGACCTCCAGAGCTGAAATTTGACATGGACGTGCCTCTTTGCTCATAGGTATTCACCAAGAAACGGTTTTTCAAATATAGTTTTTGAAGTTCTTTAGGGCTCCGCCCCACTGGGCTTTGAAATTACTTTAGGGCCACCGGGGTTGAAATTTGACAGACGATTCTCTTTACTCTTAGGTGCTTACTAAGAAACAGTTTTGCAAATATAGTTTTTTTAGATCTTTAGAGCTCCGCCCCACTGGACTTTAAAATCACTTTAGGGCCACCGGGGTTGAAATTATATGGATGATTCTTTTTGTTCATAGTTGCTCACTAAGAAACGGTTTTGCACATATCGTTTTTAAGCACTTTAGGGCTCCGCCCCACTGGACTTTATATTACTTTTTTAGGGCCTCCATGGTTGAAATTTTACTTGGGCATGCCTCTTTGCTCATAGGTACTTACCAAGAATGGTTTTGCAAATATATTTTTTAGTAGGGCTGTGCTCCACTGGACTTTAAAATTAATTTAGGGCCTCCGGGGTTTAAATTTGACATGGACGTGCCTCTTTGCTCATGGGTGCTCTTGCATTTGCAATTACGATCAATAAGATACAAGGCAAACTTTGACTATTCTGGGTTTAAATTTGCAAAATGCCTGTTTATCCTTTGCCCTTACAGTAATATTAATATACTTACTTTTTATGCCATTGACTTATTTTGTTACATTAAAAAAATTAAAACTTAACTTATCTTCTTTTGTTATATTAAAATAGCTTCATTTATGTAAACAACTCAATTTGAGCGCAGCAACGCGCGCCGCGTAACTGCTAGTGAATAATAAAATTGTGATAGAATGAAATACCCCCGTCGCAGCAGACCTGCGTACTCAGCGAATTTCCAAATAAGTAGTGTTAATTATGACCAGATAAACCTGTAAACCAAATATTATCACAAGCTCATAAATAGGGAAATAAATGTCTATTCTCCTTATGATAAATGTAGGGAAAGAGTATGCAGGTATGCTGCCATGGGGAACACTAAAAGTAGGTTTTTACCATAAAAAAAAAAATATTTCGACCATATGAAGCCATATACTAAGTTTCATCAATATCTGTCCATTGCTAAAGGAGTTTGCCTATTCTCCATATGATTAACATGGAAAAAGAGTATACAGGTTTACTGCCATGATAAGCCCAAAAACCAAGATTTTTAACCATGAATGGATGAATCTCAACCAAATGAAGCTGAATACCAAGTTTCATCCAAAAACATTGGTTAATAAGTGAAATATTAACACATCCTTATTCTCCATAAGATTAACATTGGAGCCTCAAAATACAACATACTGTCTTTAGACTTTTTAATATCTCGATAACCAATGGAGATAGAGCAAAGCTTCAAAATACTTAATAATACTAATAATAAATAACACTATTGTGTGTTTTTTTAAGCTGAATCCAATGGTCAAAATAAAAATTTAAAATTTTTAAAATTTACATATGAAAAGTGCAAAAAACCCATTTTTGGGGTACAAAACCCTCCAAAACTACCCCTTCCGATAGGTTGATATGTCTGGTTTACGAACTCATCCGAATAAAGGTAGGATTACACATCTCTATCAAATTTTGTGTCGATCGGACCGTTTTTACGAGAGTTATTGTGCCTAGGGACACATACACACACACACACACACACATATATATATATATATATATATATATATATATATATATATATATACATATATATATATATAAAATTTTTAATGACTATTATTTTTGGTCTCTGGGCACCTCAAAACGAAAAAGTAACATGGTCCCGGGCTTAGGTCTTACCATGAGACCTACGGTAATAGCTTATTCCCTATGGGAAATTCGCTAAAATCAGTTTTGAAACGTCATGTACTACATTTACAATTATTTCAAACAAATCATGACTAAATTTGATTGAAGTTTACGAAAAACAGCAATGTATGTAAACAATAACAAATGATTGTTTTGACATTGCCTTTCAAGGTTACGTCACAAGGCATTTTACGTCAGAGCATTCCGTCTTGGTCTTAGTAGCAGGTTTTGGCACAATACATAAATCATTAAGTGAACAGCTGTTTTTCTTCTTCCATTTAAATACAAGTGGATAGGAATAGGACAGTCCAGTAATGAAAGAGGAGAAGGTTAAAAATCACCTGCTGTACCGTTCAGTGGTCTCAGGATTACAGAGAAAAAGTTAATAGAGAGAAGGGCTGTTTTATTCATTTGATATATTAAATGTCGCTTCTGTACAAACAATGAGACACAATCAATCTTATGCCAATAATAATAACTCACACCAGTTGAACCTTGTATGAACTGATTATTAATCTAGTGTAAAATTCTTACAACCCCTTGATCTTGTAGACCTAACACATATCCGTTTCATATTGAAATATTTTAAGTGTATGTCATTTGTTATCCAGCTGGCCCCCTTCTACTTTCTATAAATCAATAGTTGTGAACTGGTATTAAATTAGCACTAGATTGAGACTTTTTAATTAAAATTTTGTTGAATTTAATAAATTGGATCATTTTGCAGTTCAACAGATAATATAAACCTTCATTATGGTTATTACTAAGTGATCTAGAAGCTGCAAATATGAAGTTAGATTCATAAAATGTTTTCAGATTGTTCCAGCCATTACGTTTGGTCTCGGAACATGGCAAGTTCAACGGTTAAAGTGGAAAACGGAATTGATAAAAACTATGGAAGAAAGGACCACAATGGACCCAGTTCCTCTTCCTTTAGAGTGAGTATTCTCTTAGTGTTTACTTAGTACCACTTTTTCTTACTTGATTGTAGGCTGTAACACTTAACATGAATCTCATCTAAAAAATAATTGTCGATGATATTGTCATAACTACTGTGTCATAAACTCTTTTGTTCAGTCAAATGTTGGGGCTTTAGTCATTGTTGACTTATTATGAATGTATTTCTCAGTGCGTTGGGATTCCACCAGTTTAGATTTCTTATTGTTTTCAAATGTCGACCTGCTGTAGCATCATGACGGATGGAATCAGAGCGCTCTGGTTGAGATTTTAAGCATTCTTAAGACATTCTTCCATCAGATTACAGTATTGTGTATCAAGTGCGTACCTGAGCTATCAGTGACTTAAACCGCAGTAGACTAAAAATGTCCATGTTTGTGTGTGTGGTTGCAAGTAATTAAATATTTGCTTAAATGAGTGGGATATATAATTGTATTCTACTTTTTATGGTAAATTTTCTATTCCAACTAACATTTTACTGTCATTTCCGGCAAGTGAAGTCCGGAAGAAGTGGCAAAGATGGAGTTTTGCAAGGTTACTGTGACCGGCGTCTTTGACCACAGCAGTGAAGTTTTCTACGGACCTAAGCCTTGCTTCGTCAATGGAGAACCCAAAAGAGACATAGTTCACCCATCAGGGAGTGAGTCCTTGGGGTATAACATTGTCACCCCATTCATCGTCTCTGAAACAGGGTAACTAGAAGTTAATATTTAATGTGGTGTGAAGTATAAAGTAATGTAGTCTAGTCTTTTCCTAAACCCACACATATAAAATGTCTTTGTAAATTAATAACCAAAAATATTGATAAGTACGATATTTTATTTGTACTAGGCAATTTCTTTGTCAACTGCATTTAAGAAATTATCCTATCCTGAAATCACTGAGTGCAAAGTGACATTGCCTTCTCTGAAAGTGAATGTCCTCTTAAAATTATTTTTTTAATTAAAATCCTTTGAGTACCGCCTACTCTATATCAATGGGGAAAGTATTGGGATCATTTTCTGTAATGCTTCGGCACTGGGTAGTTATTTTGTGATATTTTTTACTTAATATGTTTGTGGTGTGAGGTGAGGGGGTGTAAAAGTAAAAATTTGCATTTAGACGAACAGTCTCTGCAATAATATTTGTTCACGGTTCCTCGAGAGCTAAAACTGGCTCTGAATAGACATCTAGAACCTGTAATTTGGTTTTCTTGTAAAAAGTGTGTCTTTAGGTATTTTATCCAACCATAGTTTTTTGTTCACAAAAAAAATTAATACATTAAAGCCTTTAAATAATTTTTTTTTTACAAAATTATGATTTTATTCTTAAACATAGAAATTAATATATTCATTTTGTAATTATGTTCAATCCAGAGATCGGATTCTGGTCAACAGAGGTTGGATTCGCACAAAGACAATCAAGAAAGCAGATAGACCTTGGAGTAACACCAATGGAGAAGAAGTAACAATCACAGGAATTGTGAGGTCACCAGAGCCAAAACGGAGCTACGGGCCAAAAAGTGACCCCAGATACAACATTTGGCATTACAGGTCTCTACTGTTTCTCTATTTCTACTGTTTGTCCCAAAATAGTCTCCCTCTTCATTGAACAATTTTACTTAATTTGTTAGTTATTACATTTTTAAAAAACTTTGTCCATACTAATAGGCAAGTATGAAACTTTTCCTCCTCTTTTCTCAGCTTGTGTGCATCACGGTAGAAATCAACGCATGCCGTTAGAAAGGTAGATGTGCAAATACCCATTATAATTAATTTACATCGGACTCCGTGCTCCGACTTACAGGGTTTTAAAGTTTAATGTTAATCTTAAGGAAGAATTAATGATTGATTTAAATCATAAGACAGCTTTTCTAATAATAAGAACAGATGTTACAGTTGTAAAATATTTAAAACTAATTGGGTCCAGATCAACTGTATTTTTAGTTGAATTTAATGAATTTCGACTAGTGAGCGATCTCTATAGTAGGATTCACGAAAATAGTCCGATGAGAGTCGATACATTGTTGCCAAATTTATCCTGAAACGCATTTTTTACTATGTCACACATGGTAAACATAACCACAAATGACAACATTGCAGGGCGAGAGGGGGTGAGGGGGAACACAGCTGTTAAAATTTCCATCGGACTATTTTCGTGCATCTTACTATAGTATGTTTTAATGCATGTTTGATAACCTGCCATTTTCAATGGATCATACATTTAAAGTACGGTTTGAGCATTATTTAATTACAATTTTAATTCTATAATACTTGTAATTATTTTTTTATTAAAAAAATAAAAGTACCCCTACCAACCTCAATATGAAGGTGAAGGTTGGATTTTAAATTGAACCAAATATTACTTTACATTATTCACTTATTGTATGTGCATTCTACGTCATTTGAATATTTAGGGCTGTAAAAAAATTAAGAAGTGTGACTATTTTGGGACATCCAGAATATTTTTAGAACATACCCAAAATCACAGAGCTTAGTGCAATGAAGCGTTATTCATAACACCAAACAGTGTCTGTAGGTTACTTTCATTAATTAATACGAGTGGACGTCGGAAAATTTAGTAATTTTTAAAAATTCATGAAAAGTAACCCAATACTTAGAGTAGTTGTTTAACAAATTTCCTCATTTGATGCTTTGAGTTTACGCTTTCCAATTCTGTTAACCCTCCGATTACTCTGATTTCAGGGATATCGAAGACATCGCAGACAATTGTGATTGTCTGCCAATCTGGATTGATGCAATCGAACAGCATTCGATCCCGGGAAAACTTTGGGGAGGACAGACGATCATGCATATTCGCAATGAGCACTTGCAGTACATCCTTACTTGGTGAGAGTTCTAGCACACTTGCACAAACCTGTGGGTCTAGTGTATGAAACCATAAACCTGTTTATATTGCTTATAAGATTTTATTAAGTGCTTTTTAGGTCTTATGTGCAATGAGTGTTTTATACAGTTCTATATTAGTAAAGCCTAACTAAAAAAGAATTATATGTCAAAACCCATTTAATAAGTAATTAATTTTGAAATTAGTGTAATGATTTCCTATAAGAATGCAGTGTGTATACAAAATATTTGTCTACATACAAACAAATATATTTTTAGTTTGGATCTGATGAAAGTGAAACTAACCTATTACCCTAACCAAATTTTACAGACCTAGGTATTCAATATATCCCCCTTTAGACCTCTTTCACACAAGTGCAATCCGGGCTCGGCCCTTATCGGACATACAGGAGTGCCTGGAAGGCCCTTTCACATTAGCACCCGGATCAGTACCCTTTCACCCCTTTTTATAGCACCCTTTGACATACTCTATACAACAGAGTAGTTACTCGACATTTATTTGTCAATGGATTCAAGTATTTTCCTTTGGCAAATAAATGATTCTGATTCTGATCCGGGTGTTTTCAGGCCAATATTATTTCAAAATCCTAAGCTTTTTTACTAAGAAATTTTACATCTATAAACATCACCTACAGAACAGTCAACGTAAGGTGGATAAGACTGGCACTTCCCATGTTTTTAGGGAGTTTCTCATAAGGAGAAATCTATTTCCGTAGGTCTCACATTGTGAAACCCCATGACTATGGCCCGGGGCCATGTTACTATGCTACAGTGGTGTTTTTTTATTGCAACAAGTTTTACAAAAATGTAATAGTGTCATAAGTGGTTCAGTAATTCTAATAATATATTTTGCACAATGTACATCTGTAATTAGGTGTAATTAATTGGCATTCTGAAAAAATTTTGGCAGTAAACTATGGCATTATTTACTTATAATCATAGTATTTAAACTAATTTACTTTACTCACCATATACAGTTTTTGGTTTGTCATCCAAGTTGGTGAAATCTGTGTTCAACTTTGAACACACCCCTCACCAACACGGTTATCGTATTATTTCATAGATTTGTCTCACAACACTGGCCCTTGGCTGACCAATTGCACACTGTCAATTTCTTCCACCATGTCATTCAATGAACTTATTAACAACTACAGTTCAACAAGAAAACTAAAGAACAAACTTTGCTTAACCACTGATGGACACAGACTGGCAAAACGTATGATTTACATCTGGGCAAGTGAACTCATCCATAAGAGCCAATGTACTAAATATTAAATGTCCGGTGCAGGCCCGGAGGGGAACTTTTGTCTCATCTGGGGGCTATCCTTGCCCAGACGTGCACTTTAGCTTGTCCGGGCACGCCCGCACTAGTGTGAACGCTCCTTTAGGATTTATCAGTCGAAACACTTTTGTCCGGTATGGGCCTGGCCTGGACTGCAATGGTGTGAAATAGGTCTTAGATGCACATCTTCCATCTGTGAGCGTGCAGTATTTAAACTGGTCTCACATTGTAGTGAGCATGTCTTCAGTAACTTCCACAGCTGCGGTTATGGATGTCTCAATTACAATTACAAATAAACAATACATGCAATAGAGTTTTTGCTGGTGTCAAATCAATAAAAAAACTTAGTAAGTTTATTCCGTTCACCATAAAAGTAATGCTAGTTAAAACCCTTGTATTCCCCTATTTTGAATACTGTGACGTTGTTATAAATGATATGACAGTAGAACTTTCTCAAAAACTGCAAAGAGCTCAAAATTATTGTTTGCGTTTTATATACACTTTAAATCGTGATGAACATATAACACCATTTTATGCTGAAATGAATCTTTTGAAACTAAATGAATTATGAATTTATCACATTTGTTTTTTGTTGCATTCTATTCTAAATTCTAAAACACCAGATTACCTTTTTCAAAAATTTACATTTTGCACTGAAGTTAGTGGAAGAAATACTCGAAGGGGATCACATAACTTATCTATTCCACGCCATCGCACGGTAATGTATAATAAATCATTTCATGTGACTGCATGTAGATTATGGAATATGATTCCTAACCATATCAAAATTATTGAATCGAGGCGAGTCTTTGGTGCAGCAATGAAAACATGGCTATCCGAAGTATCGTGGGGTATTCGACCTGCATTATAAAACTATATTATTAAAAGAAATTATGAATTATGAATTATGTGAAATTAAAACACAGTTTGAAAGTCAAATCATAAGCAAATACTGTAAAAATTTAACGTATTACTACGAAGTTTTCTAAATATTTGTAAAATTGTAACATTTGATCTATAATTAGTTTATTTAAATATTGTTATTAGTATTAAATATATTATTTCAATTGATGTTAAGTGTAAGAGAGGACCTTATGGTCCTAACTTTGCATCACAAAATAAAACATTTGTCATTGTCATTGTCTCAATTGAATCATTGTCGTAAGTTTAACGTCTGGGGATGGGTTAGGTTAGACAACACGAAGTGCAAAGAAAAAAAATCTCTTAGTATGCATTAAGCCAACAACTTATACCAATCTCTTGCTCTTTATCTAAAAATACTTATGTTTATTGAAGAGACATTGTTTGCTTTGAAAAATATACGTTTTCTCATATTTTACAATATTATGAATTTTCTCTTTTGTTACAGGTACAGTTTAAGTCTTATAACAGCCTACATTTGGTATCTCCGATACTGGAAGTAAATATCTCTAATATGTGTAAATATTCGTATTATGTAACTTTAAGGGGAAATAAACATTTCCAACTGTTTTAGTTTTGTATACAATCCTCCACGAATTTTCCCCGATATTGGACTTGACAACATTTGTATAACAAAAGTTTTAATTAATCCTAGAGGTGCTTAACTGAATTAACGTTGGCCCCCAATTAAATTTAATGACCTATCCTGTCTAAAGGCTTTTTCCCAGTAAGTTTTTTATCATATAACACCACAGAAAATAAGGCCTTTTTCTGCACTGGTGGAACGCTCACAATGAATACAAAAAATCAACAGACATTGCTAATGAACAATTACTGATCATAAATATGATTTATATTCTGCTACCGACGAAAACTACCGACGAACACAGAAGTTGGACAGAACTCTGTTTGGCGAGAGAAAATTTTTGACAACTAACGAATACTATTTTGTACCTTGCAGGGGCAGATCTAGGTTGAAATCCTTGGGGGGATGGGTCTGAGGGGTGGTGACTCAAAGTAGCAGGGGATGTAACATTTAGGGGCATTATAAGTAGGGATGTGTGACTAGTGATTTTCAACCTCAGAGCCAAGCCGAGCTTTTTTTTGAGCTCGAGCTTTCTTGCTATGGTGACGCTGGGTTCCTGATCAAGTTTCATAAAAACAAATTCTCTGAGACAGAAGTGAGGTGTCTCAACAACACTACATTAATGAGGAAAACATTATTACTATTTACTCATCTCATCACATCCGCTGTTCTAAAAGCAAATGTATGAACAAAGTGGAATACTGATAACATTTAAAATTACAACACAAATTAAGTGTGTTTTTACTTTGCATAAAAAGCTCAGCTCAAACTTTGAGCTTTTTTTAAGACATCCCGAGCCGAATAATAAAAAGCTTGAGAAAGAACTCAAAAGGTTCGAATACTTTCACAACCCTAATTAACCCCTTGAGCGCTACAGGCTGATTATCAGCTTTCATGGTAGTCACAAACATGGCCGTAAGCTGTTATATTGGCTCTTGCCAAAATCGTGTGGCCATGACCCGATATATTGGCCCGCGTACTTTTTCTCTTTTATACTCACACACTTAAGCGGATAATTCTTATATACAGCGTGTCAGAAAAAACAAGAAAAGTTTCTGTAAACATATGCCCTAAAACGCTTTGTTAAATCACTAGCCGCCATTTTGTTTTTTACACTAAATAATTTTTGTTTCCATAGCGAATCATTGTATTAAGTTCATATTTGGCGTGAACCTTCATAGTAGCAATATTCGTGTTCAAGAAAAAAATTAATTTTTTCTGATGGGTATTTTCAAAATGGCTGTGATTTTAAAGTTTTAAACTCAAGTATCTCAAAACTGGTAAATTTTACCAACATTTTACAAGACACAAGAAAAGTTGAAAAATTAACTATTTAAGAGCTTGAAAAAAAAATCAATTTTGTATTTTAATTTTATATCTTAGCGTAACTAGTTACAGAGAATATCCAAAAATGTGTTTCCTATGTTATTTTTATGGTAAATCAACTAACCCCTGTATCTTGCTTATTTATTGACATAAATTAATCAAACTTGGTATGTACATTATCTAGATGGGGTTTAACTTATACTTGCTTACAAAACCTATATGGCAGCAAACCTACATACTCGCCAACATGGGTTTTATGGGGAAGATAAAAATTGCCAGATCTTGATACAATTTTGTGTTTACCTTCACCAATTAATTATTGATTGACTTAGATTTTCTAACACCCCATTGCAGCAAACACACATACTCGATCCTATGGTGTTTCAATGGGGGAAAATCTAAAAATCCATTGTAAATTTGCTGAGTGTGCAGGTCTGCTGCGACTGGGGTATTTCAGCCTTCTTCCTGTTAGGATCCTCAGATTGTTGAGCAGAGATTTTTTTACATCCAGCATATAATGGAGTTTTCTCGAACAGGACGGTTCATTGCAGTGGTAAGGTGATTGATGCTGCATATCTGGTGTTGAAGTTGTGAACAGGGTTCTTACAACCATGTCTAGAAAAAATTCAAAGACTTTTTAAGGACTTTCCAAGGTTGTTAAGGACCACAAGAAGTTACATCAATTGGTAGGACTTACACAATTTTGTTTAAAAAAAATAATGGTAGGTTTATCCAGAATGGATTACATTCAGCATTGGGCCTAACACAAGTTTAAAATTTGAATGCTCGACAATTTAAATCATTAAATTGAGAGTCAAATGAAAATGCGTGAGTGAGAATAATAACATTGTGAAAGTTAGGGCTCACAGTCACAGTTCACAAAGAGGTGACAGATTAACGATCATCATGGCTCAGGCCACGCACGAACCAGATTTAATTTTTATCCACGAACTAACGAGTTATTTAACCATAAAAACGTAAAAGCTAGCAATAGCTTGGATGTAGAAACATGTAATTTTCACACAGTGTTCAGTAAATAGTCTTTTCAAGTGATTTGTTCTTTAAAACCTCAAAAAACTGGGCTTGGTCAAGTCTCATCCCCGGGGCTCCACTTGGCTCTGGGCAGCCATGCCCACTTTTATCAGACAAAATAAACTTAAAAAATTGGAGCAGGTGAAGCACTATCAGACAAAATAAACTTTAAAAATTGGAGCTGGTGAAGCACTGTATGACGTGTGAGACTGAGAGCGGCCCTTTAGCCCCTTTTTTCTTTGATTAAAAATAACAAAATTGTTGAAGAGTTAATGCAAAATTAGCACACATAGGTTAATTTTCTGCTATGTCTGCATCACTCCAGGACGAACAGTTTATGAGCATCTGTAAACAAGAATGTAAAAAGGGGAAGTAATTTTTTTTACCTATAACTACTTGGGGGGGTGCGCACTGCCGTACACCATTATCCGATGTCGCATTTTTCTTGGATTTCTTGGACCGATGTCGCATTTTTTCGCAAATTTTACTGGATGCAACTTACTTAAAATGTTATCAGTTATAAGCACTTGTACTGCTTTCCGTTGTAAATATTTTTAATTTTGAGCTACACTGTTGTATTTATACACCATACGCCTGGAATGCTCACATAAAGCAAAACTTAAACCAAAAACCGCAACTTGTGTTCTGAAGGGCAGGCAAAAACTCAAACGAGCAGCTATAGCTTTTGTACGAGCACTCACGAACGCTTCTCTACCAATTGCTAAATTTCTAAATTCATTGAAACATATTTGGTTTTAAAACAAAATATTTGATGCTTGTAACGGTGTAAAAATCTTAGCCGTGTCAATTAATTAGAAAATCCCATGATCAAAAAACGTACATCAATATGCAATTAAAACAGGAAAAATTTACTAAGCGTAAAGTTTTTTATTTGTCAGTCAGGAATAAACTTCAAGCGACAAAGTTGTAGATAATGAAATGAATTTTAATCTTTAAATTCAACATTTCTTTACAAAGTAAACGGTTATCTCAGAAAAAAATGTGTACACATGTGCAAGGCGGGTCACTGAGGATTTCACAGAATCGAGTCTTTATTTTCTATGTCCGGAATGATATCTAAGCCGTTTTAGAAACTTGTTTTTACATTGTAGTGTTTTTACTTATCCTCAGTACAAATTTATTGTTGATTTAGCTATTTCTGTTAAATAAATATGTCAGACAATAATTAAGGCAACCGACTAAACAGTTAGTTTAGCAATGCAGCGCCATAGCACGGTGTTGCATAGCCTTTAGTGAGGCAGCGGGGGGAAAACACTTAACTACTGCTTTGTGCTCAATTATTAGACAAACTACAAATGTTATGCAAAAACGATAGATGTATTGTAAACTGATACTTTGCCGCTGGAAGTTTATTCTTAGCCCAAAAATAAAAAAAAAACTTTCTCGCTTAGAAACTTTTTCATGTCACTTTTTCAAAAGTATTTGTTTTAATAATGTTTGTACTTTCATAATACTGATAATAGCAAATATTTATATACCGTTGGAATCAGGAATTTATGCAGATTAAGAACACATAAAGTTTTATTTATTTATTGTGGCTGCGAGAAACAAGCGTTTGAATGACAGCGTGCACACTGCCAGAATCAGTAATTTGGTCGTTCTTGCCTGCCCTCTTTCCGCCAAGTTGAGGGTTTTGATAATGGTGAGCGTTCCAAGTGAATATAGAGTTCTATGGCTATGGCAAATCTATTTATGTAATAATCTAGTCTATTAAAAATATTTTGTCCAAAAGAATAACATTAGAACTTGCAAGGCCACTGGCAGGGTAGGTTTCTGAATAGACTAAAAAGAGTACAAGTCTAGTGTGGAAAAATGGGCGGCAGTTAATGGCCAGCAGTTTAGCAATTAACTAACAATTTTAAAAACAGTACAACCTTGATAGTTTGACTCTCGATTGTTCGACACGATCCGTGACAACTTAACATGGCAGTAACATAAAAGTGTCCATATTGGAGACTGACAAAGGTGAAAACTAACAAAGTGGCGAATTATTTTGATATCAGTTGTGTTTAAGTTCAATAAAGTTATGGTTTTATTGCAATTTAGTGTTTCCTAAATTAAACTTGTAATTTTTATACTACCTATGTTAACATTTTTCATATACTCCCTTATAGTTCGACACCCTCAAAGTCCACAATATGTTAAATGAGTGAAATGACATAAAAAATGAGTTAATATTACTTTGTTGTGGCAGCTTATATAAAGGATTACCTAAAGGTAGGTATTCGAAGAATACTTTGAAAATACTTTTTTTTCTTTATTTGTTCACTGCTGGCTTTGCTAAAAGGCTTATTTCTCTTCTCAATCATGTTTACTGCTGCGTAAAAGAAATGTAGGGTGAAATAAAACACAAACTGACAGCCTTACTTAAAGATCTTCCTTTATTAGGTGTTGTACAGCTCCTTTCAAAGCATAATAGAAGCCATATAGTTACAATAATATCAAAGATACTATGATATAGACTTATATAATAATAAACATATCTGAGTATTCTAAGTTAAAATAATTTGAACAAAAATACAGACATACTTTAAAACAAACAATGCATACAAGGAATGGTTGATATGGTTCTGTGTTAAAATGCAATTCGATCGAGAACAAATTTTGCCACCGCGAAACAATAAATACACAAATCAGTCTGTTTTGGGGACAGGGTACGGTACACTGAACCTTTTGATACACACTGAACCGAAAACAGATAAAACTGTAGATGTACACATACAACTAGCTAAGCTATCCTACTCAAACAAGCGATGTCATGGAAACAAAACTCTTTTATATACTATATAAACATCTGAACGCTCCGAGAGCAGCTTAAACGATTAGAAGGGAAGAAAGTATGTATAAAAGAAAGCAGGTGATCGGAAACTAGTTCCGATCGGTCCCGACACCACCTACCTGTGAGCAGACCGTTTCGCTTTGAGCTTAACCGTTTAGATATAAAACATCTTACTGTCTACATTTACGTCTAAACTCGGTTTCCTAGTGGTCACCTCCCCAGAAACCGGTTTAACATTTATAAATTCCTGAATTCGTTACTGCATTAAATAATAATAATTTGTATGTACAAATAGGTACAGAAAAAGAACCTTGCGTTCCATCAGGGAGTTGGCCAATAGAAAAGCAGTTACTATAGTTAAAAACGATACATAGAAAATACGTTAATCCGATGGAATGAAGAATAAATTAACGGATATTTAAGTTACAGTTCGTGGATAAAAAAGATCTTTCCTCTTTAAATACACACTAACATAACGGTCACAACGAGTCCTATATATTAAATGCATAATAGAAAAAATAAAAATGACCTTAAAAAGCTATACACTAATTGTTCGTGGGTGGGTCGGGGATTTGATGGTTCTTGGTTCACTTGTCTTCTTTCTCTTTTTCTTTCTCCTTATCCTTGTTTTCGTCTGTTTCTTTGTCCTTCTCGTTCTCCTTCTCAATTTCTTTCTCAGACTGGAAAAATATTCAAATATAGTCAAAAGTCAATAAGATAACTCAATGTTACTACCAAATATACTTTAAGGGCTATATAAGATCTGTCCACTCTTCACACCTTTAGTCACCAACAATTAAAAATGTATAAATAATGGTCATAGTCATTTATATTAATGAACATCTTCAATTGTAAAATAATCCTAATATAGCTGTACCGTACAATTTTAAACCATGAAACTAAAACTGGCAAGTACTTTAGCTCAGAATTAAGAAATATTTTTACCATTTGCAATAATTTTAGTTTAAGTTTGGAAAATTTGTTGTGGGTGTGAAGACGTTTTATTAAGACATTCACGGATTAACTTTTAATGCATCAATTAAATTTGTTGTGTTTTGGGTATTTTATTCCAGCAAATGCTCAAGAATCAAAATAGGCCTAACTTTTTTTATGAAAGCAGAAAGTGGTGAAGGAGAGTCACAGCCACAGCCCTTCATAATAATCATAATGAAACAAATTTATACATAATCATATTAAAGAAAAAACATTTTATAATTCCACACTTTATAACTGATTGAGGTATAAATTATCAACTGCATTTATTATAACTAGTTGTTGCCCGTCGATACTCGACGGAAATTGCTCCATTAGTGGTAAATGAAACGCTATAGTACAAACATGTAAGGTAGTCTATAAAATGTACTTCTTTGAACTGCCATACCAAGAACAATAATAAGCCTATATTTTTTACAGAAAATACTACGATATTAGTTAAAGCGTCGGAAAAGTAGGCCTATTCCGTAAAACCAATAATGTTGCATCCTTGTACTTATAGGCCCTACTCTTTAGTATTTTATAAACATGTCAATTTGATTGTTTAGGTAGGCACAAACCTAATTAGCCTGAGGAAACCGTTCTATTAGGCTCAACAACATGAGAAATATGTAGACCAATATCCATTTGTAGGCCTATTGGATTGTTCTTAACAGTTTGTTTCAAGAATTAGGAAAGGCCTAGAGTGTTGTAACATATGATGGTTGGCTTTAACAAATATTTGTGTATTAGGGTAGGATAGAACGTAGAGAAACCTTTTATAACCACTTTCATATTGCAATATTTATGCTGTAGTGTGCAAGTTTTAATAACTATCCATATTTAAAGAATACATATTTATTTCACAGAAAATTACATAATTTTAGTTGGAGTGTCTGTCAAAGTAGGCCTATAGGCATAACTTATTCCTTAAAAACAATAATGCTGCACCCTTACTATGTAACACAGACACTCTTCAGTATTTTATAAACATAAAAAATCGATTGTTTACTTAGGCCTAAACCTTAGTAGCCTAATCAAAGCGTTATATTAGTTAAAAACATCAAAAAATAAGCAAGCCTAAACTATCAATTTGTAAACTTGTTAGTTTAATAAATAAGTTTTTTGAGAGTTTGAACAGGCCTATAAATATTTTAATACATCTATTTTGCTTAAAATAAATATCGGTACCATCAGTAAAACATTTATTAGTGACGCCGTTATTGGACACATTACAAAAAGTATATTTGAGGAGACCGGTCTGGAACCCGGGCCGGCTGATTTGGAGTAAGTCACGCTACCGACTGCGCCACAAATACTGATGTAAGGTGGAGTAAATGTAAAGCATTACAATGTTGCAAACGACAAATTGATTGCACTAAGAATTTCCGATACATCCGTTTATTTTAATACAAATGTGAGCAATTTATTTAAACTAAACCTTTACAATTTAGTCTTAATTTTAAAGCAATCAGCTATTTTACATAATTAAGCAACTTTCTTTCCATTTAAGGATAATACATCATAATAATTGTAAACGTTTTTAGGTACTGACCATAATAAACCAAATCCTTAATGAACTTTTGTTCATCCACTCTGTATTTAGACAAAATACCTCGTGTGTTTACAATTAGCTGATTGAAATCTTGTAAAATAAATAAATTGTTAAGGTTTGAAAATGTCGAAATTTTTAATTTAAGGGAGTTAGATAACGTTAATTATATGGTTAAGCAACTTTCTTTTCATAAATGACAATACATCATAATAATTGTAAACGTTTTTAGGTACTGGCCATAATAAACCAAATCCTTCATGAGCTTTTGCTCATCCACTGTATTTGGACTAAATACCTCGTGTGTTTACAATCAGCTGATTGAAAGCGTGTAAAATAAATAAATTGTAAAGGTTTGAAAATGTCGATATTTTTAATTTAAGGAAGTGAGATAACGTTAAAGTAAATAAAATCTGCTAATATACAAAGGTTTACGTTTTATTTGGTACAAACTGCGTGTAAATTGGTCCAGTGGAAGTCTCAGACGAACTGTCCAAAGGATTGGAAATGTTGGCTTTTTTCCCCATGTTAAATCTCCATAAGAAAAGTTTATTTTTAATTTTTGACCGATTTAACGTAAATATTTTTGAAATACGATTAAAACCTGCTAATATAGAACCGAAAACGTTTATTTTGGTACAACCCGCATGTAAATCGGTCCAGTAGAAGTCTCAGACGAACTGTCCAAAGGATTGAAAATGTTGGCTTTTTTCCCATGTAAAATCTCCATAAGAAAAGTTTATTTTTCATTTTTGACAGATTTAACGTAAATATTTTTGAAATACAAATAAAACCTGCTAATATAGAACCGAAAACGTTTATTTTGGTACAACCCGCATGTAAATCGGTCCAGTAGAAGTCACAGACGAAGTGTCCAAAGGTTTTTTAACTTTGTGTTTTAAATATATAGATGTGACTTTACTAGAGGACCCCTAACTATTCACTTTCTATTGTTTTATAGTTTTCTGTCAAAAATCATTCTCTATTTATTTATAATCTGGCCTAGAGATACTCCAACCTCAAATCCAGTTTTGTACAAAACAAATCACTACTATACAACTCCGTAAACATATTTCTTTTGTTCTTTGCAACTTACTATGCACTTGAACTATTATACTGCTAACCCAGAGCTAAAATTTACAGTTGGGTAATATCCCCAACTCAATTTCCCGGGAATATTATCTTTCTTCGAGTCATGTATATTTTGAATTAGGAATAGTATTTTTACAGCAGACAGATGTTTTATTGATTTGTCATTAGCTACTTGCGAGCTGTGCACTGAGGTTTTGTCCTTAAATCGGTCTTTGATATACTTTTCTTTGTGGAGGTAAAAAGCAAAGTGAGTTTGATTCACCAAATGAATTTTGTGTTGTAGAGGCAATTTTTTAACCTCTTTGACTTAAAAAATTACGAGGTAAAATGTGTCTTTGAAATTAGCTTGAGTTATGTATCGTTCTTTTTTTGCTAAGATAAGTTTTACCGAAGTAACTTAAAGGCACCAAAGATTTTGAGTATTAGGGTTCTTACGCCCAAATCTCAACTAAGATCAAAGGCTTTTTAAAGTGGATATATTTTACTTCCTACAAAAATTGTAATGGGTGACACTGGTGGGCAGAAGCCTTATTAAAACTAATTTCAATGATTGAAAATACATTAGTATCACGCAAACATGGACTTTGGACTTTGATAAGCCGGAACTCTGGATAACTCGGAGAGCCTGCCAGTTTGGTCACTATTTGGTCCGCATTAGTCTGAATTTACGGGACTCTTGTGGCTCACAGTTATTTATATTATATTTTTGGGCTTCACTCACCTTATATGAACTTCCGGGACTCGTCAAATTGTTAAGAAAAACCACAAAAACACGACCCACAATAATCAGTGTTATGTGTTTTGGGGTTTGTTTGTTTTTTTTTTTGTTTTTTTTTTTGTCTGGAAGCCATATAAGGTGAGTGAAGCCCAAAAACTATAATATAAATTGAAACAACCTCATCTATAATCATGTAACTCAGAAATTTCTCAGGTAATTATTATCTGATTGAAAAATAATGGATTTTGGCTCTGCTTATGGTATGAACCCTGCTTTTTACCCATGAATCAATAATATAACCAACCAGATAAATATATACAAAATATTGAAACAAATATGTTTATAATCTGTTAATGTTGGTTTCCATTAGCTCTATCCATTGGCGGCATAAGTGCAAAATATAATATAGGCTATTTTATATTTTTGTTCATTTTCTTCAATTCATGTTTGTATGCTACTTAATTAATTAAAGCAATACAAAATATTCCCACAAAGTTCAAGAAGGCTACTCCCATAAAATTTAATTACTTTTCAAGGACCAAACAAAAAATTATTAAATTTGTTTTTTCAAGGCTTTTAAATCTTTAAATTTCAAGGACCGGAAGAACCCTGTGAGTTACTGAGGTTTGAGTTAGTGAGTGCCGAATGTTTTATCATTCTGACGCCTATGTACCTTTTCGTTTTCCTTGTCCTTGTCGTCCCCATCCTTCTCGGCCTTCTTCTCCTCGTCCTTGGCCTTGTCCTTCTCCTTGTCCTCTGGGGGCGGCTTGGGCAGGTGTGAGTTGAGGTCCAGCGTCGTGCAGATATCCTCCCAGTCGGGGAAGCACCTGCGACACAACGCCAAAGTCTTACTGGAGATACACGGGTGTGTGTGGTCTTTGATTATGTAATAAGTAATTGATTGATTGATTGTTATAACTATTGTGACAGCCAAGAAATCCGGCTGCCAGTAGCACAGCGACAGCAGGGTTACGAGATTGATCATTGATGTTGTGATAAATATTTAAGATGAAATACCATTAGTATGGGAATACGATGCTTGTTTAAAAAACACAAGGCTTTCAATATGCGTAAAATACAGAGACTAAAGCAGAAGAATAAAATTAAACCTAAACAGCACCGACAATACGTTAGGGTTACAAATACTAGCCATATGATTGGCAAGAATTCATTTTCTGTTTAAAGTTGTAGGCTAATGTAAAAAGATTTGACTTCCAGCAATTATAAATTAACTAACAGTACTAAGTAGTTAATTACAACCTACACCTTTGACAGCAAAGATCAATTTTTTCATTGATTTTTTTTATAGGAGTATTTGATTTCTTGTAAAATTTGGCAAGATATTTATGTCTATAGCCTACCAAAAAGAGTTGCGATCTTTAAGTTTTACGGTGACAGTTTTAAGCCTAAGTTTGTTTCAAGCAAATATTGCTACCTAACACATTTAACCAAATATGCTTAGTATTATTTTGAAATACTACTATGTGTTATGTTGAAACTTTTTCTGGAGACACACTTAGGCCTATACTGTCAACGTATAACTCAAAATTGCCAATATTTATCCACATGAGGTAACACTTACACCATAATAAATCCACAACTCAGATTGTGCGATGTATTTTGCAAGTAAACAGTTTGTCACCTCATGTGAATAAATAGTGTCAATTTTGAGTTGTACATTGACAGTATAGGCTTAAGTGTGTCTCTAGAAAAAATTTCAACATAACACATAGTAGTATTTCCCAAAAATATTAAGCATATTTCGTTAACCCATGCCTCACCACACAAATGTAAGTGAACTTGCTTCTCTGGGCAGACGTTTTGACTTGTAAAGCCGTGTCAATAAATTAAATAAAACCTCAATAAATTAATAAAACCTTACCTTAAAAAGGCCCAGTAATTTTGTAGCCAGAGGGGCAAAGCACCGATATTTAAAAACAAAAAGTAGGCCTATGTTCATCTTTAAAATATTGGTTTAGTGTCATGAAATATCACCATGGATCAGTTAAGCAATTAAGACGTAAATGAGTATCAAAATCACTTTCACGCTTATTTTATAAAATATTATAATAGGACTTGCAGGTTAGGTTACTCACTTCTCCTTCATCCTGTTTACTAGTCCCACCAGGTTGGCGCACGACTCCTGCATGTAGTCTCGCAGAGGGAACGACACCTCCTTGTCAACAAAGTAGATCTGTGCCAGGTTGGCGAACGCCACCACATCCAACTGTCGAGATGACATCAACATCATGATAAAGGATAAACGTTACCAGAACATCTCTGTTAATATTGTATAACTAGCAGGCTGATATTGTCACTTCCTTCTTAAAATAACAGCATTAAAGGAATTAAAAAGTCTTTGTATTATTCTTTTTGTATGCTGTTTTGGTATTCGACAGAACTGAATTTTTTTCCCCTTGAGCCTTCAGTAAAATCCCATTACTCAATTTCACACATTTCGTACTGTAACTGACAAACTAGATGCCTGATCTGGTTAACTGATCCTTTATTGAAAGTTATATTAACCTATTTGTTGAAAGATTTTGTTGAACATACCATATATGCCATCACTAATTACAATAAGAAACCAATTAAATCAAATCAAATCAAACAAGTGATCTCAAAAGTCCACATCAGTTTTCATTTTATTTATTAACAATAGATTTCATGAGGTAGAATACTAAATATAGGTAAATTTGAAAAAAAAAATAATACTTGAATTTATAACTTATTTTGGGGTTATTTATTTTATCTCACCAAGTCCAAAAATTTACATTAAGTGTTTTTATCAGTAGTGGAGCTGCCAATGGAGCAAAATAAGATAATTATAAGATCATTGAGTTTCCAAATTTGTTGTATGAAATCCAAAATATTTTAGTTTCTCCAGACCTTTTGCCAATTATCTATACTAATTCCAGACTTTTCAAAACCATTATCTGATTTAATTACTAATTCTAGACTTTCAGAAATTTCCAGACCGCTAGACACCCTGTAATATAGAATGGTTTGTAGTATAATTCATTTTAACCTTAAAGGTACAACACCTTTACAAAGTAAGATGTACAATTTTAAAATTATAATTTTTGTATGAGTTATATAAAATGATTTAACTTATTTTTAAAATAAAAATCCACCTCTTCTCTCAATAATAAATAATATACTTCTATTACTTTAAATAAACTAAATCTTATATTTGAATATTTCCTAACCATTGGTAGCGTTGTTTTACATCTAAACAGTTAAATTACATTAGAGTTTCAACAGCGAGGAGTCGTGGCTGTAAGCTGTTGATGGGCAGCTAATGAGCAAAGTTTGAGTGCCTGAGAAAACGTTACTCGGATCCACACAAGTTGGCTTGGGTTACTGAGTTTCGAGGCTTAGCCACAAGTTGAGCGCCAACCATGACTACAGCTAGGATGAGTTAAGAGACAGTTAAACGCACCATAGTAATTGTGCCGCTCTTGACAATGACATACTGTCGACGTCAAGATGCTGTTAATGACGTGATTGCTGTTATGTGTTGTATTGAAACTATCCAAACTAGATCAACTGAATGACGATTTGAAATTATTAGATAAATGACAGCTTTTTCTATTAGGATACTGTTATTAAAAATTATGATACAGAAAACTACCGGAGAAAAACAGTAAATAAGTTAAGCAAATAAAAAATTAAAATAAAAGTCACTAGTTTAAATTTATTGACTGTGACGAAGTAGACACAAAAATGAGGCTGAAAGTGGACAAATCAATCCAAGTTGTGTATAAAAGTTGATTCAAAGCCCAATTTAAACTTCGACAGTTTCAACCCTTTATAAATTGTAATAGTGTGATTTAAACAATATGTCTTTTATTTAAAACTCAAATTTGTATCTCAGAGAATAATTCTAAACCACTGATTAATAAACACTAGTTTCAATTCACATACCGTTGTAGGCTCATCACCAAAGAAGAAGGGTTTGTCTGCTAATAAGTCTGAAAGAACTTTGAGATCCTGCTTTCCGAAATCTACAATTTCTTCTGGTTTGTGTACACCGATACCTTGTGCTTTGACTTTTTTGAGTCCCTGGAAAAAAAGTAAAAAACAAATAAAGAGAGTGCACCAATTAGTATTTCCAAAGAATGCTTTAAACTTAGTCTACTATATTACTAACATTTTGTCATATCATAAATGGTAAACTTTTTTGAAAAAAGAACTAAGATGTATTTTACTACAATAGCAATTTTGAGATGTTTCAAATCATTAATAAACTACAAAAGATATGAAAGAATTCACAAAATGTGTACAGTTCTAAAAGAATTTAAATGGTATAAAACTCTCATCTCTTTGAGTAACACTACACGGCCAATTAATTCAATAACAAATATACTAAACTAAATATAGTACCTATTACCTATGTTAGTCCAGCAAAGCGTTAAAAACAATAGAAGTGAAGTAAGAAAAAGGATTCATATTGTAACAAACTAAAAAAAAATTAAATAAAAAACAGTTGGGTAGAAAAAAACTAAAGGCATTAATAAAAAAAGCAAATAAAGAAGGGAAAAACTACATACGTACATCATCGCATACCTTTCTGCCGTAACTGAATTTGAAAAAGAAATTTAAGATTCCGTTTGGTATCCTGGTGCCGAGGGCATGCTGCAAGTTGACCTTGTAGCCTTTGATGATGTTGTCCGCCTGCTTCGTCCTCCACCACATCACCACCCTGGGGGAAAACAGAAACGGAAGCAGTTAGTTTACGGCAAACATCTAAATTTGATGACGACTCTCTAATTATGATGAAATTTGGTACATGGTTGTAAGACAGCATATACAGTATTTCATTAAGTTCATAAAATAGAATGATCGGACCGTGGGAATAGGGTTTTATGGGGTTTAAAAAAAATTCAAGTAGGATTTTTTGAATTTTTTCATCCTTGTCCTTAACAAAACAAAACTTTAGTATTTTTAACTTTTAGGTTGGCTTAGGAGGTTAAGGAAAAATCCAAGTGTAATTTTCAATGGAAATAAACAAAACTCTTTATTTCACTTATTTATCTCTACATTAATAGAATGTCAGAACCAATTTAGTATGTTCCTTCATTAAGTAGATCTAACCCATTTAATTACATCCATCCCATGGCAGCATAACCTTAAACCTGTCATCTTTAAACCTACAAACTCAACCCTATGTAAGTTTTTAAAATCATGAAATCACTAAATTCCGCTGGAAATTTGCTGAGATGGGGGTATATTAAAGTGAAGCTTTGATTGAATATAAATTTTGTTGCTTTCAAGTCTCTCAAGATCCTAGTGGATTGGCTGTAAGAGATTTTATTTTTACCATTACAGTATCATTATGTAATGGGTATGATTTACACTACCAAATAAAGGTTGAAATCTATTACTGTAAGTACAGCTATGAGTCAGAATTATTACAACAGGAATATTCCATTCCCTAAGTATTACCACAATTTTAAAAATATCAGACTTTGTTGATTGTCTGCATCTAAATGTTGATCTTGTTTTGACCATTTCAGATTAAGAGATATATCTCATAAAAGTTAGTGGGAACACTAACTGAGTGATGTCAATTTCTTTTCTTTATACTAAAGATACCAAACTTGCAGATCATTGAACCGTTTTGGTTATGAGAGCATCCCATGGAGTTTGGAGTTTAATCCTTCTGGTTCTTAACGTGTTTTGTCCTTGTTGAACAAATACAAAATACGGAAATATTATGCAAAAAAATCCACAAAAATTTGTGTACAACTCTAAAATAATAATAATACTATAAAACTCTTTGAATCCCTTAGAGTAACAAACCCTTACTTTCACCAATGCACAAATTAGCAAACATGTAAATGCACTACGGCCTATTAATCAAATCAGTAATTCCATCAATTCATATGTACAGCTGTGCCGTAGCTGAGCTTCTCGATTATCACGTCAATATGTCTAGTCTAGTGATGAAATTCACTCACCAGAACAAGTGGTTCTCAATCATGGAGATCATGGCGTGTGAGATGGTCTTCTGGTTGTTGTCCAGGGTGATGTCAAGGTCCTTGCTGAACTGTTGGCTGAGTTCCTTGATGATCACGCTGCTGTCTGCAATCTCTTCCCCGTTTATTTCGATGAATGGCAGCTGGCCTTTCTTGGAGCGGTATTTCATCTTGTGGTCCACATTCTGTAACAGACGTAAAACTCGCTTGTAATGATCTATTTTAATGTACCTAAAAATTTGGCGAATCAACAACATCAATTATTAAAGCATGAATTTTTATTGGTATTGGCAAACGTCAGATAGTGAAATGAACGCTCAAACCACCCCTGATGATGTGGCTCAATGGTAGAGCTCTGTCCCCTCAAGTCAGCAATGAAACTTCGGCTAACCTATGTGATAGTACCTTGATATCTTTAGATCACTGTACTGGCTCATTGTCCCATCCGGTAGAGTTAAAAAAAATGCATATTATGTAAAGATAAAATTTAAAAGTCTTTGAGGGCCAGAAGTCATATTTTATTGGGATTCTAAGAGTGAAAAACTAACAGAAACATAAAAATACATATAATCAATCAGATCAAGAGTTAAGGAAATAACTGAACTACCACATGTGTTTTCTTGATAAGACCGCAATAAACTGTTTGTTCAGATAAGCGAAACAAATGTTATCATCTGTGTTTTATTGCGTTGTCTCACTGGTGCAGTAAATTGTTTCATTACGGTAGCAGCGCTGTTGTTGTAAGCCGACAGAGATAAAACTAATACCCAGCAAAACTAGTTGAACGACACTTCACCAACTAGTTGTTGGCGGGCAGGGACCGCTAGATAATTAATTACATCATTTGGCAGTGTCCGCCCAACTTGTTAACAACTTCCTAGACAAATCCTATTTCATTAAATGGCAGTTTGTCAACTTTGCTAGTGAATATTTAATCATTTCAGTAATTTGATTACAATTTATTTAATGTTTTATCTAGTTTAATGTACAAGTTTTTTTTTATATGTTCAAATAATTTAGCAAATTTTTTCTCAAACCTTATTATTGTGTAAATGTAAAAAAATGGTTTGTCGGTTTTATTTTTGTAACAATATAAAAACGTTATTGGTTTTTCTTTAGAGATCACACTTTGTTAATGAGATACCTAATTGGTTTCCATTTATTGGTAGTACTAGATTTGTTGGGTTGTTCTAAATAGGTATCTAATGTAACGCACATCAGATATCAGGATCCCTTTAACCTCCGTAATAAATTAAATGTAAGCTGTATACGTAATGTCGGTGTTTTAACTATTCAAATATTTTAAAATTGAAGAAATTCTAGTATACCCAGTCCACTTAAAACGTGTTCTAACATATCATGACTATTAAATATAACTTTTATTGAAGAATCCTCATCAGCTCACTAGATACCAATAAATATTTGTTTAAGGGTAAATCGAGTAGGTATTATATACCACCGCGATTCTGTACAGTATACAGGTACTTTGACTCCGCTATAAGCATTGGTTAACTTATTGCGACAACCCAGTGCCAAACGGATTGTCTTACCGATAATAGGTTGCACCCCTGTAACTGCAACAAAATGGTCTGCTCCCCATGTTCCACGGGCTGTGCCGGCCGTACTGCCGCTGTTTCTAAGCGTGTATTGATCTGTTTAAAATAACAGTGCCGAACGAGTAACCAGTTATACCAGAAGGTAGCTTGCGGCCCGGTGACGGTGACAGTGTCGTCTGCACCCTGTTCCGCGGGCCGTGCTGCCGCTGTTTCCAGGCTCGAGTATTGATACTGTTTTAAGTACGGTAACAGTGCCGAACGGGTAACCAGTTAAAATAAGACAGTTTGCAGCCCGGTAACAGTGACAGTGTCGTCTGCACCCTGTTCCGCGGGCCGTACTGCCGCTGTTTTCAGGCGAGTATTGATACTGTTTAAAGTACGGTAACAGTGCCGATCGGGCAACCAGTTACTACCACATAACAGGTTGCATCCCTGTAACTGCGGCAATATCGTCTGCACCCGTGTTCCGCGGGCCGTGCCGGGCGTGCTGCCGCTGTTTCCAGGCGTGTATTGATCTGTCTGGCGGCGGCGGCACATTGTTGCTCGCCTCACGCACCTCCAACCCCTATACCACCCCCTTCAACACACCCCCTACAGTCACATTAGATTATAACGCCCGGGCTAGACACGACATCCACCCGACTACTTGCTTAATTAAATTGAAATATTTTATCCATATGTAGAGAATTCCGTTTGGTACTCAATTGTATTACAGTTATTATTTATTTCATGCATTTACAAAAAAGTATGAATTTTAAAGTTACAAAAAAATTAACAAGTGGACGATTTCGATCAATAAGTTTATTGTTTAATGGTTTGACCTACTTTTATTGTATTTTAGGATTATTGTAGTACGTAATTAGAAAATAACAATGACTCCGGAAGAAATGGTCCTGCGAATCGGATACTGTAGGTACTTATTTAGGTACGTATTTTTTGAGAATGAGGTCCGGAATCTGTTTTTTTTCAAAGTTTTCACTGGATCCTGCAATTTCCCTTTAAGGGATATTAATTTTATCTATATAATCACTTTCTTACAAGTCTAGTGTAAAGATTTGTTACCACTAAATTGCCAAAGTAAGGCTACCGTTGAAACTCTGGGATTAAACAACAATCTAAACCAGAAGAAACGTTTACTCATATATTCTACAAATTTTCGTAGTGTAGTATGCTTAAAAATACCTAAATTCCATACTTTCCCTTTTTATCAACTAAAATCCCAAACAAAATATGCAACCAATAAATATAAGTACAAATGTGTATACTAACTCACGAGAGTTGAATTACTCCTGCAGTCATTCTTATGGACTTTATTTACATTTGTAACAAAAAATTTTCATTTTGGTAACATGGGGCAGTAATTGTATTTCGTCAGAATAAACACAAACATATTTTTGAAATACAGAACGAATTTTTTTATTTTTTATATTTCATTATCAATTAGTTCACCCTCAGATGTCCAACAAGAACCCAACCACAATCCATTCCCAGTCCATTAAAACCATTTAGAGTAAAACTAGTCCACAACGGAGCAACCAGCGTAGCCACCATATGTATAGAATTACGGCCATTTAGTCCAATTGATGGTTGAATAGAAAATATCAAATGCGGCCCCCATGGTCGGCCGACCTCCGGTTTTGGGCGCCGGGCGGGTCAACGAGGGGCGCAATTGACTGCCCGCAGCTCCGAAATTGGGCCCATGGCCCCCCCCCCCCCCAACACGCGGGGTCACTGGATATCGAAACCCCTCCACCGCACGGGGATGACTTGTGCACGTGAACTTCCGACACCTAGGATCCGCTTGCATAAGTCAATATCGGAGCTTCCGACTTCCGGTTCCTCCCCTGAGCCAGTCCAGTAGCGAATTGGTGGCAAGGGTGATTTGTAAATATGCCTGAACTCTAAACATTCGCCTTTCATTGGGTGGTGTGCTACGACTGTAATTAAAAATTGCTTGACGTTTTGGTCATAATGTAACGAAACTTTTATTGGAAGAATCTAGTTCTTTTTGGTGCATAAAATGTGTATTAATGTATCTACACAAATTATTCCTTTTGGAAAAAAGCGTAGGTAACTTGCAACTGCTATCCCAAAGAATTTTTAATATATGAAATATTTCCTAACTAACTGCAACAACTAAAACTGCAAAATTGGATTTGACAGCTTAAAATATAACACTAGAAGTTTATTAAGTGAAGAGGGTTTAGGTAAAAATTTGCTTTACGGACAACTTTATAATCATTGAACAGACTTCAATGAACGCATTCAAGGGTGTAGAGGTGAAGGTCACTGGTTCGATTCCTGTGGTTAAAATGTGCATACGTTCGTTTATATCTTTTTCAACAGGTTATGGGACACTGGAGCACACACACCACAGTTTTGTCAAATCGGAATAGCAGAACCAAAATTAGTCTCATTTAAAATCCACAATACCATGTAAGCTAATTGTAAAACCAGGAACATTAAAAGTAAAAATCATGAAAGGTGAAAAAAAACTCTTAAAAACAAATTTGTTAAAAATTCATGAATAACTTTGAAAACCGATACTCAGTAAGATTGCGAAACTCGTTTCAACAAGTCATTAAAAATTACATTTGATAAAACTTACAATTTGCTAACTGAACAATTACAACCATTAAAATTTGTAATTAATTCACAAACACTTCATGCGGAAAAATCATCAATTAAATTCAACAGCGACCAGTTACTTTGCTTCGTGCTTAATTTGCGAATGAATGAGCGCAGTTACAAAATCAAAAGGGACAAATGATTCGATTAACACGTACGAATGAGTGATGCAGTGGGTAAATGAAACGAACAGTGAGTGTACAACAGAAGGGCGTTATGACAGTAACAAATTACGATGGGAGAATTATTGTCAAGTCGGCGGGAAACAAGAGCAGTTACACCCGTGTGTCAAAGTCGACACCGGTGACGGTCCATTAGGGTATTGCAGTGTGTAGCGTGTGAGATTATTATGGGGGGAGGGGCAACGGGGGTGAATTAAAAAAAAAAGATTGCTAGGGTACATTTTGGGTTTGTTTAGTTAGTAATTAAACTTTTCGGCAACCCTTTCCTTGGAAGGGGGTTATGATCGTGTTTCCTGAAACATAATGTATTGAGAAAAAAAAATAAACTTTAATTTCAATTTTAATACTTTTTATTAACTTATAACCAGATTAAAACATAAAAGTTAATGAAATGTGGAAGTAGGCCTACATTTAATTATGATTTAGACCTCTCTGAGATCCAATGAGTGCTGAACGATTCAGACGAATCTTAGCAGGCTAGTAAACAAATGAAAAGAAAGTTAATAATTGAGTCGAGCATTACTGGAGAAAATTCTTATTTCTTTCTTACCCAATCAATGAAGTTGTCAAACAATAAGGCCATGCAAATATTCTTATTTAAAACAAAATTAATTTTGCATTTTCAGACGCTTTCGTATAACATATTTAAAATCATCTATAAGTTGAATTCATTCCAAAGTGTTCATGAACAACAAACAAAACTCCATTAAATCTCCACCAAATTCCTTCGAGAGAAACTCGCCACAAACAGCATAAGCTTTCTTGACGCAAACAATCACATCAGGCCAGTACATCAGTGATCGGATGTCATTACTGCAGTAATCCCCCGACACACGACCGCTGTGTACATACTCTGTGCCCCTCGTTCGCTCCGCTCGCGTCACAGCTGCACCCTCCCCCGCCCCTCCCAAGCTCCAGCTGTCTGCCATCTGTCCTCCCCCATCACGTCACCGAACACCCAATTATTCTATTGTCCGGTCACACTCGACGAGTTGCCTTCTAGCACTGCGCGTAGGCAGGTCTTGGGGGCTTTAAACTGGTCGATTAATTGATTGGGAGATTTAAAATTTGTGGGTTGAGTGAAAACTAATTGCTGTTGGCATTCATAGAATTGCGATTGACTCATAATTAGCCGAATATAGGTACCACAGTTTAGGTAGGTTAGATTTTAGATAGTTTGAAACTAATAATCAGTATCTATCCATTAGAAATTATAAAAAAATCGTAACTCTAGGAATGTTTGATAGGATACAACTTATATTATCTTCTAGCCTAGCAAAATTGGCCACAGATTTCTATGTAAGAATCTTCAACGAAGCACCAGATAATAAGAATAACGATAAGGTAAGGTATTGATGACTAAACTACCCCCTTGCACTAAAAGTATTCCTGCTCGAGAAGCCTCTGTGGAAGAATTAATTCATCTATAAAAACCATTCATTGACAACGGTACTTCAGTTCTTCCCGTGGGAGTATCAAGTATCGAGTACCGAGTACAATAAGCATGAATTTGAAAAGAAACCACTAAGGGGAGTTTCTGGCACATGAGTTTGTGGCGCAATAAATCAATTCAGTACAAAATATAGCAGTCTCAATGTGTGATGCATTTGAAAGGAATGGGGTAGAACTGTGAAGCCTTCTCTGCAAGTCTTCTCTACTCAAAAGATTGATTACACATGTAAATACTGACATATTCCAATTATGCGCACAAGGGCGACAGACCGAAAAGATGAATATCGCGCCAAGATAAGCGCACATTTAATTATGCTAAACGGACAAAAAACTGATTCGCACACGCCCACCGTCTAGGGGGGCCGACGAAGAAATGAAAATCCCACAGCAATGCACGACAAAAACCTACACCAAGACGCCACCATGTGTCACTTATGGCGGACATTCGTCTAAATAAATCCGTGAAGTTTTTCCAGTTCGTCGGAACGCTTTGGACAAATATAGACGCGGAACACATGGCGTTGAAAAACTCGCGGAGCCATGAGAAAATCTGTCCTGATGTTGCTATCATCAACCCTGATGAGCTGCAGGGGCCGCAAAAACGCGGCCACGGTAAATATTTGGCCGACCCTACCTTCGTCGTGCGCGAAATGTGCGTCTCTATTTGGGTCCCGGGTCATTAGTTTTGGGGGAGTCACTGTCGAACTGAGGTGTGGCTGACTGAATGTTTCGTCAGCTAAAGTCACATTGCCAGATGTAAGAAGACTCTCGATAGGCCCGCATTCTTGGGTTCGACAAGTTCTATGATTAATTCGACAATGCCTATGCGGCAATAACTCTTATCAGTGGAATTTTTAGAATGCATGCCAAAGTTCTTGTAATGCACTTTCAAGATTTTAATTGTGTTATGTGATACTTTAACAAATTAATTTGTATATTGAAGTTATTTGTTGTTTGTAACATATTTAGACCGTTCTTACCCTTTCCTGAGTTTTTTTTAGGATTTTGGTACGAATACCTCTAGTAATTCACAATGGCCCTGGTCCGCTATGTGTCAGACAATTGGGCGTCATTAGTATTTTCGCGTTTCTTTAGTTTAATTAATTCCAAAGCAGAACAATCATTGGTTAAAAAATTGCTAGCCGTTTTATTTAACGAATCCAATACAACTGGAAAATTATCCAAACGAAACTCTTTTAAAATAGAGCATGATAACACAAAATCCAGTAAACATTGACGCTGGAAATTACTGTTAGAAGTTTTACTTCTTTATGCAAACAGAAGTTTCTCTTCAGTAAGCTAAACCAAACAAACTCCAAATTAATATTTTTGAAAAGCTCTCTTTCAATGAGATGAATAAACTTTAACTTATTTAAATCCTTAATGGTGAAATTAACCTTAACAGGCCATAAATGGAATTAACAAGCCACTTTAATCAATTTTACTGTATTTTAAAGTAGCATAAGTAAAGCAGAATTCGTCAAATTAAAAATCATATATTTATTGGTTCTGACTCTTGTTCTGTTCTAGTCAAGGAAAACGTTTTTAAGACTTTTCACAATTTTTAATTGCTCTTGTTGAGAATCTTACAAAAAACCACTATCTAAGCATGCCAACTACTGGAAACTAATTGATGCAGTCATTAAATATCCGCCATTTGGCAACCATTCCACTCGAGATCATGGCGGCGATTTATTTTAACCTGCAACAAAATTGCAGTAAACTAGCTGTACGAGATAACGGCAACACGAGTGCAGCTAACATGCCCAGGTGAAGGCAGTAAATTAAACGATAACTCGGCAATCACGAAGAAGACTGGATCTGCGGAAAATTGCGACCATAACGAAGTCATTACAACTAGCGGAAATACGCCAAACTAATTAAACAATCACTCAAAGCCGCTGCATTTGCATTTCCATGAATACCTAATTCCGCAATATAAAATCCGCACAGTGTCAAACCGGAGAGATTGCTGGTCTTCCGAGAATTGCGCATCAATATCAGTCGTGAATTAGTTTCTGAAAATAACTGAAGCGAAAACGTTTCAATGTGAAATTGCAAAGGCACGTGTGAAGCCCCGGAGGAAATGAAGGTATACAAATGCACATTGCATGCGCTAGCTGTCGTGATGTTAACGGAATGTCAGCAAGTAACGCAGTAACGCTAATGTGATTGTTTAGGTTTGGTCCATTAGCTGTGACGCTAGCTGACAGCTTGGTTATTAGCGTAATTTCGATTTTACAGCTTTTGATATCAAAATACAGAGTGACAGGAAAATGTTCTTACGGAAAAATCTAAAACGGAGATGATAGACAATTGGTCAATAATGTAATAATGACCGACATTTTAAATTTTGAAATTGGAACTATATGAAATTTTCTAAAATATGTCTCTTCTACCTTAAAGATACGGGGTTCACAGTAATTGGGTTGTAAAATTAGAAAACAAGTTTAATTCGTAAAAAATGGCGGATAATTCTGGAAAACAAAGCGTTCTAGGGGTGAATTTTTTTAAAATTATATTTTATTTTGATATGATCCATAGAATCATTTACCGAAATTTACACTCTATTTATGGGACATTCAGTATAATACTGAACATATCAAAATATAAATTTAAAAAAATCTAAAGTAGTCTCGTTCAACCTACACGACGTACGAAATAAAATAAAAATAAAACACTTCAAAATAAGGTACGTACATCAATTAGACTAAAAGTTATTAAATATTTTCAGTTGTATGTAAGCTATTAAAAAATATTTCCAAAACGTATGTTCGTCGTGAACTAATCACCCGACCTAACCCAACACGATATTCCACGTCCATGGCTTTAGCACCTCGAGCGGTAGGGCTGCTGCGTTGTGGGGAGGGGTGGGGAATGTAGTGTATAATTGCCCCCCCCCCCTCCCCCGAGGCCGCCAGAGGGTTATGATGGATGGGAGTTCACACACGCACACTCACAGTTATTATATTACCATTACACAATCCCCGACTTAATTGCCCGCACGTTTCATCAAAGTGACAGATATTTCCGTTGTTTAATGCTTAACAGTCCCTCTCGTTCTTGTACTACTGCCGTCTCTGTCAGACTCATAATGATGTTGTTTGCTCTAAGCCACAATGTTCCTGTCGGTTTTCATGATTCATAAGAGACAGGCAATCTATATTACCGACCGTCTCCACCATGATCTTTGTTACCGCCTGTTTTAACCTGCATGTGTTCAGTACCGACCGTCTCCACCGTGATCTTTGTTACCGCCTGTTTTAACCTGCATGTGTTCAGTAAAAAGTCGCTGCATGTTCACATACGACGAAACCATCACGCCATATAATTTTTGTTTTGGGATAACTTCGAGAAATAACTTTTCTAGCCGGTACAGTTACCTACGAAACTTATACTGTTTCGCAATTTGTCTCGCAGTTCACTTCTTCCTCTCTGTGGGTCATCCAAACTAAACTAACCTAATTGTTACAATTACAAGTGCTACCGTTGAAAAAGGTAACCGTCGACCATAACGCGAACCTACCAGAAGGTTATCCTATGGGTTTATCTGCAGACGAACCCTATACTGCAATTAACAGTGAATGCGTCCTTTGGGGTTCAATAACTGAATACGTTCTATTCCCTCAGGGGCTATATACATAAGATTACATATAAAATATCAGGCAACATACGAGTCCTCAACTTATCACGGAACAAAATGAAAACACTCCCTTACTTTAATACCCTCATCGACAGGTAATGATAAGGGAACGGATACTTCACTTATTGAACCCCCCCCCCCCCCCATCAAAGCGACGGTCTCTCTCACTCACACTAATGGAGTCGTTAGTTCTCCCCGGCATATGTTTGTCTCGGTTTTTCTGCGCATTAATAATTATATCGGGAACAATGTTTTTTTGTTCCTTTAATTGCATTTGAAGTGCGGGAAAACAGACTTTTAACTGGGGTCGTGGTGTAGTATGAAGACTCTTTATGTCAGGACGACGAGTGGTATTTAATTTAAGCTTTTGCCATAAACTGTTTCAACTAAGTAGGCTATGTAATTGATGTTTCAAAAGCTTAGATAAAATAAGGTGATTTTTACACCTATGTACATATGTAGTTTTTTTAACAAAAAAATCTGCAAACCCTAACATATCCATACTTTATCGTACGCATTACTTTAAAACAGAAAAGAAGATTAAGTATACACAAAATAGGCAGTGTTGAACAACACAACCGAATTTATGGGCGTATTTTGTTGAACACGTGGCCGGCAGCGGACTTGGCATCCAGTCAAAGTTTCCATTAAAATGGTGCAACATCGGATTTCATCTACTTAGTGCTATTTTTTCTACGTTTTACGTACAACAGATGCCACCAAGTCGAAGATCATTAGCTAAAGCTAGATAATGTCTTGGGGATAAAGGAGCTACCAGGAAGCTTTGGGGGACTTTAGTAAACAGTATGTTGCACTTAAAATGTTCAAGTATTTTAACAAACGGTACGCAATGAGCAAAACCTTGAAGAGAGACTGAAGAAGGGCTTTTGGTGACTTAATAATTACAGGAATAAGAGAATTTATTTAAAAATGCTTGGATCGTGAAATATATTTTCCTCCTAGAAATGTTGATTTTTTAAACTTTCCTTTGTGTCTGGTGTTGATTTACAACTACGTGATCCCCAGAGCCTCGCTTTCCAACCGTACTCGACTCCAGAACAACGCAGTCGCGTGGTGCGTGCGTCCGAAACTACCAATTAGAAACCAGAGCGTGTACGTGTCGTGCCGCCATGCCGACTCGTCAACAGCACTCTCCCTTGAAATCGAATCTGATGGATTCGAGTAAAAAAATTATATATTTCGTGCATGATAGTAAAAACTCCTCTGAAACAAAATGTATTTGAGTATTGATACTAAAGTTACTGGCTTCTAATGTTAACGAAATCTTCCTTGCCGACAAATCAAGTTACCATCAACATTGTTATTTGTTACAGACATTTATTCCTGCAGATATTTAGAAAATGGACTTAGCATCAAGATCACAATGAATGCATATTCTATAAAATGCAAAACTCACGGGGTTTCCTAAAATAATTTAAAGGGAAGGAGAATACATCCCTGAACCAAGATAACCGATACTCGACATCCATCAGTTCATTTATTTGTTACCGACATCTACAGTATCGTGATCTTTATTGCCGACATATGCAGTATCGATCTTTGTTGCCGACATTTTATTCCTGCAGGTGTTCAGAAACAAAGGACGACGCAGATCAGCACACAATGAATGCATATCGCCATAAACGCTGGTTTATGAACCGAAACGTCCTCTCTGTATTGCAATACCCACTTCTATAGATGCAACGCAACGTCTAGGCTGTAGTTAAAATTGTAATTTATAGATGTTTCCAATTATATATTAAACTTTTTGAAACTGTCTTCGAGTAAGATATATTTAACAATACATGTAGCGTGAACTTGAAAAAGAATACGCAAAAAATTGCTTTACTTTTGGCGCGCAATCGATGTATTGAATGTATCGAGTAAGAATGTCGAGTAGAGTATCGAATTTTTACCTCATAATATAGAAAATTAATTTTTGTTTACAAACGTGTTAAATAATGTTACGGATTTCATGGCGTAGTTATAACCTCGAAATCCGTAGTGTCATACATAATCAACCGACGAAAGATAAACCATGGTACCGTCATAGAAGAATGAATAATTCGAAATTCGTTGTTGCAGCAATAATCAACCAAACAAAGATAAATCACAATAACATCAGAGAGAATTGTTTACGTTTGTAAAGAATCACGTATTGCGATTTCCTTTACATTAATATCCTATTACATTATTATACATGTCTGAAATTAATCCTCCGTACCATGTTTTTTATATTTCAAACCTTAGCAGTAAAAAGTATGTTTAAAGATGTAATAAAAATAATACTCTAAACACGTTTGAAACACAAAACTAAACCGTTCCTTTGTTTCCACACGTCAGAACAGTTATTTGTCAGAGGCAACGGAGAGGCAACTGATGAACGTCTAGTGGGCAGAACATTGGTAAATAGCCCACATCGCTGACTCCCTGATCTGGCGATAACGAACGATTCGGCCTGGCTCAGCTAATGTGGGAGTGATCGCTTCTCATCATGTTCAGCAAAGATAGACTTTGCGGGCGATTTCCTGGAGTCTCTCTATTAATTGCCAAATGCATATGTTTGGAATTCGCAAGGTTTGCAAACCTGACTGAATTTATAATCAAAAGGTCATTATGAAACTAAATATTTAACGACATTTTATAAATCGTTAAGCTTCTTTGATTATTATTTGAACGGCCTAATCTATAGTATAAATAAGCTAAAACAGTAGTTTCAAGATACTGTGATGGATAGTCTGCCTTTTACGGCTTACAGCTATTTTTCATCACAATCTTTAACGCAACTATTAGTAAAGGGCGATATATTTTGTAAGCAAAGCTCCTAAATAATACACTATTGAAAATAATTACATTTTTTATAACAAATAAATATGAACCAAGCAATTTTAATAAATTGTTTGTAAACTATTATGATTTCATCGATAGGAGACTGACCTTCTTCAATAATAATAACGTTATTCTGGGGCTTCTCCCACAGTTTTCAATGAGAGCTAGTTTCTTTCTTCGACAGTTAGGTTGTATATATTTACAATGCCATTTTATTAAACTAGTGTCGAGAGCTATAGCCAGATCATTTTATATTATGAAAAGTCAACCACCACCCCCAAGAAGATATCACAAAGGCGTCGTAACAGTTGTAAACAATGACTATAAACCGAGAGCAATCGAGCTAACAAGGTTAACGGGTCAGAAGGCAGTAAAGGGATTTCAATAGCGATAGCGGTCCGCGGCGCGTTAACCGCTCCGCCGTAACCCCGAGCTATGGCGCCGCCAGTGGCGTCCCCGGGGGCTGTGGCGCCGCCGTAGCGCCACAACCACACCTTCCCCCAACTCCACCACCGAGCAACGGCCTGGTTTTAAACCGGTGTAAATATTTACAAGCCCTTTCCCCCCCTATTTGGTAACGGTTCATTGTTTACCGTGGTTCTGGGAGGATGGGTGGCTCTTTTACTTCCTTGAGGGAGGAAACATGTTGGGAAGTAGAATTTTGTTTTCGATTACAATTGAACTCCATAAGATCAAAATTTTATTTCTTTATTTCGAAGTTTTTTAAGCAACACTAAGTTGTAACCCCGGCGCGGATGTACCAACAAGTCGGAGAAGACAGCCTTTGTCCGCTGCCACAACACAGTTATATACCTACGTTACCTTTGTTAGTCGACTGAAACAAACATTACCTCGATGTAATACAGTATTTCGAGTTATAACTCGAAATACTGTATTCGTATTCCTGAGTCAATCTAAACATAAACCATAGAAAAGTCATAGTTTCGTGGATTTCGAGTAACGCAGCGCAGACTACGTTGATAGTAGGTAGACCCATCGAATACATCGCGGTCGTCCCGATTAATAATAGACCAATGAACGATGCATCAAATTTGTAAGTGCATTTTTGCCGCAAAAATAAATCAATTTGCTTTAACATTTCGCTGAATTTTCACAAAATAATTCAGTACCAGAGTCGTCAGTAAATTACCTCAGTATCCGAGTCACACGCAAAGTGTTATCAAGTCAGCACAGCTCGTCTGCCACATTAACTCGCCTTAATTTCCATTACTTTAGCTCAGTGGATGTGGTTATTTACTATTAGCCGATTTAGAGGTTCTGTTTGAACACATTAGAGTTTTATTGGTTCGACGTTTATTTAATTGGTAGTGAAACTGGTTAGTTCTGTGGAATTTTCAACTCAATTTTTTTTACAATATTCATTACTTGTAAACAGCGCTCTCAACATAAAAAAATCATGAACAATACATTTTTGTTTTTACATGTTAGATAAGCACTTGAATTTTCAAGAGTAGAAATAGTTCACTAAAGCACTAAACTTGTATTCCAAAGTAAGCTTCGCGCTAGAAATTTTCCGTGACGGGGACATTTTTCTCCATGTAACTTTCATAAAGTGAACTAAATCCTAAGATCCTTCAAGGGTTTGCAATTTTTCATTTAGCCCTCTTCAAGACAAGAAAAATGTAAAAGCGTGGAATTGAATGAAGCAGCGAACGGCGAGGAGAATACGCAATGAGGCCCGTCACAAACCTGGTTGACGAGGGCTGAACTGGCGGTTTTGGTATTGTATAGTAGACACTCGGAAATTCGTTGGATCCGTTGATAAATTTAGAATTCCTTACCTCTTGAAAACGTCGATAGTCGTATAATAGATCAATAATCATCGTTCTTTAAAATACAACTATTTCTGGAATTTTTGCCTTACAATATTAACCCTTTTGACCATAAAATGTCCACAATCGTTTGAATAGGCCTACATAAACAAATATTAGTATTATAGAATTTTTAATGAATAAATTTTGTTGTTGTTTTAAAAACTTTCCGCTCTTTATTTTTTTAGTACGCCTTAACCATACTACGTTTTAACATCTCATTACTGGTACAATCATTTAAGAGGGAAAATTTTCTATGTAAGTATTCTGAGGTATGAAAAGTGAGGATATTTGTTATATTCTCTAGGTTGGAGTACCTTACTTTTGCGATCGTTGTGAGGGCAAATCTATTTAGGCCTATTTTATCTTCTATTGCATATAATATCGTTACATATCATGGTTGTACATTTGTAAAGTAGGTCCACCTGCACACAGTTATAGCGGTATTCAACTATATATTTGAGATTTTGTTCAGATTTGTAAACAATATTGAAAGGCCTAATATTATAGATAGCTTTTGAACTGGTACATACCAAGTCATGCGCTGGTTCCCACTGTATACCCCGCGGCGAGAGGGAACCCCAGCGCACGTTTTCGCCGCTGCGCGGGCCTAGTTTAAGCGGCTAGCGGTGTTAAAGGGTAATGATAGCTGGAATGTGGACGCAGGCCGAGTATAATGCGCGCAATCCGCCGTTCGTAGAATGCGGCGGCAGCAAAAACGCGCGCATACGTGCACGTCCCGGCTAAATAAATTACCGCCGCGGCAAAAAGCCGCCACCTTTGTCCACGAGGGGCAAAAACCGTTAAAGTTGGGCGAGCAGTGACCCATCGACGGAACGTGGCTCGCGCCTGCTGGAGATAATGCAACTTGCCGGTGTTGTAGTTGCTTCAAATAACAACTTCGAACCACACGCTCTACGACAGTACGTACACCGATACTGACAATCAATGATACGCGAAATTCCAAATAGATATCACTTACAAATTAGCTATGCTGAATAATGATTGGTTCCTTTCATCCCAAGTTTTTTCCAAACTGCCCTTGTCAATTAAAATAATTAAATCGTTGCCAAATCAACTGTACAACGGTATAAAGTGGGGGTTGGCGGGGTATATGAATGGTGATTGAGAAGTAAGTCTATGTTGAAGAATGTCACGTTTCTTTACCATACCCTTCTTTACACAGTTTTTAACTTAGCATCAACGGTACTCACCAAAATGGCAAAATGGCTAACTGTAGTGTAGACCCCGCAACTACAACGGTAACTTGAGTGTGGTGGAGAGGTAAGGGTGGTCAAAAAGATACCTTTTTGATAGGCCTACCTTGAGAGGGATCAAAAAGATAACACTTAGATATGACATACGATAGATAACACCTAGATAATATTGCTGCTGAGATTTTATTATTATTATTATTTTACTTCGATAGGATATGCACCTTCACAAATTCATTTCACGTCTTTTCAGACCTCTTTTCTGAAAGTTGACGACCAAAAAACCAGCCTCAACACCGTTTTTTTGTTAAACTCTCTATAAAATAATTTATAAAATTTTTATGGCACAGTATGTTTTTTTAATGAAGTTTTCCCAATCGAATACCTAATTTCCCGACTTTTCCCGGCCGGTAGACACCTTGTTCAACAGAACCCACTAAACCCAACTTGGTCGGTGAGGGAGTGTGGGCCCAATTAATGTGTTTTAGATGGACGGAAGTGAGGTTAACGGTTAACTAGCGCTCTGGGCGGATGAATGCGGCGTTCCCGGACCACAGAGACTCCTCGCCCAAGACGTATGTCACTGTTATTGCTGCGTGGCGGGCCGGAATTGAATTAAGAATGATTTATATCGCCTGCGACTGTCTGTGAGTGTGACCACTCGTAAGAGTAATGGAGTAAATGTTTAGGATTACCCATGAGTGTTTGGTATTTAGATCTGAGTGTCTTACTTTTGAAGAGGTTTTGATAATACGAAATCTGGCAATCACAAAATTTTCTGTATTTAGTCCTGTGTATTAATAAACTGTTTCTAAACAGTGCAACAAAAAAACTTATTTTTGACTAAAGTGTATCGTATATTTTAATGACCACAGTTATGGCATAGTTAGCCCATGTCCATATATTTAAAGCACCTGCTCCGACTTCGTAGTAAAAAACTTCAGATTTTTTAGCATACGCTTTTGCTGTACCAAGGTATACCGTAACATACCGTAACATCCCTTTTTACTGTATACATTAAGCAATTTAATGAAGACATCCCGCCATTAAAAGAATTGCTGGAATGATTTAGGGTTAATTTTAACTTAATGAATGTATAATTGTAACGCGTTGAATTAAATGCGTAATAAAACTATTAAAGTCTCATACAACGAATGAAATATACTATACTGTACACTTGCCAGAAAAGTTTTCAAGAGTAAAATGCAAGTAGGCCTAAATAAAACAGATAGAACAATAAAAATATCTGACGGGTGGAGTAAAACAAGCAATTCTGTGACAGTGACTGATCGTCATATAGAAAATACGAGCTGTCATTGTTATTAAATATTGTTGGACAATGTTATCAGGAACGATATATCATCAATAAAAATAGGCCAAATTTATTATTAAATTTAACAAGTGTCTTACTAGTTAAAAAGCTAAATGCTATGGTTGAAACGCTGTTACAGAGATGGGGTATCTGGATAATTCCGGATTTTGTATTAACGCTTGCAATGAAACATTACATTTTACATTGCCTGTAAAATCTGCCTCTTACCGATAAAATATTTATTTTAGAGTCTATTTCAAACTGAGGAGGTCCCAATTATCTCATTTGTGCAAATACTAACTGAAACACGCAGTGAAACGTAGATAGTCGAGTCTTTATATTAACACGTTGCAACAATCATTACTTTAAAGAACTAAAAATTAAAATTAACTCGTTCAATAATTGTTTGCAGTAACCTATTTCCATAAACCTGACCCAGATAAATATTTCACCCGATCCGAAAATCCCCTCTAGGAGCAGGTTAATTCATGAGCCCGCGTAAAAACGGGAGCGTAAAATCCCGAGAGGAATGGGGAAAGAATCCAAGTTTTATCGGATTCCCATTCGCCACGGAGAGTGAATCCTACGCACCCCTCCATGCAAAATGAACCAGCCCGTGGCTAATATAGCACAAGACACTGGAGTACTCGATCAAAACATTTCCGATTCGAAAACTCCAAAACATTCAACTCTTTCTTTGGAAACCGCCAGTGAAAAGGGACTATTCTCAAAGGGGTTTAGAAAATTGGAAAGTATTAAGTAAAATAAAGAGTGGTTATTACGATGTAGGGGGTGTGTGGGTGGGGGGTTGGTAACCCTGAGTCCCGGGCGGCATCTCCATAGCAACGGTTGCTAGGCGACGCGCCAGGTCGCAAATACTGTTACTGTCTGGTGGTACACCCGCGCAACAGCGGCGGCCCTGGCGTCTGGACTCTGGACCACTTCTGGGGACAATAACAATGTGCTCGCACAGTTTTGCTCCACAGATAATGAAATTGGGAGAGCAACTTTATAGGATTAATGTGATAATTCATAGGTACAGTAATGCGCTTGGAAATGGAATACACTCGGGATCTTTTTCATATAACCCAATTCTAGAAAAAATTATTTTTACAAGCACTATAAAATCTTGTGATTAAATCATGTTATCGTGAGGCAGAATTGGCAATCAACATAACTGTATAAAACATAATGAACTAAAAACCCGAGTAACCTAGGATAAATTACAACAAGAGTATACAACCTGTATTGAGTGAAGGAGTGTCATACCTAATTCCACTAATTCAAAAGTAGTGGGGAATAGGGGCTTTTGGGCCAGTTCAAGGTCACCCGAGCGATGACGTCATCGAGGTCAATGACCTCATTGATGACGTCATCGATTGCATCATCGATGACGTCATCACCAATGACGTCACTTCCTTGACGTCACACCCATGACGTCACAAAAATGACGTGCTGATGACGTCATCACCCCTTACGTCACCAAGATGACGTCATCGATGTCACAAAGGTCAAGGTCACGCTGAAACCTAAAATTTTTTGGCACTTTTGCTGTTTCTCGCACTACGCTCCGAGTTTCAGTCACAGTTACCATGACCTTGACAACTTGGAGCGAATTTGCGATGAGAAACAGCAAAAGTGCTGAGGAAACTTGAAGTTTGCAACGTGACTCTGCCTAAACCGTCATGTGACACCGCTCGGGTGACCTTGAACTGACCCAGAAGCCCCCATTCGACCATTACTGCAACCGCGATGCGCACCCTAAGACAGACACCGAGCGACTGACTGTCCGGCCCCGCGCACTCTAGGTATATGGGAAGTGGTGGGGGAAATTGTGATGACCTTGGGAAACTTGAAAATGTCAAGCCGGGTAGCACCGTTTCGGTGCTACCTTAAAGTTACATGCTAAAGTGTGATGACCTTGAGTAAAAACATAGAAATACTACAAGTTGATACCGCCCCAGAGTTAAAGTGTGGTGACATTGAGTCAAAACACTGAAATACTATAAGTTGAAATCATCCCAGAGTTAAAGTGTGGTGACCTTGAGTCAAAACACAGAAATACTACTACAAGTCGATCCCGCCCCCAGAGTTAAAGTGTGACGATCTTGAGTTAAAACACTGAAATGCTATAAGTCGAAATCATCCCAGAATTAAAGTGTGATGACCTTGAGTCAAAACACAGAAATAGTACAAGTCGATATCATCCCAGAGTTAAAGTGTACTGACCTAGATTCAAAACACAGAAATACTACAAGTTGATGTCGTTCCAAAGTAGAAGTGTGGCGACCTTGAACTACCCCAAATTGTCAGGAATTGGAGTAGCAACAGCGATGTGCACCCTTCGACGGACACCAAGCGACTGACTGTCTGGCTCTGCGCACTCTAGGTACATGGAAAGTGGTGGGGGAAATCTCAAGGTCATCCAGATTGGGTTTTAAAAAATAAGAAACTCTAAACTTCATGCTCCTCTTCTTCCCTTTCCACCTCATTTGTAGGATATATGGTTGACAACGGTAAATGTGACAAATACTCCGGTGATTGTTGACCTCCACTGTGATCTGATTCTTGATCGTCTTGCTGCATTATAACTTCAGACCAATCATAATCTAAAGTGACCTTGAGCTTTATTCCCGGGTTGTCGAGGAGAATAGACTTCATCCAATCGCAGATGGTTTCTAAATAATGCACGTCGTTGATTGTCAATTTCCAACTTGTAGTGGGTACATCTTCGGTGGAAGACATGTCATCGCAAGCAGGTGTGTCCGCCATGGTTGTTGGAGGAGGAATGATGCTTGTTGCAGCGAGCAATGCTGGTATAACAGAGTGGTGGGGGAAATTTCAAGGTCACCCAAATGGAGTTTTAAAAAAGGAAACTTTGTCTATTTACTTATAACATAACCACTTAAACTAAAAGGATTGGGATCAACAGTACGTTTAATCATCATATTCGGTATATTCTTCATGTTTCTCAGTTTTCACCTCCGCCCAAATAGTACCTCCACTCTTTAGCTCCTTTTCGGCTTCTTCTAGTTGCTGGGTAATCGCCATCTGACATTGAAGTTCAAAATCATCACGCGGCACAGATCCGCAAATATCCATCTGAGCCAACCAGAGCTGCCTAAGGTTCTTTTCCTTTTCCTCGACAGCTTCGACGGCTGCATGTAATTCCTTTTCTGTAATAGAGGAGTCCCACAATTGTTGATCATCGGTTTTGTTGACAACCTCATTTTTGGACTCCTTGTACAAATCGTTCAGCTCCTGCTGAGTCTTAATGGTTACCTCCTCGTAACTAGCACAACTTACATTGAGAGACATCTTGATGTTGTATGGTTGACCGTTGGAGTTGAAATGAAGCTGAGGCACAGCGCTTGGGGGTACTATAAAAAAGTGGGGGAAGTTTCAAGGTCATCCAAATTGTGTTTTAAAAAATCCTATCTTGTTACTGAGCACATATGTCAGTAACAAGATAGGTGTTTTTTCTCTTTTACATCTTTAATATAATAAAGAAATAAACATATTCTACAATGGTAAGAAGAAGAAACCAACTGCTAGTCAGCTGAAATAATCCAAAGTCTGGCTCGCTTCAGTCTTCATGGACGCCGGTGATGAAGTCGCTGGAGAAGAGTAATGTTCAGACTCTTCTTTTGGGTGTCGGAGATTGCGTATATTGCAAGCGTAGACTTGCACATTTATACGGTAGCCTCGCGCCACCATCAGCTGCAACTCCTTGTACAAGTCGTTCAGCTCCTGCTGAGTCTTAATGGTTACCTCCTCGTAACTAGCACAACTTACATTGAGAGACATCTTGATGTTGTACTGTTGACCGTCGGAGTTGAAATGAAGCTGAGGCACAGCGCTTGGGGGTACTATGAAAAAGTGATGGGGGTGTTTGCATTGAAGCATGTTTGACCTTTAGCTTGGTGGTAGGGGTAACTGTGAAATGCAAAGGTCAAAGGTCAAGGTCACCCGCGAAGTTTAAAAAAAATGCAACATATCAATATGTGACAAACCTCACATATTGATATGTTGCATTTTTTGTCTTTTGTATTTTTTTTGTCTTTTATGGTTTATTTATAAAACATTACAATAACATATGTACAACAGTAAAACTTAAATCTAACACTGCTGCTTGTCGACGATGTGGATGGTCAACTCGGTGGAATTGCTACCCGTGCAACCGTGGGAAACCAGGTAGAGACAGCCAGGTTGGATGGAGCGCAGATCCTCGTTCTGGAGGAGATGGACGAATCGTTTTGGCAGGTAGACTTGGAACTTGGGCTCATCCCCCGGAGTGAATGGTGCCTCGCTAAGACTGCAGCAGATGGCCTCTCCAACTGTAGTCTCCATCTTCTTCATGGCGTGGATAATGTAGTGCTTCTCATCTTTAAGTTCGGAACACTTCTTGACAGGTAGTATGGTAGATTTGGAGTAAGCATTGAACTGCTCAACCAAAGTTTGCAGGAACTGGTGAGATGCCATGGTTGAGTTAAAGAGTGTCTTCTTCTTCGTCTTCTTGCTGGGAGATGTTGTCGTCTCGGAATCTCGAGTAATACTCATGCCAGGTCCCGGTCTGCTCCTCACTTATATAACCCCCGTCACCCCCACCACTCCCCACTTCCCCACTTTGAAGGTAAGATGCGAGTTTATAGGCGTTTTTTAAAGCGCAATGTCTATCTTTTTCATGTTCTGGACTTTTAGTACAAATACAAACATTTTCCATCGTATACTTGTAGTTTTTATCCAAGTCCACATCATTAACCGGAACATGAGTAAATTCTTCGATCCATCTCTTCTTTTCCAGTCCTTTTGTATAAATATTGGTAAACCTGTTTGAAAACTGATGCATGATGTGATACAAGTCTGTGTAACTTGCAAAACCATCATACCAATCGATATGATGGAAATATTTTGAAATCCACCTGTTGGTAGTAGCGGCTTTGCTAGTTAATGATGAATAAGAACATGGTGGTTTGAACAAAAATGTATATGGAACACCTGTATTGATGTCGAAAAACACAAGTTCTTTTATGATAAATCTATCGTCATTACCCCGAAACGCTTGGAACTCAATTATACCAGGTTTGGACTTTACTTGTTCTTCTTCCTTGTCCATTGCGAAGGCCACTCGTCTGCTCATGTCGAAGTCCAAAGATCAACTGATTTCCACACCACGGTAGGTACGACTTTTATACCAGGCCGTACAGTTGTTGGCGCGTTGGTGTATATTTAACGTGGGCACCGTCCCCGGTAGGCCTAACCCCACAAAGCGTTTGATATTGTTTTAAAAACCAACCATTGTCATCTAAGTTTCCATCTTTACATTCTCCTTGTTTTCATTTTCATCACTAACACTTGATTCTTCTCCTCCTTCTTCCTCTTCTTCCTGTTTTACTGATTTCTTATGTAGTTGAGCGTATTTTTCCAATTGTCTCCACATTTGTACTTCATGAGGAACTCTATTAAATATAGAAGTATCCACAGGTCCGTACAGTATAGGTGCGTCCGGTTGTTTGTCCAAAGTGTCTTCCAAATAATCTTTAATAATAGAACTTGAAAACACTAGTTGTCTCAAGTATCTTGTTATTGGTTCAGTTGCACAGGTTAGAATAAAAAACTCTTCTCGATTAAGTTGAATCTTTCTATCATGTATTGTTGTGTCTCTAAACCGCAACTGATGGTCACCACGATTCTTTATAATATCAATTTCCACATTTGAATCCAAAAGTCCTACTCTTGTCTTTCTTCCATACATGTTACTAGTTAAATAGCATTCTAGCAGATGCAAGTGCTTCATAAAAGATTCCCAAGCACTATCGGTGAACAAAATCATTTTGGGTCCATGAGTTAAAATTACAGTAGGTGAATAATCCGTCGATTTCATAACACCGATTAAAACACTTTTGTCCAAACTGGAAGAGATTGGGTAAAATATTCGCAAGAATACCTCACTTAATATGTTAGGAGAAATATTATCTTCAATATCCCTTTTCCTCTTGTGTGCATTCTTTCTTCTTTTACCTTTTTCCTCAACATTATTACTGGCGTGGAGTTGTCCGCAAGCGTTGTGTTCATCTTCCTCCGGTTGACCTTGAAGATCTAAAAAGTCGGATATCTCCTTCTCAATATCTACTACATTTTCTTGTGTACCACTAGGAGAAGTCATATTGAATAAGATGCTACCCATACAACAACAGGCAACAAACTGATAAGGAGCGAGCTGAACGCTCTGCTTTTATACTCGCGGAATGCATTGGAATGTAGGAAAACCGGTCTTTTACAATACATTTTTAACAATTCCAGTTAAAGGTGTGTATGTTACGATTTTATCATGTAGAATTAAACAGTATGCAGTTGTATTAGCCGATATAGGCGCGTTGAATTCCATTTCTATTTTTATATCTACACTTGATGATTTTACCGATTCATTTTGTTTAGAACAATCGATTACAACTATAGGGTAACCATCTAAGTATTTTTCTGGTGATAGTAAAGGTGCATTCGTTTTACCATAATATGAACTTTGGAATCTTGCATACATATCGTACAATATGCTGTACTTTTTATTAGCGAATGACACATTTAAATTATCGTATGGAAAAAATTGTGAATTTAAATAAACTTTAATATTTTTCAAGTTGCAATGATCAAATTGGCCTGCATGTTTGGTGATGGTGTCTCTTCTGCCTGTTTGTAAACCAAATATAATATACCTGGCTCGTTCCACATAATTAGATGTTTTAACTCTCCAAGTGTGTCGATCCGTAGTTGGCAAGCTGGGATGTTCATGAAATTCCCAACTTCTAAAAGGAATTACAATATCACGATCAGCCTTTAACTTTCTTAATAGTAGCATTCTATGCTCGTCAGCTAATTTAACATGTGGAACTCTCCATACAATTTTGTCTAATGTTAATTTCCATTCTAAAGTTGCATCTGTTGTACCGTCTGGAGCTTTAATAATATCTTTATCGTTTGAAGATCTCAACAAAACTAATTCTTGTTTAACGTTTAATATTATTTTCCTATAATCTTCAGCAAAACCAAGCAACAAACGTAACGGAATATGAAAATCAAAATTTCCATTTGTATCTGGAGTGATTGTGTCTTTTGCAGGTAAAACCCATCCTGCAGGTTGTATTAAATTGGTTTCATTAGGTGATATAGATGTTAATCCCTTTAAAGTTGTTGCAATACCTACTTTTTTAGTAGAATCAACTGTTACACCTGATATTTCATATCTAATTTCATCAAACAGGAAAGCCATGGGATTATTTATAAATGGAACTGTTGTACCAGTAGTAGTACCGTCCTTTTTAGTAACTTTTCCTTCAATATACAAGTAACTTTCACATGGTAGTGTGTAAATGTCTTGATTTTGTATGGGAATACGAATTTCATCGTTATTGTTTAATTTTGATGAAGTGTAAGGGTTGTGGGTGTGATATTCTTTTTCCCATAGGGTTTCGTCGAATGTTGGACCCTGAGCTATATCCAGTATATCCATTATCGGTTACTTTTAATCCAATTCTCTCTAAGAAACGAATGTTCTCGCGTGTTAACTCCTCCACAGCTGAAGAGCTACTAATGCGGATTCCCGTAGGTTGTTCGCTTTTAAATGTTAAACCCATGATGTTATATTAAAGTGTTGATTTTAAATGTAATCTAACCGTAATAGGCTCTTCTCGGAAATCTATCAAGTTACCGTCTTGATCCAATACGTTCAACACGATGTCTGAAATGAAAGTGGTGTTCAAAGGTAGATATACCAGGTTTTGCGGCTTTTCAACAATTTTAAATCCAGGTGGTACACTGGGGTAAAAAGTATGTATTATATGAGTATTTGCTCCATCTCTGTAAGCTCCTTGTATAATATTACAAGTTATGTCTATACTATTGACTTTTAATATTGTTACAGTTTGTTTACCGGAATGTGTTTTATTTGGTTCTAAAATTGCTCCATCTTAGGGAAATCCTAATAAATCACCAATTGAGTGTGACTTACTGAAATCTATATAATATTTTGAAGTAAGCTCAGCTTTCATTGTATTGTTATTACCTTTTAGCGTTATATTGTCTTTTCCCATTTTATTTTGCAAAAATTCATTAATATGATCAATTTCATAAGAACCTGTGGGTAAAGTGCAAACTTCCAAGTCTGTAAACTTCCCACTGGCATCTTTTCCTTTATAATAATGCAATAAGTTATTTTTACCTTCCGTAACATTGGGAATAGAGTTGTAAGTTGTAAAATCCAACAGTGCTGCCTCCCAAAATCTTCCTTTTTGCAAGCGTAACGCTGGAAAAAGGATACTTCGTAAAGTGGACGATTTTCCTGTTAATGATACCGTATAGGAAGACATCTCAATAGTGACTGATACTTTTAGCTAGGAATTCCAAACATAAATGGCCGCATATTGAAGTATTATCAGGTTGTTCTCTTTTATAGTTGTAATATATGTTTTTAGCAGATTTAAAGTAATGTTCAAGTTCTTTAGGTGGTGGCAAATTTCCAAAACTATCAAAATAATATACATTACTATTTAGTTTCTTATAACACACCCAATGGGTGCCGGGCCCTTCAGTATTATCCAAATTTACGATTCCAGTCTCATTTTTCCATATTTTCTTTGGTAAACTGTCTTTCATAAATACTCCGCGGAAAAATGGTATTTTTAAACAGGAAATATATTTAAATAATTCAACATTAGTCAACGCTTTATGCGGTATAACCAATTGATTTCTTTTATTTAATATGCACGATACGGTCTTAGGTATAGACCAGCCCCGTTTTTTACCATTGACCATATTGTCGGTTTTTTATTATTTTTCCTTGGAGAACGTCTTTTTAGTCTAATATTACCACCATGTTTTCTCTTGCTTGATCCTTTTTTATTCTTACCCCTCCTTTTTCCACCTCCTACCGCTGTTTTAGCCTTCATACCTGCTGTTACCGCTAAAGCTGCTGCTTTTTCCGCAATACTAGCGTCACTAGACTTTACTCGTTGCCAAGCTATATTCGCTAGCTTTTTATCAGCGATTGACCTATTTTTTGAATCGGTAAACGTGGAATATGCGATATCGTGTTCTTTACAAGCCTGATCTAACTTATTTATGCCTGGATCACCTCTTTCCAGTCGTTTTTTCAATTTAGTTCCTGGTCCGCAATACTGATAACCTCCCGGTATATGAAATTCGTATGGTAAAGCGTCTATTGCTCTATTTACGATAGATCCTACTGGAATTCGATTTAAGGCTTTACTTAATAGAGAAACCGCTGTGGACGTGATCCCACCTCCTTTCCTTACAGTGTCTCGATATGGACTGGTGTAATGAAATGCCATGATTGTCTTTTATATTCGAAAAGCGTAACCTATGTGTTACCTCTATGACAGGTTGCACATAAATGATGTAATTTATGGTGTTATTTAATTAAATATCAAAAGTACCCCAATCTGTTGATCTAAACTTTTGTGTATTATGATTAAAAAAGTATTTATAAAGAATTTCTTGTTTAATCCATGCACTTCTCATTTTTTCATCAATAGGTTTATGTTGTCCGGCTGCAATATAATTATGCATATCAAATAATAAATTACCTATTACTTTAACAAGAAAATTAACAGTTACAGCGTTATCAGCATAATCAGGGTCTGCAACATTTGTTAATCGTTTGTTATCACAATTCCACCATTGTTTTCCAGTTGGCTTTAATTGTATTATCTGTTCATAAGTAACAGCATCACCAGGCTTTTCACCAATACCTAAATTTGTCAATGACTTTCCTTTACCATCCCAAACACTATTGTTTTCTTCAAGTAAAGTAAACTTTTTATTTCCCTGTACAAATACATCTCCTTGTCGTGTTACTACTTGGTCTTGTTTCACAAAACCAGATGTTTCTTGTTTTAAAGTTTCCTTTATTTGCCCCACCGTTGCACCATCTGATGGTGCAGAACCATCTTTTACATTCGCTAAACAATTACCAAAGCAATCAATAATTCCTACATCACGTGTAATACAATGATCTTTGATGTATTTTAAATTTACAGCATCATTTTCATTCTTTGGATAACCTATATCGTTAATAACAAATTTATAAAAAGAAAACCCATCTTTTGTCTTTTCAGGTATTATAGAATGTAAATAGCGTCTATTTATGATGTCTTTTTCATCTACAGGGTCTGCTACGTTAGATATACGTCGATTTTCAGCATTATACGTTTTTCCATCGAATTTTAACGTATTTTTCAATTCCGATGATAAATAACCTCTGTTTATTGCATCAGCGTTTTGATTTGGCTTACCGACGTTGGAAATTCTATGATTACCCGCGTTATATGTGTTTTTGTTTAGTTTCAGTGTTGGTAATATCTCTTTTTTTAATACTTTTAAATTTATTGCATCATTTTCATCTGTGGGATCATTAATGTTTTTTAACCGTTTATTACTAATATCATAATCTCCATCAGGTGTTTGTGGTAATCCAACACCTCTTTTTAAAGTATTAAAGTAATATAATCCATCTGATGAATACCGTCCGAACTTGTCAACACTCATGGTGCAACTGAATAACATTCTAGAGTGTAACCCATTTTTATAATATTAGTCCCGATTTCTAACCCATATCAGTTTTTATACAAATTCTTAGTCTTCATCAGTTACATTTGCATCATTCCCGGGACATTTAAAATATTTTAAATCTGCACTAATTAATGATCTGTCTGCTTCATTTCTAAATACATGATTTTTATGAATAAATTCCTCACCAGACAATTTTCTAAATCCGCTAAATGAATTTAGATCTGCAATTAATATATTTTGATAATCATTTACATCCATTAATTTAAATCTTTTGGTATTATAAATAAACTCTTGATTTGCACTATCATATTGTAATGTTTGTCCTACAGTTGCAGCATCCTTTGGATCTGTTCCTTGTGCCAAATTACCTATTTTCTTATTTTTCGCATTGAAAGTACTACCTTTTGGTTTGTCTAATATTAAAGATTGTTTTACTACAACACAATCGTAATCATCAATACCTGGAAATATGTCAATTATTCTTCTATTTGTACCCAACCAACTTCTATGATAATTGTTTGGATTAGTATGTAAAACTTGTGATAAAATCGGAACATCATGAGCATCTGTAGCTAATTGCGCATTTGATAATTTCATGTCTTTGCAATCCCAAACATTATTTTTTTGTTCAAGTAAAATAAACTTTTCATTTCCTTGTACAAACACATCACCCGACCGTGATACTACTTGATCCTGTTTTACAAATCCAGATGTTTCTTGCTTTAAAGTTTCCTTCATTTGACCCACTGTTGCACCATCTGATGGTGCCGAACCATCTTTAACATTCGCTAAACAATTACCTAGACAATCAATAACTCCTACATCACGTGTAATACAATGATCTTTTATATATTTTAAATTTACAGCATCATTTTCATTTTTCGGATAACCTATATCGTTAATAACAAATTTATAAAAAGAAAAACCATCTTTTGTCTTTTCAGGTATTAATGAATGTAAATAGCGTCTATTTACGCTGTCTTTTGCATCTTTAGGGTCATCTACGTTGGATATACGTTTATTTTCAGCAGTATACGTTTTTCCATTGAATTTTAACGTATTTTTTAATTCTGATGATAAATAACCTTTGTTTATTGCATCAGCGTTTTGATTTGGCTTACCAACATTGACAATTCTATGATTACCTGCGTCATATGTGTTTTTCTGTAGTCTTAATGTTGGTGATATCTTTTCTTTTAATACTTTTAAATTTATTGCATCGTTTTCATCTGTGGGATCTTTTATGTTTTTTAACCTTTTATTAGTTATATCATAATCTCCATCAGGTGTTTGTGGTAAACCAGCACTTCTTTTTAAACTATTGGCATAATATAACCCATCCGAGGAGTAACGTCCAAACTTGTCGACACTCATGGTGCAACTGAATAGTATTCTAGGGAGTAACGCATTTTTATGAGATTACCCCACGGTTTCGGAGTTCATCCACTAAAGCCACCCATTCGTTTTCCAATCCAGTATGACCCGCTTCTTTAGCTTCATGTATTAGTTTCATTCTATCCACCAATTTATTGATATTATTGTAATAAATCACATTTGTGTTATATAGTTTCTTCATTAAACCTGTACCCGTAACGGACTTACTTCTTTTTCTTCGTTCCTGAGCACTTACATCCAAAGTGGATGCCATAAATCTTCGTTTTACAGGTTTTCTTTGTGTTAACGGCATTGTTTGTCTTCTAGTTGGTATTAACTTGGATACAAATTCTTTATATTTTAAAGACTTAGATCTAAAAGGAGGCTGGTCAGGTAAATACTTTCTCCTATATGCATTTGTCTGTTCCAAAATATTTTTATATGCTTCCATGTCTTTTTCTTTCACTAACGATACTGAAGGCTTATTTTCAAATAATAATTCAAATAATCCTTTTGTGCCCTTATACCTTTGATCACCAATGACAATATTATCATGTTCGTCAACGTTTAACGGGCTATTACCTATCATTAAACCATCTTCTGTTAATCTCGCTCCATAACTATGGTAATTCTTATTAGGAATTGTTCCGAGTAACATTTTTACCATGTATTTCCTTCCTAAAGGTCCTTTGTTATGAATGTTTTCACCCAACAAGCTTATGTTTGACGGACCTTCCCTTGCTTCTTCTTCTTTTTCCTCTTCACTAGCAGTTGATACATCTTCATGTCCTCTTTTAGCTTTTACTTCATATAATTCTCTTATACCACTATAGTCTGGTGATTCTAGCTCTCTTTCAGGTTCTCCACCGGTAAAACCACTATATGTAGAGGATTCCAGGTCTTCATCACTAAAATCTTCTGATTTTACATTTTCTCTTTCAAACTTTGTAATAGGTGCAATTGCATCTCCTTCCAAAACGGGTTTAGCAAATTTTTTGTTTAATTGTTTCAAGGGTTCAGTAATAGGTTTAAAAGTAGATTCAAGAAATTTCTCCCTTTCGCTAATACCTAATTTTAATGCTCTGTTTTTATCTCGAATAGAATCACTAAGTGATTTTATTTCCTTTATTAACTTTTCTTGGTTAACCATGTTTGTAGCAAGACGTGTTGTACAACAATGAATGTTTTACATCATGATCAGTGTATTAGTATAAATTTATCAAATCCTATCCTGTATCGACCATTGTTTAGCGGTTGTTCCTTCATAATTGTTAAAAACCCATACTTTTCAGCCCAAGCCTTTCCACACAACTCTTTAAATCGTTCAAATGGCATATCCGCACTTACATGGTCATAATATATGTGTTTTAGGTTGGTTTCATCCTGTTTAAATACAATTAACATGTTTGCATTGCCTCTAATGAGCTGTTTCGGTATTTTGCTGTAAGTTTGACCAATATAAATGCTATCTATGTTGTTATGTCGACCCATGGCGAAGTAATTTCTTATTGTATTTTGATTTTCACAAGATACATCGTCAAATATGAATACTGAGAATGGTTTAGCCTCTTGCGGTGCATGACACTCTCGCTCGCGTTGAATTTAAAATATTTAACTTCAGGCACATTATTGAGTATTTGTTCCAATAACTGATATTTTGGTTGTTGTAGTGACTTTGAAAATACATATAAATTATTAAAACGTAATCCTTTAGGATTTGTAATCAAATTGAATACTACATTTGTTTTTCCACAATTGGAAGGACGGTAACCAGACAACGCACCGTGTTTGGTAACAAAACACCGTGTTTTCCAGTATTGAATTGAGAACCATCCACTGTGAGTTCATCTATATTATTAATAGTAAAATTGTCTTTTTGCGGTATTATCTCCATCCTTTGTAATGGTTCAACCCAAAATGATGCTCTATCATTATATTAGATCCTTTTTAGGTATCCAAGAATCTTCCGTCTTATTAAATCCTAACCATCGTACTTTAACCTTATCCTTTTTTCGTTGCAACACCTTTTCAACTAAATATACATCACCTACTGTTGATTTTAACATTTCATGTCCATAAAACCCTCCTTCCAGCAATTGTCCTTTATTATCTTTTAAAATGTAAGTTTCTGGTATTGTAGGTTGCACCTTAAATACAGTAAATACCTCATTTGTCCAGTTTGGAAGATATCTTTTACTGAATACACCTTTGTATTTGCTTATTCGCACTTTATCACCAACATTAAACCTTTTAGGCTTTAGTTTTTCAACTCTTGGTTTAGTATTCATTTTTATACGTTTTAATACAAGTTTTTCATTTTTATTAGTCACCTGGCTTGGTTTCATACCGATAGTTCTATGAAACTTGTTATTGTAATCGCTTATAAGTTTTGGTAACATATCAATCCATACGTGCGATCCTCTGTTAGAAAACATCTTATACATCGCACCTTTTAAAGTTCTGTTGAATCTTTCAATTATTGATGCTTTTACCTCTGAATTGGTTGAGTAATGGTTAATGTTGTGTTTTTTCATTAAATTTGCAAATTCCTTATTAAAATATTCTTTTCCATCATCAGTTTGTAAATGTTTTATAGTATGTTTGTCTCTTTGTATAGCTGTTTCCATTGCTTTTGTAACACTTTTGCCACTTTTATCTTTTAGTGGTAAAGCATCTGCCATTTTTGAAAAACAATTAATAATAGTCAATATGTATTTAAATCCTCTATTTTGTTTACTATAAGGAATCATTTCGATTAAATCTGCTTGATATAAATCATTTATTCCTTTTATCACTGTATTTCTTCGTGGAAACTTTCTTCTTGCAGGTTTATGAAGCTCGTTGACAATTTCTTGCTTCGAGTTCTTCATATTGCAGTTTGAATGTTTCATGTATCACATGTATAATCACAATGAATGTTGTCTTAAATATTCACATCATTTATATAGGTCAAGGTCATCCAAACTTGTGTAAAAAAATGGGGAACACGGCGTTGGACTTGCCGTGTTCCCCATTTTTTTACGGAAGGAGAAAGGAATAAGGTCGAAGTTGTAGAAGGACGAAGAATAGGTTACTAGTTGATAGGGTTTAGAGAGTAGTGGCCGAAAGGAAGAGTATGAATCTTATCCGGCATAATATGCCTTTTATCATCTTGAGCTGATAGTGCTCTTTTAACTTCAGTGACACTGTAGACCTCATGTTTAAAGCTTCTGATAGTGTTGAACGTTGCAGACATTGTAGAATCTTCAAACAAGCAGGTCTTGTAATGGTCAAATGTCACACGTTTCTTCAAGTACGATGTTTTGACTCCTTTAGCTTTCTTCACTGTCGGTATGTCGTTTTCCATATACATCTTGAAGGAATATAATTTGGACATCAGCGCAACTATTTCCTCCAAAGGTATTCCATTTGCTTCATCTTTAAATTTTCCAATTACTTTTTTATTCTTTTCATTGTAATTCGGATGGTTCTTCGGATAGTCAGAGAAGTCAAAGTCGTCTTTGTATGGGAAACTCCTTAGATCTTCATACATGTCCAAAGTCTTTATCCAGTAGATAAACGCGTCGGTATCCATGTATGCAACTCCAATGTTGTCTCTTCCATAGTGTTTAACCATTTTGTTGTAATGGAAATCATACATCAGAGTTTTACTTATATCCAAAATCGACATTCCAATGTATAACGGACGATCCATCACTATTGTTGTTTTATTCATACTGACAGCAACTAGATTTTCGTTTATAATCATTGATGTTCCGAAATTTGGTTTTTGCACTAATTTTTCCAATTTCCTAGGATCACTTACTAATTTTACAATTTTGTGTTTTCTCTTGTTCTCCAAGGTCTTCCCAAAGATGGCGTTGTTCATTAATTTGTAGAAGTCCTTTTCAAATGCTGTTGTCGCTGCAGCTCTTCTTGTAGTGTTGGAATCGATATATGGTTTCAACCAACAAGACTGGGTGAATTCAATTGCTCTGTGAATTTTCACTATACGTAGGCCCAATTCAAGTGCTTGTTGAACTACCCAGTAGTGTGCCACATATCGACTCTTATTCTCCAAGGTCATCATCAGCTTGGGCCATCTTCCTGTCGGTGAAACTTCAGTCTTGGCTAGGAGAGGCAGGTCGTAATGATGGTCGTGAAGGTGTTCTGGATATTCAAAATCACAGTCCAAAATATAGCCTGTTTGGCCATCTTTTGGAATCCGTGATATGTCACCAATGGTGGTCGGGTCAATCCACTTGAAGTCTGCGTAGGGAAGTGGATTTGACATCGCCCAACCATAGAGGTTGTTCGCATCAAAATATCCAAGGTAGAGTGATGGTTGTTGCTCGTCGAAGTTGGGGATATACTTGTTGTTGGCCTTAACATGTCTTGTCACAGCTTGAGTCAAACCACCTCGTACACCTGATTCGATCATGAGGACCATATCGATGTCTGTGAGAAGCTCCAATCGGCAGTTAGTTGACTTGAGCATAGCTTGCCATGCTAATCCAGGGGATGTATACGAGTGTAAAGGATCCAATCCGTATGCTGAGAAACAGGTGTTCCGAAATTCTTCCATCACATCGCACAGCAGAGTTACATCCAATTTTATATAAAAATCAGAATATTCCCCTAAAGTTTGAATGTTTAGTTGGTTCCAAACATTACACGCATGATTGTAGTCTTCAACGGAGATTTCACTTTCATTTAATTTGCTATTGAAGGCTTCAATCGGTGGTAGACTGGTTTCTTCAAACTTTTCTGTGGAAGTTATATAATCATAGGGGAAAACTCCTTTTCGTAATACTAAGTCCAATTTATCTTCAGGTACAATTTTGCTGGTTTCTTTTAGATCTTCTCTTCTTAGGTTCTCAGACAATTTGCTCAAACTAGATGACATAAATCTATAAGAGTCTACGAAGCGAAGTTTAATTTTACCAACTGTTTTTGAAAAACTGATGTACTTCTCCAATGTTTCAGCTAATACTTCGATTTTTCCATCATCTCGTCCTAACTCTGGGATAATGAAGTGGGAGTCATAGCCGCTAAGATTGTGTAACACGACAGGAATAAATTGAGGCAGTTTGTAATTTATATTGCATGAATTACAAGCAGGTCCTCTGTATAACCCTGTGAGGTGATCATGATCTCTTACTTTTTGATTTTCTTCACTGAAGCTCTTCTTGCATAGATAACATCTTGTTGCCGAAATGTATTCTTCTTGTTGATTTTGGTTCAAAGGTTTCATGGGTAAAACATTACCGTATAAGCGTTCCGCCTTTTCAGCAATGTTATACAACTGGTCTACAAAATACTTAGCAGCTCCTTCCCCACGGTAGAGTATCGGAGTGGATGTTAAGCCGTAGTCTTGCAATTGTTCTTCAGGTAAAGTAGATTTCACCAATAAGCAAAAACTGTTAGGTTGATGCAATTGATATTTGGTTCTTCTAGTTACTTCACCATCCGAAAGTTCCTGCGGCACTAACGTGGATTCAAAGTCAGCGTAGATAACTAGTGGAATCCGGTATTGGTGAACTGTTTTATTGAACTGGACAAATGCTCTAGATGGTGGTGGCAGACTAATCTTCACTTCATAGTTGTCATTACAAAGCCGCTGGTGTTCCGACAACCACTCCGATCCTCCACGTCTCAAGTCTTTATTTGTGAAACAAAAGCATCTCTTACACACTGTTACTCTAATTTTCTTTTTAGTCACTTGTCGTCCAACCAAAGTTTCAAAGTTCTTGATGTAAACATAATGTGATATTTCACCTTTGGTCAATAGCAGCAAATCTGTATGATTTTGACGTTCAGTCTTTGTAACTCGTAACGGGTATACGTTATTTGATTCGTCTAAACCAAACACATTAACTGAAACTCCTGGGTTTTTTCTTTCAAATTTAGCAACATCATTAAGACTAACAGGATACGACATACCTTGGAAGTTATAGCGGTGTTGAACAGCTTCGTATGCTATGCTAGGTCTACAGGAATGGTCTTCCACATATTTTGCTAACATTGCATACCGGAAACATTCATTATCCTCATTTTTCACATTGATACATGATCTTGTATCTCGGATCACCTTTGGTAGAGGGATAAAGCTGCTTCCTCTCATACCATATCCATGCTTGTGAACCCTCACATCCATACCTTCAATTGATGATAGCGTCCAGCCGGATCCTCTTCCTTCATGTTCTTGAAGTTTCACTAGCAGTTCAACCAAACATTCTTCTAAAATTTCGTTGATATCAGATGTGGTTGTAAGGGTTCGGTTTTTAGCAATGAATGCTCTCGGTGAATTTTCACCATCGGTATTAGTAAACATAGCCTCCAACACCAATCCAAATTTAATAAAGTTCAATCTTGCCAATTCTTCCGTCAATGTTTTTACAACTAGTTTTTTAGCTTGAGTTATAAAATTTTCCAATTCTAATTGCACATTATTAATTTTGAAATGAATTACAACTGGTCCTGGCAAGGCTGTAGTGCGCAGTTGTCTTATATCTTCCATATCCTCTTCTTGGGTACGCAGTTGTCTTACATCTTCCACTTCTTCCGTATCTTCTTCTTCCATTTTCTCTTCTTGAATAAATCCTCCAGCTGTAGATGGTCCAGCTCCGGCAAATTGAATAACACTTGGTCTTCTTCTTTGCATTAACTGTAAATAGCTAGCCCAGTCCTTCTGCTTATGGGGTTTTTCCAAAAACCGATCAATCGCATCCAAGTCTTCTTCACTTACTACAATCTCTTCTTTTCTGTCCTCTTCACGATGCAATTCTCGGTGTAACTGTAGATAGCTATCACAGTCGTCCATCTGCTTCTGGCAGTTTTCCAATAACCGATCAAACGCATCCAAGTCTTCTTCACTTACAACAATCTCTTCTTTTCTGTTCTCTTCATGATGCAATTCTCGGTGTAAAACAAAGATATCTTCATCTTGGAAAAACTCACCACAAATATCGCAAAGAGCCATTTTTTTTACAGTTTAGCTTTGAGTGTGCACTCGGTGAATGTCCACGCAATAATGAGCAGCGCGCTCAACCGGGTCCCTTTATACCCGAGGTTGAAGGGTGGGGGAAGGTGACGTCATATACATCCAGTTTATCAATCATGTAGTAGATTTGGCTTTTAAACACCCATTTTCAATTTATTCTTCAACAGGTTTGATAAACCAATGATCTTTGGTCTAAATCCACTACTTTGTACAAATTTTTTTGTTTGGGCACTTCTCGTCCGGAGCAAAAAACTTTTTGGTCAAGGTCAAAATTTTTTCTCAAAAAAAGTTTGGGGGGGGTGGGTGGGGGAGGGGGTGGAGGAGGGGGGGGAGGGGGTGGGGGAGGGGGTGGGGGAGGGGGTGGGGGAGGGGGTGGGGGAGGGGGGGGGGTCATTACTGTATTTAGGTCAAGGTCACGAAAAAACTTTAAAAAAATTAAGCCCCACCTGGGGCACTTGGGTTGTCATCGCTGTAGCCTCCGAAGAGACCCAACTATGACAACAAGGCAACATCCAATGTCGTGTTCCCTTCGCCACGCAAGACTTGTAAACATTTACTGCATTGTCTTTTCAGTAGCTAACAAAGATTCATTTACATAATTTTGTGTTTCCAGAAGGAAACAAACTGAGGACACCCTAGTGGCTTACGTCCTCGTCCGAGTGCAGAGGCCGCCGCAACCTTTTGCATGCCAGCATACAAACGGACATGCTCCCAAATGCCATCCGCAACCTTTTGCATGCCTGGCAGGAGCCTACCGATAATTAAAATAGGCTTTACACGGGGGCCTACTCCCGTAACCTATCTTTAATATTTTTAATTTACAATGCATTGAACTTTTACAAGTCTTTGTGGGTCAAGGCCACACGGACATTAAAAAATTTCGGCCCCCGTACATCCATGGCGAACCACGAATGTTCGGGGGCCTTGGGGACTAAAAACACAAATAGCTAACAAAGATTCATTTACATAATTTTGAGTTTCCAGAAGGGAAACAAGAGGTTGAGGACAGCCCTAGTGGCTTACGCCCTCGGTCCGAGTGCAGAGGCCACCGCAAATTGGCCACAGCTGTGGTCTGCATGTCAGCGTACAAACGGACCGAGTCCCAAACCCAGCCGCAATATTGCATGCCTGAGAGGACTCATGCTAACGTTGGTATAAAATGCTTTTACACGGGGGCCTACTCCCGTTCCCTGACTTTACAATTTACTTTGAGCATTGAAAAAGCTCAAGGGGGGATTGCTAAAACAAGCGTATACACTTTAGAAACATATAACACACTTACAACACACAATTGAGCTCAACGTAGTCAATGCTGGAACAAGCACATACATGTTAAACACATATAACGAACAAGACACAAAGGATAAAAGACACACAGGAGACATAAGGTACAAGTAAAACACTCTCATATAAAACAATTCGCAATACCCAAACGCAAGCGCAATATCTTACAACTAATACAAGTCTTAAAGTTAGAGTAGACTTCGCTAAACACTGAAGGCGCCATTCAATGTTTAGTGATGCCTATGGCGGTCCGTCCCGGTCGTTCACGTTCAACGCGCGGGAGCGGACTGCGAGCCGGCTCTGGCCGGACCCCCTTATATCCCCACCGGGGCTGCCACGCCCAGGATATCAGGGGTGGGGGAGGGGTTGGGGGTGGGGGTGGGGGGGGGGTTTCGCACTTTTTGTCGGGGGGGGGGGTTCGCACTTTTTGTCGGGGGGGGGTTCGCACTTTTTGTCGGGGGGGGGGGGGTTCGCACTTTTTGTCGGGGGGGGGGGGGTTCGCACTTTTTGTCGGGGGGGGGGGGGGTTCGCACTTTTTGTCGGGGGAGGGGGGGGGGTTCGCACTTTTTGTCGGGGGGGGGAGGGGGGGGGGTCAGGTAAGTTAAGTGGGTCAAGGTCACCCACAACACTTGTACTCTAAGTGTTGGCTATACCCCCACCACAACTGGGTCCCTAGGCTGCACAACACCGCTTCGCCAGTATGTCTCCGGCTTCCATGCGGTGCGTCTCGCTGTTCTCTAGCTCTCTATATGTAAGTAATTTTACAAGTTCTGAATGTAGGTCACTACACTTTGACTCTGGGACGATATCGACTTGTAGTATTTCAGTGTTTTTGACTCAAGGTCACCACACTTTAACTCTGGGATGATTTCAACTTATAGTATTTCAGTGTTTTGACTCAATGTCACCACACTTTAACTCTGGGGCGGTATCAACTTGTAGTATTTCTATGTTTTTACTCAAGGTCATCACACTTTAGCATGTAACTTTAAGGTAGCACCGAAACGGTGCTACCCGGCTTGACATTTTCAAGTTTCCCAAGATCATCACAATTTCCCCCACCACTTTCCATATACCTAGAGTGCGCAGAGCCAGACAGTCAGTCGCTTGGTGTCCGTCGAAGAGTGCACATCGCTGTTGCTACTCCAATTCCTGACAATTTGGGGTAGTTCAAGGTCGCCACACTTCTACTTTGGAACGACATCAACTTGTAGTATTTCTGTGTTTTGAATCTAGGTCAGTACACTTTAACTCTGGGATGATATCGACTTGTACTATTTCTGTGTTTTGACTCAAGGTCATCACACTTTAATTCTGGGATGATTTCGACTTATAGCATTTCAGTGTTTTAACTCAAGATCGTCACACTTTAACTCTGGGGGCGGGATCGACTTGTAGTAGTATTTCTGTGTTTTGACTCAAGGTCACCACACTTTAACTCTGGGATGATTTCAACTTATAGTATTTCAGTGTTTTGACTCAATGTCACCACACTTTAACTCTGGGGCGGTATCAACTTGTAGTATTTCTATGTTTTTACTCAAGGTCATCACACTTTAGCATGTAACTTTAAGGTAGCACCGAAACGGTGCTACCCGGCTTGACATTTTCAAGTTTCCCAAGGTCATCACAATTTCCCCCACCACTTCCCATATACCTAGAGTGCGCGGGGCCGGACAGTCAGTCGCTCGGTGTCTGTCTTAGGGTGCGCATCGCGGTTGCAGTAATGGTCGAATGGGGGCTTCTGGGTCAGTTCAAGGTCACCCGAGCGGTGTCACATGACGGTTTAGGCAGAGTCACGTTGCAAACTTCAAGTTTCCTCAGCACTTTTGCTGTTTCTCATCGCAAATTCGCTCCAAGTTGTCAAGGTCATGGTAACTGTGACTGAAACTCGGAGCGTAGTGCGAGAAACAGCAAAAGTGCCAAAAAATTTTAGGTTTCAGCGTGACCTTGACCTTTGTGACATCGATGACGTCATCTTGGTGACGTAAGGGGTGATGACGTCATCAGCACGTCATTTTTGTGACGTCATGGGTGTGACGTCAAGGAAGTGACGTCATTGGTGATGACGTCATCGATGATGCAATCGATGACGTCATCAATGAGGTCATTGACCTCGATGACGTCATCGATGACGTCATCGCTCGGGTGACCTTGAACTGGCCCAAAAGCCCCCATTCCCCACTACTTTCAAACATACGTAAATTTGAACTTATTGAAATAACTAATTAAAAATCAATACAATAGAATAACAAGTGGTGCGCAACAAATTTAATCCTCAAGTATCAGACAAATTTATAATATATGCATTGATTTCCTTGACTGGTTATTGTAATACAAAATTTTCATGGACATTTATAGTCTAATATTATGCAATGAATAACAATTTAAATGTAAATTTCAATATTCAACCATGAAATACAATACAATAAAAATACAATGAGTAAAATTTGAAATAGAAAAGTGAAGATTCGTATACAGTGAAATACGTACAGGTACAGTCGTTATGGGAAAAATGAATTTAGAAACGGATTTATGAGACAAGTCACTTTTTCAGGTACCTCAATGTAATCCCCAGAGTGAACGACCCTTCATAAATGGGTTAACCGTAGGCAGTTTCCAATTTTCATAAAACGCTGCCGCATTCTTTCCACGCCAGTTTAATAAAGTACAATAAAGACTTAATGAAGTCGGAACGTTAAAGGGCTTTTGCTGGTAAACAATTCCAGCCTTTATTGCTCCACTTTTGTTTGTCTTGACATAATTCGAGCACACGGTAGAAAGGAAATTGATGTCGTTGTTGTTATGTTGTTAAAACAGTGGCTTATCTTGTTCAAGTGGCAGTATTTAATTAAAATTTTTATATAGAGATCAGATTATTTGGTATTATTTTACTCCGTACAGGGGAAAATATTAAACCACCACATTGTCTGGTTAATCGAAAGATATAAAAAACTGAGCTATGTACAGTTTTCCTTTAATTATTTTTATATTAGATTATTGATGACAAGGATTACTACACACAGATAATCTAAATGCTAATATTTAGCTTTTAGTATGAATTGTAAACTATACAGACATCTTAACGATTCATAACCCAATAAACCACATGAGAGTAGCCCGCCCGACATGTTATAAACATTTTTCGACCGCATAAACATTTCACTATTCCACCACGCTCAAAAGGAATCACGAATTGGCTTCAAATGATAAAAATCACTGAAACGTCCGGTTGATGTCAATATGAAATCCCGATTTCAGTCCATCGACCCAATCACAAAAAGAGACGTCAGATAGCGAAGTGACACCTGTCCAGTGATGTCTATAACACGTCGATTCGGCGGATGTGACACTCGATATGTCATTGGTCGATCTTTGGGTTCACCACAAGTGGCCCACTTCAGATTTGACATCGTATAGACGTGTTGTAGACGTTTGGCAGAGTAGACGTCACGTAGACGTATTGCAGATCATATTGATTGCAACATGCAACCAGAATCTTTTTTAGCTAACTTTGATAATCGTTTTGGTTTTTTTTATTGCTGTACTGAAAATTAATTGTCTGCCGAAACTTTCTGAAGTAGGTGGTAAAACAAAAAAATGAAAGGAACGCAATAAATAAACTTTACACTCTGCCGATCGATTTAATTCATAAACTTTTTTGACATGTTTTTACATTCACATTTTGTCTTAAAATAAAGAAACAAAGATACACGGTATATTATGCAAACTGACGATAGGGAGTTTTGAAGAGCAATATACATGTCTGGGCACAGTATGCAGAAATATAAAAAATCTTTTAAAATTTCAATGAGAATTTCCAATTTTCCACTGCTGTACACCAGTGATCGATCTGTCACCTGAAGTGTAGAGCTTCAATTGTCAACAAACCCTTCATCACGAATAAATTAAAATCTGTGCACTAGAGGCTACACCCGGTGGTCCGTTAGGTGGTATGCGGACTTCCCCCGAAGAATGATGTATGGCTAATGTTATTAATGGTTCAGGCGACAAGTAAAGTGAAAGATTGTGAGTCACGTCACATGCACATCCTCTCCTATTCATCAAAATTTAAACCTATCGTGAATAAAACCTTTCTTACAGAAGTAAATAAACTTTATACTGTAGTTGTGAAATTCTGATTCGTCTCTGACTATCAAAACGAGTGCACCATCTTGGAAGATGGAGCATTTAAGCGGAATACAAAAAGGGATCTCCGAGGATGATGGATTGGTGAATTATTACCTCCGTTCCTGGGGGAGTAAGAGAAATAAAGGGAACGGCCACGTTTTGCCCATCATTGCAGGCTGGCCAGCGGTCCGGTTTGTAGCGGTAGTGTATCGCGATTGCGTGCACATGCTCCGTACGTGCTACAAGCTGGTTAATTGGTGCAATTTATTGCGATATGGAGTATTATACTGTCGAGAATAATGCGCTCCGCTGCTTTACTAAAGATGGGTAAAAATTGGTTTGAAAAAAGGCTTTCAAAAATACACGCTCAGAAGGTAATACAAATTAGGTAATATCTCTGATAAGAATGTGCCGTATTTGTGAACGAGGATGAGGATCGCAAATCTAACATAGTTCAGTGGATTATAGGATTAGGGCTTAACAAATAACTGTTGAAAAAGGGCAGGTCCTAAACAACAAAGAGTAAACAATCAAAGATCGTTCAAGGTTCTCATTTTATTTAAACGCTCTTTAATTTTCAATTAAGTACAACTGAATTCAAGTCAAGAGTGCAAGACTTTATCCAGTTTAAAATTCATTGCCGGTGAAAATAAGTTAGTACTTTAATAAGTAATTTATGTTCGAACTCAGTTATTTAATATTTGTTTTAATAAACTAAGTTAAAACAAAAGGAGCCGCAATAATTTTATTGGCAACATCGTCCTACAACCAAACTAAAAGTTCGGAAATATCCAGAACTCTAGACTTGTCTTTATCAGAGTTGGCCACTCGACACTAATAACTTTTTCCGATACACTAGTATTACAGGAGCAAAGGTAGCGAGTTCCCCAGGTCGGCGAGTTTGTTATTTATTGCGACGGGCGGTTTATTTTAACAAGGAGGCATTGTCGGCCCCGAACTATTTGTTGTAACAAGGTGTTCCCCCAACTTCTCTTCGCACCTCGGAATTTCGGCGGCAATTTCTCTTTAAGTGCTCAAGCAACGAAGGACGATGTAAACGTTGTAAGAAGGGTGTATTTAGCGTTTAGAATAAAAAGGGATATAGAAAAGGTCAAGTAAAAAGTGGACCGCAAGATTTTCAGAAAATTTTATTGTAATAAGGGTTAAATGGGTGGAAGTTCTAACAAAAAGCTCGTTTGGTCTTCGTGGTCATCAAAAACGTGTTGAATATGTCAATACCCCCTCGCACCAAACCTGCGTACTCGGCGAACTCAAATCTAAGTTCGCGATTTTACCATAATTTTCTCAGATTCTCAATTACACCAAGACAAACTGATAGTTCAACAGTCAAACCGCACTCAGTTTGAACTTGTGATTGCAATTAATTGCAGTCAGTTCTACGGGGGGGAGGGGGGGGGGGGTTAATAGTGTTTGATCCACACGCAATTACCTGTATGTAGCAGTGCAGCAGGCGCCAATTAGTGCGGTACAACAGTACATGCAGATCCAATCGGTTAGGCCGGGGCCGCGGCGTCGTAACTGTATTTTATGATTAATGCTGAAACTAATCCGGATTATTTACTAGAATTGTTCTTGCCACGCTTGGCCCTCAATGACTAAAAAAACACGTGCTCCATGAAAAGTCATAAAATTTCTCTACATGCGGTGACAAAATTACTTGAATTTGTAAGAGACTGATGCACTGAAAACTAATCTAAGCTAAGCTTTAATTAATAGAGGCCATAACAGAGTGAAAGCAAAATTAGGTAGGCTTAACTTAAAATTATCAGCGATTAAATATTTCTTATTTTATGTATCTCATGATACATAAATACCCCCGTCGCAGCAGACCTGCGTACTCAGCGAATTTCCAATGCAATTTTGGTATATTTTCTGTTTCCCCATAAAATCCATGGGGATGAGAGTATGTAGGTTTGCCGCCATATGGGTTTTGTTGGTAAATATAAGTTAAACCCTACCTGGTGAATATACATACAAAATTTTATTAAGTTATGGTGTTCTTTTTATTTTCCCCATAAACCCCATAGGAGTGAATACGTAGGTTTGCCGCCATATAGGTTTTCTAAGAAAATATAAGTTAAACACATTCTAATGAATGTACATACCAAATTTTATCAAGATATGTCAATAAATAAGCAAGATAGAAGGTTTTCTTGATTTCCCATAAGAATAACATGGAAAACATAGTTTTTGGATTTTCTCCATAACCATTTAAGCTAGGTAAAAAATTTAAAATACTAGATTGTTTGTTTTTTTAAGCTCTTTTAAATGATTTGAGTTAAAATTGTTGAATTTAAAAAAAATAAAAGTAAAAAAAGCCAAAAACCCATTTTTTACCCTCTTGAAACCCCATAAAACCCCGTTCCCATGGTCCGATCATTCTGGTTCGCGAACTCAATCTAGTAGATGCTGGCTAACACCCCTGTACCAAATTTAATCAAAATCGGAGGTTCCGTTCAAAAGTTATCGTGTTCACGGACACATACATATATATATATATATATATATATATATATATATATATATATATATATATATATATATATATATATATATATACATATATATCAATTTGAACGAACGGTGTTTTTGGCTTCTAGGGACCTCAAAACGAAAAAGTATCATGGTCCCGGGCTTAGGTCTTACCGTGACTACTACCGTAATAGCGTATTCCCTATAGGGAAATTCGCTAAAAATAATGTGTAAAATTAAATTAGTCAAGCAAATGTTTGATAAAGTTATCAGCACACGTGGGTTTTTCTTTAAAGAAAATTCCTTTATCGAATTGCATTAATTGTGTAAGAGGAAGTTGAGTGAATCAATATTTGAATGAATAACTGAAATATTATTGTTTTGTTTTGCACGTCGAGTTATATCGAATAATACCTTTTTAAACCTTTTTGATGCGGAACGGTCCAAAGGTGGTAATAAAGTTTCTTGTACCTACTTGTTTCAAAAATTGAGACGAACAAATTCACTCGACAATTCACTCAAACAAATATTACTCTGATGCAGAAAAACTGGGGAAGATAGGCAATGTCATGATTCGATGGCATGAAATTGAAGAGCAAGGTTTAATTTAACAACCAAATTTTAACTACCGGAAACACTGAAAGTTAAAAAAGACATCCCGCGCGATCATTCATTCAGTTGAATTCCCTGTAACTCAATTGTTTTATTGGACGAAATGACCGGCACGAGACGGACGGTGATAAACCCGAATTGTACAACTGGCGGCCAATCGCGCTGCTGCCGGCATTTCGAGAACTCGCCCGTCCCGTCACCGCGGTGGGCGGTTCTCGCAGGAAGCGGTCGAGAGGCGATCAAATGATGGCGGGCTTCCTGCGCGTTTATTTACAGAGTCCTTCCCCGGCCGTCGACACCGTCCAGTGGTGTTTGGACAGCCACGGGCTGCGGGGGGATTTGTACACAACGGGGCCGCACGGAGGAGGTCGATAGAGCACAGCAATCTAGAACGGCAGACCCCTCTCAGAACAAGAAACCTTTAAAATCGCTAAAAAAAACTTATTTTCGTAATTTTTGCCACTCCGAAGAAATATAATACAGTACACTCTCGTTCATCGGACTCGGCGACATCGGAACTCCGCTTCATCGGAACTGAAAATCTGGACATTATTCATTTTTTTTCTTACGAAATAAATAATTTTTCCGTTTTAGCGCCTTCAATTTCCATTCATACTATCCACACAACAGTGAAGTATCACATTTTGCATCAAAAGTCATCAGGCGTTTTCCATAAACCCATCGATGTGATTTACGAGGCCGTGGAGTATTCGCACAAAAATAGAAAGAGGAAGGGGGCAGGAAGTGAACAATACATCCGCTTCGACCGCTTCCCAAACTGGTCATTCAGTCTGTCTTGCGTCGCGACTGCACCTGTGTTACGTGGAAGTCAGTTGACTGCTGGAATATGAATATGGAATATGAGAATAAAGATTTTGGACCTTTATTTCCTGTGTTGTTTTTATTCCTATAGGTTCATTGTTACCATGTTCAAAGTTTGAGTGCCTTATTTTCATGAAATCTCTTGTGTTATCTTAAAAACAAGAGTGAATACAATCACGATAGGTCACCGCACGGGCGGAAATGATGACTCACGACGGACTCCGCTTCATCGGAATTTTTTTACATCCGAACCGGCCGTCCGCCACATTAGTTCCGATGAACGAGAGTCTACTGTATTACGTTTAAAAAAATTCTATGGCAATTCATATTACGGTTTGTAAAAAATATCTTACAATCACACAACTTTCAGTGAAGAAACTATTATTTTCCGAGATCGTAAAATAAAACCCAGAAACACAGAAAAAGAAATCACCGGGGAGGGGACGAATTACTGTGGACATATCCAAATAACTGAAAAATACACATTTGCAGTTATATCATCTACTGTACATCAACTCAATTCACTCTACTTCAGTCTATGACCGGCTTATTGGGAGGAAGCCTATTATCTGTTAAAACCTATTCCCTTAGTTAAACTATTATACACCTATAGGTCAAGTTCCTAGAAACCCTCCCTCACAATCAAGACTTCGAGCGTAATAATAAACTGTTATCATCCGCGATATTCTAGGGTACAAATTGAAATACTAGAAGTTATCGGAACATTTAAGTATTGAGTCAACCAACAACACATACTTTACTCCCTTCTTTCTGACACGCCCACACAATGGCTTCCCTGTGAACCCATAGCATTTCACAGAATCGATTCCCGTTTTTCACACCTCACCGCGAGAATATCATGACTCAACAGGAAGCGCTGCCCGAGGCCGCGGCCGGCTCGCGGCTGCAGCTGCACCGACCGTGAGTGGGAGCAAGACAACCGATATCGCCCTCTCACTCTCTCCGGGGCGCGGGCGCAGTCATCGTACAGTAATAAGGCTTGTTTTTGTTCCAAACTGGTTGCTGGGATGAACCAGTTCTGCCTTCACCTCGCCTCCGCCCGTCGCTCACTGTCGCGTGGCGGTGTACAATAACTCCGTGGCGAGAGGGGTGGGGGTAAACACGCACTCGCTGGATCGCCCTGAGAAAGGAATGCGCAATCGTCTCCGAAACGTTGGATAATACCGACTCTTGGGTTTTGATTACATGTTTAGAAAAATAATTATTACAATCAAATTAATAATTCTACATAACTTACTGATGGCGATTTTTTTACAAAAATGGTACAGTACTTGCTTGCAGTTGGCCTACGACTCCCATTCGCCACGAATACTCTACACACGCTTGATTGATCGCCCTGAGAAAGGAATGTGTTATTGTCTCCGAAACGTTGGATAGTACCTACTCTCTGGAGTTTAATTCCATAAAAACATTACAATAACATTATTTGTTTTACACAACTTGTTGATCTTTAACTTTCTGACGAAAATAGTACTTGCAGAAGTAGTAAGCCTATAAGCCTATGTCAGCTAAATGCTCTTTCTACCTACATTCATCAAGGATCTATGATCTTCAATAGAAAATCACTTCTTTCAATTAAAACTTTGGTTTATCTAAGGCAGAATATGAATCAGATTTAATGGCTAATCTTGATCGGTGACGATAAATAATCATCAGTCTGCATCTTTGCCAATGGATAAATCCATCTCACGACTGCAGGTACGACGCAATTGTAGCAACAAGTTGGCCTTGCAACAAGTTCGCAGTGAATACTCTGACTGTAATAACCGACAAGACAACACTATTATAAATCTTCGAACTGAATGCGATTATCTATGATAGCTATAACCTGCATGGTTGCAATGCAATTAATTTCTACTGAACACTGCCATTTTCGCACGGAATCTCAAATTATAGCACTATAGCATCACGTATTTTGAATAAATTACAAGCTGGCTGGTTTATACAATATTGGTTTTTATTTTATTATTAGAGCATCGATTAGTCTATCTATGTGTACTACATGAAACATGGAATACTGGGAGCAGTATGCTTACTCGATTTTGAAGTAACGTCAACAAACATTTTTATAAATTCACCATATTGTTTGACCGGATAGTCTTTTTTTTCTTTAAGTCAACATAAGTTATTTGCAGCTATGTTATGTTGCAACTGAATAGAATTTATCACTATGTACTATATAACACTTCATTTAAAGTTTAATTTTCTCTACAACTATGCGATTCTTACGCCTCTCAGCCTTTCTCGAGTTATTGTAAACACATAAAGTCAACTGAACAGGGTTCTCCCATTAAACTCACATTCATGGTCAATAATCAATGATCAAGGGTCACATAAAAGCCCAATAAAACGTGCCCGCATCCGTGACCGAACCTAATGTAACGGCCGACGGGCTTGAAGAAAGCAGGAGCAAATATGTCACTCCGAAACGTTCCAACCTAAAATGAATGTGACTGTTTTAGGTGTTACTAAATTTTATAACCCACGAACAGATGTGCGTCTAGACCTGTGACGGGCGTGAAGGGGCTCAGTCTGTAAGCCGAGAAAATTCTTCAGTTAGATCTAATTTTTGAAATCTTGGTTACAAAAAGGAATAAACCCCAAAACCAGAAAAAAATTTGTAAGATATATAAATAAACCAACCTTTTTAACCAACAGGCTACTTCTTTGATAAGTTTAAACTGTCACAATAATCTTACATGGAAACAAAAATAGACGCGGTAAATCTCTAAATAGAGGCGAGGCATTAAGAACCCGAGTAAACGGGGAAAAGCACAGATTGGTCCTGGGAAATAAAGGATTTACAGGTGAGGGAGGGAGAGAGACGACCTGAGGGAGATTCTTTGCAGTTTAATGGGCGAGCTTTACACCCTTCAGGACTGATAACGTGTATCCTTTCACAGGTTTATCCGATCACTTGAAACACGTGTTTAATGGGAGTTTTGTTTAAAACAAATCGAAATTATCTAGATTCTAGATAAACTGAATTTTGCATTGACATGACTGTTAATATTTTCAAAATTGTTACTTACCAAAAATTAACAAATTAAGTATCACAAATTAGTTGGCTTAGCTCAACTAATAAATTGTTATTGATTATATATATTTGGGATTTAAATCAGTTACTATTAAGTCAGAATTATATACTGTAGCTTCAAAATCGAAATACACTTATTTATTGGTTTGTGGTTCTTAAAATTTTCCATGCTAATTTATACCCAAATAATTGTTATTCAAAATTGTTTTTATTAATAAAATTCTAGCATAACAAAGTTTAAGGTAATACAAACTACGTAGTAAAACATATTAAATGAATAAGTTAAACCTGATATAAACGTACTTGTACTGTAACCTCTACTACCAAAGCTATATTAAAAGTACAAATTACAAAGAGCATCACCAATAGCCCTTTAATATACTTAGTGAAAGAAAGGGACGAAATAACACAAGGTATTTCACAAAACAAATTTGATTTCGCCCACAACGAAGACGATATTACGGGTCTACAAATGACTAAGGGCTTGCAAAGTAACAATCCTGCCTACAACACAGCGACATAAATTGTTTTAGCAGAGTACAAAGGACAAACGACACCAACGATAACGACGAGAGACAAAACGAGCACTTACGCTTACATTTACAGCTACTCGGGGCTCCGTTTCGTCTTACCTGAAAACAAAAACAATTTTATTAGTTTCATCAGTCATGTCAAGAGTATATTTAACACTTATCTGTATTATAAATTAAGGTAGTATTCTTATAGACAATGTTGTTGCGACCAGACTAAACCTGTTATGCATCATATGTATACCATACAAAACCTTATGAGGGTATTGAGAGGTACGGTATACAAATTAAGAATGGACTAATTCTACTGCCTGAGCTATCCTCATTTATTGTGAAAGTTGCATTGATAATGTTCATAAATCTAGGTAAACAGGTTTAGGCCTAAAAAATAAATCTTTTTACGACTACTTACTCCACTAAAATGGTGCATCAAGATTGAATAGCGTTTCTTGCACGATACGAACCGTTAGTCTATCTTCTGCGGTTTAATAGCCTACAATAAAACATACTTCAAGCTGAGCTGGTTTAATTACTGTAAAATTACAGAACCAACAACACGATTTACTGTCCATTCGGTTTTATCGCTGTGGAAAAACGTTCTATCTGCAATGTGTACATTTATTTTCTTTCGTTGGACAGTTCAGAGCAAACCATCGATGGAGTAAACGTGCCTGAGTTTCATATCCTTAATTTTTTACGTCTTCACAACAAGATACCTCTACGGTGTGTATATGATTGGCAATCCTACCGCAAACGGTTTTGGGGGCCGTCATGCATATTTCAAGTTTATCCCATGGGGAGTATTTGATCATGTTGAAGATGCTATGGATCCCATTACAGGTAACTAGATAAAAACTCATCAGTGACCTTATATATCTATATAGACTATTACTAATTTTGGAAAAGCGTGTTCCCTGACTGAAAGCTACGGTTTACAGTCCAACCCATAGACCTATTCCGCTTTTCCACAGTTCATCGCTAACCAACCTGCTCTAATAACCCTTTAGTTCATTCTACGAGGGAAAACGATGCAAAAATGGCAAACCACCATAAAAAACAGTATTCCCCATAAAAACCCCAACATTTTCTGTGTCACCGGGCACTTCGGAAGCGGTTTCCCCCCTGAACGGAAGAGACCCGATTACAGCCCGGGCAGCCGTCTCGGCCATCATCGATTACGGTGGAAAGTGAGACTTTCTCGAGCGATTGTTTGCGAGAGGAAACGGCGCGATTTTCCCGGCGTAACGGTGTCGCGATTCGCCAAGCTCTCGCCCGTGCAGCGAGTGACACTGCAACCGCTGCAACTGCTGCGGGTGCAACTGATCACCTTGAGGAACTGTCGGGTGAGGAGCCGTTGCGGCGGTGGAGCATTTATTTGGGGTGGCGCGACAACCTAGCGGCGAGAGACCGGGATGGGAAATTGGAAATTGCAAAAAGGGGATGTTTGAACTGGTAGCCGCAAGCACGTGAAAAATAGGCAGAAGAGAATTTACTGTTCAGCATATAAACAGAAATAATGTTCCAGACGGACTGGAAACAACTACATTATCGACAACAAATGATTTAAGTATCATTTATCAGTTCAGTATAGTTGTGCGGAAAGCTCAATAGAGCGACAACATTATTCAATAAAATGCAGAATTGGCAACATTTATTTCTGTATTTCATCATGTACGTCGTTCAAGGGCTAAGAGTTATTCATTAGCCCTTTGAGTCAATTCCGAATCTCCGCAATTTCATAGTTATGCATACTTTGAACACATTTCATCAGAAAAATACATTCTGATCAACTAAATGGCGGGACTGAACCCTAATCCGTAAATCTAGCCAAACCAAACTGTATCCGACCCCAATTCGTTCGGAATAGCGGTTAATGATGCAAAACAAGCTCAACACCTAAAGTAGGCTTGCTTCTTTAGCAAAATGAAGTGCCAAAGATAGCGTAGGTTGATAAAACAAATAATACACCAACACTTTTCCTGCCCAAATGGCAACCGCATTCCTTTGTTCAACACGTGAACCGGTGTTCGAAGAAAGGAAGTGATTACACGTACAGAGTGTGCAACAAGTTTCGCAGAAGTTGGAGAAAATGTGCTAGACAGCGCGGCCACAGAACACCTGTGCAGAACAAACAAGGCTGATAACTCGGTACAGATAACACATGTGAAGAGTGACAGTGTGAGTGTAGGCGGTGGTGGCCCCGTTAGCAAATTGTACGTATATTCTTGATGGGTTTTTGACATTTAACAAAACATTTTTTAGAGCTACGCGATTCTAAAAAGCGGTAGCCTGGTCCTAAAATCCAATTAAAAGGCAAAATGAACTTTAATCTTTCATTCATTGATTTACAAATACAATATTCAACCACCCACAGAATTTCTTATGTGCGTCACATTCATGTTCTCTTCCATTTAGAGAAGGGCTTTTTTAACGCTAAGGATCAAATTTGACTGAGATAAACTGAGATGCTCACCAGGGATAGTTAATTACTGAGATTATTTAAATATATAAATTCGTCCCTGCCGTCACCGGAATGACGATTGAAAGGTATCTCCAGTTCCAAATTTTGCCCTGGAGTGTTCTAACTAAAGGAAACGCAGCCCAAAAACGTCCCACGCGCTCATCCAAGGCTGACAAGGCTGTAAAGACTCAATCGATCGCCTACTGGGTGATTAAGCTCTTAGCTCTTGTAACTACGGCGGTATTGGACCATAAACTGTCCACCGAGTACGTTCCGACCATCCGAGTACTCTAGTATCCGATCACTGCGAGATATCAATAGGGTCAGCTCTAAGCATCTCTTAAAATATCTGAGAAATCGATTAGTTTAGAGATACCGCGAACTCCATTCATATGGGCTGCAAAAAACCCGGTTACTTAGAACAACGTCTAGTTGTTCTAAGTAAAAAGAAATTAAGGAAGGACAACGATTACTTATTGAAAACCATAAATATAAAACCGATCCAATTCCAATCCAATTCTGAGCTCTACCGTACTGTACGTCTTTGCGCCGTCTCTTTCGGAAGGTAATTTTTTCTCCTAGGTACAAGTTACCTAAGAGACGGATGACGCAATCCGTCTGGTAGGTAACTATTCTCTATGGTGACTTATAATCTATACCAACCTAACCTAACCAAAATAATATGATATTTAAGTTTACCGTGGAAAAATATTACCGAAGAAAAAGTTATCTACCAGAAGTTCTCCCGACTTTGCGAACCAAACTGAAGTACCGTACAACTAGATTACCCGAGACCATTCTTGCAACTAGTTGTCAAGAATTGGTGGTACACTTTTAAAAGGAAGTGAAATAGTTAAACATCATCGGAAATCCTTCGATTGATATAATTTTACAAATTTACCGTCCTCGTAGAATTGAAAAACGCGAAATTCGCATTTTAAATTTATTTATCTGGTCATCTTTGTCATATCGCATTGAGTTTAAAATGAGTCATGTTGAATGTCTGTAAACATTGAGACATCGCCCCGACTCTAAACATGTCAGCACTGCACGCGACGCAGCGGATCAGAAGCATTGCTGAATCAATTTGCAAAGTAGCTCGAATATCTCAATTCGCTACTCCCAATACTCCCGACACTAGTGACTAAGAACCATATCGAATTGTTTACTGTTTACTCGTCAGTTGGATAAAAGTTGTGGAAAATTGTATGCAAATATTGATGTCTCTATTTATTTTGACTCTTCGATTACTTGATTGATATTCAATTTACGTGAGTGGGAGTTACCTAACTTTTATCTAAATACCGAAGTTCGTTTTTATTTTCACTCTTAATTTATTGGTCCGCCCAAAGAGTGAGTTTTGATTCTGGTTAAGTTCAAGTTTAAAAAATCTTAGTCACTGTCATAGTTTTATAGTAAAGTAAAACCATTATTTCCATGTTAACCACATTAAATATTTCGAAAGGTTGAAGTAAGATGATGTAAAGTGGGTTTCGGAGGTGTAATGTACAGAGTATTTTTGACAAAAAGTTCAAAAGCAACTAAATTATACTTTGAAAACTGTCATAATAGAAAAAAATTCCAATAATAAAACAGAGGGAATCCAAACTAATCCAGCGATCAAAACAGTTCTGTAAGTGGTGAGGTTTGTTTATAACCGTCTGGGAATACGCGAAATTGAAAACAGAAACCATAAAGTTTAAACAGTGTTTACGAAATAAACATTTTACGACCAATAGATATTAGTCAATAGTAAAAATGATTGTTTTTCACCTTCATATTGGAACTAGAGTATACAAAGGCTGCCACGTTTTAAAACACTGGGCGGATAAAAATATTTGAATAAATAATAGAACCCTATAAAACATTCGTGTTTGCATCAGTAAAGAGAGGTTCACAAAGCCAACAGCACTTTAAAACATCGATCACAATGAAATATTTATTTCACATCGATCATTTAAGAGGTTAAGGTTTAATGACACATAATATACAGGAGGGCGGAGCCCCATATCGAATCATAGGCGAGTCTTTCTTATAACTTACTCTATAACATGCACTGTACAGTCAACCTTTTTTGTAATATGATTTTCACGTGTTCGTGTTATCTTGGACTTTGCTATAGCTACTTGAACCAAAATCAGCTGCAACTGTAGAAGTAAATCACCGTGCTAAATTTTAACCTGTGGTTAAACATATTTGTACCTATGCGAACAAAGCGGGTGGGCGAAGCGAACAAGCTCGTCTTGAAAAGGAAGTACTGTAGCCTTTTGGGCTCGGCACTTTGGCGTCTGCGATTACACAGTGGTAATAATGTGATGATTTATTATTTTGCAAGCTAACCGCGGCCCCTCAGAACTATCCTGACTATCCTAGGAGAAAATAAAAATGATAATTTCGAGCAGGAAAATACAAACATATTTAAATAGTAAAACAGAGAGGCCAAACAAGTGGATGGAATCCCGTTAAAATAGTTTGACAGAGGCAAGCCAAACAAGTTGAATGGGCACAACAGTTGTGACAAGCGTTGACGGTGGCTAACAGGATCGCGGCGGCGAGGCTTGGCAGTTGTGATCTTTATTGCATTACGTCGGCTCGTTTGACTTAATCACTCCACACCTGAGTCCCCGGGCCGAAGTGGAGCCGAGGTGGTAATCCGGTTAACCGAGTCTCTCACAGACGAAATTGCGGCTTGAGATAGAAACCGTTAAATTACACCGGGTTACAAAGGGTTTCATATGACGACAGACGATTGATTTAAGTGTCTTGATGGGGTAAGTGTATATAAGGATCTATGAATTTGATAGTTTACACGTCGGTTAAAAAGCGAAATCTTTGTTGACTTGAAAAAAAGAACGGTTAAGCACATTTCATTAAACCAACCAGTAACGATTTGTTGGATACCATACACATATTATGCATGCCTAACTTAAGTGCAGGAAATAAAATATCCTTGTAACTTTGTTGCATGTAATTGAAACCTTTAATCGCTAACAACAGCGACCAAATTGCAAAATAGAATGGCAAGTTTAATATTAATTCGCAAAACCAAGAAGTACTTAATATTTAATATATACAGTAATTAATTGCAAGTACAGTACTTAATATATAGTTGCATTTTTTCCAAGCAGCCTTTAAATTTAACAATAGGGCGGTTTGATGGAACAGAAGGGACAATGTGCAATCTTATATTCAAAATACGTGCTGGAAATAAAATATAGAATTCGGTGTCAACAAGTCAACAACTGCCTGCACGAGCTAAGAAAATATTCTTGGGAACTTTATTGTAAGAAATTCGAAGTTATAAAATAACGAAGTTCTCGCAGTGCATTTTACACAAACAAAAACTTATTGGTATACCTTTAATAAGTTTATCTTGTACCCCTATATTTTATTTTGACGAGTAATACTATAGAGTAGTTATACATTAGCCTCAGTATAGTTCTTTTGTTCATAAATCATAACTATAAAAATATAGTTATTCCTTTTAAACTGAGCTTATGATTTTTAGCGATTCAAATGTTTTGTGGTCGTTTCAGTTTGGAATTTCTAGTGGAATAGGCAGTCGCGCGTCAGTGGTTTCATGTTTTAATTCGCAGCCCGGGGGGAGATACTTTTATCCGTTTATTCCACTTCCATCTCGATGCACTCCAGTAGTTACAACATTCCAGCAATGGCGGTTGAACAGAAATTGAACACTGAGGTAAAATCACGCGACGATTACAAGAATAATTCCATTTCATGTAATTTCCATGTGGAATTCAGCTTCGACGGTTCTTACTGAATCATTATTGTATTTTGTTGGAATTTGCAATTTGATATTACCTATTTTGCAACGTACAACTCACAATTATTGTTAGACATGGGTACCACCAAATAACTAGTTCTGTTATTTGGTCATTCTGTTATAATACATTTCTTAAGGTCTTAAACCAGGCGTAAAAGAGAAATGACATTTTAAAGTATTATATTTCCGATTAACAAAGTCTATGATCGGATAGCACTCTTAAGTCTATGCTCGATGCCTTACCGTCATGTAAGACTTCAGATCTGAGCATAACTCATTAAATAAAAGGGCAGGTCCACTGCAATAAATAGATGGACATGCCGAACTGATGAAATAAAGGTTGCTTGAAGCATCCATTCAAACCCAATGTACACATCGCTGCCAGGGTTTCTGCACGCGTATTTCAGTCAATCACTGAGACTACCAACGTAAACCCGATAAGTTACTTATACCCAAGCAATAATACGGTAACTTAAATTTACTTGCATAGAGTTTTGTTTAAAAGGAGTGAGAGTAGCATACCAATAACCATTTAACCACTCCAATAACCACCAATAACCATTTAATTACTCCCATTAATGTACGTATAAACTATTAGAAACCTAATCATAAACCCCATTAGATTTACAAACAACGATAACTCGGCCACTATAAATTAATAATTAGCTCCTATAGACCCGTCATTTCCACGGGCGGCCGACTCTGCCCTGTCTAACAGGTGGTTCGCTGCAATATCATGTCCGTGTTTGTAGTCCAATCACCCACCGTAACATCGCCTTCCTGTCTGTCCTCTCGTCTTCCGCCACCGACGGCTGTTCCATCCCTGCATTTCACGCTCCGAGAACCATGGTTCATGATGATTGCGAACCGTCTGCTTTTTTATTCCCCTGAATTATTCATATCTCGTGGTTCTCCCACAACTTAAAGTGGCTAATGTCTTCCGTCTAAGATTGGTGAAGACAAATGATGGGAATTGCCCGAACCCCTAAGGCTTTAGAGGATTAAATGAAACAACCTATTCCTAATGAGGAACAAGTTGAAACAACCTATTCCCCAACCTGTAATTACTGTAAGTCCGACTTTACCTCTTTTATGTGAGATGGTTTTACTTGGTCTCCCTACAGTAATTCGATTTGTTACCTATTAGTTTTCCAGGCAGCTCCAAATAAAATACCACTTACTTTTGCCTTTTAGAAGGATAGAATACAAACATACTTTAATCAGATAAGGAACGTTTAACTTTGAAATTTAAATGGGAAAATAAATTACAGTAGAATTATTTCATAGGCCACCGTTCAGTATGATCAACTATTGATCGAAGTGTTCCAAAATGATACCAACAACGATTTCAAGATTTCAATAAGGGCCCCATCCAGTGCTGAGAGATTGTAGTTGTAATGACAGGTAAACTAAGATCATAGATTATCTCGAGTGGTAGTACAGTATTGCCCTCTATACTTTGTACTCTTTGGCAACCGGTTAGTTATTTAGTGTATTCCAGCATAATTTACATTTTCTCGTTACCGACTATGTTTTAAGACTTACATAAAATCCTTTAAAAACAAATTCCGAATCGTCCTAATATGCTACAATTAATGGATATACTGATTCAGTCATGATTTATGCTGAGTAAAAGTTCAACTCATCTGGATAAAACGTGATATTATATTACATATCACGCGTGACTTCAAAATCTATTAAGCAAATTAATTGTCAAAAGCACAAACAACGCCACACAACCCCCAGCACTAGCGTCACTGGCGCCCAACACTCGACATTCGTCTCAGTCGAGCAATTTCTGCTGGAGTAATTAATTTAGCGCAATTCTAATGCAAATTAGTTCCTCTAGAGTCAGACTTTGTCGCGTAAGCGAGAAACATTTCTAGTTAAAATTTTAGAGCAGAGTTTATTCATCACTTTATGTTGAATAAACTTGATTATTCAAAGAGAAAACTTTTTAATCAAGAAAATAGTTGACTTCGAGACACCTTTAATGTTTTTTAATAGTTTTCATGGATATTTTTTCTGATAAAGCTCAAATTTTGTATCCAATCAATAACTATTTTACTAATTCACAAAACTAGAGACACGATTTTTTTTTTATAATTTTATTTTCAGTTGAGTGTTGCTTATTTTTCCTAATTGATCAAAGTGTAAACTAAATCCTAGGAAAAGTGAATAACTGCTCCATGTCAAAGGGCCACTTAGAAATATTTTTGATACCTTCGGGGTAGCCTCTGCTACCTATGTTACTTATTGCAATTACTAGTCACATACACCGTACTATTGACCATTGTACACTTTATATTAGACACCCATTTTGGGTACCACCCAGAGGGATACATCTCTTTACACTAGGTCACCAAGGTAGGAGGGGCGACGACGCGACGGCAGGACGTCTAGAGTCAGTCTACCAACATTGCTAATTGCCATTGTTCTCGGCACAGTTTTTATGCACTGTCTGTGCGTCTGTCCCTTGCCGATTAGAGACGCTCTGACTGTTGACATAATTGCCAAATTGCCATCTTCCAATCCCACTCGACCCACTCGACTCACTAACAACCACTTCCAGTCTATTTGTGACACTATTAGTCGTCTGGCTTTTATTTTGAGTGTGCGACGATTTAAGATATTTTTAAAATTGCAAGTTGAATATACAGCTCGGCAATGTAAAGATGTAGATGCATATTGATATTTATTATCTGGCCACTTATATTTTAACTTGTTTAAGGCAAGTAAACCGTTTAACTGGTCTTGTAACTTTGTACGGCTTATTTTATTGATCTATTCCAAGACTGTTACTGTAAGAGAGCAAATAACGAAGACTCGAGTCCAGAAACCCTAATAAAATATAAGCGCACTTAAAATAGAAACGTTCTTAATTCATGTACTCAGAGAACAGCAAATAGAAAAACTCAAACAAATCCCAAACCTTGAAACATTAAAACCGCGTCCGCACTGGCCGAACATGTTCGCCGAACAAAGTTTTTCCGAACTTTTGTTTGTTCATTACTAACCTTATATAGAATGTAAATTCATTTTAAATTCATTTGGCCGGTAATTGTTCGTTCTTGACAAAGTTCGCCGGACAAGATCGCCACGAATGTTCGGGCAGGGCGGACGCTGCTTAGCAATCAATTATAAAAATAGTTCACATAATTATAGTTTAGTGCAATATACCTGCACGTGTATGTTAAATTTTGTTATTCTGCAAAACAAATCTTTCGAACCATAAACACACACAACAAACAACTGCAAAAGCTAGACAAATGCAATAGATAACAGAATTTGTTCCAACCCTGATTCAGCGTCAAATTAATGACCTAGATTTAGTTCTATCGAAACTAAACCCGTATCACGATTGGCAATACTGTTGGAATTTTTTGCTTGGAGAAAGAGAGATAACTATTTGTTAGTTTCCATTGTTACTCAGCAACTGGACCGGAACGACGGCCTCATCAATTTCTATCATTCTTTCATTCAACTGCGCATCAATACAGACGATTATATCATTTGTCGCTACTAAATAATTTTGAAAAACTTTATTCTTTACACGAATTATTTTAGACTTTTTGAAAACGTTTAACTTGGAGTTGCAATCGATTATAAATTTCCTTTCAATTTATGTAAACAAGGCTGTAAAATCAAAGAGCGAACGATAAGAAGGGAATTCGAGAAAACGCCTGTTAGCATTCAAAACATCAAAGAGAAAGAAATATGTTGAATAATCCACGAGCAAGCTGACATGATCTGGAGCAATTACGTTGGGGCTGAAGGTCTTTATTTAACTCAACATTTACGATCGATCCGTATTTTACAACCAGTCCGACCTCGAGGTCTCTTTGCTATTTTCAACTTCAACAGTTAGAGTTGTAAACAAAGATTTTACTGTTCTCAGCGTTTGCAAACCTAACTAAATAACAAAAACAAACAAAATAATTTCTTTGATTTATGCTGGTTTTACTAACGTTTTTGCTATACTTTTTCAAGGGCCAAGAAGCAAACGAGTACTGCTTCGAGTAGTGCAAACGAGTAGTGGCTTAGTTTAATTTATTGCCTAAACACTTACAAATAATTAATCTGTTCAAGAATTAGTAATATTCACAACTAAGACTTAACAAAAAGAAACCAGAATTCTACACGTAATGTAAAATATCAAGATTGTGTCAATCTTTTCATAAATAACAAGATTTTTACTAAAATTCGGCAAACGTTTTTCAACACTAACGAAGTAACAAGTTCATATTACCATCGGAAAGATGATAATTAAGTATTACAATATTTTTTTATTTCATTGCATAAATACTTGAGGGTCTTTAAGCATTACAAGTAGAGTTCCAAATGGACATGCCCAGAAGAGCCAGTGGTAAATCCGGCTATAACACCACCATTATCGACCTGTTCGCCCCATAAAAAGCCCATAAAACCGGTGTTATGTGCTCTATGACATTCTTCTACTGACAACGGACGCCGTTGCGGTGGTATTCAATCCCACTCATCTCTTGAATGTTGAGGTTTAAACACGATTTGTGCATGCTAAAGATGAGATTTTTAGTATCAATCGTGTTGTTTTAGTTTGTTTATTATCTCTATGTAATGCCCATTTCTTTTTGGAGGCTATTTAGAGGGTAAAACACCACATTATTTCTGCAATTAAAGTGTATTAAAAGAAAAAAAATCATAGTCAAAATAAAAACCAAATCAATAGGCCTACCAACAACATTTTCAGCACTTTGTACTTATACGTTGTACTTGGTTATTTCTATGAGAAATTTTCAAACGTGAACTTAACTTCGACGGTAAAAAGCCAACAAAATAACAAAGAATGGAAATCCCAGCTTCTACAATGATCGTCCTTAAAGAGGAGACCCTGATACGACGGAACTCAGCAGCTATTGCAATCTTTTACACATGTAACAGGGGAAAACCAATCAATGATTCCTTGTGTGTGAAACACAACAAGAACGAGGGAACACCACAACACAACACAACACGCCCGGCATTGTGGGGTTAACAAGTTCGCCCTCTCCAAGCACCCACTTCCGAGTATCGTCAGTAAAGACCTCACTCACACCTCACACCTTGCACAACACAACGTTTTGAATGGTTGTTTTGTTGGAAATGAATTAGAGGCGTTGTAATTTTGGGCGAAATGATAATGTAATGAATTAGAGGCGTACGACTTAAAGATGAGATTAAATTTCCAAATTTTTAGGTCCAGATGGTCAAAGGAGCTACATCTATACTCAAAGGTACACACCGTTTTAGGGATCACACCGGCGACCATAGAAGTATTAGTATTAGGCAAGCAATAAAATCATTCATTTACTCTTAAACCACTCAGATCTAGATCTAAATATTTTTAAGTGACGAATACGCTTCGGACGAACATATTTTCCAGAAATAGTACTCACAATGGGCCATCATACTTAAAAAAACATTTTAAAATGGCAATCATTACGCTATTATTCGATAATCATCGACATGGTTCTACAAAATATTTTACAATTGCTGTTATCTTAAAATTTTAAATAATTAAACAACATACATTTGATCAAGTTTCGCCAAATTTAACAGGAAATCACAACCCAAATAATCCTAGAAAAATACAAACATCCGACATCTTTAGCATACGGTACCAAATGTTGGACAAAAAATTCAAGACAAACACTCGGACTCTATACAAGCCCCCTACCCACATAGTTTTAACGAACGTCGTAAATTAAGTATGGGAAAATAAGTCACCCCGAAATAATGGGTTTAGCAGTAAAAATCAGAATAGTAAGTTAAATGAGAATGACTTGTGACAGGCGTGTCGGACCGGCGTGATATTGTTTAATGGGACTCGAAGCTGAAGGGGTAAAGGTGGGGGTCCCGGGGGACCGAGGGTAGATTTCCCCGGAGATGGGGTGGGAAAGGTCAACCAACACCCCGCCCAAAACACCCGGCAGACTGTGTTACACACGAGATGGAGTAATACCTGATGTAACACACGGCAATTTATTATTAGAGTGAACAAATAAATTTTTAAATCCATAAAATATTTTACCTATGAATTAAACACGACCAAAATTGAATTTCAGGTCAAAAGAACCCACCTTGGTTACGAAATTTATCCTTTTTGGTGTCGTGAAAAGGGTATCGAGGTTAGACAGAATCCTAGGGGCTCATAGGTATTAAATGTTCTTGTTAAGCCTAATTTTATGGATGAGTTTGGATGTGGATATATCTTTAAACAAGTGGTCGAGATAGTTCAATCTGTCTTTTACTGTAATTTCTAGGACCATTAAACAAATGTACTACACTTAAGTAAGCCCAAGTTCTCAATTCCTGCAAAAAATATAGTAATAACTTTGTATTATTATAGAAACTAAACAAAGACCAAAAAGAACATACTTTACTAGTGACAAGCTTGTAAACATTAATAATTCATTACTCAACAACCAGTTACACAACATAAACAGAAAATTCCCGAGGGTCGTTTAGATAGCGCTATCGCAGATGCATTTAGACCGCACGAGCGATGGACGTGCGTAAAACGCCGTCCCGCCGCGCCGCGAGCAGTTGTCGCCAACAATAGATGTGTTGGCAAACCTGTCATCGCCCCGCCAAAACATTAAACGCAGACGACGCGACGAGTGATGAACTTCACCGCTGCCGCGCCGCGCTGTCGTCGCTCGTAAACAATCCTATATTGAGGCCTTTCCGGTTACATATACCGGCGGGTCTAAGAATAATTATTGGTAAAAGAATTTTGTACAGGGCTAGTTAAAAATAATTCAGTCGTACCAAATTTATGCACTAAAAGAATTCCGAGTTTTGGCAATTTGTTTATTTTTTTCTTCATTAGAAAATACGGTAACCAGTTGTTAAGAGTTTGGATTATCGCATTACGTTAATACAGGATTTTCATTCTATTTTTTTATTTGAATTTTCCATGACAATTTTGAGTGATTTAACTATTTTTAACAAACACATATAAATTTACAAACGACTTGCTTATGGCACCGTTATTACATCTTCATTGAAGAGAATCTTAATACAAATGTCAGTATTCAATTAACGAATAATACGTTTTTGGAAATCATCTAAAACACTGATGGCCTGGCATTTTTCAGTCTGCTTAACGATAAGATAAAGAATTTTAAAACACAAACTATTCCTAGAAAAAGTAATAAAAACTACTATTGATTGTTAACAAGTGATAAAAGGTTATATCACACTCTAAATATATCGTGCTTGTGAAAGGGTTACAGTTCATAGATAATCCGTGAACCCCGCACTGACAAACAACAGCCATCTCTGCAACTGAGTCATGCTTTTCGTCACGTCTGGCGTAATGAATGGCTTTCTTGTCAATAAATTGCGAAGCAATTAATCCAGTGTGCCGAGATCGAGAGGAAAGCGTTAATAATGGCTTCCTCGAGCGATAGGGGATTACGGGTAATTCCCCACATAACTGCTCCAAGAATAAATGTCATTTGGTTAATATTAATGGTTTATTTTTAACGAAAATCTCTGGAGTCCTAAAAGCCACACAAAATTATTTCCCACTAGAATTTGCATAAAAACTATTTTTTGGTGTACGTTCATCTGAAGAGGGTCTAAATATGCTTATATTTTGCAAACAGAACGGGCTTTTCGACTTCATTGAGGGGAGAGTAAAGTCTACGCATAACATGTTTCATCGTAATGTGCTCTCAATTAATTATGGACAAAAGCTTTCAGTACATATATTTGGCGGCTACAAATGAATAAGCTTAACCAAGTAAACTTTTGAAACCATGTTCATTTCCACCAATACTTAATAATTGACCTGAGATACCCAAACAACAAACCAAGAAGACACCATTTAGAATAAATCATTCCAAAAGGACGTTCCGTAATCCCCGTAGAAAAATAACTCAGCCGTAATCTGATACAAATCCTCTTAAGGGCAATGCCTTAGGGAAGCCCGAGGTCAGGTGCAGGCAGATACAGGGTAGACACATTACCCCGACACTGTTCTAATCTACCGACATCACAATGGTTTCAGCCGCGGCGCGGAGGCCGACGCCCCACAAAAACCCCAGAGGTGGATCGGGTAGCGGAAACTATTTCGGATTAATTCTCCATCTTTGAATGGAACACGTGAAGCAAAACTTGGCTCAAACGGCGTTCGGGCCCTCCGGCATGAACGGTCTGGTGAACAGAGTTGCGCTTGTTAGGGTCTATCAAAGCGAGTCGTTTCATAAATTGGAGTCTTCAAAATTGTTGGGGCTTTCAGTATTTATGCTTGAAACATTGGGGTTTAAAAGACACTAAAGGAAATTTACCTTTTGACGAGGTAACCTATATTTTTCAATTTTTATACCATTTAAAATAATTAACAGAGTTTGAGTATTTTCTAGGAATATTCCCAAGAAATAACCTTTTAATTAATGATTCAAATGATTGCCGACTCATCAACTACATTTAAAGTGTACCGTGTAAAATTTATATTAATTATCGCTTATATGTAGTGAATTGGGGTAAAGTAGTCATATACCTAATATAGAGCCATTATTGATATTGAGCTATTATTGCGCTAATATTGATTGTTTAGTGAAAAATGAAAAGAGTCCATTTTGAAGGGATCAGAAGTACCTAAATCATCAAATTTTACATTCATTTCGATACAAAAACAAACAACGCTCTCGCATTACGTTACGAAACCCCACCACAAATTGGACTCTAACATTATCTATCCAAAATATAAATAGGCCACGGCTAGCATACGAAATCACCGCAATAATCTCAGTGGTCAATCCAATCGTGTTAGTAACGACCGATGTAGCGCGTGCCTTAGTGATGTATGCATGAATCAGCGTCGATATCACACGAGGCAAAGCGAGGACCTGCCAGGGTCTCGGTTACATAACGAGTCCCCACTAGAGGTCATAGAAAAGAGGAAATGTGCTGTAGTGAGGCCGCGACATACACACACAAACACACACACACACGGCGTCGCGTGCGGCGATAATGGGTACATGTCGTGCGACTACCCATTGGCCTTCAATTCCACACTCTCTCGTCCGCGTTCATCACCTACGAGTTTCGGAACCAAACTAAGTTACAATCCTGTTGAAACATAATGGATATTTTCAAGTTTTTTATGTTCTCCCAAATTCGGAAGCTTTATGCAACGAAAAGCTCTTGGTGTTTTTAAGTTGCGTGTTGTGTCTCACCGCAGACAACAATAACTCCACCCTCCCCGTCTCGAGAGTCGTATTGTCGCAGTTCGCCCTCCCCCCACTTGATAATGTGGGTTTAAAGGTCACTTGAAAGTCGAGGGAAGGGGTAGTGAGTGACGCGACGTCAATAGATACCATCGGCAACCCCTGCTTTCAATCGTCGCCAGACAAGTAATAAAACACCCTCCCCCTCCGGCTTAAGAAGAATTGTTTAATTTGCTGTTAAACGTGATGGCTTCTTTGGATCGTTATTTGCGCAGGATTTCATTTGAGCCTCTCCCGATGAGAAATGCTGATGTTTCTAGAAGGTTTTGCGTTTCTTCAATGCATGGTTTTTGGGTTGAAGGGATATGTGAGTGAAAGAGATGCTATGCGATATACGACGTTTGCTCTACTTATTTGGTGTTTGAACTAAGATTGCGCTTCAAGCACAAATATTTCCCCTTCTAGGGGGTTCTGAGAATTTTCTCTTACACCGGCTCTTAGAAAATTAAAGATCGTAGATTCAAGGATCAAAGATACCACTTCCGTTGAAACTCTAATGACACTGCAAGTACAGACATATATATTTCGATACGCCTACAGAAAAAAAAACTTATCAACCCCTAAATAACGTTTTGGACACGCCCGTTCCGAAAACATTCGTAAAACATTCCCTACGGTTTACTCATCATCAAGATAATTCAGAACAACCTTTAAAAGGCTGCGTTGACATTTTAATCTGTACTACATCAGGGCGCGGTGAGAGGGTGAGAGGGGCGACAGAAGGGGCGAGGGGAGTGGAAATTTACGAGAGACCCGGGGAACAGACAGATAGACAGCACAACACACATACCAGACGCGCCGATAAGATCAGAGGCTTCTGCGGCCTAGGCATTCCACCCGCGAGCACATCTTGACGAGATAGAAAGTAACAATGTTCTCCATGGCGACCCAATTGGTAGATAGATTATAATTCGTTCGACAGACGTCTGTGAAATCGAGCAAACATACTCCTAAAGAGATTGGATATCTTTAAAAGTAGTTTGACTTATAGATCGCGTTGTTTTACAATAATTATTTGGACTAGCTATATTATGTAAAAATGCGTAAAAACAACCTAAATTCCTATACTCACTCCGCAATTGAGAAAAGATATTAATTATTCAAGAAAATAAGTTAATTAATTATTCTAAGAAAGCAGGTTTTTATTAACTTACAGCACTTCTGTTACGCACAAATTGTTTACTGACCCTTTAAAATAATTTTGCTGTCGCCAGATTACCTAATATTTTGCCACTTAAAAACTGGTAAACCCACATTTGTTTATTTAAAAAGTGACATATGTCACTAACACGTAGAATATGAGATTCGGCTACACACACAAGTCGTTCCGTTGTGATAACGTCAACTGATTTATTGCAACTTGGAGTCACGCCAACAACTTTGAATCGACCTGTACAACGAGAATGACAGGATTGAAAAGTTAGTTCAACGCCGAGTGGCGGCGGCAATACTGTACATTGGTTTTCGCCGCGGTTGACATCACCGAGAGAGAACTGGAGCCAATCGGCAAATCCAATTCCGACCGCTCTATCGGACTCCGTCAGGAAATCAAATCCCCGACGAGACTGATACAGCGGAAACCCACTCCTTTATTGCACCGTCGTTATGATACCTTTCAGCCGACAATTTACAATGTTCACAATCCTGTTTGGCTGTTTTGATTGACGTAAACGTTTGCAAAGCTTTGAAAAATGTGCCTATCCACGCCATAGAGCATTAAATGATCATGTTTGCATCCTAATAATGATAGCAATTAAATTATTATTGTTAGGAATAATTTAAATTGAAAGGCGACCTGCCAGTTCTAACAATTTACTGCATAAGACGTTTTCTACACGCAACATTTGTCTAGTAAAAAAATATATATTAACAAAATATTCTTGATAACCTAAAACTAACGTAACCTATATTGAAGTAAATGCCTCAAGTAATAAATACTATAAATAAACTAATTAATTTGTAATTTTCACGATGAAATTTTGTTGGAATAATAAGTGGTATACATTTTAAAATTATCATTCTTGAGGATCTAGGATTGATTGTAGCTATTTTTATTCACCAAATACACTGATTTTCAAACATCCTGATATATGCAAATTATAGAGCAATGGAATGCAAAAAACTTGTTTATTTTTAAATGTATTTGTGTAACCCCAACTTGGAGTATCAAATTCGGGGGTTTCTCGCCACAAGACTGGCTCGTGCCACTTACGCAACGCCGTCCTACCCTCTCACCCCCACCACGCGACAACCCTGTTGTACCAAAGGGAGGGTGATGAAATTCAAATCCCACATTTGCAAGTCCTAATGCCGCACGCTGCATAATCAAGTTACAAAATGGGACTGGCTTTGGAGCAAAACATCTGATGATACAACATCGACTCGTGCTGTAATGAATGTTACTCAATATTTTGTTTTTATTAAGTAGCCCTGATTGTTAAACGAAATTTAAAAATGGCAAAACGAGAAGTAGCTCAAAAATTAAGAACCACACATAAATAAACACTAAGACTTCAAATGCAATATAAGAGTTAAATTGTACAACCCACAGCAGAGCAATAACGGTAATGTTCGCATAAAAACGTCAACTATTAAATCATACAGCCTCGTAAATTTGGCTAAACCCCGTGCCCAGTGCAACCGGCGTTATTATTGTTAGATATTTTAAAACTTTTACGCTTCTGTTTTTTGTAGAACTTATATGGGCCTATAGTTTCAAAAGTAATATTTAGCCACAAACATTTTTACTTATTTCATTTGGAAACCCTTGTTCGTTCCTTACAGAGAAATACATGTCCGACACATCACCTATTTAAAGATTGGTAAATCGTGTTATTTTATACCCTTACTATTTCATTAAAAATAATTATTAAGTGGGTCAAAAAATGGTCACCTTATGTTCGTTTAATACAACGAATAATGGATAGACGCGTTGTCTTGCAAATTCGTTATATTTATGAAATTTACAACTTGATCCAAGTAGTATTTGTTATCATCGAGCGATTCAATTGTAGAAAAGCAATTTTTTATCTTCTGCATACATATAAAAGGAAAATACTTCACCCACTAAACAACCGCCAATATTATCCAACATTGTATTATATATGAGAGTTTACCTTTGACAAAGTTTCCTAGGGTTAGCAACAGGAAAACTAATAAACCGATCGCCTCTCAAGTTTGTTATTGTGTTATCTTTGATAAGCAGCACTCCATATTGTCATTTCATGCCTTTATTCCATTTATTTAAATTTATTACTTCCCGCAAAAAGAAGCAAGATATTTAAATTAGTTTGTGCATACCGTATACAATGAAATAGTGGCAAAACAAGCAACACCCGACAACGAATCAAACCGATACGCCCGTCACTACCGTACGTGTGGGAGGACCGGCGGCGCGGGCGAGGACATCTGTGAACCGGCCGGGTTCAAGGCGGTGGCGGTAGTCATGTGAACCGGTCGTCCCTGAGCGGCAGACACGCCGGCCGCCGCGGATACACACGCCATTGTCTGCGATGATTCACGAGTCCGTCAGCGAAACTACCGGCGAGACAGACAAACAAACAGACACGCTAAATTATTGATGACTGATGAAAGTCTAGTGGTGAGCCGTTATGTGAGAAAGTGAAGTGTCAAGGAGGAATATAGGACAATTTGACATTGTCAAGGTCAATATTTGACATGAAACATTCTTGGTCCTTCGGACGGATCTCGATAAAAATTTTCAATAATGAGACTTTATAGAATCCAAATTTTAATAATTCAATTTTATTTTGTGTTCTGCAACTGAGATAGCACCGGTAATAAATGTTAGTTTTAAGAAAAAAAAAATAATAATTCGTACATGATAAATTTGTTTCCCAGACTGGGCTTTCTTTGCTAGAAGGCCTGTTCATATAACAATGAAAGGTTTTATGGACACAGAGGTGCACAGCATTACTGCATCATTATTCTCTTTAACCCTCGAGAGGACGGGACACAGAATTATGTTTTAAGAAAAAAATAATTCCTACATGATAAATTTGTTTCCCAGACTGGGCTTTCTTTGCTAGAAGGCCTGTTCATATAACAATGAAAGGTTTTATGCACACAGAGGTGCACAGCATTACTGCATCATTATTCTCTTTAACCCTCGAGAGGACGGGACACAGAATTATGTTTTAAGAAAAAAATAATTCCTACATGATAAATTTGTTTCCCAGACTGGGCTTTCTTTGCTAGAAGGCCTGTTCATATAACAATGAAAGGTTTTATGCACACAGAGGTGCACAGCATTACTGCATCATTATTCTCATTAAAGGGCGGAAAACAATGCGTGTGGAGTTTTTAAATTTAAATCGGAGACCACAGGATTTTCTATTGTGACGTGCGCCATCACATAAACCTCCCTGTGTTGCTTTAGGGGTATTAAAAACGTCACTGAAAAATATGAAAGATGTTACGCTGTTGTAAAGAAATTCAATCATTTTACTGTAAAAAATAAATAACACTTTAAATTACATACATATGTTTAATGCTTCAAAAACGTTAGTTATCATTAATATGGATAAAAAACTAAAAAATCAGTAAAAAGAAGATATACTTATTGGTCAAACTCAAAGGAAACAACAGAAAAATGCAAGACACTTACATAAATATTTCTCTATAATTAGTAAGAACCAGCACTTACAGTGGGCCTATATGGATTTCAAAGTTTTATAGGTTTCCGGTTTCACGATCGCCATGAATAACTAACTACTTTCAACTGCAACCTTACTTTCTCCCGTCCGTTCACCCCACACAAAAACTACTACAAAAAATTAATTGCTGGGAAAAACCCGTTGGGTGAACAATAAAACGAGAAATCCTTTAAACCGTTTTCCCGGCACAGTTCCCAGAGAACACCATACGGCACCAATTAACAATTTAGTCACGCCGCAACAGCGCCCATTGTCTCTCATTTATCCTGTTAATTAGCCAGAACCGAATGTAGAATGCTACCAAACGTCTCAATCTCCGGCTTACCGACCTATGCATACCGATGAACGTTATTATAACAGAGTGCGCTGTGCATAATGTACATCCACTCGGAACCCGTTTCAATATCAAAGCCATCGATATCGTTTCAATATCAAACGACGCGAACGCTTTGGCCGATCTCGCGCTATCAAAGGTTGAGCGGGGAGCCGACGGTTTTAATATGGATACTCGTATTAGCATGTTTTTAAATGTTTTTTTTTTTTTAAGTAGCTGTTTACATTTGCAGTTTTAATTACGAGCGGATTCTGTGTTTGATCAAAGGCCAAAGCAATTTGAAATCGCTAAGAGCCTTTTGATGATAGTTGTTGACATCGATTGTTGTTGATTGATTCATTCCTCTTACTTTTTTGACTAGACACTTCTGTATATAAAATTTACAACTAAAAAGCGTAGCTATTACCAGGATCGGGAGTAAATATTTTCACCAAAAAAACCTTTTGGGAGTGCAAAAAAGGGGATATGAAAACTATGGTTCTAGAAGTTACATTTTGTTAACCATTGCTCAAAATAAGAAGCTTTTAGGCAAGCATATCTAAACATAGAACGTTAAGCTCAAGCACTGTAGTGAATAGGCCTACATGATTACAAATTGGTGAAACTAATTCAATTTTTAAATTCAACGCTCACTAACAAATGAAAACTAATATGAAAATCCACTACGGTACACCAGTAACAATAACAAATTAAAGCGGAGATAAGAAGTAAGTTATAAACCTGATGTAAAAATAAACTAAGTAAAAACTCAATTACGGCGGATTAATCTTCTCACTAATTACAAGAGAAGCGAGAACTTCAGCTGGACTGGAGATAACACGTAATTAGGTTAAGAAAACCTCTCAGTTTCAGCAGTCATGTTTATTTATAGACGTCGGAATTTTCAATTGGACTGTTGTGATACCCAGCTTGGTCGAGCATTTTGATCCGGCCCTTTGGTACTTGAGTTCCCCCTTCTCGAATCACCCTCCTCGCCGCGACCTAGTCGAGTGAACCTGCCCTACCCCTTCCGCCCCAAACAACCTCTTGACCGCGATAATAGTGTGTTCGTCTGCCGGTCTGGTAGCTCGGCTTGGGTTATGTCGACCGTAAACGAGTCCCACAATAGAAATTCTTTTTTATGTAAATTAATAACTAAGATATGATAATAAGATGTGATTTTTATCTGTACTTAATGCAATTAGTGTAATCGTTACTCGATTATAAGTTCTTATTAACAGCAAATGTTTAAGCCCAAACCCAACCTAATACCAATGTTATTTTGATAAGAAAATTTCAAATTTCAATGACGGATTTATTTTCGGTCAGATTCTCTGGCGAAAACCAACTAAGCCTATCCAACGATAACAAAAACTTTCGTTTTTTAGAGAAAACAATAACTAATTTAGATTGATTTGAAGTCGCGAGGTACAAAAGCAACTTATTATAAAGAATCGTAAAGTTGTCATTTGTTTCGTTGTTTTGATAGTTACATTTTATGTTAAACTTATTTTTCATGGAAAATGCAGTTGGCCTTTTACAACAGTTATCAGAGAGGGTTCTCAAATCAGAAGCCACAGAAAATAACTAGGTAGGTTTCAAATTTACTCCATAAATGGCCCGAGTTTTTATAAAACGAAAAACTTCACCCATGCCCCTCGTACTGAATCCTAGTCTTCAAAAAAAAAAAAAAAAAAAAAAAAAAAAAAAAAAAAAAAAAAAAAGGAAATGCCAAAAAGGGTTTGATTCGTTTTTTAAGAAAGAAATCTGTCTATTCCGCTGATTGAGCGATCTCAGTACAATCGAGGCTTAAAACTCACTGCTAGCTGTGTTCGTTTAATTTTTAAAGTCAACTTTTTACTCGAACATGGTCAATATGCAAAACATGGCGCCAACACGACACATTCAGTAGTTGTCCGTCAACCCGCCATCAGAGGGAGGCTCCAGGCTCGTGCGGTCGGACAAATGGTAATCAATGTCGGCCATGGTGGCGCCACTGGAGGGGGACAACTTATCGTAAACAACCTGCGGTCGTCGTAAACGATACGACGATGACGCAACACCGGCCCGGGGTTTCATGAGAAGAAGGGTTTGGAATTTATGTACGGTGCAAAGAATGATAACATCACATTTTAAGGAGGGGTTTCTAGGATACGCCTGCAACGGTTTTAAACTATTGTACGCAAACTGATTATCATGGGAATGCAGGCTACTAACAATTTTCAATGATAAAAAGGTTGGGTATTTATTATAAATGATATTAATGGTAATTCCGTATAATCACGTGAGTAAAAATATCTAATGCAAAACTTGGCTTTACAGTTCCGAATTGAAATTTACTAGTACTAACTTTACATTTCAACCAACATGGGGTAAACTACATCAACATCAGTAACGTACTAAAAACATTTGCATCTAATTTGGCTATCAAAGTTTGGAGTTACCAAATCACGTTTATTAATTACTCAAACCAGTTAAACTACAGTAGTAGGCCCTAAAGATAAACTAGATACATACGAGTTCAAACCATATAAAAATGAACAAGCAATTACGGAAAATATGTTTACAAAAGAGACAAACTATTACAAACCCATTTTCATAAAATATTTTAGCGTTAGGTATATGCGAGTTTTCACGCCACAGTGCGTGTCGGAACCAATTTTATCACAGTTGCAACGAACAAAGACTGGAGACAGGCGAAGATCAATACTTCATCAGTGTGCGACGTTAACAAAGAACACCGACTATTGTTGCTGCACCGCGCGTTTGTCATTGTTGTTCGATACGTTCCGATGTGATTTTGTTGTAGAAAATATTGTGAAGCAAAGGATTATTTTTTATAAAATTGTTTGATATCAAAGATAATATCGGCTACAACTGACACAGTTTAGGTCCTCCAGAACGAAAATTGGTGAAAATTGTTTCGGGTTTTAAAACTTCCACTGATAAAACTAGAAGAATAAATAATACGCTTTAACGACATTTCAAATTGACTTGAAACGTTGGATTGTAAATAAAGATCAACATATAAATGTTCAAAATGAGGGAAAGTTCAATGTTACCCACAGTTAATGATTAATCTCTCCCGCATCGTACAAAAATCATTTTAAAGTAAAACTAAAAATTAATATAAATAAACAAATACTAGAGTACACTAAACAAGAATACATCCTCAAAGCCTAAATTTAGTTTATTTATTTAAATCAAGAATATTCAATGTAAGCGATGGAATCGAAACTACTCTAAAATGATGATATGATCGCTAATTTTTACCGAGCATTACAAGGTTATAAATTTATTGAGAGTTTAACAGTAACTCCACACGTAAAACCCCCGTGCATACAACGGTTTTGCCTACGAAACAACCGCGTTTTGCTTACGGAACGAAGTCGAATCGAATCCGAGAACTAGGGTCGGGGAATTACGGTTGTTTACCGCCATAAAGCGAGCTAATGGCCGGCTGATCGCCCCCGAGATGTTTATGCCGTTGTTTATCAGCAAAGGACCGCCACAACTGACGCTCTGTCTTGGGACGACGACGTTTGTTTCGACGATAACTCGCGAAAGGACAAACAAACGCGCGGTTATTCCAAAGCGAACAACGCGTTATGGGTGGTATTCGGTGTTAAACGTGGACCATCAGTTTCGTTCCTGAAATAGTATCAATGAGGAAATGCTCGGGTTTAAAAATTGACTTTTCCATACTGAACCTCTAGTATTAGTAGTGAAAGTAGTTCTTATTGGAGAAATAATTACAAATTTCACAAAATTTGACCTCCACGAGCTATATTCGAGATTAGGTTTGTTAAAACAGTATTCAAAATATATAGTCCTCATAGTGCTGATTCCTACCGATTATATATCAAAATGTCATTAGATCGATTAACAAATTACATATTAACCTATGACCGATCAAATGTTACGTCTACCAAATGGTGGCAATCCACCGTAAAAATTTAAATTAATATTCATTGATTGAAATTAATATTAATTCAACAGCTTATATTTGAACTTATATTTGAAACGACAAGCTGTAGTAGGATAGGTATATAAAAAGAATTACAACAACCGCTTCTTGAAAACAGTAAACTCGCACAGATTCCTTGGCAGCCTCCAAGAGAGCGCTATAAACGGGACTGGTGAAGCGTTAAACGAAACTTTCACCGGACCATTATTGCATCCAGTGCCGGATGCATTCACGATACTGCAGCAATAAAACTGAGAATCATTAAGGGCTAAAAATGCCTTCTACTAAAAAGGCTTGCAGATCGCCGGTATACATTGTGTATCAAAGAATTTCAGAGCTTGTATAAAAATATTTCAAATTTGCTTTGCTTTTAAAGGTGATCTTAAACGCATTGTGAGGGATAGATAGATTATTAGTTAGTTGAACGAGTAGGTAAGTTGATTTAATTGTTTTACGCGCCGATTTTAAGTTAATAGAAAATCTGGGATACCTCAAAATACATTAATAACACTCAACCAGGAATATATTTGTTACAAAATACATATTCTCATTCTAATTAATCAAATTGTTGCCAAAAAATTAATTGATATGTGTATGATGTACAGGTTTACGGTTAGAAAAAACAAGAGCGAACGCAGTAAATTGGATTACAGAGAGGTAAAAACTCCGGGGAATATAAGGACTTTCCCTCGGGAGGGGAAAATCTGGACAAAAAATCAGGAACGGCGTTATATTGTATTAGGCTTCTTTCAGATCAGCGCGGTCCGGCGCCGTACCGGACCGGACGAAAATATTTTTACTGTTGATCCTAATGGGAGCGTTCATACTAGTGCGGCAGCGGCCGGACGAACCACGGTGGACGTCCGGCGCCGGAAGACCGCCGGAAAGCAAAAACGTACCTTCCGTCGCCGCACCGGACCGTACATTGTTTCGTACATTGGTTTTTATCGACGCGTTCACATCAGTGCGTTCCGGCAGGGTTTTCGCCGGACGTAAATCGAATATTTTTCACTCTCTATCTCTCAGTGGTTGACTAGTGTTGGTTCTACAGTTTTCTTGTTGAACTGTAGTTTTTAATAAGCACTGTGTACGACATGGAGGAATGAATTGACATCAAGCACTTGATAAGTTTGGTCAACCAGAGGCCAGTGTTGTGGGAGAAATCCTTAAAAGAACACCATAACCGTGTTTTTGTAACGGAAGCATGGGGAGATGTGTTTTTATTATAACACAACTCGGAAGCATAATTGTTTTCACATATAGCCAGTTTTTTAAAACCTGATCCTTCTAGGGAGAGATTGGCGGGGGTTCGTTTATCCTCGCTAATGTCCAATTGGCTTGAGTCCTTTGTTTTTATTATTTTTTTTTATTTCACTGCTTTATACCAGCCGGTAATTTTACATCACAACATATTGTGTATCAGTTTTACAATATTATTAGAGAAGTTGTTTATTAATCAGTTTACTTTAAGGTAGGTTTACACGTGAGAGTTTTTCACTCTCAGAGAGTTTCGTACTCTCAGCAGGTATTCGAAGAGGTGTTTACACAACCAGCGAATTTTCCAAGATGGTCAATCCCAGACAGTTCTGGGAGTACTATCAACAGCTGTCTGAGATTTTTATGAGAGTAGCCTAACTAACTACTCTCCGAGAGTGAAAAACTCTCACGTGTAAACGTACCTTTAGAACTGTTACTTTTAACAAGGCATAGGTTTGGCTTAAAAATATAACAGCTGACTAGGAGTTAGGCCTACTTAAAGACATTATAACTGATTTAAAACGTTACTTAAGGAAATCTGATACTCGAACATGTTTTTCATGAGTTTTAATTTTTTGTTGACAGTTTAAATCACTCCCCCACTCCAATATTCTTAAGAAGAATCAGGTAAAAAAAAAGAAAATACTTGTATCCTACAGCATTTGTTTGGTCGAAATCGAGCAATTTATTTTGATTCATTACGAAAATTACATATAGCACTAAATCAAAGACATCCCACCAATCAAATATTGTAGGTAAGACATTTATTTTCATGCTTCGACAGTTTTGTTTAATGTAAAATGCTCAGAGACAATAGAGTTTTTGCAACATACGGTAAATCTTACGGTAAAAGCTAAAAGCTATGTTTAAGTTGGCAAATTTTCGTATATTAGGCCTACGTTACACACGATATTTCAACTGTATTATTAGTGCTTAATGGTTACTATTGACCACTTTTCAACGAACTTTCGTAGCTTTAAGCATCAAAAGTACCTAAATCCACCATTAATTAAATAGCGTTTAGCGTTTACCGTATTCATTTACCGTGTGCGCAAAAACTCTGGAATGGTTGTGAATTTTTTCATGTTATTCTAAGGTATTGAAAACAAAAACTAACTTTCTACCGTTACCATCTTCTAAACCGTTAGGAATATCAAATTTATAAATTTTTCTAAAAATTAAATTATAAAAAAGATATAAAAATGGGGATTTGTATTTAAAATTTGAATAATAATGGCCTGGAAATCGCCGGATTCGGCCGCTTTGATATGAAAGGGCCTTCCGGTTGCCGCCGCACGTCCGGTCCGGTGCGGCGCCGGACCGCTCTGATCTGAAAGAAGCCTTATCCGGGCGCGGGGCCAACTCCGACAACGCACCCGGCCAATTGGGCTGCACCGGGCTCCAGTGGCCTCGTAAAACATGGCACTGTCACGGCTCGTACAAGCGCTGGGGAAGATAATTGCAACAACTAAACGACAATCATCTTCCAATCATAGTCACCTTAAAATACGCACCACAGTGCTTTATGGTCTCCAATTTATAGTTGCTGAAACAATTGATAAAATTACTACATTAATGAAAATGTGTATTATTCCGCATGTTAAAAATTGTTTTGTCAGTGGAATTGAAGGCCAAGTGTATAAAGTTTTTTTTTGTTTTTTTTTTAAGAATCACTTTATTTCAAATACAAAATTTTTAGGAAACATTGACCATTCCCTCAAACTATCTATTACTGTATCCATCCCTACAACCGTAATTTTCTCTTTCAAGTGGTATACAGTATTTCAATTATCATTGTTCCATCTGCACACTTTGTTATAGGTTACTGTATTTCGAAACAACTACTGCGAAAATGACTGAATTAACCACGTTTTTTTTACTTATTTATCTCTTAACCGACTGGAAAAAGAGAAGTCTATAGTAAAGTAAGTTAAGAAAAACGTGATTAAAGTTATCAGCAGATTATCTGAAGGTTTATTATTGTTTAAGGAGGTTTTGGCGATTCGTCAATTGTTTGAGTTGTTCTCCATCAAGTACAAATCCCTATGTGTCGGAAGCTCCAGTGAAGTTTCAGAACTGTACTGGTATTTGTCGCTCATGTCAGTGTCTCTAGTGTCTGTCCAGTGGCGAGTCTCGTCGTCGCGCAGCGCGGGCGTGGCGGCTTCAGCGACGAGGCGAGGCGAGGGGCGACGCGACGGGCGGACACTCATGGGATGATTACATAATGCGCTCTTATCTCCCATCGGACCGGAAATGTGCGTCCGATCCGCCATTGTCGCTGCCACTCCACACTGACACCACCGGCTGGACAGTGGACACTAGCGCTGGACGAGGCGGCGCGGCGGGGAAATATCAAACATCTCTTCGTTCAAAAGTATATTAGGTTCTTGGGAGGCTATTACACATCTGATGAATTTAGAACGTTTTGAAGGCGGTCAAAACCCTGGTATTGTCACTATCTATCGTCGACCGTCATTGGAAGCGATATTACACAATCTGTACACCGATAAACGGCAGGACTGAAGGAGTGATAGCGGCTCCGGGCACCACCCAAGTCACTAACAGTAGGCTACCTAAGTCCACATCAAGAACATTTTTTTTTATATTACATTAATATCAAATAATAGCCCAATGAAAAATAGGTCTAGAATCACCCCTACCAATGCAAACTGGCAACCTCAAAATTTCATTTGTTTATAAATCTCAATTTATAAATAAAATCATGTAAATACACCCAGGCACTATAACCGTTGTCTCTAATTAGTTTTATTACTTCAAAATTTTAAAATATTTAACTTGCGCTAAATAGCTTGCGTGCACACAAGAAACAAGAACACTGCTGTATTGCGTCAGCAAAGCCAACATCGCAAGACTTCAAAATTATCATTTTCCTCGCAACTTAAGCGCAGCCCTGGGCGAGTAATTTGCCGCTTCCATCTCGCCCCGATGCTTACCTACCAGTAATTTATGTTTAACGAGCTTTTATGAACGTGCATAAGCTCAAAGCTCCCTCCCTGACCTTAATAACTTATTCTATGACCAAGTAGCGTTCAACTCGACCTGTTTTATGAGCCTCTTTAACACTTGTTCGTATTTTCAAAGAGTATATTAAAGAGAATAATAGTTAAATTTAAGAGCACCAGTCGGTTACAGTTAAAATAATTTCAGCACAAGCGAAAGAAATTTTAATGATGAATCATTTTACCGGAGAGAGTCCATACTATAGAAAAGTTATTCACTGTAGACATGACTAACGAATAAAAACTATACAAGGTTCAAACGTGCGTCAAAATGATTCACACTCATCTACAGGAAATTTCTACACTTAAATTTTATCGTCCATTAGTTGCTGGCGAATGGTTATTCGTAATCATATGAGCAAAAGCGTTGGTCAGCGTTGGTAGGCGACTAGACGGTTCCGCTGGATGACTCCTTTCACTTGACTTTGACCTTGTTTCTCACCGGCGCATTCTGTACCATCGTCGCACGATGCTTCTACTTTCCCGGCAGTTATTTTTAAATCACTTTAATATCAATGATTTAATGAGTCTTGATTGAGTTTATAGAAATCTAACATTGAAAAAGTATGCGTGCCCATAGTATAAGAGATGAAAGGGCGATTCAAAATAGACGATTTCATGAAGTGATAAAAGAAAATGAAAACAACTTTACATAACAAATTTTAAACTTCTTTATTACTATAGTTAATTTCCTTTAGATACATCACTGTATGGCCCATTACGAACCGCCATTACACTGAAAACAATTATTTCAGCATCTATTTCTTTTCGTCGAGGCATCATTTATCACTATGTTTGCTCTTTAAGACTACCGGTAATTAAAAATAACCCCATGGCTAGGCGATTGATTAAAATTTTTAGTCAAACATAATAAAAAATAATCAATTGTAGACGTGAAAGTATAGCTTAGGTTAGGACAAACCTATTTCAATAACAAGTAAGGCCACATCGTACCACAAGGTAAGGTTACTATATTTATAGTACGGTACAACAGAAAGAAATCTTAAACCTTTTATATAGAAATTTCTTCAAAATCTATCAACTCAGTGAAATAAGCTAGAGCTAGAGGAAATAACAACCCGACAAACACAACCCCACCAATAATAGTATCGATTCTAAAAGCGTCCCTGTAGTTTTCCTGGTGACCGAAGTTCAACGTACGCCGCCGGCCGCATGTTCTAGAATGCAGCGGTGTAGGCAGTGATCGGACCGGGCTCTTCATTGGTTGTCGCCCTCACTGCTGCACTTTCCATGGCCAGTCTCATCAAACGAGCCGTGAGTTAAGCCGAGCGCCCGGGGGGACATTCCCCGCATTCCTGACCCAAACTGGGAAACCAAACCTTGAACCGACCGCTGGACTTAATTATGTAGAAATCGTGTAGCTTGGTAGCCCCCACGTTTTACAAACTTGTCGTATGGCAGGCTTTAATTGTAATGAAAGTAAAATGTTATTTTATTGTTTGTGTCTCTATGCAAGTGGCATTTTTTGACGGGGGACGGTCCAAACCCTGGACTTATTACTACATCGTCGACCTGTGCTTCTTAGGAAGCATCACCAATCAATCGCCCATTTACCAAAGACAAATAAATGGGTCCGTAATCAAACCTTTAAAAAGCAACATTTCTCAGGATGGAACTGGAAACATCTGAATTCAAAGTCGAGCACTTGTAGGCCTATAAACTTTCATTATTACTAGTTTAATTTAAAAAGTTTTAACGACAAATATGTAACTAAATTGCACTTTTAACTGAATAATTACAAAAGTTTTGATGAAAAATAAAGACAATAATATCAGTTTGTTAATAAGGTCCCATAATTATTGATACCATTAATAGGCCTGCTTTGAAAAACTTACAAACCGAACAAAAAGTTTATATCAAAAATAGATAAAAGGTTAATATATGAAGAAATCAATCATATACTATGAGTCGTTGAATTCCTTGCCGAAACCACACTTGTTCATTTCACACACAGGTGTATGATGAATCAAAGTATCGATTGAAATGGCTGGAATGCGGAAACAATTCAACAGAGGACAATAGTAAGGCAGGTGTGGCGGTTATATGAATGATTCGCCGTCTCATTGATAGCCCAGAGGTGTGTAGTGCGTAGTTGTAGAGAAGGAATGTCTGGAACTCCAAGGACGCGGCGTTACTGACGGATTAGTCAGTAAACATCTTGGTTGGTTTGACTTTGAATACGGTGAACAGCGTTCATCATCCGATGACTCATCTCCGCCTATATCTGTTATCTGCCGGCGCAGCGATAAGGAGAATCGAAACGAGATTTATTGTTTTTAACAAGAGCATACATTGTTGATATGATTTACATAGGTTTCGTTATGCTTTTGTGACAAGATTTGAATAAAACCAAGGAACAGCATTAATTTACATATTTGATTAATTGTACAGTAAATAGACGGTAAAACTAAAATTAATAAATGTAAAAATGCAATTCCAACCCTCCAAGCTAAGTGAATTTCAATTTTCGATATGGGAGTTTAAGTTTAAAAAAATCTCATTCTTGAAAAATGTCGATAAAAGTTGTTTGTGAATTTCCAAAATTATAAACAGCGCTTCAGTGTAGGCAAGATTGCTTCTCTTTCAATTACTAAAACGTTAATTCAACAGAGAGTAGACCGTCACTAAAATTGTTAGGATTTTTTTTACAATACGAGCAAATTTTAATCTTAAAGGCTTAAATAAATATATTTATGCCATTTCAGCCTGTCACTAATGCGAAACAAATGGCCTGTAAAGAAGCCTTTAAAGACACGCGATAAGAGAACCGTGTCACTGAAAGCAGGAAGGACGCGACACCGAACTACGTAAATTAAAAGCTAAACAAGGCCTTGAGCTATTCCTTGGAAGGCAACAAATAGCAGCATTCAGGAGATGGTAATGCGTTTCAGCATTCCACTTCGCGCCCCGCTCGACGACTCCGCCACGCCTTCCATAAACTGCGACGTCTCCGCTATTGTTTTGACCGGCTACGCCCCTCCTTGGACTTCCGGAGCGAAGAGCGCCTGGGGGCGGACAATGGCCTCGGGGGAGCGGACATTCCGGGCGATCGGTGGCGGAGTCGGGGTTAATTAGGGGTGGGAATTTGGAACTTCTTAGGAATTCATTTAGGGCGATAATGAAAAGTGCCGGTATATCCCACCTAGGCATACTACAAAACAACGTGTGCTCTTTCGAAGCGGAAAAGACACCTCTCGTTTTAAAGGAACTCAAATTATTAAAAATAAATCGGGTTTTAAAAACAATTCGCAGTAAAACCATTTGGAAAAAAGTTCCATTAAACAACGAAATAAATTCTAGAACAGACCCAAAACTAAGTTGTTTAAGGCCGATGATCGAGGTTTTTTTAAAATTCCTAAACGTAGATCAACAAACACATAAATTTAGAAGGCGTCAAAGTCGATTTCAATTAATTTATCCACCAAAGATATTTTTATTTACAAGTATCGGGTTTTTACAAAATGGAAAGAATAAATCAAATTTTTTTATTATTTTTTAAGGGCTTTACAATGTTATAAAACCTTACAAAGATTCGATCTCACAAAAGAGTCTAATTGAGATTAAACTGAACCAATCGGACAAAATATAAAAAAGCTATGACAAATGTTGTCAACAAGTTTTGTTTAGCACTGCTTTTAAGGGAAATACATTTAACGTGGCGGCACTCCAACAGCCTCTGAATACTCTATATCACATTTGCAAAATTGTCTGCAAAAATGGCACAAAGTTTCGCCAAACACGGAAAATAATTATGAAATCAAATAAAGGCAAAAGTTAGTTGCAATAAATTATGGTTGTTTTAAAATTCCACCATCCGCTGCAAAACAAATTAGCGACGATACAAAAACAAAACAACGCTACAAATATTACACTTGACTCACAAAGCGTGACAGGAATTTTTCACTACGAATATAAACGCGAGTTACGAAACGCAAACACGTTGGGCAAAAACCACTCCCCGCCCTTGACTGACAACGCTACCGCAACTCTGTTCCAACTCCGACCGGCATTTATGTAGACGATCTGCAATTTTGCAATTAGATGAATTATGCAAGCGGCCGAGTGACCTTGCAAGCTGCAATGGGTCTTCCGATGCGCAGCCCTGGTATGCGCGATGTGACTGGACACACGACTCCAAGGGCACATTCCTACTGGGACTGCGTTGTGCGTATCATCTTGTAAACATGCGCTGACTTGTCATTCGCAGCGGCACGTGGTAGAGCCGCTTTTAGAAACGCGTCTGTCTGGGTAGGGCTTTGGATAGAGAAGGACGAGAAAACTTTAGATTCACAGTACAGCTGGTCGATGGCCTACTTTAGTAGTGATGTGTTTTTATTTTAACATTTTTAATCCGCCAGAACAACTAATTATTTTCACTCTCAATTGTAAATTTTCTACGTATGATTTAGTTAGTAATTTTGTTGGTGGGGGAGGGGGATTTAATTGCATGAAATATATAGTTTTGAACTGTCCTTATCCACCCCTAATTTCATTAAAGGTGCAAGTAGGATCTACCAATGTTGTACGCCAAGTTTAAAATAATAATAATAAATATTGTATTTTCTAATAAAAATCTACTTAATTTTTCAATTGAAATAAATAGATGCAAATGCTCTTTGACCTTTATAAATTAATTGTTTAAAAATTCAAATTATGCTAATTAGTGGCCCAACGACAAGTGTCTACAGTAGGCTATAGTTAGGCTACTTAAAATAACAAAACAGATTCAATGTAGGCTGTAAATAAAATTCACTTTTTTCCCAATAAGAGAAACAAAATATGGATTGCAGGCTATACAAAATGTCTAGGTCCTGGCGGATTATTTTGTTACAACTTTTAAACCCAAAACTAGATGTAAATACCATGTTCTTTGTCATGACAGAGGCTGGGCCTACTCATATGATCTTCCCTTCTTCAATTTCAACCCCATACCGAGGGTGGAGTTGACATGTAACACCCCCATTAGTCAGAGGTGATATATATAGTACCCCAGCCCATGTTACCTCTCTGACAGTCTACTTGCCTGATTATACTAAGGAATGATCTATGTGACAACCATTATAGGATACATTGGGGTTTTAATGTGCCAATGAGTATTTTAAAACAATCAAAAAGACACCACCCAAAATTATCAATGTTCTTGAGTGTGATAAAATGGATGTAGGCTACAAAAACAGTTTTCCAGCCACAAGCAAAATAAAATGTGTTGACTGCAAGCAGGGATGTACAAGTAAATTTTATCTTTTTTCTATGCTATTTGGGTTACTGTTAAAGGATAGGCCCTATATATACAGGATACTATAATAACTTAGTACCACAATAACTTCACAAAAATTTTGAAAAAAAAAAAACTTGCTTTTATTTTTACTAGGGGTGTTGAATGGTGATTTTTGGGTTTGAATCGAATCAAATAATTTTTTAGTCTACTACTAGCTAACTTGTTTAGCCAATTATTGGTATAATTTCAGGGACCAATTTAAGGTCTTTTCCCTTTAGAGTAACATAGGCTACAGCAACTTGTGTTGCTTTTTGTGTTGTTTTTTTGTGTAAAGAACTCCTCCGACAATTTTCAATCGATTTTCAAATTTTTGGTGTCGTTGGATAGGGCTTGGTCTGTAGTTGTTTTCGCTAAAAACTGATGAGAATCGTATGGAAAATAAAAGCGCTATCCAAGATTGAAATCTCAAAATTTCCCATTAATATAACATTGGGATTGAATAAAGCATTTTAAACATCTGTTAATACTTTAATCAGCTGTAAATACGTGTAGTTTTTGGTAACTACACGTATTTACAATATTGGATTGGTCGGATGTCATTGATTTTGAGCTAAAAGTAACATTTAATTTGTATTGTATTAAAATAAATTGCTCAATTTGAGCAACACGCGTACTAACATGCGTACTTTATGGTTTAAAAAATAACTGCAACCTTAGTGTCCTTGCTTTCATTTGTTATCTCGGTTATCAGAAGATTGAAATTCTCTGCTTTGTTTACAAAAACACTTGTAACTTGATAGTATGAAATTTTAGTGTAGGATAAAGATCAGTAAACCTAGAGCAGTAAACAAATAGACAAATTAACATCTTAAAAATGGTCTGAATAAGGTTAAATTTTCATTTTACGGAGTTATAAGACATTTTCCGAGGGATACCATCATAATTTTCCTATCATCTAGGGGAAACCAAAATCATCCATATCATCCACTGACACCAAAATGGCCACGATCTACATTCATTTGTTTATTCCTAGATCCTTAAGTGAACTCTTTTATTAAGATTCTAAATAACTATTACAGTGTCTTTGAATCGACTGGTTTAAATTTGTTTTTCATGAATCATTACCTACTTTTAGCTGAGATTGATTTACTTATATAAAATTCTGGTACAGTACGTATAAAATACAACTTTTAACTAAAGATTTTTAATATTAAAGTTATTGATTACAATAATTTGCTAATTAGGCTATTTACGTTAGCATAGAACAAAAAGACCAACAATTCTTTTTGCAATGTGTGTTTAAACTTATTTTTAGATGAAGTAGGCTAGGCCTACATTGTTTAGAAAAGTTTCGATAAAACTTTTGAAGAGAACCTTAGTTTTATAATGTTGGAAATTTACTTATTTCTTTTGCAATCTAAAGAGTGTCATTTAAATTCAAGTTCATTCAATCATATAAATGAACATAACATAACATAACTGACCAAGCACTAGGCTTACAACTTATTAACTGACTAAGTTATGACAGTGTTTTGTCATCCATCAAAAGCTGCATGACACTCTGAGAATTTTACTTCTCTCTTTATGGTTAATGAAAGTTTTCTTAATACGGTAACCTTAACTTCAGGATGTTAGTTCAATGCTTTATTAATGTTGCTATTTAGTTGTTTAGAATTGAAACCTTGGCTACATATTTTATTAAATTTTAGTTAAATTTTGATGTACAGAATACTGTACATTTGAACTGATCTTTTTCAATAATTAGAATAGATGTATTAGACTAAAGCTTTTCCTGCGGCTTCGCTCGTGTTACTCGCCGTCAAGTTTAGCTCGTTCACGACGTTAACTCGCTCACCCTAGGCTATATCCAGGAAATTGCATTAATACCTTAAATTGGAATATTTCATTGAATCGGTGTTTTAGCATCAAATAAATAAAAAATAAAATAGATTTTGAAATTATCGGTTGAAAAGTTTTTACGTGAAAGCATATTAACAAACATCCGGACCTTCACATTTATAATATTAGTAGAGGGATTTTCTTATTTTTTTATCAAAAATGAAAAAATCCTTTTATACTAGTTTTATTACATTAATTTACCCAAAAAAATCAATTACCATGAAATAAAATTTCCCCAGCCTTTTGACTTAACAGCGTCTATATGTACACCATAGTGTAAAACTGATCACACAGTTGATACAACAATGATAAAAAAAAAACAATTGTCGAAGTGTGTTCTGTTATATAAGATTGAAAATATTTAACATGTATCAAAATTTTCCATGATTTTTTTCATATCTCAGGACTTGATCGAGGCAAAATTTTGGGTACACTATACATACCGCCAGGTCTGAGGAGGTTATGAAAATACCTTAGATCAAATTAGTCATACACCACTAAATGTGGGTACAGTTTCATATAGCGCCTACACTACTGTACTATAAAATAAAAATATCGATACATCTGATGATCTGATTGAGGTAACTTACCTAGCATATCAACTGTCGATTCAATCTATAGTCCAGGGGTGTAGAAATGTATTGACTACTAAAATTTTCCCCAATTCTAGAGTTAAAAGGATCAAAGATTTCCCCAAAAGATACGCGACATATGACTTTGCCTTACAACTCAACAGCTTACAATGGGGCAGTGAAATGATAAATATTTTATTTTTATTTTGGTTTAAAGACAAGTAGACCTAGCCTACTTAAAATCAATACTACTTTCAGTACCTGTATAAAAATATTTTTATACGGTAAAACTATTGTTAATTTCAACATATTTTACTATTATGATGCCACTGGCAACTAAAATGCCACTGGCATAGGTACAAAATTCCCCCCCCCCCCCATCCTAGATCGCTGGATTTGACATATTTTCTGCACCCCTGCTATGAAATACCTAAATTACAAAGACAATCAAACTATAACTACCCCTATTTTTGTTTAGCCTCCTACTCCCAAATTACCATTAAAAAACAATAGGCTAAAATAACATAATTTATATAAAAAAACCTCTACAGTGTAACACTAATCAATCACAATGAGAACTTTAATTTTAACAAAATAAAATATCCAATACTGTATAAGATAAACAATTAGCCCTACCTATGTATGCTACTGAAATGTGTTCTACTGTCACATTTAAACTTTCCTGAGCATAGGGTGGTTTTAAATATTAAGGGAAATTAGTTAAGGTTAGGGTGACCAAATCATTCATGGAGGAAACCGGGACAGCTCCGAATATGTATACCCCGCCTCCCCCCCCCCCCCCCACACGCCCGTACATCAACCTACTGGTCCATTGTTCCCTGGATAAGAATTAGGCTAAATCATAACTGATTGATTCATAGTATATGTTTTTAATTACAGTTAATTAATCAGATTCACTCAAAGGCAAAGTTTCGTGAATTTCCTAATCCTAAATCCTTAGTATGCTTAGGCTACTCTATGTTAATTTAGAATTGTTAAAAATTTAACTTGTCATTGAATAATGATAGTAATAAATTACGATATCTTAATTGATAACAGAATGACTACATAATGTTGACTATTATAACGTAGGTATTTATGATAAAAAATACCTAAATAATAATAGAGTTCAAATGATTAAATATTAGGCCTACATTTTATAGTACTCAGCACTGGGGTAAATGGTAATGATCTGCCTTGCAAAAGGATATTTGTCACTGCTTCCGGCGTTCTTCATCATGTCCTTGTTATTTGAAACTTAAGTGTGTTATAGTTATAAAATTGCACAGTCATATTTTCTTAATTGTATATAAGTTAATTTTGAGGATGGCTTCCAGCATGTCCACTTCCATTTAGTTCCAACCGTCAAAATTTCAACTGCCCTCTATTTATGTCTCAATATTTTCCCCCCTTAAACGGAATTCCGGGACTTTTGGGCGTCCCGATACAATTTTTCGGGACATCGCATGACATTACCAAAAACCGGGACAATCCCGTTTTCCGGGACGTTTGGTCACCCTAGTTAAGGTTGTTATGAATGTTCATAAGTTAGATTACAATAAATTTTGTGTTAGTTATGTCGATCAATATTTTCATTGGAAAGTAGTGTTTAGGTGTGATATGAAACTGTACCCTTAAATGTAAATAATTAGTCCTGTGAATTTTTATTTAGTGGGCTCATGGCACAATAACTCAAGTTAAACTTATAGGCCTAACTAAGAGTTCAAGCGAGTGTAGGTTAATTGGTTTTATAGCCTGCTGGCTAAAATGTAGGCCTAAAAAAATAAATGTTTGTCAAATTAAATTTATAAAATACCCTTAGGCTTAAAAACAGATTAGACTAGGAGTTCACTTTATTTGATTTACCTTTTCTTTTTACCTCTTTCTTTGAGCCCATTAATATAGTCTATATTTAAACAATGCCATTAAATGACTCAATATTTTTTTTCAGAACATGTTGAAACTGTTTGACGCACCAATGCATGTAATATGACTTTTGGATTACCGGTAGGCCTAGTAAAGATTTCTGATTTCTATTCAGCTCATAATATAGCCTACAGGGTGTCTACTGATATCTGATTTTGGAATTCCAGTATATTTTCAGTATTTCCAGTACATTTTTTCAAAAAATTCCAGTATCACTCGCAAACTATTAATCTGAGTATGGCGTGACAATAACCAAATTTTTATACAATTAAACATAGATTTTTGTATACAAAAAGACCGCCACTGGTAAAAATTCTACACAAAATTCACCTGAATTGGACTCTAATTTATTTAATAAATTACCCTTCTTCCATAAGAAACATTGAAACTTTGAAAGCCTGTAGGGCGTACTGGGCCCTGGAGGCTGATGAGAGAATTTATAATGGCATTCTGTTCATCTACAGGATGAACCTTTCTAAAAGACAGCGTGGATTTCTCCTAAGATACACACAAGCTGAGAAAAAAGGAGGAAAATAAACATGCTTGCCTATTGATATATAAGATACAGTACTTATGATTGTGATTAATAAGTACCTACTTTATTGATAACACGTTAATATTAATTTTATATTAGACCATAAACTCCCCTTATAGCCCTCCATACTGCCCACTCTATTTTGAATTTTTTTGATACAGAAAAAGTAAAAAAAGTTATCTGATAGAATTAATGAGAGAGAATAATACTCAAAGTAAAATAAATACTCACATCATGAATAAAATTTAAGAAAAAAAACTAAATTTTTAGTATAAAATTCAACATTTTTTAAGCTCGCAATCTTTACACAAATGTTTATTTCTTAATTGCTAAATTAATTATTTGAACAGAAATACAAGTGTTTTCTGATTTTGGTTTTCAAACATACTCGAAAAAATATATTGGCATTTGAAACATTTTTACATCGAAATGCACCAATCAAATGACAAAATCTATATTTTATGCATTTTAACAACAATTTTCAGTTTTTAATATAATTAAATTATTCTAGTATCTATGTTGAAATTCCAGTATTTCCAGTACGGAAATAAAATTCCAGTATAATTCCAGTATCAGTAGACACCCCCTGATATAGCATCACTTAAGCATTTCAGATTTAGGGCCCTAATAAATGAAAATATTAGCGACTGCTAAAAACTTAACATACTCATGACCTGACACAATGTGACTGTAACCTTTTTAATTGACAACTATTAAAACACTTGAAAACATGCCTCCACATTAACCTGTTTCAGGCGGTGTTATTTAATATTTAAGTTATTGATAAAATACATGTTTTATTGTAGGTAGATCACGGTTAGATTTCGGTCCCTCATACCATACTCAATAGTAAACATAAATGGTATTAGTAGAAAAAAATCTTAAAAGCAATGAAAATTGAGGTAAACTTAAGTAAGCCTATCTACTTTACGTTGGGACATCATTGAGAGTAACATTTTCACATTTTAAAACTATTAAGTTGAGGGTCCTAATTATGTAACTATTCAAATAAACAATTAACAAGTTTAAAGAAAATCGGTTGAAAAACGGCATCCAAAACAGGAGAATAAAATACCATGTTTATCCTAAAGGTCAGGTCGTTCCGCAAGCCTATGATGGTTTAAAACATAACCGACTGTAAAACATATTAACAACAACATATATCCGACAGTGCTACTAGCCCATGGATGAAGAAGACTCTTGAGTAGGCTTGTCATAATTTTTCAGGGTAAATCGGGGACACCTTTGAGGGTATAAAAGACCTACCCCCTCCCCCCATGAAGATCCGCCCAGCTTAATTTAATGTTGTTAATTTCTAGGTTAAATTAATGCGGAAGATAAAAATTGTAGACCATTATTAGCATAAATAATACAAAAAGAACCATTGAAATTTTCGGATTGATCAAGGATTAAGCCTTCTTAAGTAAGTTAACACTCTAAACATGAAGTGAAATCGGTTATTTATCATTACTTGCCCTTGTTATTCTGACAAGCGCTTGGATCAGATAGACTGGAATCTAAAAACATGATAGCCTACTTTGCTTAATGAAATAGCCTAACCTTTTAAGCCTAGGAAATAACACAAAAAATAACGCCACAACACCAAGAATCAACAAAAGACAATTAAAGTCATTAAAACTAGCGTTTCTATGGACTAAATGTGGGTTTACCTTACTTTAATTGAAAATATGGTACAGTAGCCTTCTAAATAAAATAGGCCTATCTTAAAAAAAACAGACTTAAAATTAAAAAGAAAATTTAAAACAACGCGTTAACTTATTCTCTAACAAGGGCTTAGATCTATGGAATGAAGTTTATTTCTAAAAATATTACACAATGCAAAATTGTACTTTTAATTTGTTTTACTAAAATTGGGACAAAAGCTAATCCGGCCTAAACACTGGGACAACAGCGAAAAACCGGACTGTCCCAGTCAAACCGGCAAGCCTACTTTTGAGGCATTTGAGATTGAGGCTAAGTTACTTGTTACACTTGTGAATAATGTTGTCCAGCATTTTCTGCTGGACCTAACAAATTAAACTTTGACTATAACTTAGGCCTAGTTTTGGTCTGAGTTAGGCCTACCTAGTCTAAAACTTATTTATCTTCGGCACTGATATTACGATTTGCCATTTAAAAATTTTTGGCCTAGATAAGCAATTTAACTTAGAACTCATAAATATTCAGGAAATTTGTGGATACAACAAAAGGGCCTTACAAAAAAATAGTATCACATATCATGTAGAACGAGGCTGTTAGGTTAGAATTTACCTGACTTCAGCATCTAAATTTAGACTCAAATACTTTATAAAAACAAAAAGTGAGTGGTTACATTAATTCTAGGATACAAATAAAGCATATTAATTACGTAATCTATAGAGATTTTATTCATGAAATTTGAATTCAACCGAAAAGTCTTCACAATGCATTTTGACGGCCATGATACCGGGCCTTCAAAACCGTAATGGCGGCGTCCATAAAACCGACATGTTCAAAAAGTTCAACAAAAAACTTACCTCGTATTTGAGTCCAGCAAGCCTCAGCCATGTTTCAACTTTCAGGCAGTAAGGGGAAAGAGACGGTACTACCGGGGTACGCGAAAACTGATACAAATACACAATGTCTTTTTCAAAATTTGTTTTGCGCACGGCGGGCTTTGGTGGTTGAGGCTCGGCTGCAGGCGCTGCCGGTTGTTCCGACGCTTCCTTCGTTTCTGTCTTGGTTTCGGGCGCCGATTCGGTGACCTCCTTGGTCTCAGCAGCAACGTTGTTTTCTTCACTCGCCATTATCCTAGAGTGTACAATTTCTCTTAGAAGTTTTCACTAAAAACGAGAAAATGGACACTGAAGGAACGCGGTATACACTTCTCCACACCGCTCGTCAACTCGCTCGACTGGTTCACTTCACTTGACAGCAACAGCGCTGGACGCGGCAACCCAAGCCATGACGTCACCTACTACGCGAGTCAAACGTGCTTTGCCCCACCCCACACTTCCATACAAAGACCTTCTTGAACAACGCAGTCTCCTGACACACCCTTCTATTTCAATTAAAAAGGCATTTAATTAAATTGTTTTAATTCCACACCAAATTTAGAGTAATTTATCAGTTGAATGGTTCATGAACACCGCATATCAATGTTTAAGTCTCTCAACACTAAACAAGAAGTACAGTACAGTATTTACTTCATAAAACTGTTCAAATTAAAATGTTAAATTATCCCTTTTTTGACACATAAGTTACATTTAGAAATCTGCGGTAATAAGTTACATTTAGAAATCTGCGGTACGGTACCTTAATCAATCTATTTAAATTTGCGCTAAATATGTTTTGGGAAATGTTAAAAATTAATTTGTTCATTATAAAATGCTTTGAATATATTGTAAGTAGTAAAGTAATTATCGAAAACGAATATTAAAATTATTTATTAAAAGATTAATATATTAAACCTGCATTAAAATACCTCAAAACTTATTAAGTTAAGTTACATCAAATTTCTTGTAAATAAAACGTTGGCTAAATATTTTTTATTTCATTGTTTATGATGCTCTTGCTCAGGAATTGTACGGGTTCTTCAAAATGTTGTAAATCGACTGCAGTATAAATATTTTTTAATTTGATATTTTATTTTAGATAACAAGTTTTGCTACATTGCATGTAAATTTAAATGGGCTTTACAATATAAGATTTAATAATGCATAGGCCTAGTTACATAACCTTTATGTGTTTTTTTAATGGCTAAATTCTACAGCGACACACACCTACCGTTTTTTATACGAGTATCATCAGGACTCAGGACCCATTAGATTATGTAAGGCTTTAGGAATGTAAAAACAAATAAATTTGGTATATGGATTGCCTTTTTAACAAATAATATATTTTTTAATAGGCTAGATTCTTTTGAAATTAAAAATTTTCAGAGGTGAAATGTTTAGTCCTGCTATCATAAGAATAAATTGTGCCAAATGTATTTCCCACTTGAACTCGATCGGTTTGTTATTGTATACACATAGTAAAAATCCCATTGAAATCTGATGAAAATTCACAGATTATATTCTTTTTACTTCGTCGTTACTTGTAGGATCTATCAATTCACAACCCAAAAAAATGCGTGTAGCAAATTAAATAAAAAACATAACTTAATTAAATACATACTGGACAGTGTATTTTAAAATAATTAGAAGACCTACCATTAAGAAACGTAGTCTATAGAAAGATTCAGTTTCTATAGAACAAACGCCTTTTCAAAATCGGCGACAAGCACCTAAAGTTAAAACATACCCACAGATTAGACATACGATACGATTTATACTGATGATTTTCGTCCAAGAATAAAGAGCCATCAAATTCATCCAGTGATCAAGCATGGGATCTAGCAAAATCATTCCAGATTCCAATACTACTAGCGTAATTCCCGTGTTATATTTAACCGACGATTAATTCGAGGAAGGCTCTTAAACTAATCTGACTTGAGAGGAATGCAAACACTCATCCATGTATTTGGAGAATCTCTAGGAAAACATGGATCATTGAGGAAGGAAGGTAAATGGATCCGATTATTCTGATATCGAAATGTTCAAACTATCGAATGAATCACCTCTTGGTGTACCGTTGTTGATGTTGTCCAGTTCTGTGGTTCAAAGAGAACCAAATTTTTACAAGGCCTATTTTAGAAATTTATTTAAGTTAAATTATAGAGACAGAAATATATTGTCTCGTTTTGCCTTTCCTACCAGTTAATTCTCCTAACTAAATTTTATGAAATCGTGTTTTCGGTTTCGGATCTTGAGCTTTAGCGTTTTAACTTTAAATTTTTTAATATACATTTTTCCAGTGCTATATCATCAGAAGGTTAAATGCAATACAAAATTTATACCCCCGTCGCAGCAGACCTGCGTACTTAGCGAATTTCCAATGGCAATCTTTACATAAGTGTACCAAATTTCATGATGATCAGACAATTATATTGTTTCCCTACCTAAAATTACCAACCTAAAGTTACCCTACGACAAATAATCACTACGTACCCAGAAAGTACACATAAAAAGCTACAATTTCATATATAAAATTATGTCATCGCAGAGGTGTTCCTAAACCGTATAAACGGCAGCTCCCATGAAAACGACGGTAATAGCTTATTTCCAAAGGAAATTCGCTAAAAATTAAGGCTTTTAAAGGATGAGCTATAAATAGGGCATAAGGGGGTAGGGACGAAGCCCCATTGAGCTGAAGGCGAGTTAAGTTTTTATAAATGTTAATAATCAATAATTAAAGTACGTTTAGATCACCCTTTTTCACGAACTTTTTTTAGCCTCAGAGAGTCTGCCAGTTAATTGAATTAAGTGATTAAGTTCACAAAACCATTTAAAAGTATCGGTTTTCTCTGATCCTAAAAATAGGCCTATCTATGATCATCAGTTTGATTTTTACCGAGACTCTGGGATTAAATAACAAATAACAAAATTAAAGACACTTATTAGAGTAAAACATTCATTATCTCACCTAAGCCACCCATCATTTAATTATTTTCAAAGCTTCATTGCGATATTTCAGTTAGACCTTTTCATGATATCGATTCTCTAACATCGACATCTTCAATTTACCAATCACTAGATCCGATTTCTAATTAATTGGAGCAGAAGTGGTGAGAGGTCAACAATCAAGATACAGACCAGACACCGGCTTGACCCGGCTTTGGTATTAATAAACTGTTTACATCTTCTAACAGCTTCCCGTCTTGGTAAATAAATGTTCAAAACCGTCCCTAGTCTCAGCAACTGACTCAACATTCCTGAGAAGTTAGAGTCAACCAAAGTAGATTTGAACTGGACTTAATGACTTAATCGTCGGTATATTGGCTGCCAATGTGCCAATATCCCATAAAATGGCTCCATAGACCGTACAAAATATATATGTGGAATCGAATTGCGGATTTCATTCCAAAAATTTGTCCCGTGCTAAATGTAAGTTTTGTATGGTGTCAAAATAAATTACTCGATATCGAGCAACAAGTACACTAGTAATACTTATTTTAAAATTAGAGTTGTAAAAACAAGGGCTTGTAACAGAAACTAGGAAAAGTAACAAGATAATCAGCGCTATTATATATAATACTCTCAACTTCAAGATAGTCTATAAATTAAAATACAGGTGATTATGAAGAAAAATAGAGGAATTCATGATGGGGGAAAGGCAATTTTTTCGGCAAAGAAAAAATTATGTCTTTCTACTGCCCATCAGCATTGAACAGGGTATAATAAATACGGTTACGACGAAGTTAAATGTTATTGTTTTTTTTGTATAACAGGTACCGCAATTAATTGATCCAAAATGGGAACTGTATTAGTAGGATTAGTGACTCGCATTAATCTGTTAATGCACTCGGTTCCACCGCAACGCAACCCGTCGACAGCATCGGACAACGGGATTGCATTACTGAGCAATTAGGAAATTGGTCCCAGAGATGGTTTGGGTTTTAACATAATTTCATTATCTAGAGATTAATTAATGTGATATTTCGGATGCTTAGAGAATTAAGGTATTTAATTTGAATTGCCGCACAAAATATGTTTTATTTAATTCATCCCGTGGAATGTTAAGAAGACATACATAAAATTCATTTTAATACGTTAGTATTTAATTCGTGCAGAAAATTTAATTTGTTATGAATTTTTTATATTACATACAACTAATTCTCTATACGGAGTACTATAATAGTAGTCACGATAAGACTAGTCCGAAACCATGATACTTCTTCGTTTTGAGGTCCCACGAAGCCAAAAACAACACTTCATGAACCAAAGCTTTTTTCTCCAACGTTCTTTGTCATAGGGCCTAAATAATCACGCTTCAACAACATCATTGGGTAAAATATTCCTTGAATTAGGCCTAGTAGTTTCTTTTCTTTTTTTAATGGCCTAAACGCTGCAGATTATTTTCATAGATTATCACTGAGTTACAACGTTCTGAAAAAAATAACACAAGGACTGTTTCCATTCCATTTCCATTTATTTCTGTTTCATTTTATTTTAATACTGTATTATTTATTATATTTTTACAGTAAAGGGATGTCATATCATTTTGGTGCTTATTGAAACGGTCATAGATAGAACAATTCACTAAGCAAATCAAAATTATAGATCCGAATTTCTATAGTCAGATTTACCGCTCTAAACAAAAATCCTGAGTCATTTCATATGATTTAAAAATAGAAAGAAATTTAGAAATAAGAGAGAGGGTGTGTTGTTTGTTTAGAGGGGAGAAATGGGGGGAAATGTGGTAGGTTTGATCGGACAACAATGGTTGGAACAACGATTTTTCTCTGGGGATTGTTCTCTTCAGAAATAAAAAGAATTTACAGTTCCGAACCAGTGTTTATTTGCTTACTTTGATTTAACATTCTTACAAAAGCACGGTAGTTTAAGGGTATTTGTTAATTGTGAAATAGTAATCAGTATAATTTAGTTTGTTGTAATAAACTTTTTTATATAGTATAGTAATTAGCAAACAATACCTTTTAAGCGACTGTGAGTTTTAGCTGTTACCAGATTCGATGATTGAAAATACAGGATAGTTTCACCTTTTCACTTTGGTACTTCAATTTTCAGTTTTCAATTTATTGTCATGCCATAAATTAATTGCTAGCAGCGATGGGAGTTTTGTGATTACCCAAAACAAAACTCCCAAAACCCAAATACAGGGTAGTTTGGGTAGTTTAATTATTTTTATGACCTAGCAAAAAAATGTTTCCTTATGTGATCACTAGCACAAAATCCACACTGAGAAGTGGTGCTGTTATCGACTATAAATTCTACTAATCTTCAAAATTTCAGGTGAAATTTTGTGCACACAGTAATAATTTGAACGTATGAGACAATAATGGTCGTATTTTTCAAGTGGAAAAAAACCTGCTATAAAAATAAGGAGCCAACATTATTTGTCGTTGACGTATAACTTTAAAACACTTATGTAAATAAATATATATATATATATATATATATATATATAATTTTTTGTATTTGTGAATATTTCATAAGTCAAGTGATAAACTTAGTTTTTGAGGTTGGCTTGTTCTGGCTATACCTGTATAGCATAGGTATATATGCTTGCCTTATTTGCGTATACACTGTCACCCATGATCTTCCACCATGACTGTCACCCATAAGTCAGGAAGGTCCATGATAAGGTCAGTATGTGAAGCAGCAAAATATACAAGACCAGGTCGTGACCAAGGTATACCATAAGTTATCCCCCCAAAAGTATTAAACAAACGACATTTAAATACAAGAAATTCGCCAAAGTTAATCCAGAAACAAACATGGAAATAGGTACAGCGATATTTAATACTTAATGCTTACCAGAATAGGTTTTTAGAGTTATATATTTTTAAACTTATTTACCACTTTTCTCCAAATTAAATTAATGAATTTTATTATGTCGTTTTCCTTGTTCTAGATCTAAACAACAGTGTTAGCGTCAATTGTAAAGCTAAATTTGAACGCCAGTGACTGAAGTTGTCATTATTCACCAAACAAACTTTTTAGCTTAAAGCACGGTTGAAACTTTTCCTTTTACTCTCCACCAAAAATAAAATAATTTATGGTTTTACATTATTTGCTTGAGGAGGTGTTTTACAATCTGGTTAAAAATAATGTTCTCTCCTCTTCCCTGTTACGTAATTTGGGTTGTTTGTACAAATTGAAGTCATATTAAAAACATGAAAACTCTATATTGCGGGTGTGGATGAAATACTGTAGCACATAAACACAATGAAATCAAATATACAGTATAAATCTAAAAAAAATAATCACTATAGCAATTTCATTCATTTTTAAATAATAGTAAAAACACTTACTTTATATATAGAGTATATAATAAAAACTATTTTATTTTGAAGGTACAATAAGTTTATTAACTATAAACTATTAGAGAAGAACTATTCGAAAAATTATTCTGCAGTTAAAGCACAATGAAATGTCAAACAGAGTTGTAATGAAGAGATAAATTTAAGCAAGGGAACATTATTGGTTTGTCCGGAAGGGAAACGATAAATCTGCCGCAATTAATTGTTGATTGTCAAACAATGGCTGGCGCTGGCCGAACGATCATTTACAGCTGTAAATCGAATAAAACCGTAGCCATCGCACACCGGGGACGTAACGATGCTGCGTTAACGATGCTGCGATGTAACGTTAACGCAGCATAGTAGTTACGACTACGTAACTACTATGTAACTTCTACATAGGTCGAATCTAAGTTGTTGGCAAACCTGATTTGACGTTGATAGCTTAAAAGCTATACTGTTCACGTGGAATATGAAGAAAAAATAAACAATACAAGGAAATTGTACATTGGCGACGTTTGGGGGGTGCAAGGGGGGGGGCAGTTGCCTCCCAATAATTTGGAGATGATTTAAAAATAAAACTTTTACTGAACAAATAATTACAAAATGTAAGTTATTGCTTAAACTGAGTGTCTTTTTATGGCCTTAATCTGTTAGAGCACAATAGTAAGAGGAGGAGGTCTAATTGCAGTCAAAATACATTAATAAAAAAAGTCTTGCCCTCCCAATAAAAATAATGCTGAAATTACGCTACTGTAATTGTACTAAAATGTATCATCAGTCAAAATGTCAGTTTAAATATCTAAATCGTTTGTCATATTTTGAAAATGTCATCTGCGACAGCTAAATGACAGGACAGTTTATATTTTCAACAACTTTCTGTCAACAAGGAAATTAGGATTACCCTTCATTCTTTTGGGTTCGACAAGTTTTTTGGCAGTATGATAAAATGGCATGTTCATCAACAGAAATCCTATTCCAGGAAATAAAATTTTTACGGAAAATAAACCAGTAGTTTCTTATTACCACTTTCCCCAAAGTAGTGGAGGACTATTATAATAACCTAGTAAGTTACAGTACTATTATCTAAATTTCTGCAACTCGTAAGCCTATAAATAAATGTATTGATTTCTAAATGCCTCACAAATGGTGTTCTTTGTGTAACTGTATATAGGCTCTAAATTGATTTTTACTCGGAATCTAAATTCAAAAATACGTCTCTCAACGCTAATTAATGGGTTCACATCACGGTCAAAATAAAATTTCTCAGAGGTAAAATTAAATGTATGACTCCATTATAAGACAATTTTAAATACAACAATTTATTCAAAAGTTGTTTTAAGGATATGTAGGCTAACAGCTACAAGAAAGTGTTATTGTGTGGCACTGTAACAATAAAAGTAAAGCACAATTTTGTCCAAAACCACTGATTTACGAACATAAGTTTTATACATTTGATGGTTTGTGGCTCACAGATTTGTATTACGTATACAAGAGCCAATTCTCACAGTTTATAATCTAAAGTTAATCAAACTTTGAGCAGGTAAGGCGGCGAGATTTTGAGCTACATCAAATACGATTATCACTTTGTTCTCAGCAGAACACAATTTTGAGCCCTCCAAGTTTGATGACCTACGATAAAATTTAAAACCCTATACTGTATTAAGTTTTTAATAAAATCTGTGTTTATTTTCATACACATAAGACTATAAGGGAACTCTACATTTTCGTTTAATCGTTAAAAATATTCGTTATGGGTAGGCCTATATTTGAACTGTCTATACAATATATTTTAATGTTTTTCATGAAGTTTAAAAAGCGGGATTCTTTCTAGAAGTTTTCTTTTCTCTCGCCGTTCTTTTAACACTCCCTGCGATATAGATATCTCTGTTTGTCTTCCGTGTGGTAACTGATTGTCTAACCTAATCACAATGTTAAAGTTAGTGTTACCAAAGGAACGCGTCATTACCCGTCGATACTCGACGGATACACCTCCTTTTTAAAAGCAGATAGTGCAAAACATATTTTAATTTTAATTTTTAGATTCCTATATCATTCTAATTAATCAGTTATTATTAAGTATCTTTGGATATAGGCGTAGTGCTAAACAATTTAACAATCAAAATTTATTTACCCTTTGATGCACCATTTATACATTATAATTGTCTATTCGAAATAGGTTTTAGAGTAACTCATATTGCAAATGTAATATCCGACGATTAGGCCTACTCTCCATAGAAGTCACAGATCAGTCTCAAATTTCAGTCAAATATTCTTTATGCAATTTTTAAGGCTAAGTTCGTTGTTGAAAACATTTGGTTGGATATTAATCAAATAAACCAAAAATGTAACCTTTTCATTTTCCCTATAAGAAATGCATTGCAGTCATTTTTAGTCGTCGGTTCTTTATTTACATTTTGGCAACGTCTTTGCAAGTCTTAATAATCAAGACAAGACTGAGACGTTCTGATTGGTCTACTGACCGGCTCAATTCCAGTCCAGTCCAAATTATTGGATTCAGAACAGAGCGGAGAACGGGAGCTGAGTGAAGTAGTCGCATAAACAAAAACAAAGTTGTTTTTCAAGGATCAATTTTTACTTTCTCCCCCTATACCATAGTATATGGAGAAAGTATTGTTTTCGTCAAAATTTCGAATTTGAGTTGTTGGTGGATTTATCCATTTTGGTTCCCCCTGAGTCCAAAAAAGTGGTTTTCGGAGTGATGTCTGTGTGTGTGTGTCTGGATGTATACAGAGCTAGAGAATGCCCCAATGGTCCGATTTTGGTGAAATTTGGTACGTAGGTCCAAAACCACAATAATTCCAGGCGTTTTTTTCATTTTTTTTAATTTTTGATTTTTAAGGGTAGTTTACCCCAAAAAAACCCTCAAAAAAATCCGTTTTTGAAAAATTTGGATTTTTCAAAAACGGATTTTTATCATTATTTTTTATTTTTTCAAAAACGGCTCTAACGATTTTGATTAAACTTTTGTGATTTATTAGGAATAAAATGCTGAATAAAATGACACCACCCGCATTTCCGAGAAAATGCGCGTTCAAAAGTTACAGAGTAAAAAGTGTTTCAAAAATCAATTTTTTTGGATTTTCAAAAAAGCTGTTATTTTGAAATAAATTTTACTCATGACCATTAAATCAAGCTCAAAAAACTAAATAATCCAGTACTTTAAATTATTGCTCTATGTCAAGTGGTTGCGGAGAAAATTCAATTTTTTGTTTAGCGGTAAACGCAGTACGTTGTTAAAAGTCAGAGAAGCGCGTAGGGTCAATATCGTGCTGCTCAGCTGTTAGCTATCTAATTGAGCCATCAAGACATTAATGTTTTGAGGCTTTTAACACCTTCTTTATATTGTTGGGAGAAAGTATGTGTCAGTTAACTGATACCGTTTATTTTTAATGTGACAGTCCCTTAAAGCAAAAGTTTAAATTTCTTCTTCGAATAGACGCTTACGGGAGGCACGAGGGTACTCCTAGTTGAATACGGTTTTAGGTACTGGTTATAGTAAACTAAATCCTTCTTGAGCGTTTGCTTTTCTACTATGTATTTATACAAAACTAGCTGTTGCCCGTCACGGCTTCGCCCGTGATTTAATCTATTTTATAGATAATAAAATAATAAAATAGACTAACGAAAACTTATTCCTTAAGAATTTCATTTAAACAATGAATTAGTGTGAGTGGGGCTCTGAAGGAAATTTGCAAAACCTTTCTTGATGAGAATCTATGAGCAAATAGGAACGGCCATGTCAAATTTCGACCGCGTAAGCCCTATAGTCATTTTGAAGTCATGTGGTGCGGAGTCCTAAAGAACATAAAAAACTATATTTGCTAAGCTGTTTCTTAGTGAACACCTATAAGTAAAACGGAACGTATATGTTAAATTTCAACCCCGTATTATCTATGGTAATTTTGAGGATTTGTAGAAAGTAGCCCTAAAGGAAATTTGCAAAATCGTTTTTTATTGAACACTTATGAGCAAAAAAGAACTTCCTTGTCAAATTTCAACCCAGTAATCCAGGGCGCGCCATCCGCGGATTAATTTTGAAGTCATGTGGGGTGAAGCCCTGAAGAACTTCAAAAACTATATTTACAAACTCATTTCTTAGTGAGCACCTGTTACCAAAACAAAACATCCACGTTAAATTTAAACCCCTTAGGATCTAATGCAATTTTTAGGTACTGTGGGGCGGAGCCCTACAGAAAGTTCACCAAATCATTTCTTAATGAGCACCAATGAGAAGAAGAGGAACGTTCATGTTAAATGTCAACTTCATGGGCCCTAGGGTAATTCCCAATACCTGTGGGCGGAGCCCTTAAGTGCTTCAAAAACTATATTTGCAAAACAGTTTCTTAGTTTTTCCTCATAGTACCTATGAGGAAAGAGAATTGTCCATGTAAAATTTCAACACATAGGCTATATATAAATTGAGAACTTATGTAGGGTGGAGTCCTAAAGGATATGTACAAAACATATTTTTTTCATTGAGCACCTATTAGTAAAGAGATTTCAACCTCGCGGGTTTCTTAATTAGTATTTAATTTTGGTTATGCGGATAGCATTATATTGAAATTTTGAAGGCCTGTAAATGAATTATGCAAAATCGTTTATTAGCGAGCACCTAAGAGACAAGACGAACCTGGTGGTCAAAGTTTCAAGTAAATTTAATCGGTGGTTCCTGAGATTTCGTGAGTTCTTAAAAATGAAAATGTAATAAATACTAAATTCAATTCTACTTTCTTCAATACTAAACACACATATATTAGAAGTTTATAAAACTTAAATACCACATTAAATTAGAACTTAAATACCACATTAAATTAGGTTGATTTCACTGACACATTAGATAATGTTTATATGGTCCGAAATAATCTTAGTAAACTTTTGTTCTAACAGCTGATGATTAAATAAATTGCAGACAACTAGTGAAATTTCAAATAGTTCTCATCTGCGATAATGTAAACAAAAATCCAAAACAAATTATTCTTCCTATACGAACTCCATGCTAACTTTGACCTTCTGTGGGGCGGAGCCCATTGGGAATTTTGTAAATCGCTTCTTATTGTCTGCCTACGCTATGAGAGGAATATGTATGCAAAATCTCATGCTTCTAGGTGCTAAGGTTTGGGCTGTGCGTTGATCGGAATTTCGCATTTATATATAGATAGATAGATAGATAGAGGAGAGATATCTCGTGTGTTTACAATCGGCTGATTAAAAACCGTGTAAAATAAATTTATTGTTAAGCTTTGAAAATGTCATTTTTTTCAATTTAATAAAGTACGATAACGATAAAGTAAATCAAATCTGCTAATATAGAAAGCAAGAAAGGTTTGGCTTTTATTAGGTACAAACTGCGTGTATATCGGTCCAGTGGAAGTCTCAGACAAACTATCCAAAGGACGTTGGCTTTTCCTCATGGTAAATATTCATAAGAAAAGTTTATTCTTCATTTTGTACCGTTTTAACAAAAATATTTTCTAAATACAAATAAAACCTGTTAGTAGGACCGAAAACATTTGTTTTGGTACAACATGCATGTAAATTGGCCTAGTAGAAGTTTCAGACGAACTGTCCAGAGGTACTTTTTACCTTACTGTTTTAAATATTTAGATAGATATAGACTATACTTTCCTTTATCTTATTCTACATTCCTTAATGTTACCGCCGGTGAAAAATTACCGCCAAGAAAAGTTACTTGTTAGAAGGCCTCCTTTTATAACTCGCAAATCGAATAAAATCCTGAAAAACTAACAGAGACGCCGTCCTGTTACTTCAACCTATGCAAATTCCTCTGCGTCCCCACCCATGTCACATCCCCGGTACCGTTGACCCTAAGGGAAAGTCGTCATATTTTCACGCCCGCCTGAGGAAGGAAGCTTCCTTTATGGCGACGTTCGCCCAGTGGCGGCCGGTGGTTAGGGACGCTGGGGGGGCTCTTATCATTATTTTATTTATATTTACGCCAATGAAGATAGTGATGTCTGCTTCAGTAAAAACGGTCATCTCTTATGTCAGTAAACAATAGTTACTCCATCAAACAGGTATAATTCAATCACAAAGTTGAATTAAATAATTTAATTCAACAATTGTAGGCCCTAATATAGCCTAAAAATCTTAATCAAATTGCTGACGAAACGTCATCTCTGTTGTACATAATCTGTTGTACTGCAGAGTATCAGTTATGTACAACAGAGATGACTTTTTAGGTCAATAAATTGACCTAAAACAAGCAGTTGTGTTCCGTTAATTTTATTCAGTTGATATGAATCCGTTAATGCGTAGGCCTACTTCTTTTTCCTGACAATTATTTGAATTGAGGAAACAAATCAGACTGAAATAGTTTTGCCGCGGACAGGTGTGTTCTAAGAATTAAAAGCGGTTTGCTACCCCGGATGTTAAGATGTCACACACTTATTCCTTTGCGACAATATATTTCCGGTCTTCAAACCATGTTTACGTCTGGGTTCATGTACGCTATTGTTCACACACTAGACTAATACAGTTCAGGGGAGTTCCTTATTTTTTGTACTTCAAATTCTTTATCGTACTTGAAAGCCTTAATACAATCATTTGTTTTACTAACTATAAAGGATACATCATCACAATGTGGGATTATTTTGCCATTTACTATGAATACATAGTCAATGATTTTGCTTAACGAAATCCAGCAAAAAAATAAATAAATAAAAATAAAAATCTGCATCTCTCAAGACATTTTGTAGGCCTATGATTTTATTTAATCTCGCAAATATAATGTTGATCTTTACAAGTACTTCATCAAATTCTATACACGCTTTGATGTCTTTGTCACTCGTTTTATGTATCTTAACTTTTTAGTTCAAATGTTTAATCTCTGAAATACCACCAACAGTTAAGGCACGATCCTGAATCCCTATAGGCCTAATCAAGCAAGTGTTACAGAAAAACGAGTTTTTAATTTTACAGCCACAGAGCCAATTGGCCTAATTGTATAAATTTCTAAAACACTTTTGATTAAAACTATTTTTCTTTTTTCTTTTTTTCTTTTTTTCTTTTTTTTTCTATTTTTCTTCCAACTTTGCATTTGATTAATAACTAAATTGGGCCTTGGAAGCCCCAGGTTTTTCAAAGTAATTCTAATATTCAATGTTTTTCATTCTATTACCTACTATACGATTTACCTGGTGTAAATGTTGCTCATCTCCATCTCCAACGCCACCCATTTCACTTTCACCCATTTACATTTCCTCACAAATCTATATAATTCACTATTTCAACACAACGCACACCAACACGTACAACATTACGCATAACAGAACACAGACGGTCGACTGCATGGCGAGGGAACTGACAGTCACATTTTTGGCACTGCTCGGTTGGTAGCAGTGGCTAGAGCAGTGGCGCGCGCAGCCTAGGGCGCCGGGCAGAGCGTTGCATTAGCAGCCGTTGGGTGTGCCTGTGTGAGTGAGCTGCGCGTATGCGCGTATCCATTTGATTTTACAAGAGCGCTAGGACGCCGTGGCCAGCGTCCGTCGCTCCGGCCCGAGCCGGCCGCGATAGAATTAGAGACACAATGCGTCGTTGATTTTTGATTTATTTTGGTATATTTATTTTGGTATATATGTGATTTATTTTGATTTATTTTGGTTTCTATCTTCAACTTATGACCTATACAATTGTCATTCTGTTAAATATTCTCATAATAATATTTTTGTTAATTAATTTATTTTTATTTTTAATCAATTCTTTAGGAGGGGCGGCGTCCGGGAGTCCTTATGGGTGAGCCGCCACTGCGTTCGCCGTGTACGCTCGTGGCGACGCGCGTATATAGCGCTCGTGGCCACGAGCACGCGTCGCGTAGTCCAGTTTGATTTAATCAACTCACGCATTCCCTGCGTTGCTACACAATCAGCTCATTTAGGCCCATCCTTCACGAGGGGCCACTTACATCATGGCTATGTGTCCACAGAGTGCGCTTATGTAATGCTTCTTGTACGTTAAACATTGATTGTACAGTTCTAGGACTCCGCACTCTTTGAATCTAGGCCTATAATAAAAACATTAAGGTAAAAAAAAACCTTTGGACAGTCCATCTGAGACCTCCACCGGACCGATTTAAATGCGGGTTGTACAAAAACAAACTCTTTCGGTCCTATATTAGCAGGTTTTATTTGTATTTAGAAAATATTTAAGTTGAATCTGTCAAAAATGAAAAATAAACTTTTCTTTTGGAGATTTAACATGAGGGAAAAGGCCAACATTTTCAAATTTTTTGCTGGACAGTTCGTCTGAGAGTTCCAATGGACCGATTTACATGCAGTTTGTACCAAATATAAGCTAAGCTTTTCTATATTAGCAGGTTTTATTTACATTTATGTTATCTTACTTCCTCTAATCGAATTTCAGTCCTTGAACAGAAACTGCCGTTAATAATCTGAAGTTTGAACGTAAATGTGAGCTTCTCAATACTTAATTGCACGGTTGATTGCATGCTTTTTGATGCATCTTAATTCAAAAGATATCTACATTTCCTTTCGTTACACGGCATTTAAGTGTTTAAAAGATCTAAATTTTGTAACTTGCCAGCAAATTAAAATTCCCAGTGATTGTGCTTATTGTAAATGGGTCTAAAATGACTATACTTTTCCCGTTTTTGCAACCATTCCTTCATTCACCGCTTGCGTTTAACCCTCCTTTTCAGTGATAAAGCAATAAAAATTGCTGCAAAGTTTCTGTTGTTTTCGTCCATAACTCAAACGGCAACTGACAACAATCAACTGATATTGAGCTGCGATCCAGATGACGTAAGTATTGATGTGTGATCCATATTGACCGTGTAAGGTTTAGCTCATAAAATAATATTGTCAATATTTATCACGATCCAGATCATGATCCGTATTCAACGTGTAAGAACCGCCAATGAGTTTATTTTACATGCTTTCAGTCGGCTGACTGAACACGAGATATTTTGTTAAAATACAGCAGAAGAACAAACATTTTAAGAAGGATTTGGTTTAATAATTGGCCAATACCTAAAAACGTATACAATTTAATATCCTTTAAATAGACAAAAACACAATATAATTTTATATGTGTCCACCGGGCTGCGCTTATGTAACTTAATGCTTCTTGTACCTTGTCAGACGTTTACAGTTAAACATTGTTTGTATAGTTCTTGTACTGTACTCAGCACTCTTTGAATGACTATTTAAACCAGTCAAATTGCAGGACTATATTATGGGATATTGCCGTTTTTATTTCCCACGAGAATTGGCTAACTGGGTTTAGTTTGAACCGATCCTTTTCAAAAAGTTAAAAAAAAACAGAGATATTCACAAAAATGACCTTGAAACTAAATGCGTATTTATGTGGTATTAGATGCAAATAACCCTAAATAAATTAACTCAAGAGTCAACATTTTCTGAACATTCACAGCCCAATATCTCAATTTTTGAATTGGATTACCGATTACAAACTCTCATTATGAGTCTTATTATGAGGGATAAAGATGCAATAATGGATTTATGATATGCTATATATAATACGTTACTCTGCATTAGAGATAACAGTGTGTCCTGGGTTATACGCTGTATTTGAGGTCAAACAATTGTATTATATATAAATACGTTTAGGGTTGTTAAGGCGAATAAAAACGTAAATTATGTTTAAATACTTTAAAAGCAATAATCAAGTTGTTATTAACTTATAGTGGATATTTCTGTTTTATACCTCAAAAAATAAAATTATGACAAAAACTTTTGGTCGGTTTTTGGACAAAATGGCTTAGGTAACGATAATGTGGCAAACACTTTTCAGTTGATTAGTTTCAAGATGTACAATTATGATAATGATGAATGAAATTTATTACAAGAATCAAGGAAAACTAATGTTATAGCTGCGAAAAACTGTACAAACAATATTAAGTAAATTTGTCATTAGAAATGAAAGTTGCAATATTTATAAAGGATAATACATTTAAGTATTTTCTCTCATGAGCTGAAACAAAAAGAGAGAGGCGTAGAGGAATGTGTCGTTCGTACCCCTCAATCTCAGAGGTCGACCCTCGCAAGAGTGAAGAGAAAACTTTTCTCCCCAATGAATATTAATGGACTGGCAACTCCAAATTCGGTTATCATTCTTATCAGTCCTCTGAAGACGGGGACACTTTTAATGCGATCTTCTGAGTTTTCCTGTCTAAGTTGACGGTGTAGTACTTTCTTCGAATGTTTCCACTTTTAAGAATTTTGCCTGTAAGGGTTTAACAAACATTAACAATATTAATTTTTGTGTTTCTTTATGAAAGTGGTTTAAAGCATCTGAGTAATTATCTGTTTATTTACAATTACACGCTGCAGTCAACGAAGTTAAAGTTAGATTACACATGTTAAATTTTTGCTCCCTCTTGGTTTGCGCCATTTTACCCATCACGATACCCATGCTGTTTCCTTGGTAACCATTCCACACTTTACCCTCGTTTCCTTGGTTACCAGTTTTAGCTATTCTGATTGGTCACAACAAGCTTAAAAAATAAAATAAAATATTTTAAAACATTTGATTATTTGTTGTTTTTTGCTTGTTTTAAAAACCACTTTGATTTGATGGTCTGTGAGCTATTGAGTTTAGTTACGATAAAAACGTTGCATAGGTGTGGGTAAAATCTCAGGTAGCATATGGTGTCTGCCAATAGTCTGGTTACCATGGAAACAGCGGGAATTGTGGGTAAAATGGCGGCAATCAACAGTGAGTAAATTTCATGTAGTTTAACCTCGTGCAGTGCAGTAAATTCCCACTTACTCTACACAGGTGTACAAAATAGACTACTGTACATAAAAACAGAAAAGTCTCTCTGGAGAGTCTTTTGTTCTTTTACGTAAAATGTACTGGAACCATGACTAAAACTGTAAAACTAGTACAATAAAATAATAAAACATCACATTAGGCAAATGAAAAGAAGACAAATCTGGGAATAACTAAAACACAGCCAGAATAGTTAAATACTTA
>CM061531.1:302897453-303110178 GCA_030545055.2 Neoaliturus tenellus
TTTGTAATCGTTTTTATTACGGCTCCAGCAGTTTTAGCGAATTTCTCATAGGAATAAGCTATTACCGTAGGTCTCATGGTAAGACCTAAGCCCGGGACCATGTTACTTTTTTGTTTTGAGGTGAGGTCAGCAGTCAGTGGCTGTCCCGTGGTTGTTAGGCTTGTTGGCTTGTTAGGGCCATAATGGGATAACTTTGGCCACTATCATTTGTCAACACTCCCTCGGGCATGGTCCTGTCCCGGGGTCCACTCGATATGACTACAGAAATATCAACCACTATCACTATCAAAATTTAGTGTAACCTGTATTCATTTTTTAAATTGAAGTTTTATTTGTTTACAGTGCACAAACCAACCAGTATCTAGCATAACGATTCAATGACAGTTCAATGAGTATAGTCATTCATCAACAACATTGCCTAATCATTACTTTGATAATAACCGGAATGTTAAATGAAGCACTACATTGCTGACTATATTGTACTATATTTTACATTATGTATGGTATGAATGCTAATTGATAAATACCATTCACTTATCGAATCATTTGGGTGATTGAGTGGCGTAATGGTTATAGCACGCCGGACTTCGGGACCATGGCAGCGAAGTCGTGGGTTCGAATCCGCGTTCTGCCAGTGACTTTTATCAGTACCTTTCACCTTGTACTGTAGCGGCTCACCCCCTTACTTTGTCTGACGATCCACGCACAGATCAATAGTCATTTGTGGATGGGGCAAATTAAGGCAAAAAAGAGGGTCCACCAACCTCTTAAAAAAATGATTACTACTTGACCTAATACCTTTAAAATGTGCAATACAAGTTCATTGTTCTAAGAGACAATCGAGGTAGTAAAAAAAGCTAATCTTAGGGTTGATTTAGTGGAGTGAATGAGCTCATCCTTATATCATCATTAAGCATTTAAGGCAGTTGGAGTGCCGCCATGTTGGATTTATTTTCAATAAGGTTTGGAATAAAATGTATTTGAATCTCAATTAAATTTAAAAATCCTTTTGTGAGATCAATTCTTTTTTAAGATTCCAAAAAAAATAATTTAAGTTGCAAAATATTTGATTATTTGTTCTTTTCATTTTGTAAAATATTTAACTTGTTATCAAACATATCCCATGCAAACCATATGGTATTTAGAGCTATAAACCATAATTTTCTAATAACAAATAAAAGAGTTATTGCATTTTCCGTTCAACATTCACGATTGACTCTAAAGCCCTCGTAATTATTAATACTTTTCACCTATCTTTCCACAGCAAAGAATGGATATACAAGTAAAGCTCAATGTTCTTATTTCGTTAAAGCAACTGGATACCACAGAGTATTCATAGACCACTACAGGACTGTAAAACTTAAACATAGTGACACTATGTTTTAAAACCAATCATAAGGGAAACAGCATGAGTACATTTTTTCTAGGTATTTAATATGTATATTTTGGAACTGACAAAATATCAGTTAATCAAATCTTCTGGTTGACAGTAATGCGTTGGAAATATGTCAGTTTAAGGATGAAGAAGGGTTAATATGAGGGAAAACTTGAGTGTAAACAGAGTTGTCACCCCATGCTGTGTCTCCCTTCTCTTCACACCCCCCCCCCCCCCCCCCACCACCACCAGTTACCCCCTTTCACCACACACTTTATTAAACTCTGGCCAGACACCCAGTTGTGGCTACCAGCTGGGGAACTTAATTAAAATGTGCTTCAGACAACTTGAAAATCTCTACAAAACACAATGGGGATGTTTTCTGCATGATCATCCTCATTGTAATGTCATTTTAATGATAAAACATACTAAAATAGGAAAAAATACTAGTTTAATGATAAAAGGTAGGTAATTTGAAAATCTAACATTGAAAGGTTGTTAATTGAGAGTCTGATGTTTGCCAGAGGGGGTTTTGTAAGAGATTAGTTCAATACAATCTTCTCAAGTAATGTCAACAGGGTAGCAAAACCTTTCTTAGAAACTCTTCTGCCTTAGAAACAGGGAATGGTGAGCTAATACATTGAACAAATTTAACCAATGTTAAGATTTATAAGGTAATAGAACAATGAAAGATTAATTTAAAATAAAAAAAGTATACAGTATTCGACTATCCGAACGTCATTTATGAAAAAAAAAATTATTGCGAAATGTCAAAACACAGAGAAATTGTATGCAAATATAAATTAATCTATATATTAATACGCAAGCATGTTTCATTTCCTCCTTTTTTCTCAGCTCGTGTGCATCGTAGGACAAATCTGCCCATACCGTTAGAAAGGTGTAGTCCTGTAGATGAGCAGAATCACATTTTAATTCACATCGGACTCCAGGGCTACGCCCTACAGGCTTTCAAAGTTCCAACGTTAATCTTACGGAGAAATAAGAATTGAATGAATCATTAGACAGCTGTTGTAAAAACAACTTCTACAAAATTAGGAAGAACAGATGTTTCAGCAGGCCCGGATTAACACTCTTTGACGCCCTAGGCCAAAGGTCACAATTACGCCCCCCCCCCCCCCCCAGAAAAATCGAGATTTATGGGATTGTTTGGATTCTAATTACTTCTTTGGCTGTTGTATAAAACTTCAGAACTATTTAACAAATGTGATTATCATCATTTTCGTCACAATACGTGAACGTAATCCTTTTTGCAACATTTAATGTACCTAATGCTGCCTCGCGGCCCGCGGCCATAGCGCTAAACGAGTTTTACGGATGCAGAGGTTTACTAGAATCGTGTTTTAAAATTAACTCATTAAGATAGAGATTTACTCTTAATTTTTTCTTAAAGTAGAAAGAAGGATCTTGTCTGCTCTTTAAAAAAAATTTAAACGAAATTTCTAATTTCAGCTATAAGTGTCTAAAATCATATGTTTCCTCGATGACCTAAAGCTAAAACTATAAGGTGTCATATTAAAGAAGAATAACGGTGCTAAATTTCCTTTCTTACACTTTGATAATCTCACTTTGGTAGTTTCATCAAAACTAATGGAAAACTTCAGTTAATAATAAAAAATAGAAATTTTATTTAAAAATTCTAAAAACAGAGCCAACAAGATCAGGCTTTTTTACTTTTAGAAAAAGTTAAGACTCAATCTCTATCATAATAAGTTAATTTTAAAAATTGATTCCCGTTAACCTCTGCAGCCATCAAACTCGCCTACCGCTACGGCCACGAGGCGGCATTCGGTAACGTCGTTCGTACTCAGGTAGACCGGAGCCTTAAGATATGAAATCAAATATTATATAATTGTAATACCTAGAAATAAACTAAAATCCAGGGTCAAGGCAAACCTTAAGAGGCACAGGCCAAAAAGGCAAAGGGGCGCTGTTTACCCTCGATTAGAGGAATGTTTACCGCTGGTCGGGGCCCTCTTTACCGCTGATCAAGGGCGCTATTTACGCGTATTGGGGGCTCTCTTTACAGTCGATCAGGGACACTCTTTACCACCGGTCGAGGGCGTGATTTAACTCGGATCAAGGGTGCTATTTACCGTATATTAGAGGGCGATGTTTACCGCCAGTCGGAGGTTATGCTCTTGACCGCTAATCAGGTAAACTCTTTACGGCATATCAATTGCGCTCTTCCCCGCCACGAAGGAGCCCCCAGGGTCCCGGCACCTTAGAAGGTCATCTAGTTCACCTAAATAGATCTTTCTTCTTTCTCTTTAGCCGAATATTCTATTTACTCTTGTTAGTAAAAAAATTAATTTATTTATTTTTTGAAAAAAAAAAACAGAATTTAAATATATTTGCGGTTAGTTTATTTATTTATTTTTTATTTCTAAAACTTAGTATGAAAAGGCCCGTTTGACGCCCCCCCCCCTGGCTGACGCCCTAGGCCATGGCCTAGGTTGGCCTAGTGGATAATCCGGGCCTGTGTTTCAGTTCTAAAATGTTTAAAGCTTCTTGGGCCAGATCAACTGAAATTTTGATCGAATTTCGATCAGGAGGCGATCTCTAATGTGTCTTATTACTTGTTTTGATCTCTTTTATATCGGATTGTTTGGAAGGTATTTTATGGTTACATATGGTAAATAATTTTTGTGTTTGATTATCTGAACAACGCCAGGTTCTATTTTTTCAGATTAGTTAAGATAATAATCGACTCTCTATAAATAATGTTTGTATCTGGTCATTGAAACTGTGTTTTTATTGCAAGTGAGTTATCTTGTTAAGGCAAATCCACTAGATTCTTTTGAAAAGGAACTCTTGTGAATTTGGCCTGAGCAAAATTGAAAGCCAAAGTGATCATTCATTTTTATTTAACTTTTGTTTTCAATTATTAATTTTTAAAACTTTTAGTCTTTTATTTTTAGAGAAGCAGTATATACAGTTTTATCAGTTCAGTACAGTTTATGTGAATGATTATTTCGTATTTATTTTAGCAAAGTACAATAAAGTGAAAAGAAATTATTTCCGTTGAAATTACCAAAATGCTGAATAACATTAGTATTTAAACAATTTCAAACCTACTTATTACGTGACCGCTTTTTTAAAAAGAACTTGATCATTACATTCGCCTAATTCACCCAACAGCCAGTAAAGTAACCTCAACTCAACCACCATACCACGTAGCAGAATTCGGCAATTTCCGCGCGAAAATCTGCTGTGGGCCAAATCAGCTGTTACGCAAGGTCAGCTGATTGTGCGGTTCGCCAGCTGTGAAAGGCCGCATCAGCTGAAGGCCGCTTTCCCGCCACGAGCACGACTGTCTCACCGCAGTAATGCACCTGACTTTTTTGACGTTGTAACCGTTACTTTCACGGTCCGGATTGTTCCAGTGACAAAGTAAGGAATAGGTTCGGTAGAACGGTTGCATCACTTTAAGTTACTTGTTGCTTCCTTTGTTGTGGCTCTTTTCTGACTGAGTTCCACCTTGAACTGACTTAGGCTACTACCTACCAAATATTTCAGTATAAAAGTATAATCATATATTTTGAGACTTGGGCTTAATTTATTCTTGTTTGAAAGCTTGCAGCAATTAGGCTAGTATGTATCACAGTTTTTAAATGTTAGGGATATTTTTCTGAAGTTATCTAATGATTCTAAGATGTTAGTACGATTGTGACCAAATCTTAATGTGTTAATGCGCTTTATGTATTTTTTCTACACTGATAAATTTATGAGTTAGAAAATATATATTTTATGTGACTTCTAAAGTTACATCAGGTCATTGTTATGGTGTAGATATTAATTTTTAACAACAAAAGGTTAATAATAAAACCACACTCTTGAGTGTATCCCTTAAGGAAATTTGCTAAAAACTAAGTAGGGCCTATTGTATGATTCTAATTTGAAGTAGCCTATTAACTTAAGTTATCTAATAGGCCCTATAAGTTATCACTATAAAATAATGCATTATTGGGTACCATAAGTGATCAAACCGCAAGTACTGTCTCAATTATCATTGATTTTACACTATGGTAGGTACCCATCAAGTTTCATTGAAAGTATTGTTATACCATGAGTAAAATTGTTGATGTTTCATGGAAAGGACCTTAGCGTTTAAAAATTGTATTTAAGTTTTCTATTTCTTTAATAAAATAGTTTATTATTTATAACTCATTTAATTAAAAATACTGTGTAACAATTTTACACACAGTCCTAAATAGTAGTTTAGTTGGCGACCTAACTAAATAGGTAGTTGTAGGCCTATATAGCCAAGTATAAATGAGAGATGAGTGTTTAACGTATTGTTTAATGACTTCGAAAAATGTAGACTTTCAGCTTTGTTGCTTTTCCGTGCATTGAGTTGAGCGTCTACCAATTAAAACACAAATCAAAATAGCTATAACGCTACCTAAAAGATAGATGGCTGATTGGATGTATTCTGAAGCCATGCTACAACGTAGCTATCCGTTCCTTTTCACTGGAACGTGACAGAAGCACCTAGTCACAGTTCCATCGGACATGTTCCAAAATGTCAAAAAAAAGTCAGGTGCATTCCTGCGGCGAGACGGTCGTCCACGAGCTACCGTGCGATACCGGCGTTACCAACCTGACAGAGTCGAAGAGTGAGAGGAATGCCGACTAGAATCTAGGCCTGCAGAGAGCGGATCAATTTATAGCGGGCATCGACCTCTACAGATGTCACTGCGCGTACTGGGTGTAACTGGGGACTGGATGTATTGCTTATGTAAACTTACTGCGTTTCTGCGATTCCTAGGTTTAATACTGTTGTAATACATGGTTTAACATTGTTTAACATGTAAAACATTGGAAGGAACAGAGACGCTATTCAGAATTTACTTATTTGTAATAATAAATTTAATTTATAACTGTTGGTAAAAGGGAAGAAAATTTGCAAAGAGTCACATAACATTTTAAGTGAGGTTGTGACAATAGACTGTTATAGGCTATATTTTGATTGTGTCGAGGCACTAGAACATTATAGGCGTCTCGTTTCTAAGGAAATATAAAGACTTCAGAGCTGATAGTATCTTATAATACGGATTTGTTCTATGCGATCCCAAAAAATATAGTCAAGCTATAGTACCTTTGCCAAACACCAACAAGTTTTAGCAAATTTTCCAGTATGGAATATTTTGAGTTCTTTAAAGTAGGTGCATCAAATTTGTACTCGTTCAAACAAAAATAACACAACAATTTTTATGAAGTTCAAAAAATAAAAATTATCAGAGAACTTTTAAAGCTTCTCTTGAATAAAAGAATCGTTAATCAATTTAAAATGAATATTACGAAATGAAATGGATTTTAATTACGGAAAAACAAAACGTCGAATGGATAAACAAAAATTTGTGATCGAGCTTGTTGACGAAATGTGCTGATCCGTAGCAAAGTCATCAGCCGGATCGTGTATTCAAATGAAGCGAGGTTTTACGCTGGTTTTTATGCCAATGTAAGCGCGAATGCTCATCCTTGATTTTACCAATATGGATTTTTTCAAGTATAGTACTTAAAAAATGTAATTGATAAAAAACGGTAAGAATATTTAAAAGCTATTTTATGTACAATATTTTACTTTATATAAATATTTAACAAGTCCAAAAATGATGTAAAATTAATCATTTATATGTACCGTACTGATGGAACTTAATTGAATCGTTACGTCTAAAAATAATGGTAAAACTCGCTGTAGGCTACTTTTTTAAATCCAAGAAAATGTTAATTTAAGTATAATTAATTTGAGGTGTGAAAATAGTCGTTTCTTTAAAAGTAAAAACATCAGCAAACCAGTAAACGGATTTTAAAAATGCAAAATATTTTTTTCGTTAATTTTACAAATTATAAACACTTGGTACATAGGCCTACTTGGATCCTATAACATGAACATCGAAGTACTATTACAATTGCAAAAGTTAACCAAAGGTCACTCGGAATCAGCAGACAAAGCAGTATATAAATAGTGGTGGTGCAGGTACTGTAATACGATTAGGGGTTGGTTGTCTGGCCGTGGTGATTGGGGATGGGGGGGCACGTGCCCGTGTTATGTAATGCACCCCGGTACAGGTGCGGCAGTGTCCCCCTCAGATTAGGAGTGTGATGGCAACAAAGATTTGTAGGTCAAACTAGAGTGTCTTATCTGTAGTCACGTACAACATTAAAACCTGGGAACAGTAAACTTGGGATGCTTAAGACACACACAGTTTTGACTTAAAGATGACATAGTAGGGTATGTAGAAAAAACCCTCTAGAAAACAATTCTAACAGGCTGCATGTAATTAATTTGCTGAGGAGTTTTGATGTAAGCGTGCATTAACGGTTGTAACAAATATTTTTGTTGAGGGCGGGGTCACCGAGTAGGCTATGGTCACCGAGTGCTATGATGCACCGAGTACATCATATGCACGGTGCATATGATGCGTCTGCTCGGCATATGTACCGAGTAGACGCTCTATGCATACAAACTCAACATTTGGACATTTTGTACACCATTTTCGATAAAGGACAGAACTAAAGGCAGTCAATTCTAGACATTTTTATTCAGTCATATTTAGAACAACCAAGAAAAACATGCCGTATTTTAGGTCTGTATAAAACATGGAAAAAATCAATATAGTTGATTTGCCAAAAGGCAATTTTAAAGTAATTAGTATCCTCGATTGAGCTAAAAAATCTTAATTTGCACAAGCGTATAATGTGTAAAAATTTACCAACCAGATACGCACATTATAATTTTTTTTTAATTCCATCCATCTACAGAGATTTCAACATTATTTCAGGTAAGATAAATCACTAGTGGCTTATTCGTGTACGTGAACAATAACAAAAATATCATTCCAAGACTCAATTAAAATATGGCAGAACACCCAGGATATATGTCGCCGATCCTCTACCGGTGTTCAATAGCCAGTGTTTTTCTCCACCGCCTCTGTGGGAGGGTTGAGGCGGTAAACAAGACTGACCCAGATGTTTTCATGTCGACAACGACGCAAAATTGTTAACCAACTTCCATGTCCACACTGCAACTAGAATACACCCCGACTGGCTTCTCATTGTCATTTTTTTTTCATTTTGCCAATGTTTTGAAGTCCTCACAGCTTTTTTTGAACCTCCATCGGAGGAGAAAAGTACCAGACCAGAGTGCATATACTTGGAGAGGTTGAGGCGTGGCAAATGTTCTTTCGCTGCCGCGTTGCAGACTTCTGTGACTTTAGGTAACTAGAAACGATAAAGAGCTGCCTCCCAAAACTTTCTTTGAGAGAAAAAAAAAACACGTGTAAAATTTTGTTGCAATTAACGTTTGCAACACGTGTTTCCTACAAGATTGTGTTAGAAAACGTTCCCACCGTGAGTCGGTAAATCCTGCAACATCTTGTGATCTCGAATGTTTACAAAAATTGTTGTCAAAAAATTTTACAATCCTTTTTGTTGCCAACAAAAATGTTTGCAACATTCTACCTTCAGCTCTGCCGTGAGCGTACCAGTGATGGGATATTCGAGTAAGAAATTGATTGGTCAGATGGTTCGTTCTCTTTTTTATTAATTTGTCATTCATTAGCTGGGTTGGTCATTGAGATAAATTTTCGAATAATTTTGCCATCCGTACTCAAAATGTTATACCACCAGATACAAGCCACACCACGAATAGTTTTATTTATTCGAATAACTCTTTTTATATTCGTTCGTTAGCAGTTTTGGTACAGAATCTGTTAGTTATTAGTTTGTTTTATCCAAACAAATGTTTTAAACTGCAAATAAACTGAGTGCGTGGCCCTGAGTGGTAGGGGGGATGTTGGAAACAAAATAAAGGCGCACAAAGGAACGTTGTAAACTTTTGTTGCGAACATCTGTTGCCAAAAAAAGCTGACGATATTTGAAGACAATTATGGTGGAAGCGCGGCTAAAAGAGGAGGCTAAAATTGGGACTGACTTGAGCATTAGTTTTGGTAATTCCGTGTCTGAACAGTGCTGGTGAACGGCAATCCTCATCAACCTAACAAAAAGTTCAGACTATACAATACTTCGATAGACTTGTAAAGTACACAAAAGGAAATTTTAAGTAAAGGGTTGCCAGTTAAATAAAAGTTAGGGGATTATATTGAAATCACAAACAACTATCAAACTTAGAGATTCCAAATTTGATTCACCTAATGGAATTCATTTAAGAAGAATGCCACATGAAATAAACTATTTAACGAGAGAAAATATTGGAAGACTTCGCTAAATAATATCAATAGTGTTTTTCTCCGCTCGGTATAGAGGGTGGAGGCGGTAAACAAGAGTGACCCAGATGTTTCCATGTCGACAACGACCGGCGTGGTCGTTAACCAACGTCCATGTCCCTCGATACAACTGTGTCCACACCGACGTTATGGCTGCTGCTGCTGTTTGTACCGTTTGGTGCTCGGATGATATGCCAGTAATGAATACAAGGAACACTAATTATACTGTATGTATTTAAACTAGTGTATTTTTTCTTCCAATAAAACCAGTATGTAAAAAGATTGTTTTAACGCACAGGTAGGATAATAGCATGAAAGTCAAAGATATCCTAAGAATATTATAAAAATATCATTAAAGAGAAAAACATACTGCTGTAGTTTTACGATTTTAGTTTTAGGGTTACCTTGGCAATTTTTCTTTTCATGGGGAATCCTTTGGTAAATTTGGATAGGATGTGTTACCAGTCTTCGGAGTACGAAAGGCGTCAGCGAATAATAATGTAGTCGTATAATAGCAGACCCTGGAGATTCGTCATCACTATTTTCACAGAGATTTATTGACGGGAAATTTTATAAAAAACAATACGTAACTAATTTTTGTCAACCGCTGGCTTCTGGTAAGCATGTCCAATATACAGAACCGAATAAGTAAGGACATACCATGTTAAAAATGTTTAGTTTTGTCCTCGAAAACCAAAGAAAAATAAAGCGCAGATATTAGGCTTCTCTAATTGACATGGGGGGGGGGGCGCTCTTTCAACCTTCTGAATGTCAAAATTTGTTTACAAAAAATCAAAACATAAATGTACTTCTGCAAAATTATTCTAGTCAGGGTGGCGTTCTCACTTCCCCATACGCATTTCCCTACTTATAGGCATGTCTTTGCGAGAATACAAATGTTTAGAAAGTATACAGTGCTAGTGTATTGTATGAATTGTAAAGAGAACTGTATACTCAAGATTGTATGACCTGTATATGAACCCGCTGTAAAGTAAAATTGCATTAGATAAGCGACCCGTCCCGTCGGACGCATATGTTGGTGGGCGGATCCTGTGACTCATACTCCCGGTGGGAAGATCATGTGCTCGGGATATGTCCACATCACATACACTGGTGGACAAGGTCGACGTTCGAAATAGCAATGTCTAAATGTTGAACCGATAGTATGGAACGACGGATATCAATCGTAAATAAAATTTAAAAAAATTAAGTTGTTGGTTAAGTGTTTGAACATTGGATGCAATAAAAAGCACACGTATAAAGGCAGTACTTAGTTTAAGTACAGTAATTCAAATGGGTATTACAGCACCTACCACGGATGGAACCAAAACCATGACCAACGAAAAGGTATTTTCAATGAGTAAATACAGTGATGTGCGAGAATGACATCCGGTCAGCTGGTGACCACATCAATTACGTCATCCGGAAACAGTCTAGCCAACATTGCCTCACCGGAATACCAACTGAACCGATTGAAAAGCTACTTCGCATCACGCACACTAGTAGTGTCAAATTGTTGGTGCTGGCTCAGTTCAAGGTCACCTGAGGGATGACGTCATCGAGGTCAATGACCTCACCGATGACGTCATCGATGACGTCATCGATTGCGTCATCGATGACGTCATCACTAATGACGTCATTTCGATGACGTCACACCCACGACGTCACAGAAATGACGTGCTGATGACGTCATCACCCCTTACGTCATCAAAATGACGTCACCGACGCCACTAAGGTCAAGGTCACGCCGAAACTTAAAATTTTTTGGCACTTTTGCCGTTTCTCGCACTACGCTCCGAGTTTCAGTCCGAGTCCCCGTGACCTTGACCACTTGGAGCGAATTTCCGACGAGAAACGGCAAAAGTGCCAAGTTAAACTCGAGTTTCTGACATGACCCTGCCTAAATGGGCAATCGGTAATCCCTCAGGTGACCTTGAACCAGCACAACACCAACAATTTCATATTACTGTGACCCTGAAAACTTAACAACGGAGCGCCGACACCGATGCGCACCCCACGACAGCCACCGAGTGACTGACTGTCAGGCTCCGTGTACTCTAGGTATATCGGCTTGAGAGACTAAGACTCTAAACTGTCAGGAATAGGAGTAACTAACTGAATTTTGCAAGGAAAAGTCATTTCATCCAATATTTTAAACAAATCTTCATCAGTAAAACTGACATTAGTCTGTTTTGTATAAAACTTAGGGTGTCCGCGCAACAGTTTGCGCCACTTAGTTAAAGTCGAAACCCTCTTAACTTTGAGTGGTGGACAGTGAGCAACTAATAAAGCCTTAACACGGCTAAGTTTCTTACCTAAAGCGTCCCGCGACATGGCTTCTCCTCACAAAAGTCCGCACAATACTGAGAGACTGCTTGTAACGCATGAGTCAAGGGAAAAGAGGTGGGGGAAACAGCAGGAGTGGAGGAAGGTCACAGTGGTGGGGGAAGGTGAGGTGGTACGCTGGAGTATCACATCACTTCACCATGAGCTGTCCTACAGTCAACACACTGTTCTCTTGGCCCGAGTTGGCACTAGAAGAAACATTTCTGTACAGCTTAGGCTGTGAGAGCCGAGGAAGCAAAGTCAAAGTGGAAATTGTGTTAAACTCCAAGATGAAGAGTCTCCTAAATAAACTAATTGTATCCCTGCAATCCCCTATAGCTTTAGAGAAATACCACTTTATTAAGCGACACCTTATTCTTTGGCAAAACGAAGTGGAAATGGAAAAGATTACAGTAAAATTAATTTAACTTAAAATCTGGACTGGACACTCATGGCGATACCACGTGGCGTGCAAACGCCACCCTAAACATTACAAGTTAGGTTATTGAGCACCCCTGGTACGATAACCGACGTGCTAGAGTTAAAGTGTGATGACCTTGAGTCAAAACACTGAAATACTACAAGTCGATATCGTCCCAGAGGTAAAGTGTAGTGACCTACACTTAACACATTTTGTGCGAGTGACGGGCGCGCCCGTCATGTGCAGTCGGCACACCTGGCAGTTGGCGGGCGCGCCCGTCATGTGCAGTCGGCACACCTGGCGTTTGGCGGGCGCGCCCGTCATGTGCAGTCGGCACACCTGGCGTTTGGCGGGCGCGCCCGTCATGTTGGCATAGCAACAACCTTCGTTCAGTGTGACGACCTTGAGGCAAAACACTGAAATACTACAAGTCGATATCGTCCCAGAGTTAAAGTGTAGTGACCTACATTCAGAACTTGTAAAATTACTTACATATAGAGAGCTAGAGAACAGCGAGACGCACCGCATGGAAGCCGGAGACATACTGGCGAAGCGGTGTTGTGCAGCCTAGGGACCCAGTTGTGGTGGGGGTATAGCCAACACTTAGAGTACAAGTGTTGTGGGTGACCTTGACCCACTTAACTTACCTCACCCCCCCCCGACAAAAAGTGCGAGCCCCCCCCCTCCACCCCCACCCCCTCCCCCACCCCTGATATCCTGGGCGTGGCAGCCCCGGTGGGGATATAAGGGGGCCCAGCCAGAGCCGGCTCGCAGTCCGCTCCCGCGCGTTGAACGTGAACGATCGGGACGGACCGCCATAGGCATCACTAAACAATGAATGGCGCCTTCAGTGTTTAGCGAAGTCTACTCTAACTTTAAGACTTGTATTAGTTGTAAGATATTGCGCTTGCGTTTGGGTATTGCGAATTGTTTTATATTAGAGTGTTTTACTTGTACCCTATGTCTCCTGTGTGTCTTTTATCCTTTGTGTCTTGTTTGTTATATGTGTTTAATGTGTATGTGCTTGTTCCAGCATTGACTACGTTGAGCTCAATTTTGTGTTGTAAGTGTGTTATATGTTTCTAAAGTGTATACGCTTGTTTTAGCAATCCCCCCTTGAGCTTTTTCAATGCTCAAAGTAAATTGTAAAGACAGGGAACGGGAGTAGGCCCCCGTGTAAAAGCATTTTATACCAACGTTAGCATGGGTCCTCTCAGGCATGCAATATTGCGGCTGGGTTGGGAACCGGTCCGTTTGTACGCTGGCATGCAGACCACAGCTGTGGCCAATTTGCGGCGGCCTCTGCACTCGGACCGAGGACGTAAGCCACTAGGGCTGTCCTCAACCTCTTGTTTCCCTTCTGGAAACTCAAAATTATGTAAATGAATCTTTATTAGCTATTTGTGTTTTTTAGTCCCCAAGGCCCCCGAACATTCGTGGTTCGCCATGGATGTACGGGGGCCGAAATTTTTTAATGTCCGTGTGGCCTTGACCCACAAAGATTTATAAAAATTTACTGCATTGATAAAGTTAAATATTAAAGGTAGGGTACGGGAGTAGACCCCCGTGTAAAGCAATTTTAAACCAATTTTAGCATGGGTCCTCTCAGGCATGCAATATTGCGGCTGGGTTGGGAACCGGTCCGTTTGTACGCTGGCATGCAGACCACAGCTGTGGCCAATTTGCGGCGGCCTCTGCACTCGGACCGAGGACGTAAGCCACTAGGGCTGTCCTCAACCTCTCTCAAAATTAAGTAAATGTTTTGTTAGCTATTGAAAAGACAATGCAGTAAATGTTTACGAATTTATGTTAGCGTGGAAAAGAAACTTGTTTGTTGATGGTCATGCTACAATGCAAAGCATGAACCATCTCCATGTGTTAAAAGTAGGACATCATAATTTGGACGAACTGGACGATATGTTTAGGGAGCTGGAGTGTTTGATACATCAGGAATGTAAACCTTGTGAAATTGAAATTTTTAAATTGGATATGGAATTAGAATAAAATGTGTTAAACAGGACTCGAACTTGGACTTGATTGAGGTTGTGTAGAACAGAGCGGGGGATAGATCACTTTGCGGCAATGGACTAGCATGCTGCTTAGTGGTCTATCCCCCGCTCAAAGGGTATTTTTACGTGACCTTGACCCACATAAATTGTATAGTTGGTGGGGGTATAAAAAGGGCAAACCAATTGGATAGATACACCACTTTCATACCATGGCTCCACTTGACAACACCGTGTTCCATCGCGACAGAATTCTTTCAATTCTGGAGGTAATACCTGTAGAAGTTATAGAAGCAGAGGACCAACTACCTGCGGTTGATCAGGAAGAGGAGGAGGAAGAAATAATAGATATTGAAACGGACTCTGACGAAGCTGGTTCAACGGACAATGAAGTGGACTTGCACGCCTACGAAACATTAGAGTCATCATCTGAGTCGGAAATGGAATTCCAATTGGAAATTGAAGAAGAAGAAGAAGAACAAGACACTCCTCATCGTCCAATGGATAGGATGTTAGTTGCCAGAAGAATTATGTATTGTCATCGCTGCCTATTCCGTGATGAGGATGATTCCGACTCTGATGGTGATGTTTCACCTTTGTAAAAAGCTTAAACAAAAAGTTAAAAAAAGAATGTGAGCGGGGGATAGAGCACTTTGTAGTAAATGATGCTGCTTAGTGCTCTATCCCCCGCTCAAAATAATAATTCCAAATGGCCTTGACCTATATAAATTTTGCTCAAACAGACGTCTTTAAAAAAAACTTGTACAAATTATTGAATCTAGACCAAATATCATCAATTTATCAAGCCTACTGATAAATTTATTACAAACGATTGTGTAAAGGCTAAATTTAGCACATGATTGATAACCTGTTTCTATATGACGTCACTTTCCCCACCTATCTGCCTCGGATATAAAGGATCCCTGTGGAGCGCGCTGCTCATTGCGTGGACATTCACAGAGTGTGCATTCAAAGCCAAACTGTTTGAAATGGCTCTTTGCGACATTTGTGGGGAAATCTTTCAAGACGAAGATCTTTTCACCCTACACAGAGAATTACATGAAGACGAAGATAAAAAAGAAGATATTACCATGGATGAAATAGACTTAGACTCAATTGACCGGTTTTTGGAAGAGCACCAGAAGCAGACGGACTACTGGGACAGCTATCTACAGCAAATGCAAAGAAGAAGACCTAGTGTGATACAATTTGCCGGTGCTGGACCATCTACTGCTACAAGACCTATTGAAGAAGAGGACACCGAAGAAGAGGACACCGAAGAAGAGGATATGGAAGAAGAAGAACTGGAAGATGTAAGACAACTGCGCACCACGGCCTTGCCAGGACGAGTTGTAACACATTTTAAAATTAATAACGTTCAATTGGAACTGGAAACATTCATAACCCAGGCTAAGGAACTTGTTGGTCAAACTTTGAGGGAAGAATTACAAAGGCTAAATTTTATTAAATTTGGAATGGTGTTAGAGGCTATGTTTAACAATACTGATGGTGAAACAGCATTGAGAGCATTCATTACCAAAAATCGAACCCTTACCTTCACCTCCGACATTGATGATATTATTGAAGAATGCTTGGAGGAACTTATAACCAAACTCCAAGAACATGAAGGAAGAGGATCTGGAGGGACTTTGTCATCAATCGAAGGTATGGATGTTAGGGTTCATAAACATGGATATGGTTTAAGAGGTAGTAGTTTTATCCCTCTACCAAAGAAAATCCAAAACACTAACTCGTGTAGAAATGTTCAAAATGAGGGTAATGAATGTTTCAAGTATGCAATGTTAACCAAGTATGTTAAAAACAATCCTTGTAGAGTTGGTAGAGAATACTACGAGAATGAACACCGCTACAACTTTCAAGGTCTTACTTACCCAGTTACTTTAAAAGATATTGACAAATTTGAAAAGAAAAATCCTGGCGTTTCAGTCAATGTTTTTGGTCTGGATGATTCGAACAACGTTTATCCTTTGCGGGTAGTAAAGGTTGAGCAAAGAAACCACACGGATTTGCTATTGATAACTAAGGGTGAAATTTCTCATTATGTATGGATAAAGGACTTTGAAGCCTTAGTTGTAAAACAATTGACCAAAAGAGTAAATAGGATTACAGTTTGCAAGAGATGTTTCTGCTTTTCTTGGAAAGATTCAAGACATGGAGGATTGGACTGGTTGTCGGAACATAAAAGACTTTGCAACGAAAATTATGAAGTAAAGATAAGTCTTCCACCGCCTACCCGAGCTACAATACAATTTAACAAGACAGTTCACCAATACCGAATTCCACTAGTGGTCTACGCAGATTTTGAATCAACGTTAGTACCACAGGAGCTGCCGGACGGCGAAGTGACTAGAAGAACAAAATATCAGTTGCATCAACCCAACAGTTTTTGTTTACTAGTTAAATCAACCTTGTCTGAAAACCAATTGCAAGACTATGGTTTAACATCCACTCCAATACTCTACCGTGGTGAAGAAGCCGCTAAGTATTTTGTAGACCAACTGTACGATATTGATGGAAAGGTTCAACGCTTGTTCGGTAATATTGTACCTATGGAACCTTTAAACCAAAATCAACAAGAAGAATACAATTCAGCATCAAGATGTTATTTATGCAAAAAGAGCTTCAGTGAAGAAAATCCAAAAGTAAGAGATCACGATCACCTGACAGGGTTATACAGAGGAGCTGCTTGTAATTCATGCAATATAAATTACAAACTGCCAAACTTTATTCCTGTCGTTTTACACAATCTTAGCGGCTACGACTCCCACTTTATTATCCCGGAGTTAGGAAGAGATGACGGTAAAATTGATGTTCTTGCTACAACATTGGAAAAGTACATTAGCTTTTCAAAAACAGTAGGTAAAATTAAACTTCGCTTCGTAGACTCTTACAGATTTATGGCATCTAGTTTAGCCAAATTGTCAGAGAACCTAAGAAGAGAAGACCTAAAAGAAACCAGAAAAATTGTACCTGAAGATAAATTAGACCTAGTATTACGGAAAGGAGTTTTCCCCTATGATTACATAACGTCTGCAGAAAAATTCGAAGAAACCAGTCTGCCACCGATTGAAGCCTTCAACAGCAAATTAAACGAAAGTGAAATCACCGTTGAAGACTACAATCATGCTTGTAATGTTTGGAACCAACTAAACATTCAAACCTTAGGGGAATATTCTGACTTTTATATAAAATTGGACGTAACTCTGCTGTGCGATGTGATGGAAGAATTTCGAAACACCTGCTTCTCCGCCTATGGACTGGACCCTCTACACTCGTACACATCTCCAGGATTAGCATGGCAAGCTATGCTAAAGTCAACCAACTGTCGACTGGAACTTCTAACGGATATTGATATGGTGCTTATGATGGAATCTGGTGTACGGGGCGGTTTGACACAAGCTGTAACACGTCATGTCAAAGCCAACAACAAGTACATCCCCGGCTTCGACGAGCAACAACCATCGGTCTACCTTGGCTACTTTGACGCAAACAACCTTTATGGTTGGGCAATGTCAAATCCGCTTCCCTACGCTGACTTCAAATGGATTGACCCGGCCGCCATCGGTGACATCTCACAGATTCCGAAAAATGGTCCAAAAGGCTATATTTTGGACTGTGATTTTGAATATCCGGAGCACCTTCATGACCATCACTACGACTTGCCTCTCCTAGCCAAAACTGAAGTTTCACCGACAGAAAGATGGCCAAAATTGATGATGACCTTGGAGAATAAAGATCGCTATGTGGCTCACTACTGGGTAGTTCAACAGGCTCTCGAATTGGGTCTACGTATAGTGAGAATTCATAGAGCAATTGAATTCACCCAGTCTTGTTGGTTGAAACCATATATTGATTCCAACACTACAAGAAGAGCTGCAGCGACAACAGCATTTGAAAAGGACTTCTATAAATTAATGAACAATGCCATCTTTGGGAAGACCTTGGAGAACAAAAGAAAACACAAAAATGTAAAATTAGTGAGTGATCCTAGGAAATTGGAAAAATTAGTGCAAAAACCAAATTTCGGAACATCCATGATTATAAACGAAAATCTAGTTGCTGTCAGTATGAAGAAAACAACAATAGTCATGGACCGTCCGTTATACATAGGTATGTCGATTTTGGACATAAGTAAAACCCTGATGTATGATTTCCATTATAACAAAATGGTTAAACACTACGGAAGGGAAAACATTGGAGTCGCATACATGGATACGGACGCGTTTATCTACTGGATAAAGACTTTGGACATGTATGAAGACCTAAGGACCTTTCCATACAAAGAAGATTTCGACTTTTCTGACTATCCGAAGAACCATCCAAATTTTAATGAAAAAAATAAAAAAGTAATTGGAAAATTTAAAGATGAAGCAAATGGAATGCCTTTAGAAGAAATAGTGGCGCTGATGGCAAAATTGTATTCATTTAAGATGTACCACGAGAACAACACACCGACAGTGAAAAAAGCAAAAGGAGTGAAGACATCTTATTTGAAAAAAACACGTAACATTTGACCACTACAAGACTTGTTTGTTTGAAGATACTACAATATCAGCAACATTCAACAATATCCGAAGCTTCAAGCATCAAGTCTACAGTGTCACCGAAATTAAAAAAGCACTGCCAGCTCGGGATGATAAAAGACATATTTTGCCTGACAAAATCCACACTCTTCCTTTCGGCCATTACTCCCTAAACCCTATCAACTAGTAACCTATTCTTCGTCCTTCTACATCTTCGACCTTATTCCTTTCTCCTTCCGTAAAAAAATGGGGAACACGGCAAGTACAACGCCGTGTTCCCCATTTTTTACACAAGTTTGGATGACCTTGACCCATATAAATGATGTGAATATTTAAAACAACATTCATTGTGATTATACATGTGATACAACAAACGTTGAAACCTGCAATATGAAGGACTTGAAGCAACAAATTGTCAACGAACTTCATAAACCTGCAAGAAGAAAGTTTCCACGAAGAAATACGGTGATAAAAGGAATTAATGATTTATATCCAGCAGATTTTATAGAAATGATTCCTTATAGCAAACAAAATAAAGGATATAAATACATATTAACTGTTATTAACTGCTTTTCAAAAATGGCAGATGCTTTACCGCTAAAAGATAAAAGTGGTAAAAGTGTTACAAAAGCAATGGAAATAGCTATACAAAGAGACAAACATACTATTAAACATTTACAAACTGATGATGGAAAAGAATATTTTAATAAGGAATTTGCAAATTTAATGAAAAAACACAATATAAACCATTATTCAACCAATTCAGAGGTAAAAGCCTCAATAATTGAAAGATTCAACAGATCCTTAAAAAGTGCAATGTATAAAATGTTTTCCAACAGAGGATCGCACATATGGATTGATATATTACCGAAACTTATAAACGATTATAATAACAAGTTTCACAGAACTATTGGGATGAAACCAAACCAGGTGACTAGCAAAAATGAAAAACTGGTATTAAAACGTATAAAAACGAATACTAAACCAAAAGTTGAAAAACTAAAGCCTAAAAAATTTAATGTGGGTGATAAAGTGCGAATAAGTAAATATAAAGGTGTATTCAGTAAAAGATATCTGCCAAATTGGACCAATGAGGTCTTTACTGTATTCAAAGTACAACCTACAGTACCCGAGACATATATTTTAAAGGATAATAAAGGACAATTGCTTGAAGGAGGGTTTTATGGACATGAAATGTTAAAATCAACAGTAGGCGATGTATATTTAGTTGAAAAGGTGTTGCAACGGAAAAAAGATAAGGTTAAAGTACGATGGTTAGGATTTAATAAGACGGAAGATTCTTGGATACCTAAAAAGGATTTGATATAACGATAGAGAATCATTTTAGGTTGAACCATTACAAAGGATGGAGATAGTACCACAAAAAGAGAGTTTTACTATTAATAATATAGATGAACTCACAGTGGATAATTCAGAATTCAATAGTGGGAAACATGGCAATTTGGTACCAAACACCGTGCGCTGTCTGGTTACCGGACCTTCCAACTGTGGAAAAACTAATGTAGTATTCAATTTGATTACAAACCCTAAAGGATTACGTTTTAATAATTTATATGTATTTTCAAAATCACAACAACCAAAGTATCAATTATTGGAAAAGATACTAAGTAATGTGCCTGAAGTTAAATACCTAAAATTTAATGCAAGTGAGAGTGTCATGCAACCACAAGAAGCTAAACCATTCTCCGTGTTCATATTTGACGATGTATCTTGTGAAAACCAAAACACAATAAGAAATTACTTCGCTATGGGTCGACATAACAACATAGATAGTATTTATATTGGCCAAACTTACAGCAAAATACCGAAACAACTCATTAGAGACAATGCAAACATGTTAATTGTATTTAAACAGGACGAAACCAACCTAAAACATATATATTTTGATCATGTAAATGCGGATATGACATTTGAACGATTTAAAGAGTTATGTGGAAAGGCTTGGGCTGAAAAGTATGGGTTTCTAACAATTATGAAGGAACAACCGCTAAACAATGGTCGATACAGGATAGGATTTGATAGATTTATATTAATACATTGAACATGGTATAAAACATTCATTGTTGTACAACACGTCTTGCTACAAACATGGTTAACCAAGAAAAATTAGTAAAAGAAATAAAATCACTTAGTGATTCTATTCGGGCTAAAAACAGAGCATTAAAACTAGGTATTAGCGAGAGGGAGAAATTCCTTGAATCTACTTTTAAACCTATTACTGAACCTTTAAAACAATTAAACAAAAAATTCGCTAAACCTGTATTGGAAGGAGATGCGATTGCACCTATCACAAAATTTAAAAGAGAAAGTGTAAAATATGAAGGTTTTAGTGATGAAGACCCGGAATCCTCTACATATAGTGGCATTACCGGAGCAGAATCTGAAAGAGAGCTAGAATCACCAGGATATAGTGTAAGGGGACCTGAAGAAGCACCAACTGCTAGTGAAGAGGAAAAAAGAGAAGAGGCAAGAGAAGGACCGTCAAACATAAGCTTGTTGGGTGAAAACATTCATAACAAAGGACCTTTAGGAAGGAAATACATGGTAAAAATGTTACTCGGAACAATTCCTAATAAGAATTACCATAGTTATGGAGCGAGATTAACAGAAGATGGTTTAATGATAGGTAATAGCCCGTTAAACGTTGACGAACATGATAATATTGTTGTTGGTGATCAAAGATATAAGGGCACAAAAGGATTATTTGAATTATTATTTGAAAATAAGCCTTCAGTATCGTTAGTAAAGGAAAAAGACATGGAAGCATATAAAAAGATTTTGGAACAGACAAATGCATATAGGAGAAAGTATTTACCTGACCAGCTTCCTTTTAGATCTAAGTCTTTAAAATATAGAGAATTTGTATCCAAGTTAATACCAACTAGAAGACAAACAATGCCGTTAACACAAAGAAAACCTGTAAAACGAAGATTTATGGCATCCACTTTGGATGTAAGTGCTCAGGAACGAAGAAAAAGAAGTAAGTCTGTTACAGGTACAGGTTTAATGAAGAAACTATATAACACAAATGTGATTTATTACAATAATATCAATAAATTGGTGGATAGAATGAAACTAATACATGAAGCTAAAGAAGCGGGTCATACAGGATTGGAAAACGAATGGGTGGCTTTAGTGGATGAACTCCGAAACCGTGGGGTAATCTTTTAAAAATGCGTTACTCCTTAGAGTACTATTCAGTTGCACCATGAGTGTTGACAAGTTCGGACGTTACTCCTCGGATGGGTTATATTATGCGAATAGTTTAAAAAGAAGTGCTGGTTTACCACAAACACCTGATGGAGATTATGATATGAGTAATAAAAGGTTAAAAAACATAAAAGATCCTTCGGATGAAAACGATGCAATAAACTTAAAAATATTAAAGGAAAAGATATCGCCAACATTAAAACTACAAAATAACACATATGACGCAGAAGATCATAGAATTATCAACGTTGGTAAACCAAATCAAAACGGTGATGCGATAAACAAAGGTTATTTGTCATCTGAATTAAAAAATACGTTAAAATTCAATGGGAAAACGTATAGTGCCAACAATAAACGTATATCCAACGTAGATGACCCTAAAGATGCAAAAGACAGCGTAAATAGACGTTATTTACATTCCTTGATACCTGAAAAGACAAAAGATGGATTTTCTTTTTATAAATTTGTTATTAACGATATAGGTTATCCAAAAAATGAAAATGATGCTGTAAACCTCAAATATATAAAAGATCATTGTGTCATACGTGATGTGGGAGTTATCGATTGTCTTGGTAATTGTTTAGCAAATGTAAAAGATGGTTCGGCACCAACAGATGGAGCAACGGTGGGTTAAATGAAGGAAACTTTAAAACAAGAAACATCTGGATTTGTAAAACAAGACCAAGTAGTATCGCGGAAAGGGGATGTATTTGTGCAGGGAAATGAAAAGTTTACATTACTTGAAGAAAAGAATAATGCTTGGGATGGTAAAGGAAAGAAATTATCATATATAGGTATGGGTACAGAATTCTTTGATGTTCCAGTTGTAGCACAAACTATATGTTCTAATCCATATAATGATGAACCTTACATATGTAGGTTTAAAAAAAATACGTAACGTATCTCCTGGTATCAACGATTTCGATTGTGTTGTAGTTAGTCAATCTTTGATATTAGATAAACCAACTGGTGATATTTTTAATGCAGATGATAAGAAAATAGGTAATTTAAAACAAGGAAGTGATCCAAATGATGCTGCAACTGTAGGACAGGCTATAACAACTTCATTAAAGGACCATAAAGTATATACTTGTAATAATAAACGTATTACAGAACTTAAAGACCCTCAACATGTGGATAATGCTGTTACTGTTAATTTTCTTATTAAAGTTTTAGGAAATGCATTATTTGATATGTTCAATATTATTGCAACCCGTACACGTTGGGGTAATTGGATGTCTGAATCCGAGAGAGGTAATTGGATTAAAAAGGAAATTTTTAATAAATACTTTATTAACCCTAATACGCAAAAGTTTAGATCATCTGATTGGGGTGATATTGATATTTAATATAACAACACAATAAACTACTTCATTTATGTCCAACTCGTCATAGAGTTAACACATAAGTTGTACATTGCGGTTATAAAAGGACAATAATGACATTCCAGTACATCAGTCCATATCGAGACACTGTAAGGAAAGGAGGCGGTATCACGTCCACAGCGGTTTCTCTGTTAAGTAAAGCTTTAAATCGTATTCCAGTAGGATCCATCGTAAATAGAGCAATAGACGCTTTACCATACGAATTTCATATACCGGGAGGTTATCAGTATTGCGGACCAGGAACTAAATTGAAAAAACGACTGGAAAGAGGTGATCCAGGCATAAACAAGTTAGATCAGGCTTGTAAAGAACACGATATCGCATATTCCACGTTTGCCGATTCAAAAAATAGATCGATAGCAGACAGAAAGCTTGCGGACATAGCTTGGCAACGAGTAAAATCAAGTGACGCTAGCATAGCAGAAAAAGCAGCAGCTTTAGCAGTAACAGCAGGTATGAAGGCTAAAACAGCAGTAGGAGGTGGAAAAAGGAGGAGAAGAAGGGTAAAAAGGAAGTCAACCACAAGAAAACATGGAGGAAATATAAGAAGACGACGATCTAGCAGAAAAGGCAGGAAGAAGCCCACCGTGTGGTCAATGGTAAAAAACGGGGCAGGTCTTTACCTAAGACCTTATCGTGCATATTAAATGAAAGAAATCAATTGGTCATATCACATAAAGCATTAACCAATATTGAATTATTTAAATATATTTCCTGTTTAAAAATACCATTTTTCCGCGGTGTGTTTATGAAAGACAGTTTACCAAAGAAGATGTGGCAAAATGAGACTGGAATTGTAAATTTGGATAATACTGAAGGGCCTGGCACCCATTGGGTTTGTTATAAGAAACTAAATAACAATGTATATTATTTTGATAGTTTCGGTAATTTGCCACCACCAAAAGAACTTCAAAATTACTTTAAATCTGCTAAAAACATATATTATAACTATAAAAGAGAACAACCTGATAATACTTCAATATGCGGCCATTTATGTTTGGAATTTCTAGCTAAAAGTATCAGTCACTATTGAGATGTCTTCCTATACGGTATCATTAACAGGAAAATCGTCCACTTTACGAAGTATCCTTTTTCCAGCGTTACGCTTGCAAAAAGGAAGGTTTTGGGAGGCGGCACTATTGGATTTTACAACTTACAACTCTATTCCCAATGTTACGGAAGGTAAAAATAACGTATTGCATTATTATAAGGGAAAAGATGCCAGTGGGAAATTTACAGACTTACAAGAGTGCAGGTTACCCACAGGTTCTTATGAAATTGATCATATAAATGAATTTTTACAAACTAAAATGGGAAAAGACAATATAACATTAAAAGGTAATAATAATACGATGAAAGCTGAAATTACTTCCAAATATTATATAGATTTTACTCAACCAAACTCAATTGGTGATTTATTAGGATTTTCCAACGATGAGCCTGTTTTAGAACCAGATGTAACACATTCCGGTAAGAAAACAGTAACAATATTAAAAGTCAATAGTATAGACATAACTTGCAACATTATACAAGGAGCTTACAGGGATGGGGCTAACACCCATATCATACATACATTTTACCCAAATGTACCACCTGGATTTAAAATTGTTGAAAAGCCACAAAACCTGGTATATCTACCGTTGAACACCACTTTCATTTCAGACATCGTGTTGAGCGTATTGGATCAAGACGGTAACTTGGTAGACTTCAGAGAAGAGCCTATTACGATTAGATTACATTTAAAATCGACACTTTAATACAAAACCATGGGTTTAACATTTAAAAGCGAACAACCTACGGGAAACCGCATTAGTAGCTCTTCAGCTGTGGAGGAGTTAACACGCGAGAACATTCGTTTCTTAGAGAGAGTTGGATTAAAATTAACCGATTATGGATATACTGGATATAGCGCAGGGTCCAACATTCGACGAAACCCTATGGGAAAAAGAATATCACACCCACAACCCTTACACTTCATCGAAATTAAACAATAACGATGAAATTCGTATTCCCATACAACATCAAGACATTTACACACTACCATGTGAAAGTTACTTGTATATTGAAGGAAAAGTTACTAAAAAGGATGGTACTACTACTGGTACAACAGTTCCATTTATAAATAATCCTATGGCTTTCCTTTTTGATGAAATTAGATATGAAATATCAGGTGTAACAGTTGATTCTACTAAAAAAGTAGGTATTACAACAACTTTAAAAGGGATAACATCTATATCACCTAATGAAACCAATTTACTTCAACCTGCCGGATGGGTTTTACCTGAACATGATACAATCACTCCAAATACAAATGGATATTTTGATTTTCATATCCCATTACGTTTGTTGCTTGGATTTGCTGAAGACTATAGAAAAACAATATTAAATGTTAAACAAGAATTAGTTTTATTGAGATCTTCTAACGATAAAGACATTATTAAAGCTCCAGATGGTACAACAGATGCAAACTTAGAATGGAAATTAACATTAGACAAAATTGTATGGAGAGTTCCACATGTTAAATTAGCTGACGAGCATAGAATGCTACTATTAAGGAAGTTAAAGGCTGATCGTGATATTGTAATTCCTTTTAGAAGTTGGGAATTCCATGAACATCCAAGCTTGCCAGCTACGGATCGTCACACTTGGACTGTTAAAACATCTAATTACGTAGAACGAGCCAGGTATATTATATTTGGTTTACAAACAGGTAGGAGGGACAGCATCACAAAACATGCAGGCAAGTTTGATCATTGCAACTTAAAAAATATTAAAGTTTATTTGAATTCACAATTTTTCCCCTATGACAATTTGAATGTGTCATTCGCTAATAAAAAGTACAGTATATTATACGATATGTATGCGAGATTCCAAAATTCATATTACGGTAAAACAAATACACCTTTACTATCACCAGAAGAATACTTAGATGGTTACACAATAGTTGTAATTGATTGTTCTAAACAAAATGAATCAGTAAAATCATCAAGTGTTGACATAAAGATTGAAATGGAGTTTACTGCAACTATACCTGCAAATACAACTGCATACTGTTTAATTCTACATGATAAAATTGTAACATACACACCTTTAACTGGAATTGTTAAAAATGTATTGTAAAAAACCGGTTTTGTTCCATTCCGCGAGTATAAAAGCAGAGCGTACAGGCCGCTCCTTATCAGTTTGTTGCCTACTGTTGTATGGGTAGCATCGTATTCAATATGGCTTCTCCTAGTGGTACACCTGAAAATGTGGTAGATATTGAGAAGGAGATATCTGAGTTTTTAGATCTTCAAGGTCACCAGGAAGGAGGTGAACAAAACATTTGCGGACAACTTCACGCCAGTAATAATGTCGAAGAAAAAGGTAAAAGAAGAAAGAATATACAAAAGAGAAAAAGGGATATTGAAGATAATATTTCTCCAAACATATTGAGTGAGGTATTTTTGCGAATATTTTACCCAATCTCTTCCAGTTTGGACAAAAGTGTTTTAATCGGTGTTATGAAATCGACAGATTATTCCCCTACTGTAATTTTAACTCATGGACCCAAAATGATTTTGTTTACGGACAGTGCTTGGGAATCGTTTATGAAACACTTGCATCTGCTAGAATGCTATTTAAGTAGTAACATGTTTGGAAGAAAGACAAGAGTAGGACTTTTGGATTCAAATGTGGAAATCGATATTATTAAGCATCGTGGTGATCATCAGCTGCGGTTTAGAGACACAAGACATGGTAACAAAATTCAACTTAATCGAGAGGAGTTTTTCATTTTAACTTGTGCTACTGAACCAATAACAAGATATTTGAGACAACTGGTGTTTTCAAGTTCGATTATTAAAGATTATCTGGAAGACACTTTGGACAAACAACCGGACGCACCTATATTATATGGACCTGTGGATACTTCTATATTTAATAGAGTTCCTCATGAAGTACAGATGTGGAGACAATTGGAAAAGTACGCTCAACTACATAAGAAATCAGTAAAACAGGAAGAAGAGGAAGATGGAGGAGAAGAATCAAGTGTTAGTGATGAAAATGAAAACAAGGAAAATATAAAGATGGAAACTTAAATGACAATGGTTAGTTTTTAAAACAATAACCAACATTTTGTGGGGTTAGGCCTATTGGGGACGGTGCCCACGTTAAATATACACCAACGCGCCAACAACTGTACGGCCTGGTATAAAAGTAGTACCTACCGTGGTGTGGAAATCAGTTGACCTCCTGACTTCGTAATGAGCAGATGGGTGACCTTCAAAATGGACAAGGGAGAAGAAGAACAAGTAAAGTCCAAGCCTGGTATTATTGAGTTTCAATAATACCATTCAATAATATCAACCATGTTCTTATTCATCTTTAACTAGTAAAGCCGCTACTACCAACAGATGGATTTCAAAACACTTCCATCATATTGATTGGTATGATGGTTTTACAAGTTACACGGACTTGTATCACATTATGCATCATTTTTCAGACAAGTTTACCAATATTTACACAAAGGGGCTGGAAAAGAAAAGATGGATCGAAGGATTTACTCATGTTCCGGTTAATGATGTGGAATTGGATAAGAATTATCAATACATGCTGGAAACCATATGTATTTGTACAAAAAGCCCAGAACATGATAAAGATAGACATTGCGCTTTGAAAAATGCCTATAAACTCGCCTCTTACCTTCAAAGTGGGGAAGTGGGGAGTGGTGGGGGTAACGGAGAGTATATAAGTGGGGAGCAGACAGGGACCTGGCATGAGTATTACTCGAGATTCCGAGACGACAACATCTCCGAGCAAGAAGACGATCTGTAACCTGACCATGGCATCTCACCAGTTCCTTCAGACTTTGGTCGAGCAGTTCAATGCTCACTCCAAGTCAACAATATTACCTGTAAAGAAGTGCTCGGAACTAAAAGACGAGAAGCACTACATAATCCATGCTATGAAGAAGATGGAGACTACAGTTGGGGAGGCCATCTGCTGCAGTCTCAGCGAGGCACCGTTTACTCCGGGGGATGAACCAAAGTTCCAGGTGTACCTGCCCAAGAGATTCGTCCATCTTCTACAAAACGAGGATCTTCGCTCTATTCAACCCGGGTGTCTATACCTGGTGTCCCACGGCTGCACGGGTAGCAATTCTACAGAGTTGACCATCCACATCGCTGACAAGCAGCAGTGTTAGATTTAAGTTTTAATGTTGTACATATGTTGTTGTTGTAATGTTTTATAAATAAACGAATCATAAAAGACAAAACAAAATAAAAAAAACAAAAAAATGCAACATATCAATATGTGACAAACTTCACGTATTGATATGTTGCATTTTTTTTAAACTTCGCAGGTGACCTTGACCTTTGACCTTTGCATTTCACAATTACCCCTGTTGTTGTTGTAATGTTTTATAAATAAACGAATCATAAAAGACAAAACAAAATAAAAAAACAAAAAAAATGCAACATATCAATATGTGACAAACTTCACGTATTGATATGTTGCATTTTTTTTTTAAACTTCGCGGGTGACCTTGACCTTTGACCTTTGCATTTCACAATTACCCCCACTACCGTAATTACCCCCACGACCGCACTAGGATTCGAACCTGCTTGGATGCGAAAGACGGTCAGTCTGTTGCCAACTAGCAAACGATGAGCACCTTGTACGAGCTTTGCTTACAACGAGTTATAACTGACGCATCTTTATTCCAGACGGCTTTACGAGATAATATCCCTATAACAGTAAAACAGGATATCGAAGAGTACAAGAAAGATAATAGAGGGTATTCGGGATACTCCTGGTATAGGTTCCAAGACGGGGAAAAGTTTTGTAGACCTTGTGGCAATGCTGCCGTCAGAGACCTTCGACGGTTCGTACAGGAAGGTGGTAGAAAACAGTTCGGATTTCTAGCACCGATGTTTAGATTTGAAAACTACAAGGACACCTGTGCTATTTGTTCCATCCCACTGTATCAATGGAAAAAGTTTAGAAGTGTTTAATTGGATCTTCCATACCCCCACCACCATTACCCCCACCACTTTTTCATGTACCTCTAAACGCTGTGCCTCGGCTTCATTTCTACTCCAGCAGCCGACCTAGCAACATCAGGATGTCTCTGAACGTCAGTTGCGCAAGTTACGAGGAGGTGAGCATCAAGACTCAGCAGGAGCTAAACGACTTGTACAAGGAGTTGCAGCTCATGGTGGGACGAGGCTACCGTATAAACGTGCAAGTTTACGCTTGCAACATACGGAACACCCGGCAGTCAAAAGAAGAGCCTGGACACTCCTCCACGGCTTCCTCACCGGCGTCGATGAAGACCGAGCCAGACAACTTGGACTACTTCAGCTGACTAGCAGTTGTCTTCCTTGTTCTTACAATAATAGAATATGTATATTTTTTCATTATATTAAAGAAGTAAAAGAGCAAAAACACCTATCTTGTTACTGACATATGAGCTCAGTAACAAGATAGGTTTTTTTAAAACACAATTTGGATGACCTTGAAACTTCCCCCTCCACTGCTTTGCTACCCCCACCACTTGACTATTGATGTACATGGCACATCACAATTGGAAACCTCATTCCATCTTCAACAGCCAAACCGACAACATCAACAATGGCAAACCTACCAACGGATAAAACATGTCCTCACGTTTGCTGTGACTTCGTCCACGAGTTGGAGAAGAGGATGCAGGAGAGGGCGATACGAAGAAAGCAGATACACTCAGAAAATATCATGATAGTCAACGGCTATCTTTTATTGTTCGGCCTTATTATGGTTGTACTTTTCATACTGTATGGCATAGTCACATGTGTCGGCAAGGTTGCAGAAGAAAACGCTCGCCACCATCAATTGGAAAGTTTCAATGTTACTTTGTAGGTTTTCCTTTTTTTTTAAAACTCCGTTTGGATGACCTTGAAAATTCCCCCACTACTCCACCACACCCCCACCACTTCACCATGTTCCTGCATGAGCATCACATCAACCGTCATTCCTTGTCCGACAAGCAACCATGGCAGACAACACCATCAGCCAAGCTGACTCCACTACTGATGTTGGTACAAGTACGGGTTGGACACTGTCGATCGATAGTGTACACTATTTGGAAACGATTTGCGAACGGATGAAGGAAATACTGCGGGACAACCCTGGGATCATAATACAAATGAATTTAAATTATGATTGGTCCCAAGTTAGAATGCAAGGGGACGATAACAACGGTCAACAATCTCCACAATATTCGCCCATGTCCCCGATCTACCCTTACGGCGAGTCTGACGTCGATGAAGATGAGGCTAATGAGGATGTGGGGGACAACGAGGCTGAAGAGGAGTAACCTTCATTCCTTTTTTTTTAAACCCAAATTGGATGACCTTGAGAATTCCCCCTCCACTATTTCCTTTTTTTAAAACCCAAATTAAATGACCTTGAAAAACCCCCTCCACATACTTTTGGTTTACCCCCTCTACTTTTCAATACTGTTACCACAGTCTGTAGCTCACATCATTCCTTGCTTAGCTATCATGGCGGACAGCACTCTTTCTCGAGTTGACTCCACTACGGATGAAGAATGGCCATTTTCCTGGAATGTTCATCTGCAAGACTCGGCAGAAGTGGATATGTTGCATGAGAAATTGGTGTATGTATTAAACGAAAACCCCAACATTGAATGTAGAATGACTATGGATTTCGATGCGACAGGGGTCCACACTCAACCTTCCACTTCCAGCCAGCCTGAACCTCAGCTACAGCCGAAGAACTTTACACATCTTTACACTCCAATACGGCCGGAGGATGTGGTTATCAGCGAGGCAGACTCTACTACAAGTTATATTGAGCCAACGAATTGGAAGCTTGTTGTTGACACCTTACACAAGGTCGACTTAGTATGTGACAAATTAAAGGAATTGATGATGCAAGATCCTGGTCTTCGTTTTAAAATTGATTTGTTTTTCATCTGGGGAGCACCTGCACGGGGCTCTTCGTCTGACAGCTCTCTAAGTACAACGGACGAGGAGGAGGAGGACGACTAGTTATCTTTTTTAAAACTCCGTTTGGATGGCCTTGACCTTTCCCCCTCCACTGAGTTTATTTAAGGTGCACTCTCAATGACTGCAGCATCATTTCATCGCGCACCTTCACCACAGCAACATGGAGAGTCGACTCAACTACTGTTGCGAACAGAAATGTTTTTCATGGCCAAATGATATTGATGTTGCGGATGGCCTGGCGTGTAGAAAATGTGAAGCTTTTGGTCAATGCATGTGTAAGTGCAAGTCTTGGAAGAAGCCGAAACCAGAGTTGAAGACATTCCATGTGTACCAGATGAGAGGGCATAAGTACACTTGTTGCCCTGAACGTTGCATTGAATTCACACTAAAACAGCTAACTGGCTGCAAATTGTGCAACAATCATTTTGCAGGTTTTTGCAAACATTATTTAGGGGCCTGTCAGTACAGATCAACTTGGCATACAGAAGCACTCACTATCAATGAAATCGCTATAGATACACAAGAGTAGTCTTTCTACTCTTTTCTTTTTTTAAAACTCCATTTGGATGACCTTGACCTTTCCCCCTCCACTCACCTTAGTTTATATAAACCCCATTCCCACTGACCACAGCATCACTTCATCGTGCTCCCTCGTCAAAGCAACATCAACTATGGAAAGTAAGCGCATCTCATGTTGCGAGCATAGGTGTTTGGAGATACAAGGCGTCACATATTGTGCAAAGAAGCGTTGGGAGGAAGAGACGGGGACAACCTATTGCTGTGAGGATAAGTGTTTCCTCTTACCAAAGTGGCAAGTGGATGGGCTGGCCTGCCGACAATGTGAATGCTTCGGATGTTGCAGGTATAGATGCAAGAACCAACAGCTGCCACCACCGGTACTACAAACTTTCAAAATCTACAAATCCAAATACTTTTATACTTGTTGTCCGCAGCGGTGTATTAAATTTCACTTCTCCAATCTTACCAATTGTCGGAAGTGCTACGGACAACCTGATGGGTGGTGCACCTGTTTTCTGGACTCCTGCCGCTACAGATCCGTTGGAAATTGATGAAGTCGCCCAGGAAGCACCAGAGTAGTCTTTCTACTCTTCAACTTTTTTAAAACTCCATTTGGATGACCTTGAGATTTCCCCCTCCACTTCCCCATATACCTAGAGTACACGGAGCCTGACAGTCAGTCACTCGGTGGCTGTCGTGGGGTGCGCATCGGTGTCGGCGCTCCGTTGTTAAGTTTTCAGGGTCACAGTAATATGAAATTGTTGGTGTTGTGCTGGTTCAAGGTCACCTGAGGGATTACCGATTGCCCATTTAGGCAGGGTCATGTCAGAAACTCGAGTTTAACTTGGCACTTTTGCCGTTTCTCGTCGGAAATTCGCTCCAAGTGGTCAAGGTCACGGGGACTCGGACTGAAACTCGGAGCGTAGTGCGAGAAACGGCAAAAGTGCCAAAAAATTTTAAGTTTCGGCGTGACCTTGACCTTAGTGGCGTCGGTGACGTCATTTTGATGACGTAAGGGGTGATGACGTCATCAGCACGTCATTTCTGTGACGTCATGGGTGTGACGTCATCGAAATGACGTCATTAGTGATGACGTCATCGATGACGCAATCGATGACGCAATCGATGACGTCATCGGTGAGGTCATTGACCTCGATGACGTCATCCCTCAGGTGACCTTGAACTGAGCCAGCACCAACAATTTGACACTACTCACACTGTATAAAATACATGACAGAAATATTAAACCAATTGCCAAAAGTGGGTTAACTTCGGGGTTTATAAAAGTTGGCGAATTTTACAACTTGGAGAATTAATTAGTTCGTAAACTTCTCTGAAACTTCGCGCTTTAATATTTACACCGGCGAGTTCCCTAAAAAAACCAAGTCTTTATTTTCAGTTTTGAAAAATTTTCGTTTGGTCTTTTAAACATAAACCTACTAAATTAATACTGTATTGCTATGTAGAACTGTTATCGCTTCAAAATAAAACTTTGTAATAACTTCCGTAATACAATCAAGTATGAGCTGTTAAAAAAACATACACACGACAATATTAGTTCCAGGTTTGTTAAATTCGTATTGCCATTTTATTGGTTTCAAAACGGCAAAAGTTTGTTCAGAGAGATGATTTAGTTTACTTTCTGTAACAGATTACTAAATTCTGGGCTTAGAAGTTTTTTTATGATTCATCCTCGAACACACCGAGCAAACCGATCTCACACAACCTTAAACTTAAATAGGTACCAAACCTTAAAAATTTTACATCCGATCATACGTTTTTACTAAATTATACATGAAAAGGAAGGATGAAGAAAATTCGGTCTTTTACGTATAGGCCTATCTCAATTAATTGATATACAGTAATAAATATATATTCGATACCTATAGTGAAATTTTTGGTAATAATTATAAAAATTGCATCTCCTAAGTAAATAAAAAACATAAAACCAACCCTAGGATCAGAAGTGGCAAACTCCACAATTCAGTGACATCAGAGGTGCTAATGAAATATTTTGTAAAAAGTTTAGCGAGTATGTAAAAATCATGCAACATTCAAAACATTGTTCAAATTAGCTACTGCTTATTGTTGTCGTCACGCAGGAGCATTGCATAGCACATGAACTTGACCACATCGATCCCTGCTTGATGGTGAACGGCACGGACAACTGGACACGTCATCAGCTGCTGATACAAACACACAGCAATCAGCATGTCGGTATAATGATAATGATATCGCACCTAATCATATCCTATACTATAATACGAGGAATATCTGAAGGGATGTGTGTTCCACGATCTCGAAATCTAGCTGTTAGATTTTGCTTAAAGTTTGCATTAAAGAGTGTTTTGGCCCAAAAATAAGTTGAGAAACAGCCTCAACCCCAGAAAAAAATCGAATTTGGTCTAAAATTAAGTTTTAAAATTGTAATTTTTAACATTAGTATTATGGGTTGCTATTTTGGTAACGAAATAACAACGAAATGTAAAGAAAAAGAAAGAAACATTAATGTTAAGCAGCCTTTTTGAAACAGCTGTTAACTGTGAAGAGGTATAGTTGGTTGTTGGTGGAAATTTAATTGCTTTTTTACCTTGACACTATAACAAAAGTGAATAAAAACCAACGAGCAAGGCTCGGTTAACCTGGTACTTGTTATTGACATGGGAATATTGATTCTTGGAGAATATTCTACGCAAAAAACGGCCTTCGTAACACTTTATTTTCAGTAAATTTTGAATTTTGATGGTTTACAAATTTTTTATAAGAATACCATCGTATGACATAAAAGCAAGGGGGCGCAGCATATACAACACAGCTAAGAGGGTATTGTCATTGGTATTGTTGATGGGAGACTTTTCTAAGGTACTGCTGACCTCCGATACAATATCGATTTGTGTCCGATTTCCGAGCTCCCAGTTGCAAAGAAAACAAAAGGCCCATTAATGTATAATGTGTGACATATAGAAGCAGAAACTCCTCAATCCTACGACTGCAAAGAGCGAGGGAGAGGAATAAAAACACAAGTACAAATCTTACAACTCACAAGTTCAACTCAGTTCAGAGACAACACAGTTATAGCCTATAAATGCAGTTTGTTTACGTTAGACCTGTCTGAGTTACTGTTGACTTTCCAATACAATATCGATTTGTGTCTTTGTTACAGAGGGTTACGTGCTCCTAGACATTCCAACTTTACGGTTACAACCATCACTGAGGATAAGTTTACGGTCCCGCCTACATCCCAGCTGAGTACTAGGAAAGATCAATAGACCATGGGTGCACTAGAAAAAAATATTGTAGCGGGATGCGCTTCTTCCCGTGTAGACATTTCATGTTTGACATACATGCACTTAAATCAACAGCAATTATATACTTTGACTCGTGAGAGAGCTTATATAGGTATAGCACTTATGTTTAAGATAAGACAACCACAAGATAAAATTATATATATTTCAATTGTGTGCAAAATAGCGATGAACAAACGCACAGAAAAAGTGTTTAAAGTAGTGGTAGTTTTATGAGTTTTGTCAATGAGTATATAGCATTCTAGGCTATGTACTCAAAAGTCTTGTTCAACGTCCTTGGTATGCGAACGGTTATTTTTATGAATAAGGTGCTACTGTACGAATTAAATTTCCAATTCTTTGCTCTGAATGAACCAGACATGATAAAAAGATTTGATTCGGAATACATGATTTTCCTAAGATGGTTTTTGTATAAAGTCACAAACATTTATGTTAGAACTTTGAATATTGTTTGAACAGTAATGAAAGGCCGCGTCATTTGGCTGCTCTAGTAACACCAACGTCTTCATGAAGGCGTAACATTAATAAAGTGGTGCTGGAGAAAATGTTTCTGTAAAAAACAAACATTCCACACCTCCTTAGCAGGTATACAAAGACTCCAGTGTTCGGGTTCAAAAGCAGGAAGACTTTTTGCAAACAGACGATAGTAATGTAGCAAAAAGTTAATTCTTATACGAATAGTAGTACACCGGGTCACCGCGACAACAATGGGCGCGTGAGAGTCTCTCTGGTGAGACAGAGACAGAGCATCCTCCTCTCATCTCCCGCAGTCTCACGGAGTCTCACGCTCTCCGCGAGACATGGAAGTGAGAGAGACAACCCTGAGACTTCCGTCCTCCTTGCACGCTATCGCTATCCTACAATGATAGCTGCTGGACTAACTCATTTCCGGAATTGGAGTGAAACTTTTGCGATTGTGGTAGACCTACGAACGTCGTGGATTGAACCCTTAAAACTTCTTGGGAGTGAAAGAATTTAGACTTGAAAGGTATTTGTGAGCAATTATATATTTTTATAATGAAGCCAAAAGTGATAAAAGTTAAATATTATTGAGTGCATGATATTGTAGGAAAGAGGTAATAGAAGGATAATGTAATACTAATTTAGGAGTTATTCATGATACTGCCTCTTGGATTGAGTTCAGACGTAATACCAATTGCCGTCGTCAATAGAAGATTTTACTTGACTACCGAATGAACGGATGATAAAATAGTTTGTTTATGATGGTTTATACACCGATATCTTGAACACTGACTGAAAAGTCAAACAATAATAGCAAACTTCGTTGATTAAATAAATTCCTTGAAACGATGCATCAAGGACTAAAATGTGAAACATGATGTAATTTGTAATTTACAGTCGGTTAGCGAGTATGAACTACCGTAATCTTCTCAAACTTTTTTTCAGGAATAAGCAAAATTAAGTTGGAATAAAACTGAATATACAAACATATCTATTGCATGCCGACATGTTTTTAAGGAGCAATAAGTAGTCAAAGATACATCACTGAGTATTTGTGACTGTGTATAGTAGAATGAAACCAGGTATAATTTAGGGTAACAATTTACCTGGCGGGTGAAGTATTGAACAGTTAAATCCCGTACAAGCAACTGAACTCATCACTTCAACAACCAACCCGGCACTAATGGCCGAAACTAAATAATTAATTAATAACGGTACACGCTGTGTTAACACACAAGAGGCGCGAGTGGCGCGTGCGGCGGTGATTGTTGTAACTAAAGCTTCAAACTAGACACTGGATTGATTGTTGATCGTACAACAATGCAGTAGGTTAATTGAAATGGGTGACGTTTTAGTAAAGGTAAATGGTAAAAATAGAGAGATGAAATAAAGGTTAAAACTAACGAACTCCAGCTAGTTACAAGAAAATCCGCTTTTGGCAACACTTTACAGGTACCGGTACTGAGTATACAGTTTATAAACCTATAACAAGTTTAATAGTAAAAAATTGAAGAATCATGTTACATTCATTTATGTTCAAACATTTAGAGCCTTTTGGAAGCTATTTCGTTTGGCATATTCCTGAGAAGACCGTTAAATTTAGCCCATTTTACAAACGGCTATATAAACATAAACACCCTTTGTGTACAGGTGGATGTTTTAACGATTTGACTATTAACACGGTTTATACATTTTTATAAACATCGAAAAACAAGACTTTCAAAAAGGAAATTTTCTGTTACAATAGACTACAGATTGACGGGAAAACAATGAGGTTTGGAAATAATAAATTTAGGTATCCGAATTGCGGTTATAAATCACGGTATCATGACAATTTGAAATTTTACGTCGATTACGTAATGTAGCCCATTTTTGTGAAGATGCCTATTACACAATATTTTACTCGTATATGGCTTCATATAATAGGTATGTAGGGCATTTAAACATTTGAAAATTTTATGATTATTTGGCGGTGTAATAAAATACTTTCCTTTTTTTAACACGCATTTTAGAAATACTGTAATTGTTCACGGCTGACTAGCATTATGCTATAGAAAAAACCCATTCTCAGTGATAAATTACAATCATAATACAGAATAAACAATTAATGCTGTGGTGTCAGCTGAATTTGACAGATGCACGCAGCGTCCGATCAGCTGATCAACAATTAACAGCTGACGTCACGGCGTCGCGTGGACCGGGGACACAGCCGTGATTGTGAACAATGTACCGGGCCGGGAGACGCGATAACATGGCCTTCCTACTGGAGGTGGAACTAATGTTTTGCCGGCAGGGTTGGTTGGGAAATAAAGAAAAGTGTGTGGGAGTTCGTATAGATAATACGGCAAATTCTGGATAGTTCGAAATTCTCTAATTCGATTATGAATTTGGTATGTTCATTCAAAGTTAAAAATTGTTTTTTTTTTTAACCACTTGGCTGGATATTTTTATTTAATGACCTCTTACATTATAAAAGACGTTGTGAAGTAAGTCTATATTGATTAATTAATCCTTTAGAGATATACCTTAAACTCTGAAGGCCTACAAAGAGAGATCCATCAGAGTATTTCTTTTTGATGATTTAATTAGGTAAAATACGAAAGGAAGACCGCTATACCAATAAAATATTAGTTATCAAAGAACTAGTCCATGAAATAAATACTGTTTAATCTAATACAATATATGAATCCATATTTGAAATACATATTTTCTTTCAGTGTGTTTTTCCCATTAGAACACAACAAACTCAACAGGACAACTATACAAACAATTCACACTTAGAGCTAAGTTATAATATAACTTATATGTGCATATAACAAGAAAGTGAATACTGTCGTGAAGAAATATAGCGATGATGGAAATACGTCTAAAGAGAAAGATGAGACGAAAAACACAAAGAGGAGCTCAGCAGGAAGAAAAGACTAGAGAAAAACAAACATGGGGTGGAAAGATGCCAAGAACACAATATCAGCAAATGGGTGGTCTTGGGACCCATCATAAGAGCATAAAGGGACAGCGGTGAGGGGAATGGGGCAAAGTTGCAAATTGGTTGGCTCAACATTGTGTTTGAAAATAAGATTATACTGTAATGTAGAGTAAGGTGTCATTGAATATGATAGTGAAAAATAATTAAGGTAATTGCTTGAGGTAGCATAATGTCCTTTCATTAACATAATCAAGAGCTTTCCTCGCTTGCCCTTCATTATACAATCAAGGGTAGACTATAGTAGTTATTCCGAACATTTTATTATTTTTTGGGACGACGAGTTATAAAAAAGGTGTAAGAATACGTAAAAAGGCCTACATTTAAGAGATAGTTTTCCTCGTAACCTCTATGATTACAAAATTTATCCTAATAATTTAAATTAAAAATGGATTTTCTGCAACATTGAAATATATTTCTACACTAATAAAATTAAGCTGTAATTAAAAAATTATCAATAGTAAAGTTACTTTTGGGCATTAAGTGCGTGATGTGTATAAGAGATCTAACTTTAGCAATTAGAAATTTTGTTCAGTAATTATGTAATGTAATTTTGTAAAAAATGCCACAAAATATAAGTAACATATGTACATTGTTCATATTTTAAATTCTGTTAGCAATTAACAGCAGACGAATAGTCTTTGTGGAAATTAATTCCTTTTTATATTTATGTTACATTGTTTCTAAACATTTTTGTGGAATAAATATATTTGAATTTGAATTTATTTATTTTACAGTTTCAGATAGATAAAATGAATTTATGGGCATAACACCATTTACACTCGTTATAAATACCTTTACCAAACGTTAAACGTCGGAAGAAATGTTCAAACATGATTAATCGTATATCGGCCCAGCAGGGGTTATTGATGGGTTTTAGATTTCGAGTGCGATCGTTAAAGTTACCTCACAAGCAGGCTGTAACAATATATAGAGGTAGGATAATGTAAGTCAAGGGTTACTGGGCTTAGATAGATAACGGTCATTATATAATGTACAAATTGTAAAAAAATATCAAAAGGGATGAGAATGAGTAATGACGTAGAAAAAAATTAAAATATATTTGAAACAAAATGGGATACGTACATCTTCGTATGAATTGGCAGCTGTGAATACCACGACCCTGATGTTTACTTTTTAGCATTTTTTCGTGTAAAACATATCCCGCTTAACTTGTTTAAAAGAGCGCAAAAATATAAAAATCCGTTAAAAATCATATGAGGTCTTCTCGAAATATATCAGCCTTAAAGCGTATTAATGACGAAGTAGATAAAATAGCCTGGACAAGCTTAATAACAAAATAAAAAAGGCGTATTTGTCAACTTGTAGTTTACCTGCATCTAAGTTTAGGATTTTTCTCCGAAAGCACAAAATCGAATGTCACAAATGAAATGTTGATTATGGTTCCAAAAAATCTGTGTGTATTCGATTAACAATATTTACAGATGGATAAAAGATAAATAGATATGAATTAAAACGCATAAGAATCAACACAGAAACAATGTTTTTATGGTCTTAACTTTATTTTTGTTCTTTCTTGTAAAAAATCCTTTGGCGTATTCAAAAGACAAATTAAGGAGTTTACTATAAACATAAATCTTAAAGGAAGGATAAAACAGATGCTGTACTGACCGGCGAAAAACCTCCGTTGGAAAGATTGTGCGGAATAAGCTTACCGAGGGATTCTAAAGGGACAAAGAAGGGCGAAGGGGCGCCAAATTGATTTGGACGGCTACTCTGCTATTCAGTCTTGGAGGTCCCTAGGGCCAGACCCTGCGCAAGGGTCACAGTCGGTGTTAAACTGCTAACAAAAACAACCGATTCGCCAAGTCGAGGGTGATTAATTTAATTAATTACAACCGATTCACACGTTGACCCGCTAGGGAGTCTCTTTTGTTGATTTGTTTAGTGAAATTGGTTTAATTAATACTTTGCATTTACATTTATTTTACATTTGCTAGATGGTTAATATTTTATATTTACCGTTGATTCATAAGTAGATAAAATATTTGAGTTATTCTTTTGATGATTCATATTTGTGTAAGAATGAAGATTCAGGTCTTTTGTGTGCACTATCATTTTACAAACATGCAATACCTACTTTGCCTCCAGGTTATTTGCTATGTGGAAGATTGGTGATATTGTACTGGTATTTTGTACTGTCAAGTTTTGACGAATTAGGCAAAAACGGAATTTTGGCTCAGCAGCAAAAAAAAAAAAAAAAAAACGCCCGACTATAACGACTTTAGCGTCTTTAAAACTACATTCATGTCGACTTTTGTATGATTAAAATGAAATAATTTACGAAACAAACACCTGCTTTTACTCAGCGGTGATGTCATTTAATTATGTAATCGGTTATCTTAAACATAATACAGTTCATAATGAGGAAAAATATCTTAATTCGTGCACTTGAAAGGCTATCACCAATTTGCAGAATACCTCATTCAAAATTTCAAAATATAATAAGTCATGTTTGAAGGATTACAACTATTTATAATAAACCACTGATAATAAAAGACTTGGAGTCTTAAGAACTAATATGTTTCACAAGCAAGTTCAGGCCATTCGACCCATTAGAAGACGCAAAAGTAAAATTTAAAACGCATTTTTTACCATTTTCCATAAATCGGTGACAGTTTCGATATTATTATTTGTAATTATACCTTTGGAATGGATAGGATTATAAGATTTTTCATGTTCACTACAAGAAAACTAAAATTTAACGTGTTTTATTTTTACAATTGTCTTCAGATAATGAAACAGATGAAATTAAAACGTGCGTTACATTTCTTTCATGAGACATCGTCTTTGAAAGTCCCCCTTTAATTAATAAAATGAGACCTTTCTCTAATTCACCTCATCCATTCATTCATTCATTTAAGAGCTTTCAAGCAGCGGCACTTGATTCCGTTTAAAGCTATTTTTAATTATTTTCTTTAGTACATTAGTTAATTAATTCGGTTCACGTTAGTTGACTTGATTAAGTTTATACCAAAACGAAGGATATCATATTTTAAAGCAGAAATATGTACAAGTTGAAAAAATTAAAAATAATCAAATTTAACAATTATTTGTGTTAAATTTTACGTAATCTTTACTGCGTAGTAAAATACATATACACTCCATAAAAATAGTTGAATTTCTCTAGTTTAGTTTTCACTTTTAAGAATTTAAAATGGTTTAAATTTGTCCAAAACTTTTTAAAACTTGAGAATGGGTAATATTCACTCAACTTTTGGACCATTACTTATTCCATTTTAATAAATAATCCCAACTTAAATCCTTCTCTCCTATTTATTTGAGACCTCTTAACAACAATAAAGGTTTTCGATTAAATATGATCGGAGGACGAAAAGTTATAATCGTCGCCTAAGCAACATTATTTCCAAAAGAGGAAATGGGACGGCGCCCATGGCAACTGCATTTGCCCCCTTCGTTAAGTGGGGTAAACTCAATTAAATGGAAGCCACCCAACCTTTTAAAAGCTTCTGGGAGAACCTACCGAGATAATTTATTGAATTTACATCACCTTTTGCAATTGAACTAAGGCGCTGACGTTGCGATCTTGCATATGTTCTTTCAAAAAATGATGATAGGGGTTCTAAATTAGTGACACGGATACATTGTGATGGTTAAAATAGTAATGTAAATAAACGGTATCAGTTAACTGACACATACTTTCTCCCAAGAATATAAAAAAGGTGTTAAAAGCTTCAAACATTAATGTCTTGATGACTAAGTCGGATAGCTACCAGCTGAGCAGCGCGAGTTTGGCCATATGCGCGTCGGTGACTTTTAACAACGTACTGCGTTTACCGCTAAACAAAAAATTGAATTTCCTCCGCAACCACTTGACGTAGAGCAATAATTTTAAATACTGGATTATTTAGTTTTTCGAGCTTGATTTAATGGTGATAAGTAAATTTATTTCAAGATAACAGCTATTTTTAAAATCCAAAAAATTGGTTTTTTTAAACACTTTTTATTTTATAACTTTTGAACGCGCATTTTCTCGGAGATGCGAGTGGTGTCATTTTAATTAGCATTTTAATCCTAATAAACCACAAAATTTTAATCAAAATCGTTAGAGCCGTTTTTGAGAAATTTTGATTTTTCATGTTTTTTGAGGGTTTTTGGGGGTAAACTACCCTTAAAAATCAAAAATTCAAAAGAATAAAAAAAACGCCTGGAATTATCGTGGGTTTGGACCTACATACCAAATTTCACCAAAATCGGACCATTGGGGCATTCTCTAGCTCTGTTTACATCCAGACACACAGACACACACACACACACACACACACACACACACACACACACACACACACACACACACACACACACACACACACACACACACACACAGACAGACATCACTCCGAAAACCACTTTTTTGGACTCAGGGGGCACCATAATGGATAAATCCACCAACAACTCAAATTCGAAAATTTTGACGAAAACAATACTTTCTCCATATACTATGGTATAGGGGGAGAAAGTAAAATTAAAGCTTTGAATAACCAAAAGTAAAGGTTTATATCGGTTTGTATTGTATGTACTTAATTAAAATTCCTCTAAAAAAGATGTAATATTAATCATAAATATTTTATGTACAGCTTGTAATGGCGACATTATTACATGACATTGGAAGTGTTCGACAGTGTAAAAGAGATACTGTATCGTTTTAATAAAAATTTTATATTATGAAAATATATGACAAGCAATATCTTCCCTTTTGTCGAACGCTAGAGCTTGTTCATGCATCAAGAATCTCTGAGGCGAAATAATTTTTATTTTCTGTTCCAATATTACAGTAAATAAAATCATAAGTACTGGACTGAGAAACGATTTTAATTTAAATTTACAAAACACACCTTACAAATGCTGTATAATGTAGATGTAACGATATTAAAAACAACAATGTACAATAGATCCTAACGAAAATGGTTGTATAAATGTCTTCTTTTTAAATTAGAAGTGGTAAAAGTTTGATCACAAGAAGAAATAACACTACAAATTCGATTATGGTGAAGTAATTTAAAAGCAACCAAATATTTAAAATTACCTTGGATTGCTATTTAATGAAATTTTCTAGCTTGTTAAATTAGCGAAATAACATTGCCCAATTTGGAATTTTAACTAATTGTTATTAGAGAAGATTTATGAAAGTTTACTGAAACGGCCTTGAACATTGCTCCAAAGGCTGGCAGCTAAACTATAAAGTTAATTTATGGTGTCCACACATTTTATTTTCACATTTAACAAATCAATAAAACAAAATTAGGCCTAACCGATGTTAATTTATTGAACCAAATCAATTACAGGATACGTATACATTGAAAAGGCAAATAACAGTAATGAAAACATTAACAAATATATGAAATTTAAATGTTATTCATGCCCCACTTGCAAGAAAACATGTTTAAGCCAGAGATGGAGTAGGTAAGAGGTTAGTCAGAGTAGGTAAAGGGCATTTTCACCGAAAGGCAAGGCCGTTTCACCTCGCGGGCGAAAGGAAGCGCCAATTTAGTGACAAACAGCTGTCATACAAGTTGTGTGACAAGCGGATGACAAGCCAGGGCTGCGGTAATGGGATTCACCTTGTAACACTGCCTCGAACTTGGAACATTGTCACAAGCTTGTACTTGCAATTCTCCCACAAGCTTATACCTGTAACAAGCAGCCGCCACCCACTTGTGACAAGCCACGTCCACGGCTACACCTTGTAACACTGCCTCGAACTTGGAACATTGTCACAAGCTTGTACTTGCAATTCTCCCACAAGCTTATACCTGTAACAAGCAGCCGCCACCCACTTGTGACAAGCACGTCCACGGCTACACCTTGTAACACTGCCTCGAACTTGGAACATTGTCACAAGCTTGTACTTGCAATTCTCCCACAAGCTTATACCTGTAACAAGCAGCCGCCACCCACTTGTGACAAGCCACGTCCACGGCTACACCTTGTAACACTGCCTCGAACTTGGAACATTGTCACAAGCTTGTACTTGCAATTCTCCCACAAGCTTATACCTGTAACAAGCAGCCGCCACCCACTTGTGACAAGCCACGTCCACGGCTACACCTTGTAACACTGCCTCGAACTTGGAACATTGTCACAAGCTTGTACTTGCAATTCTCCCACAAGCTTATACCTGTAACAAGCAGCCGCCACCCACTTGTGACAAGCCACGTCCACGGCTACACCTTGTAACACTGCCTCGAACTTGGAACATTGTCACAGGCTTGTACTTGCAATTCTCCCACAAGCTTATACCTGTAACAAGCAGCCGCCACCCACTTGTGACAAGCCACGTCCACGGCTACACCTTGTAACACTGCCTCGAACTTGGAACATTGTCACAAGCTTGTACTTGCAATTCTCCCACAAGCTTATACCTGTAACAAGCAGCCGCCACCCACTTGTGACAAGCCACGTCCACGGCTACACCTTGTAACACTGCCTCGAGGTTGGAACATTGTCACAAGCTTGTTCTTGCAATTCTCTCACAAGCTTATACCTGTAACAAGCAGCCGCCACCCACTTGTGACAAGTCACGTCCACGGCAACGGCTACACCTTGTAACACTGCCTCGAGGTTGGAACATTGTCACAAGCTTGTTCTTGCAATTCTCTCACAAGCTTATACCTGTAACAAGCAGCCGCCACCCACTTGTGACAAGTCACGTCCACGGCAACGGCTACACCTTGTAACACTGCCTCGAACTTGGAACATTGTCACAAGCTTGTACTTGCAATTCTCTAACAAGCTTATACCTGTAACAAGCAGCCGCCACCCACTTGTGACAAGCCACGTCCACGGCTACACCTTGTAACACTGCCTCGAGGTTTAACATTAAGCTTGTACTTGCAATCCTCTCACAAGCTTATACTTGTCACAAATTGCTGCCATACACTTGTGTCAAGCGGATGATACAATAAGGTAATAGCTTCACCTTGTATCACTGCACCAAGCTTGTACTTGTAACATAACCGCAGGCTTGCGTACATGTATAATAATCTCAAAATCATGTATTTACAATACTGCCTTAAGTTGTATTTGTTACAATGGTACAGTCTTAATTAATTGTAATACCACTGACTATGTAATGTACATAGTCAATGTAATACTCACGTAAGCTTGTATTTGTAAAACTGACACAAGTTTGTTATTGTAACACTATCCGAAGGTTGTACTTTTAGCAATTTTACAAGCTCGTACTTGTAACACTACCACAAGAATCCACTACAACCTTTCACCGATGAACAAACCATGTGTATAAAAGGTAATATTCAAAACATCGATTCTAACAAACTAATACTAATTTCAAGTTCGGTATTAATCTTTAACTTTGTTTATATAGCGAATAATGTACCCGTATTGGTACATGATCGCCCTATTTTGTTTGATTTATTTTTTTGAGATAACTTTTCATGGGACAAAAGTGCACTAGAGAAAATGGAACTCCTAGTGACCCATCGGTTACAGGAGATCATACACGAACAAGATTACAGGTTTCTTAGTAAAGGTACGAGGACGTACTCATTAGAGCCCCTATTTGCTGTTTGGCAAGTCAAACGAATGGGTCATTTAGTTAATATTTGGTGTTCTCCTCAAATAAGATACTGCAGCTTCAAAGGAAACGTCTTCCATGGTAAATAAGCACCATTTTGAAATATGAATTTTATTCTAACAATGAGGAATGCATGTTAACCTAATTTTAAAAATCATCACTTCACATTGAAATGTACCTTGTTTAAGTCACCGTACGAGGTTATATAGCATAGTTTTTACTGTGACGACTGAGATGTTTGTGAAACTTGGAACTCTCTGTTGAGCATAATACAGTAGTTGAGAACTAGTTAAATCTTCTGAGTGTGCGCATAAACTAAGTGCTTGCCATATGGGATTCTTGGATTAAACAAAAATGACTGCCTAATAAGCTCCAAAAGGAAAAATATTCGGCAATCTGACGTAATGGCTTTGTGAGGAAGGGCTAAAACGGAAACTTTGGAAATCGGTGAATTTTGTTTGCGTATTGGTCTTAAAACACAATCAATAAGAACAATCAGGTTTTGTGACAGTGCAGCAATCAAAACGAAATAAAAGTCCTGTATCAGTGCAGATATCGTGTCTAGGCGTTGCCGTGATGATCTCTGCCGGACACACCCTGTGGTTGTAAAAGCTAATGACGCCTTGCCCAATACCAGGATGGTGCGGCGTTGCTAGCTAACCTTTTTATCCACCGGCAATAAGGCGATCATGCACTCACGTCACACATTTTATAGGGTGAGGGTTGGGTTTACTCAGCGATACGTAGGAGACTATTTAACACACGTTTTGAAAAACGATTGATCAAATAATAAACAAATGACAAATTTCATAAAATGACTTCCATGTTTAATATTCCAAAATGATACAAACTGATGATCGTAATCTCTATCAAACTATTTTTCAAACGATTTTAAAACGATGTAAATTCAAGACGATGACATCATGAAACATCACATGATTTTTACTTTTAGAAATTGAAAACTGTTTGATGAAGCAGAGACAAAGTTAATTCGCGTAGAATCGTAAAAGCGGTCGTTACTGCGTTTCGGTACCTTGTTGTTAAGGAGATAAGACTTTAACTTCCACATAAAGCGTTATGAAGTGTGTCTATACCTAATATGAAAAGGCTTTAACGATAGTATACAGTATGTTGAATAGTGCGTCAAGAAATGATAATTTGTTGTAAAATGTAACCAAAAACTTATTGTATGCTGTATTACAAATAATATAACCACAAATGCCATTTTTGGAGGCCGAGAGAGGATGAGGGGGTACCCAGCAGTTATAATTATTTTCAACGGACTATTTTCATAAATTTACTATAGCAAAGTATTTTGCTTAATCTGTAACGAGATTCAAGTGACGGAAGAAACGTTGTATGGATTACTTTAAACTTATACTTCAAAAGGGAACGGTGTTTTAAGGGAATTCGAAGGAGGAGGAGTAACGTACATGTTGTAGTCGCCAGTGTTACCGACAACCAACAACTTCTACAGTTTAATTGTAGCACATATTGGTCGAACATGTTGGCAATAGTGGAATCAGATTGAAACCACCCTCTAATGCCATCCGCCCTCTATGGCTTCCTAAAATAGAAGTACTATAATTTATCTGTAGTTTTATCAGAGAGGGGTGTTTTCCCAATACCCAGGATGATAGGATGTGCCAACTAACTTTCTTATATCATGTCAAATATTTGCATTTGTAATTTTTTTTAGATAACTAAATGATTAAATACTTTTAATTTTGTGATAAAATGTTTCCGTTTTACGGTTTTTTTTTTAGAATTGATGACAAGTTAAACAATTTTTACTGTCAGTAGAGGGGTAAAGGTTGCGGGGTGGGGGGATATTTATTGTAGGTGAGATCAGGCGGTAAAGGGGCCAAGGGGGGAGGAGGACGACGATCGTCACCTTGACAGCATGACGGATAACTCTAATGCACGCAAATCATATCAGGAGCCACTCACGCAGCGGCGACCCGCCCAGGGTGAAAAGGCATTCATCTTCTTTACATAACCCCATACCTTTGATCTCACATGTAAATCCCCCCCCCCTACATTTTATGTCACATAACTACTGTACTAAGCCAGAAAAAGATAAATTAGTCTAACATATTTGTGTTGGTTCTCCGAAAAAGGTAGTACCCACATTAAGAGTCATCTTCACCTTTGGGCCAGTAGCCCATTGTTGCGCAGTTGGGCAATGTTAACCATGCAGCTTTTAATGTAAAACACGGTATTTTATTCCCCAGTTTCGAACGCCGTTTTTCAACTGATTTTCTTTAAACTTTGTAAGTGTTTGTTTAGTTGAATAGTTATATCAGGCTAGGCCCCTCAAAATTTTGAAAATTTAACAAATATTACTAAGGAAAATCTAGTTACTTTGCGACGTCACAGAGAGTAATATTTGTCAAATTTTCAAAATTTCGAGGTATGAGGGGCCTAATATAACTATTAAACTAAACACTTACCAAGTTTAAAGATAATCGGTTGAAAAATGGCTTCCGAAACAGGTGAATAAAATACCATGTTTTGCATAAAAGCCGTATGGTTAACATTGCCGACTGCGCAACAATGGGCTACTGGCCCAAAGGTGAAGATGACTCTTAAGATGAGTTACTATGATATATTTCATGTGACCAAAACAGACTGCACACGAAACATTCATGAAATAACTAATTAAGAAAATCATGTCAAGACGTAAGAAACAGCAAGTGGCAATCTTTATACAACCGCTTAAACACAGTTAAAAATAAATGTAAATAATCAAAGTTAATTAATATAATAAACAAAGTTTGGAAATAATAATGTTTTAAGGAAAAGATGATAGAATCGTAGGTTTATACGACAACTCAATATCAGTGCCTCGATCGAATCCAGGAGTGTACAAGTCAATCCCTAAAATTAAAAATTGTACAATAAAAACTCACAGAATCCTACCTCATCTGGAACTTTGTTTATTTCATGCAATATGCCGTAACACAATCGACATTTTTTCGCAAACGGTTCCGTCACGATGGACTTAACAATGTTAACAATGGTTGGCCCTCGTCATCGGAAAGTGACCCCATCAGCAGCAGGGCGCGCGCGCGTGTGTGTGTGGGCATCAGCGTGTTTGTACATCGCATCAGCACCGTCAGCGGACCGGCCGAGTCAACAATCAGCTGCTGAGGCAACCGTGACCGCGTCAGCACTGTGAGGAGATTGCCGATGAATAACAATGCCTGAAGCTCAACAGTCTTCATTGTACGGGCTACAGATTTGGCTGTTGTAAATCAAGGGATATGAAATGAAAAATCGTAATTCAAGTCGATTTGAGAAATTTATTGTAACATTTGAATAAAATAATTCAATCTTTTTTTTCAATTAAATGTAAAAAATGCAATGGAAAATGTTTTTAGGTAAAGTAAACTCAATAATAGCCCACTGCTAAGTAAGTTTAAATTGTCAGTTGCATTTATTGACGTAAATATCTGAATACTTAAACGAGATGTAAAAGCTTATTACCAATGAGGAAGTCTGCAAAGTAAAATTTACATTTTTAGGTATAGCATTCATGCATAGTCCACTAAGCCTGTTCACGTGAGAGCCAAATAAACGGTGCTCGGGCAAAATAAACGAACTATGTCAATGAATTCAAAATCATTCATCTAGTTGCGTGATTATTACATTCCCTAATGTCCCACAAACTTATGAATCAATATGAAAATAAATCAAAGAAAAAAATACTACAGCAAATATAGATCCACGCGTAAGCATAACATACTTCGCGTAGTTTGTAGATCGGGTGTGCTCTACCCATTCCACGTATAGCGGCAGTTTCGCTCGACGATTTTGACGCCGAGGTAGTAAGTTCGCACCCTTAAGTAAGTTCTACCTTTCATCTCCAATCCTATTTTGAGCTTTTTGATCAGTTCCATTTTATTTTCAAATAACTGACCGCACATGACACAACCGTTTGCAGCGAAGGCCGGAGAGCCTAGGTCAACATATTCACCCACCGTAACGAACGTTTTCACATGCATCAGGGACCTTGTCTGCTCACTCTCGAACACTAACCTTGTTTCACTTTTCAAATATAATAACTGTTCATGACGTTAACAGCTTCACAGTTAAAAAATAATGTGTGCACAATAAACAATGATCATAAAACACGACATTGAATTAAGATTCTAGGTTTAATTTTGTTACCTAATTTAACTTGTGGTTTGTATGTTTTATTAATTTTTTTTATAAATAAGCTGAAAGTAATTTAAAGTAATGCATATAATGTTTTATACATCACCTTGGATGAATGAATATACGTTATCGTATTCTGAGTTTCGACTGATACATACCTGAAAACAAAACAATCAATGAATACCATACAAATGTGTACAGGATAAATATACTAATACTGATAATATGTATATATTAATAAACAGTAAAAATTCATTTATCGTTCTTAAGCTTAATAGTTATTTCAGCGCTTCAGGGTCAATCTTTTTACAAACTTTTTTGATCATATTAAAAAAATATTGACAGCATATACACAACAAATAGTTATGCTTCCTATACCTACCTCTATGCCTTTAACTATTATCATTGACTATGTAAACTAACGTGAATAGACTTCTCATCCAGTGCATTTAGTTTGATACTAAAATTTGGAAAGTTTGTGTACTCCGCGCCAGAAATGCTGCAATCGATGTTGTTATTATTAAGCTGGATTTACAGTGCTGCAAAAGCATTTTATCACAACATAAACAAAACTATCTGTTATAAAATGTTCCATCCTTGATTGGGAAGAGTGGTAGTAATGATTGCCTGTCATATGTCTCTTGTACTTCAATGTACTCCGCGGAAGATTGTACACCATAAATTGGTTTCAAACAGGCCAATGCTATAAGAAGTCTATTCACGTTAGTGTATAGTCAATGCTATTAATTATCATATCCCACCTAACAAATGTTGGCTCAACCAAAGCACAATGAGATTCTTTACCAAACAACCGCTTTTTGTATGGGAGGAACGTCCGAGATGAAAAGTTGATTCCCCAGGTGGTCTAGATGATGGACATACGTTTTGACGACAGGACGTCAAAATGATGAATGCCCTTCAATAACGTGGCGCAAGGAATGGAGTGCACCCCCTGTTGCTCATGCCACTAAAATTTATTCTCTTCTATGCCAGTATATAGGGAAACAGTGCAAGTATGCCACTGTAAGAAGTATCCTACTCAATTATTAATACTGTATTCCAACAATTAATTTTGATGTAGATTATTTATAGAATTCGTCATCCTTTATTTAACAGAAAACCGGACATTCCAGTTTTTGAAATCTGAACACCGTAAAAGGAAGCACTTTGTTTTTAAGTCTCTATATAAAGGTAGGGCTGGTTTGCCTCTAATTTTTACACCAGGGTTCGATTCAAATTTCAGACCTCGAAACGTCGTGAATCTCGTTTCCTAATCGGTTACGTTTGACTTATCTCTAAAAACATAATCCTCGATCACCAAATGATACAATAGTAGTTTTCATCACTAGGAGCAAAAGTGGGTCTTTTTGATGCGCAATCGTGTTTTAAAAACGAGGCGCAGCCGAGTTTTTAAAAACGATTAAGCATCAAAAAGACACTTTTGCTACGAGTGATGAACAAAGTTTTTTATCATGATGAGAAAGTAGACTTTTAATCTTTAAAAATATTAACTATAAAGTTGTATTTTCGAGGTTATATTTACAAAGTAAGTAATATGTAGTGTTTACATTTCTGTTATTTACAAACAATGCTCTTTATAACGTATGAATTTCAAAATTCTGCTCCTGAATATTAATAAATGTATACTAATATACTTAGCAAACAGCTGACTTTTCAGTACTAGGACCTAAAAAATTCTCCGGATAATTTTTCAAGTCCTAGGACAAAAAAGAATCGGTTTTGGTACTATTAAGAGAGCAAAAAACAGGCTGATTTCGTGCAGAATGATAAAAACAATTATTATTGACATACCAGCTGACATACCAACTAAACATTAGAAAGCGATACAACATCGAAATACGTTTTTTATCATTCTGCACGAAATCAGCCAGTTTTTTGTTCTCTCAATAGTACCAAAACCGAATCTTTTCTGTCCTAGGACTGAAAAATCATCTGGAGAATTTTTTAGGTCCTAGTACTGAAAAGTCAGCTGTTTGCTAAGTATATTACTATTGATTTATTTATGTTGATGAGCAGAATTTTGAAATTCAAACGTTATGAAAAGCATTGTTTGTAAATAACAGAAATATAAACACTGCATATTACTTACTTTGTAAATATAACCTTGAAAATAAAACTTTATAGTTATTATTTTTAACGACCAAAAGTCTAATTTTTGCATTATGATAAAAAACGTTGTTCATCACTCGGAGCAAAAGTGTCTTTTTGATGCTTAATCGTTTTTAAAAACTCGGCTACGCCTCGTTTTTAAAACACGATTGCGCACCAAAAAGACCCACTTTTGCTCCTAGTGATGAAAACTACTATTCCAAGTGTATGGTAGGAAAGTACGTTAGTTATGAACGGAATGCTTGACACGTGCGAAATACAGCTTGCATTTTAGATTTCGGAGTGGGGTAAGCTCGATGGAAGGCTACTTAGCCTGGCGGGTAGTTGTTAATTGTGCTAAAGAGGCGAAGGGGTTGTGGCGGGGGTATCCGCTAAGGTCGCCCCCGCTGAGAACACGTTAAAACAGGACCACTAAGTCTACCATTTTCTGGTGAGTTTGGTATTAACTTTAAGATTACAAATCATTTCAAGTTTGTTATTTATTATTATCATTCGTTCTGACAGTACACACCAATCGAAAAACATAGAAAAGGCTAAAAAAATATATTATGTGTAGAAAATTATTAGCAAATTTTAATAAACCCAAACAAGCACACATTATTGTTGACAATAGAAAGTGTGGAAAATACTTTAACTGTATGGGAAAAAATTATGGGTATCTAACGTTTTCAGAAGTTACGATTTTTCATAACCGTCACAGATATAGCAGAGTAGCAGAGTACAGAGATGTAGCAGAGTAGAACTAAAAACGAAAACATTTAGGAACAAACTATGGAAAATAATATTAAAATATATCATTGAGGGTGTCTAAACTCCTTGGACTAAATTTCCTCAAAACGCGTGTGTGTAATGAAAAAGTGTTCTTTTAAACAAAACCAAACTGAGAATTTCGTTATAATTGGACTTAATTTTATTCTAAATTATGTGACAGTATTTAGTTTAACGCCAATATTACTCCCTTTCACCTATTTAGGAGCTCAATGAAATAGATAGTTTTGACATAGATAGATTTGACATGAATAGTGGATTTGACATAGTAGATCTGACAGTTTTGCCAAAATTATTACATAAAAGTTATGAAAAATTATGTGATTTTATTGTTTTAGAACCTGATTCTTTTTAGGCTTACACAGAGCTGAGTTTATTACAAGCTGAGGCCAATAAAGATGTGTATCTACTATGTGTGTTTCGTTGATTGTTTATTTTTAAAGGTGAAGTATAACAACAAAACCTTGACTATGACAAGCAGAAGCAATAACGTCTGATTCACAGCACGAGGTCGAACGATTCGTTATCAACACTGATAGCGAAAACTGCTGTGGAAAAGACCTAACATTGATAAAAATATGAACTCTTAACGATAATTACAATGCATTTGTTGCACAGATACTGGCGAATTATGTCACTGTGACATTGTTTTTTAAATACAAAGACACTAGTGTTCCTTTTGCTCGAAATCAAACAATATGGTTTTTATCATTCTGCACGAAATCAGCCTGTTTTTTGCTCTCTTAATATTACCAAGACCGATTCTTTTTTGTCCTAGGACTTGAAAAATCATCTGGAGAATTTTTTAGGTCCTAGTACCGAAAAGTTAGCTGTTTTCTAAGTATATTAGTATACATTTATTAATGTTAAGGAGCAGAATTTTGAAATTCATACGTTATGAAGAGCATTGTTTGTAAATAACAGAAATGTAAACACTACATATTACTTACTTTGTAAATATAACGTCGAAAATACAACTTTATAATTAATATTTTTAACGATTAAAAGTCTAATTTCTCATCATGATAAAAAACGTTGTTCATCACTCGTAGCAAAAGTGTCTTTTTGATGCTTAATCGTTTTTAAAAACACGATTGCGCACCAAAAAGACTCACTTTTATTTTCTAGTGATGAAAACTACTATTGGGTGTTGATAAAAAAATTAACTTATATTTTTACAGTATACGCTATAAAACCAGTGTATTCTCCGTAGTTTAACGTAACCTCTTTCGTGTAAACACATACAGTAGATGCTGTCGCTGGTGTACTGTGTGTATTTCTTGCCACTGTTAAACTTAATTAATTTCTTTACCAATGTTGACTGAATGCGGAAATTACGAAATTTATAGTTTCTGATAGATAAATATTAAAAAATATATTATAAACAACTTTACTCCGAGCTCTATCAAATTACATCACAAGCATTAAAATCTACTAAAAACTGTAAGACAAGTACCTTGCTAAAAAAGGTCACGAGTTCAACATGTATAGGGTTAAAGGGTTAAACAATTAAAAACCTTAGCTGCACTGAAAATAGGTAGGTACATGCCTAAATGGCATAAAAACGTAAATATACGTTGTCGCCAATTTGTATAAAATTATCTGTGCAATAAAGATTTTCCGGGATATTTATAAAATCTTAAATATTAGTACATTTAAATTTAAGTGAATGACTATTGAGTTCCGATACTTGTATAATTTACCCTTCATGGTGAAAATTAATAGAATAAAAAAGTAAAAGAAAGAATAAACTAAAATCAATTCAGTTAAGCCCGGCTGCCCTATAAAACGGTGTGAGATAAGACAGCCAGACAGCATTGTAGGCGGCAATCACATTAGACTCTACGATACATCACCCAGATAGCAGGGAACGCCCTGCACACATAGCTTCGTACCTGTATATACGGTACTGCAGGGATTTACAGCACTTGAGATGAATGGCAACATGATAATCAAGGCCGATTCCTAAATTGTGTCAATGATGACAGATTAAGTTTACTTCTGTTTCAATGTTGGACGAACAGTTTACAAAACTTTTGTTTATTTTCACCGAATAATAGATAGTTAGCAAAGATCACATTAATAATATGAAATCTGTATTTTGTATGATGAGTGAATTGCACATTTTAACGCTTAGAAGAGTACGACATTTTAAAGGTGACAGCAACATCAGCAGTTGCTGATCTATCAGCGACGATCGCCACGAATTGGATAGTTTCTTTTATTATTTAACATTCATTCAACATAATTTAGAACATGAAATGGCGAATGGGATTTCCGGGTGATTTACCAAATTTTACAGGTATTTATTACCTGTTTCAGAACTCAATATTTAAGATTAGTCTACACTTTAACCATACGATACAAGAAACAAACCGAGTCGATTCAGTATTTACACCATTATTCATAGAGGTATTATTTAGTTTTTCTAACAACAGGTTGGCGTTACTAGTTGATAGTATAACAAGACCAGGAGTTTCGGTAAGTTACCACAAAAATACTATAAATGCCGCTGTTGCACAGAGAGAAAAAGAAATTAAAACATTATTGATATGTATATTTACTACCAACCAAAACATAAATTTTATTAACACGCTGTTATAGCACTTTATTTTGGTTTGTTGCTGATATTAGTTTCAAAACAAGTGTTAAAACGAACTGCACACCCTTTTTTCTAAATTGTGCGACAATAACTAACCGTCACAACGGGCGGTTGGGCACACCCGGTACGGCCATGGTCATCCGTCACTGTTAAAGAGCCGTTAGGGCAGACATATCGGCATCGGAAAACTGTTTAGGCTTTGCCGATGGCAAACACTCGCAAGTGATTTCTAAATTGATTTCGGTCGTTGTTTTGGATCTCTAACCTTCAGTGGAAATAAGTCAAACAACTTTCAGTTATAGTTTTATCTTTTCGTTCCCTGAAATATTGTAGTATTCTTCCAGTTGAAAGGTTATTTGAAAATACATTCAAGTTTTTATCCAAGCAATCTACAGAAAGCTGCTTGTTATTACACTACAACGTCTAAAAAATCAATAAAGTACACTTGTGAAAACATTATAACACCTCCTGTTAGTGTGCCAAATGATCCTGTAAACTTTTAATCAGTCACGCGTTTGATCAGTCATTGGAAGTGAATAGGTGATTAATTCGGCACATTCTTCACAGGTAATGTAGAATAAATTAAAATTGAAATAAAGCGTTATATAATAATAATGATAATAAAGCGCTAGTTAATTATTGAATTCAATGCGTCTTGAAAACTTCAAGCATCATAAAAAACAAAATCACAAAAAGGATCTTCCACCAGCCAATAAGAATGCAGAAGTATACTGCACTCGATGTAAAAAATTACCTCAGTAGAATTCGGCGTCTACCCAATACAATCATACACTAACAAATACACATAACGTATCGGAGATGAGTTTGCAATCGTCTGTGATGAGTTAATCCGGAAGTGAACGTTCACTTTCCGCTCCGTTTCCGGTTCTCACTCGTCAAAGACCGCAGATTGGTATTGGCGAGCTTTCTACTCGAACGTCTTTGAGCGGTCCACTCCACATTGTCCCTTGTCTGCGGTCGGTTGTTTTTACGACGTCATAAACACAACATCGATACCGAGTTGTATGTAATTTGTCGTGCAGTTTCCCCCACGCTTTCTACGCGTGCGCAGAACGGTAATTACATGTGACACAAAAGAACAATGCGACAATTACCAGACACACTTGGAAAGTTGAACGAAATACTCGAATTAACAAGAACGAGGAGGATCAGATTGCATAAAATCTAGGAATATAGAATGTTATCTCACTTTTGGGGATGATTCAAATTAAGGCAAACGTAATATAGGTAAAAAAATTGGTAGTTTATTTATTTAAAATTTGTCACAGTTGAATCAAGTAACATTCGGTAAGAAAATTAACTTGTGTGTTGCATCCAAATGCATTTTTGAAATTGTCCTTGCTTAGAGAGGTGGCATCAGATTCTGGTTACCAAAACGTAGACAAAAAGAATCTTACCGACTATTCACTGCTGATAAAGAAAAATTCCCGACAAATTATACAAAAAAATTCTCCTGACAATCAACCTGCCAGTTTTGAGTCACCGATGTAACCGGATCACTTTGAATGTCGTGTGATGTGTTTATGACTTGAGGTACGACGCGCCATGACGCTATACGATGCTAGGGCCATAAAATCACGATGTACGTTCCGGTTTATGACAGTCTTAAAAGATTTGCCCGATTTCTGGGTTAGCAGCGACACTCGACTGTCCTACATTTCCTTACTTTTAACAGGGAAATTTGAATAGATTTTAAATTTTTTACACTAACCTACAGATTTAGAGTTAAATCTAACACATTTTTATAAAAAAAATTATGAACAATTGAGAGAGAATCGTCGCAATGGAGTTTCTCTTGCAAATGCATCGAAAAAGGCACATTTGATGGAAAAGATGGATCAAAACACTATATTTCATTTTGTAACCGAATGAAAAATACAAATTTTAAATTCAAACCCATACAGAGACAAAACACAAAACAAATTTGCATCTAAAACAGTTCATCATGTCTGTTTCGCGCAACAACCCAATTGGGGTTTCATCGAGGTGTGACACCCCGTGTGGCCCAATGGAGGTAACAACGTACTGGGACAAGTGACCAATCAGCGTCCGGTATCCAATTATACCCCCCCCCCCCCTTCCACTCAGTCCAATCCCCCCCATACAATCCCACCAGGACCTGCCGCAACAGCGCTCTTGGATGACCGAGGGTTGGAGTGCAACTATGTCATAGTTTGGGTTATAGAATAGTTGTCGTATTAGGATGATTGGGTTGGAGTGCAACTATGTCATAGTTTGGGTTATAGAATAGTTGTCGTATTAGGATGATTGGGTTGGAGTGCAACTATGTCATAGTTTGGGGTATAGAATTGTTGTCGTATTAGGATAATTAAGAGCGATGGGATCGAATAAGTGCAACAGTAAATGACTGAAATACAATGTTACAATGGTTTTTATTAAACAAAAAATTTGCAGTTAAACCTAACATAACTTAGCACCAAGTTCACCAATGCCACCATGAAGCCACTTTTTACCCTCTACATTGTCATTACGGGGATTACCGCTGTAAAATTACCAAAGTACATGATATGATCTACAACACATTTGAATTATACAAAATCGATAGATATTAGTCAAACGTGAATTAGTGAACAGAAAAATACAAACAAATGTTTTCTTCGAAATATGTAGGCCTGTTTTTACAAACTCGTGTGCCACCGCTTGATTCCCATTCACGCTTTACGTAAAATATGCGGTTTCGTGTCAAGTGCAAAGAGTTGGACACGATGAAAGTGCGATCCTGGACATTCAAATAAAGAACACGATGCAATTTGGTGTTTCAGAACTTCTCCTTGGCCGATGACGTAGAATTCATCACATTCTTAAATTATTTTCATCCGCTGATATTTTCAAGTTTGTACACACACTTAAAATTTGCTAGGTTACAAGGAGTCAAATAAAACCAACGAAAAAAATGTATGATAAAAATGGTAAAATTGTGAAAAAATGGTCAAATGGTAAAAAATGGCAAAAAGGTAAAGTTTTAAACCAAAGGCTTAAAATTTTTATGTACCTTTAGAGCCTTCTTGACCACAAAACACTCCATACCACTGCGTGATGAATATAGTCATTTCTTCTTCAACACCCACCTCTAACACAATATTGTCTCCCCGCAGCCGGTGGGTACACGAGGGTGAGCATGACTCACTTTCCAGGGTCGCCGCTGGAGTTACTGAACGCGGAAGACTCCAGCGCTCGTGTCGCCTCTCAAGGCTACCACAATAAACAATCCACCTTCAAAATTACTTCTATTGTGGACTGCAGTGGCCGAGTGGGGAAGGATTAACATTTACGAATAGAAAAATATTAAAATATTTCTATGGTTTGCGAATTTTTTACCATGTGATTTTTCTCCTAAATTTAATACACCCAACAGACACAATGTAAAAAGAAGCTTACTCTGCATTACTTAATTCCTCATTCGGGAATACAAACCAAGGTTTTTGTTGACGACTTTTGTTTAAAGTGTTCTGTCTTACATTAGCAGACTTTGTCTTTTTATTTCTTGCTAATTGCCAGTGAATTGATTACGATAACGATCTAAAACAACGATGTTAGTGTTAAATCACATCCGGAACAAATTATCCCAATGTTAGAATATGTCTTGAAAAAGTATCACTTTTCTCTTTATATATAGTTGCAAAGCATTTTGCTTCAATCAATAATTTTTCCACATTTGGGGAAGCGATATAAATTTTAATGGAGATTAAAAGTTAGCCTATATTGTATTTCTAACAAAATGTCACTAAACAATTTCCTTTAAATACCTAGCAATATCTATTAAATAGAACGCACTATAAAATGGTCGAATTGACATAGCTAGTTTCATACTAGTTGAATGTCAACAGACTTGGTGAAAATTAAACGCTTTTGTCCAGTATTTAATCGAAAACCAATAATAATCTGTTATTTAAACACAGGTAAATGTTAGCGCCTACATAAAATGGAGACAAGGTAAAATAGGAGTTTGATCAATAAAACAATTTTCCGAAAACTGCATAATACAAGACAACCAAGAAAACTGTATTATTAAATAAATGAATTATTCATGGAAACACTTTTGCTTCGAATGAGGCGTCTTATTCGTAAAACAAATGAGAAAATGAACAACAGAGAGAGAGGAAATTACCTGGTAATTTTTCAGCGAAAGGAATAAAATATTAAAGATATTATGCAAATGCTTGTGATGAACGAGCTTCGCTACCTCTTGGGAGAGGAATTACGAGACAAGAAAAAATACGAGAACAACGGCTCTTAGAGTATTAAACTCCGGAGACCCACCTCTGTGTTGTTTTGGAAAACTTGTGTAACTGAATTCGTAAAAGCGTACGAAAATATTCAATTATTCAGGATTCGTCCATTACCATGGTTGTGGAGATGATCAATATGAAAATTGGTGAACTAACTTGTGAAACATTAACACGCTTTGTTTTAAATTAGGCCTAGTGAATAAAATTAATGCGATCATCGTTTTAATGGAATGGATTTTTTAGGAGCCATGAATGATGTCTACAGACGTGGTGTGGGCATACCCAGTAAACCAATACATTTTCCAGGCTTTTCTGTTCCCGGAACAGTTTACCACATTACTTTGGAGGAATAGAATTTATTAATTTCACAGAAATAATAAGAAACAGTTTTAAATCCATTACTCCCAACATTTATTGTTTTACATTCTCTTTAATATTTTTGTTTATCTTCAATATCTATAAAAGGCAAATCCCTCACTGACTCACTCATATCTAATTCTCCAACTTATTATGTTAAAGACTGAAATGAGGTTCACTAATTCTGTAGGTCATTAGAAAACTACAGAGTTTTTATCCTGATTCCTCCATATGACTCCGACCCACATGTCGTTATTGTTACAATGCTATTCTTATGAAAGAGTCATTGTTGCGTATTAGAGCATATGATGACATTTAGAAACATTAATTATATAAGCACCTGTTCTTATCTTAAGTATTGAGGGAAATTGGTAATTAAAAAATAAAGGATATCATAGACTTGAGGCGAGTGAGCGTAGCGAAAAAATTTCCGTGACGGGCAATTGTAAAAAATTTCTTGGGTTTGCATTGCAAAGCTTACCGGATAGCTAAACTAGTTGTAACTTCTATAAAATAAAAATGTTATAACCATAAAAACCATATAATAAAAACCATAATAATAGTTTTGTATACAATCAAGATATTATTAATTTAATTGAAAGCTCGAAAGAGATTACTATGCAAAGTAGCACGGAATAAAATAGTCATTAGGTGGAATAGTTTGCTGTGGAAACTAGGGTAAAAGGTACGGGGGAGACTGCGAACATAAAACCCCGCATAACCTGGATACGTCTACAGGGTAATATAATACGGCATTAAAACATCACTCCTCTCATATACTTATTGGAGAGGATATTTGATACAAAATAGATATATTTTATGGTAATAATTAAATAAAACATTCAGTATGAGTACATATAACGTTGAATATAAGCATTGCACAGCAGACTTTCCTTCCTTTTAAAACAGTTTTCATTCAATTCCAGCGCCTTTCACTAACAAAACTGCATTTCTAAAGATGTACGTTTCAAGCTTGGCAACAAAGAACTTGCCTGTTTCACTTTTCAATGTGAGTTTCTTTCAGACTTTTCAACAATTGACAACAATGAATACACCCACAGCGTAATATTTTATTGAAGTTATGAATTTAATATTCTTGCACTTCATTCTTTACGACATCAATGCATATGCCTTCTAGGGGAATTTTATGAAATCTCAGCATCAAGTAAATAAAACAAACAATTAGTTTATTTTATTATGTTTACAAGATTTATTAGTGTACTAGAAACCATCCGAACCATGATTTTGAAAGTTCTAAAAGATATTTTTTTATCTACCATTGGCAGAGGGACTCGCTCTGAGCACTTGAAATATAATGTATAACCTCAGCACTGAGATTTGAAAAAATTTTCAGAACAAAAAATATTATTTAATGTTACATAGAGTTATTGAAAAGATATTTTCATTACTTTGTTGGATGACTTTTGAACTTAAAGTGTAAAAAATGAATTACAGTGCCCTAAAAAATTTGAAACATTTGCACATGGAATCTCAACGCAACTAAGAGAAGGGAAGATGATAGGACTACCTGGAACACCCTTACACCACTGAATATACCACGTACATCCTTACTGCAGTCTCACTCTAATGATTCATACTTTTTCGGCCTTTCGGCTACCGACAATGCAAAGAAATACTTGTATAAGACCTTCATTATTCATTTTTAAGCTTAACTCTAAAATGAGTATCCTAAAAAGCCTGTTTACGTATGGTATTCATCTGAATGAACGTTTTTCATATAGAAGGTTGTTTTGTATTCGGAATAAACTGTGCCATTATTACAAAAAATATTCATTTGTGTTGGAGTGAAACAGCACTCTCAAGCAGTGCAGAGGGATTTGCAACCAAAACCTCAAGATTTAACCTATGCTCAAGAGAATGCTAGGTAAAATCTTAAGAATCTAATCTGATAAAAATTAAGAATCTTGGTGATTGTCATATGATGATAATAAAATGTATGGGGAGAAAACACCTTAAAACATTGAGATTCTGGTATATAAGCTAAAAAAATTATACTGTATCATGTTTGAATGAACTCTCCAATTATTTATAGAGTGTGATGTACACAATTCTCAGAACGGCTTAGTAATTTTTTTTAATGTATCATATGCTTATCTTTAAAGTAAATAGTACATTAAAATAGTACATATGTACGAAATTTCATTGCTAGGACGAAATCTGTTAAAAGTGACTGAGTCGTTCCGGGACTTTTGTACAACACTATACAAAAATATGATTGTAACTCGGATGATATATGGAATCGAGATACCCAATCCACAGCGGAAACGGGAACAGTGGGAGTCGAGCGGGCGATCACAACGCTGAAACGAGAGATCGCGTCAGTTAATGTCAAAAGCCGGAGTTACATCAGTGTACGTCCCACGATAGAGCCTTATCGGGTACCCGACCCACCGGGCGACCTTCGGACACCGGGGTCCGCGACCAGGGAGTAGAGAGGAGTCGAGATCCGCCGGTGTGGTTCGCACACATGGGGATCGGTGAAGGTGTTGGAAATGACAGAACTTTTTAATTACTGTAACCAATATTTGGGTTCCAAAAAACGCAAATTTTCAACTTAACCTCCAGACTCCGATTTTGGTGAAAAAAATGGGCATATGAAGTTTTCTCTTTTGGTCATAAAGACTTCCCCAGAAGACAATAGCAAAAGAAAATAACTTTAGGTAACCCGGTATTTTAAAATGAACTTAACATGATTGGGAAAGGAAGAATGTATCGAATTAAAAGACGAATTTAAAATTAAAATTATCGAGGTTCTACATAAAAATTCTCTCCACCTTAGTTAGTAGTGAAGTACGCTGTCAGCCATGCGACGTCTAGACCAAACTTGGTGTTTTCCCCTGTTTCTAACGTAGTTTCATAACAGATTTTCTTGAAATTAAGATAATTTAGTCAATAGATACATTCGCTTTTATACCTTAAAAATTAAAAAAATTGAAATACAATATTCTTCGACAGTATTATTCAATTCTCCCTAATTTTACGATTTTTATTGTGATAAAAATTTTGCAATCATCATGTAACAGGACAGGAAACAACATTCATCAGCAAGAAAACCTATTTTTACAATAAATGTTAAAAACACCGTACGAAACGGGGTGATGTGGGGGCATATTTTAATCATTTTTACAGAGACGAAGAAGACTCAACCTGGCGTTGACTGGGTAGCGGTGATAAATTCAGTCGTAGATTTGTGCTCAATGAATATCAACATCAATAGTGTCCTTACGTGGTACTACGATACTCAATATTTACTCCATAAATAATTTGTAGCTAAAGGTTAAACTTTCATAAGAATCTCTGCATTTTTAGACGTGAAAAAGTTCCTGTGATTTAACCATCGTTCGTTCGTTAAATCGGGAATAAAACAATCCAAGTTCCACCAATTGCTTGATCAGCTTAAATTACAAACGTGTTATCCAATTTAAATTATATTTCACCACATTTCCTCCAAGAGATTTCTAACTATTCCAAAAAACCAACCGTATTTGATGAACTTTCAAGATTAAAAGTAAAAAGGAATCAAACAAGAGATTTAAACTCATATTAATATATTCAAGCATAAAAATTATAAATGCAAAAATTATAAAAAATAATAATGTTTCCAAAGAATTCAATAATTGCAGGTTATGAGTTCCAGGGATTTCTTTTTCAACTATTGTCAGTCCCTTGGTGTTGGAGTCCGAAACTGGTCCTTTCGGTTCTTTAGTGTCTTGAAAGTGTTCCAATGAACTTGAGACCCCGATCCGAAGAGTAGTGCCAACAACGAATGCGGGCTAACTTGAGTGTCTGCCTCTTGTTGGGTTTCTGCCCTTTTCCAAGTGTTCCGAAGACTCCGGAACTTCTGTGGCGGTGGCTTTCCGTGCACCAGATAGGGGATCTGACTAGAGAAGCTCTTGGATGAGTCTTGGTCACGTAAAAGCCTTGAAGATGCGCTTCGATTCGGTTTCAAGCGCAAAGGAAAAATTGAGAACTTTCTGATCGCCAAGTTCTTCGAAGAGTGAAATATTGGTTGTCATGAAAACTAAATATTTAATCATTGTTAAAAAGAGTTCTTACTTTAAAATAAATTTGAACCTCTGAAAATTCTGGTAAGGTACGAGAAATTTTTTTAAATGGAGTCGTGATTATTTTGGAGTGATGATTTTAATCCCCATCAAATTGTCAAGAACATTTCAAATATAATATTTTTCTTATTGAATTTTTTTAAGCTTTAAAAGGCGGTTCAAATACAGGTACTTTAAAAAATGCAAACTGAGAAGTTTCAGATGTTCATAACAAAATTTGTAATCAAACATCGTCCGTGGATAACACTGTTAAGTTTCCACCAAAATTTCGATACTCTGAAGCAATTCTAAATAAACTAGTGAATCAGAGCAAGACAGAACATAATTATAAACATGTGGATAGTAAGTTACATCTCGGGGAAGGGGAGCGTGGGGGGGGGGGGTTTGGTGACCAAAAAACTTCCAATGTTAATTGCAAAATTATTCACCTTGATATGTAAAATTATTACCAATGAAAGAACAATACTAAAAGTTTAATAGTTTCATTTCATTTTAATTCTATCGTTTTTGTATAAATTTTTTAAACTATATTTACTTTCATATTACAAAACCAATTCAATTTAGTACGAAAACTAATAAAATCTGTACGAAATGAGGACAAACAATTGACACCACGTAAGATGACATCTGGTTAGCATATGCGCTGAAATGACTTGTCCCCCTTTAGTTTCAGTAGTGACAGTACGGTACAAAATTAGAATTTGTTATGACAGACTACTACTTTTGATTTTTAACACGTGGAGTATTATAGATATTTCTCTCACAGATGACACCTGAATTGTTTCCACCTCTACCACTACTGTGGTTACTACTATTGCTGCTATCTCCCCTCACCGTTTCTTGGCCCGAGGCCGTTGCCAACGGTGCGGCACCAGCTTGTGCAGCACCCATCCCTCTGCGGCGGCGCACCCGTGTAGCGTGTGCCGGTGGAGGGGGGGGAGCCTTCAGCGCCCAGCACACGCCGCACGCCAGCCGTACCAGTGCCCGGCATCTCTGCTCATCCCACCGCGGACCTATCGGGCCTCTCTCTCGCACACACGCCTACTGCGGCGCCTGCGTTCACCGGAGTTAAGACTTTAGTTTGAAAATAGTTAATTTTATTTCCCAATAGTTTTTTATTGCTTTATGACTTTTTCAGATCGTTTTTACCCTGCATTTTTGTTATCGCGACTCTAAAATACTTGTACTAAATTTTCAACTGTAAAAATCAGAGCACTTGCTAGTATAGTGGTAAATGGAAATACATTATACTATTAGAATTTTAAATTGTAATTTAAATATTTCTATAAAAATGTATTTATAACCGAGCAATCTCAAAATTTAATGGATTAAAAAAATCCATTAAAATCAACAAAGTATTTAGAATATAAATACCCCCCCGTCGCAGCAGACCTGCGTCCTCAGCGAATTTCCAAATTAGTAATATTAATTTTGACCAGCTAAACTTGTAAACAAAAATTTCATCACGTGCTCATAAATAGGGAAATAAATGTCTATTCTCCTCAAGATAAATATACTGAAAGAGTATGCAGGTATGCTGCCATGGGGGGACACTAAAAGTAGGTTTTTTAGCATAGAAAAAATTTATTTCGACCATATAAAGCCATATAGTAAGTTTCATCAATATCTGTCCATAAATAAAACAGTTTGCCTATTCTCCATATGATTAACATGGGAAAAGAGTATGCAGGTTTGCTGCCATGATAAGTACAAAAACCAAGATTTTTTACCTTAAATGGACGAATCTCAACCAAATGAAGCTAAATACTAAGTTTCATCCAAAAATATTGGTTAATAAGTGAAATATTAACAAATCCTTATTCTCCATAAGATTAACATTGGACCCCCAAAAGACAATGTACTGTCTTTAGACTTTGTAATATCTCGGTAACCAATAGAGATAGAGCAAAGCTTCAAAAGTACTAAATTGTGTGTTTTTATTGAGCTAAATCCAATAGTCAAAATAAAATTTAAAATTTAAAAATTTACATATGAAAAATGCAAAAAAACCCATTTTTGGGGTACAAAAAACCCCCCAAAACTACCCCTTCCGGTAGGTCGATATGTCTGGTTTTCGAACTCATCCGAATAAACGTAGGATTACACGTCTCTACCAAATTTGGTGTCGATCGGACCGTTTTTACGAGAGTTATCGTGCCTAGGGACACACACACCACACAACACACACACACACACACATATATATATTATATATATATAAAAATTTTAATGACTATTATTTTTGGTCTCTGGGCACCTAAAAACAAAAAAGTAACATGGTCCCGGGCTTAGGTCTTACCATGAGACCTACGGTAATAGCTTATTCCCTATGGGAAATTCGCTAATAACTTACAAATATTACGTTTTATACTTCCTAACTTATTTCTATTTTTTAAATATCGTTAAATTGTTATTAAGAGCTCTTTTTATTTGTTGTAAGTCATAACTAGTATTATGATCTAAAAAACAACACAATTATTACAATTTCAAAAATATAGGCCTATAGTTATTAGTAAACAATATTTTTTTTTTTTTTTTAGAATAAAAACTTTTGAACCAAACTAAGTAACACTTGTTACGACCAATAATAATTGACTTGACTTATAATTTGCACAAAAACGTAAACAATGTCCGACGCAACATGCGACCAATGCGCAGTCGCCAAATCAGCGAATAAAAAATCACCCCCTTAACGCGTCAGAACCCATAAAATCTCCCCTCCCTAGAAAGGGTTACCTACCACCACAGATGTGGGGTGTGTGCGAGCGAGACAGAAGTATAATTGAGGGGCACGACGTACGAACCGTCCGGGATCGGGACGCGAGAGGACTGAGACACGTCCAGACTCCCAGGATCAATACCTCCCCCTGGAACACCTCTTTACCCCCCCCTCTCCCCACCCACAACATACTAGCGGGTGAGGGGAGGAGGGAGGCCACTTGGACACATGTATCAGGTAATTGGGATACGACGAAAGCGATACGGAATCGGAATCACTGCGTCTGGGGAGTTGGATTTTTTACAGGCGAAATTGGTTTTTAAAAGTTGTGTTGTGTGGGTAAAAGAGCGGGGGGGGGGGGGCTTGTCCTCCTAAATAAAAAATGCTTTTAGTGATGCGCATAACTATGCTGATAACATGTAGTGTAAAACTACAGTTGGTTTTTTCAAATTTTCTTTGCTTCTAAAAAACTAATTCGTACGGGCTGGGGGTTCTGTAGAAAAACGCACGAAGAAAGCATTAATTCAGCAAAAGATAATAACAATAATAATAAAAATAAATAAATAAAGATAGCCAAAACAATTGCTTGCTGGATGGTAATAAATACTATACTAAATTAAATTTACTTTCTCTGAAGGTTACTTTCCGAACAGCAGGGTTAAAGTAAAAAATCTAAATAAAAGAAATTCAAGAAGTTTATGTTTATAAATTATTTCAAATTTTTTAAATGTTGTTAAAAAAAATTTATAACAACGTTTTTGTTTGTATGGCAATGTAGTAAAAAAATAAGAAATAAGAGTTTGAGCTTACGTTTATTACTGTATAGCGCTTTTGGGAGTGTTTGCTAAATAATTTGAATTTGAATAATAGTTTGAATTTGAATTTGCTTTTGGTTAGCGAGCAAACTATTTTAAAACGAATTAAAAAGACTTAGTTTTATATAACCACCGATTTAAATGGATATTGATACTGAAACATATCGAAAACGTCGCCTAAATAATATAAAGGGAAAGTGATCCGCTCTGATAATTACCATGTTCAATAAGGCAGGCCAGATGGGACGTTTATATTAATAATGGAGCCTGCCTCTCAGGCCCTCGTGTCCCGTATATTGTCGCTACGAAACTAATCAGCCCTATGTCGATATTTATAGTCATAAAAATACTGCAATCATTTTACGTTTCGTACTTTAACTTAAAATTAAAATACGTTTAATAAAGTAGTATTGGTTAAATAACTATATAACACTGAAAAATATGACATAATTTTTTTATAAATATTCTTTGATATTTCATTTCAAATCAAATATTCTTTTCTCTTATCGTTTTCACCTTGCTTATTGTAAATAATTTAGCATGCGAACTACAGTTAGAATAATTCCTATCGCACAGAGCCAATTTTAATAGAGTAGGAATCTTTGAAACAAAATTACATTGAGTTTGAATAAATCAGGGTAACTATTTAAACGATGACTATGATCCATTTTAGTTTTGAATTACCTAATTGTGAATACTATTTTCGTTTCAAATTGGATATTACGTATTTAAAATGTATGTCTGTTACCTGAATAGTAAAAAAATAACGGGAAATAACAACCATCAAACTACGTACATTAAATGTTTTAAAACAGTAAAATTGATTTGTTCAAATGAAAAAAGTAATACTACCACAAAAATAAAACTGGAGCAAAAGTGACATATAGCTTCAACATGATCGAACCGGGCCTGAGTGAGAATATTTTATGGAGGCCGGGAGATATAAAATATCCTGCCTCCATGCTTTACCGCTGCCCCGTACATACAGTGTATGCGGACCAATAAAGCCAAGGTATCCGCTCGGGACGGCCACATTCGTCTTGGTATTGGCCGTAAAAACTTGTAGAACAACTGAATAATATATGACTGTCGTAAACTATTTCACTTCACCGTTCTTAGTCACAAAATCAACTCGATTGGAAGAAAAATAAATTGTTATTAATGGCAACTCATGGAATAAATCAAGTTGAGGAAAATCATAAATTAAATAGTGGGTGACTTTAAACAAAGCTATTAAAAAGAGGGTTATTCAAAGAAATTAAACCTGTTTGTTAATATAACTGACACAGTTATAAAAAACTTTTCAAAGAGCCCAAACGCAAAAGGAGGCTTTTAAAAAATGGTGATGAACAGGTCTTAAAATGAAGGAATTTTGCAAAATCGTTTCTTTTTGAGCACCAAAGAGGCAAGACGAAAATATGTTCAAAGTTTAAAGTAAATCCGTTCGGTAGTTCCTGAGGTTTCATGATGAGTCAGTCAGTGAGTGGTATTTCGCTTTTAAATACATGGATGACTGGTGTGATATTATTGACATAACTAAGGCGATGTGTGTGAATAGAGATTTAGATTTAAGAATAGCATTATTTGCGACTACAAATAAACAATCTGCGTGGAATTTGGAAAACAAATTACAGCCGTAAAAACTATTAAAACGACTAGGGTCGGAGCGTAATCTGTTTGACATGCTAAGTCAGTGCCGTGAACCCGCGCTCCCGGACGATAACATCAATTCTAATTCTCTCCAGACATTGTCAATCCCACGGGTGGGTTTTACATTCCCCCGGATTCACAGAATTTCAGCTTTTGTGGTAATATAGCTAAACCTGGAATAGGGCGAAGTTAATTGGGTATTAAAGAGAAATATGCTATTTACCTCTAAAAAGTTACAGAGTTTTATGGTAAATTTGAATTAAAGCTATTGATTGTGACATTTACCGATATTTATTTTTTTACTAAGCATTACGTTTAAAATAAATAATAACATAAGGATTGAATGTTAGAGAGTTTTCAAATTTATCAGGTGGAATCCTTGCCATAGTGGTACGAATATGCTTATACGAAGTGAATGTTACACCTATAGCGTGAATAATTAGGGTGAAACTTTACATGTCACACACTAAACTGCTAATAATTTCATCATCATGTATTCTTTTATTTTATAGCATTTATTGAAATCTCTAAAGAGTCAAGATAAGTATTTCATTAGTGAGATCGGGATAGAGAGTTTTGAAAAAAAAAAGTTTCGTATTTCTGGAATCTCTGAAAGGTTCCACTGGTTTTCGAATGATTCCTCAACATCCCCATCCTTAGGCGTAGGAAGACTGACGGAAGAACTCGCAATTTTAACAAGCATTCAATCGGATCATAAATAAAGTTATCATCATAACCTTGCATTACGACGTAGTTATAAAACATAAATCAGCTTTAACACAATATTCCGAATAATTGTGGAAACTTTTCACTAAGAGCGGTCTGATGAAGAGAGGAAAATGAAATCAACCCGGCTAAGCGGCTTGTGAGCATTAGCGGTGTACCACAACATGCTTCATGCTTATGCTTCATCGTTAACGAATGTACGCTCGTAAGCCTTGTGGCGTTAACATTCGTTAACGATAAAGCATAAGCATGAAACATGTTGTGGTTCACCACAACTCGTGTACATGAAGTAATTATACGCAAGCGAATATAGTATACCTTATAAGTTACAATCAATAGCCAGAGGAGTGTTTGAATGTAAGTTAATGTAATTTAGTACCCATAATTAAGTTCGTTGAATTGATTGCAATGAAATAAAGTGGCATTAAAAATGAATGGAATTATTGGTATCCAAATTATTATATGAATTTAGAATTCCAAAGCATTTAAGTATATCCCGAAAACGAATCAATATTAGATCGTTTTAAAAAGTTTATAGTATAATTATTTCTTCAATGTTATATTCCTATCAAACAATATAAGTAACATTTTTAGACTCCACCCACAATGTCACTTCGATAGAGAGGCGAGAAAACAATAAACGTTTTAAAATACAGATAAAAAAACAAAAACAGCAACAGTTTTTTAAGGCGAACTCACGGTGGGAGGAGTTAGGTAAACTTGAGAGAAAGGTTGAAAACACCCTATTTCATAACCATACCAATACACTTTATTGATCTTGGGCCATTGTATTTTTATCAGTTTTGTGTCTAAAAAAGTACTTGTCGAACAATAAAACTGAAATTTGCTATTCTGTGTTTATCTACTACAGTGCATGGCATTTCTTACGTTTTTACAGGGAATTGCAAAAAATATTCTCTTGTGAGTATCTAACATAAAATAATTTATTGTTGGATAGCGTAATCAATATCAAAATGACAAATGACCACTGAGTCCAGAATCGAACTTTGGCACGTCAAACTGGTAATCTAAGGATTGTAAGGTGAGCATTGTAACTCTTCCACAACATCAATTAGTTTAGTAAAAAATGTAAATGGTTAAGTAAAATCATATAAACTTCACCTTAAGTCCCCTGTTTCTCAAATGCATATTGTATTTTTAATGTATAAATAAAAAACAATACCCTAGGTATTTGCTTCGATTTATTCTGCATAAAACATATATATTACAAACTTCAGCGAATCCTATTTCAGTATCACAAAGTGTTCCAGGGAGAAGAGTTTTTCTGCATAGTTGTACCAATTAATGTTGCCGGTAAATCAGTTGGAATTTCAAGTTTCAAAGTTGAGCGAGCAACGTTCCACCCACGGGTCGTCGCTGAGCTATGTGCCAATGCTGTGCAATGCCATGTGGGCGGGATTTGATGAGGTCTAGTTTAGATGATTTATCAAACCTTATCACTACTGACTCACTCATGGCAACCATCTCTGCAGCTGTGATCCTTACCTGGAAACAAAAATATATGGTTAACATAGATTATTTAAATCCAGCTTATTTTCCAAACATCGTGGTACAAACATTATTGCAGTGAACACGTTGACAAGAATTAATTGTTTTAGAATTCAATTGGTCAAGCAGTTAGAGTATTGAAATAGCACGAGAGAAAAGGTTTACTTAGAAAAATGCTTTGATAACACCTTAAAGGGAACTGCAGATCGAAAAAATTGCAGTATCCATTTCCGTTTTAAATGTATGATGGTTTTCCGTATTTTTCGACAGATGTGTTCAAACTTCCACTATAAGTCATTCGTTTAAAATAGTATGCTAGACATTTTATGTGGTTAACTAGCGTAATCCTAGATTTTTAAACTTAAAATAAATACCAATTCAATAATCCAATCTACCATCATCGAATCAACAAATTCGTTTCAGCTAACGATGAACTTCGCCACCAGTTATTAAAAATTCTTTTGAATTTAATATGTCCTTATAATTTTATCTAAGTACTAGGTTGCGCACCTTAACACTCCTGTTAATTGAAAAAATTAACATTTTAATAATTACAAAAATACAAAATGAAAATCATCGTTTGTTTACCGATAAAACAAATATTCCTTTTTTCTCGTTACAAAAATCCAACTAATATTAGTGGCATTGGCCCAACAGTTTCCAACATCAGATTGTGCACTAAGCATATTCCTCCCGAAATGTTAGACAGGGAAACAAATTCACGTGGTTTAAGCGTTCCCCCAGACCCGCGGGTAACTCGGATACTCGTGTTTCGTCAATAAATGTTGTTCTGCCCGAGGCCCGGGGGCTTTGGCAAAATATGACGCGTTCCTCCCCTAAAACCCATCGCTGGATCGAGTTTACGAGACTGTTTTGTTATAAGCGGAAAAACTTTTAACGGCGAGATTTATTTCTCAAAAAGTATAAATAGGCCTATGCATTTTGGATTTTTGGGATTTTCTACAAAAAATGTCCACATTCTTCAATAATTTAATGAAACATAATTAAAACTATGGTTAAAACTTATACCCGAATCTAGTTATAAAAGTTGAGTAAATCCAATTAACCGACTCGGCAAGCACGATAAAATAAGATTATCTAACTAACTTAAATGTACGAAAAATATAAGTGTTATCGATTAAAATATTGCACAACTAAAATAATAAAACTGAACATATTTGTACAGTATAAAGATGATGGAAGCATTCTAATAAAAACAGCGACAGTGATGGAGTCCACGGAGTCAACATGGCATCATTATAAACAAACATTTTCGAATGTTTGCTCGTTGGAGGAATGACGTGTTTTGTAGCTCAACTGACCAGATAATAATGAGTGTACATAGTTTTACTTTTATTTAATGCAGTTATATGAGTAAGATTGTTAACAAAGATTAAATCGCATCACTAGTCTTCAGGTTTGACCCCAATGCAAATTTATATTTGCTTAAAATTAAATAAATTTACATATCCAAAATCTTGTGCGACTAAGAATCATTTTACACTTGAAAGAGAACAGGCAAAATTAATAAAAATAATCACAATAAAAGTAAATGCTTCAAAGAATTTTTTACACCTACATTTTCGTAATGGTTATTCGAATTTATGACCTAACCACAAGCAGAGTTGGCAACATAGCTAATTTTTGAAGTGTCAGCTTTTTAAGTAAATTAACCGAAGCGGCGGTTCCAACGGTGGGCGTTTAATTTGTGAAGCCACCAGGTTCAGAGGGCCGCACTGGACTCCCGCTGGTACATTTCATTAACCCCCCCCCCTCCCCCCAGACTGGCCATGGTAACTTTTTGACTTGAGAAGGCGTTGAAGTTATTTCCGATTCGGTCTTTTCAACATAAAAGAAATGTTAAACGAAGAACTAAATAACACCTTTGTTTGGACAAAATGTGATTGAGAGGTCTACGCAAAGGGCTCATCAAGATGTATGTGGGGTGCGAGGGCTATTTTTTAACAGCAATTTGTCTTTTACAAAATGGAAAGAATAAATAAACGTTTTTGCCTTTATTAAAAAAAAGTGTTTACACGCTTTTATAAAACAATAAAAATAATCGACCTTGCAGTTTATTCAGTACCAATCGGACAAAAAAAAAGAAAGAAAGAAAGAAAGAAGTTATGTGACAAATGGTGGGGACAAGTTTAGCATTTCTCTTATATTAAACAAATCCAACATGGCGGCATACCAAAACCCAATTATCTGCTGCTTCTGTAGTTAAAATACTACCTAATTGTTGCTCAATGACGGGGTTAATTTTCAAACATTAAAATGAAAACTCTCTAATCGATACACTTTACAGGATTTATCATTCTAAGAACTGGCATTTTATTCTTACTGTATTTAAAATATATACAAACACGTTAGGGGATGTTTAAATTTTCGGAGCAACTTGGATAGAAAACATATTAAAAGAAAAGAACTAGGCTAGAGGTATCAAACTGGAATGAAAGGTTTGGTGCATTGTATCCGTAGCAGTGTCCGACTTGACCGAGACAGCAATGTGCCCGCATTGTTCCCTATGACTATTGTAGTTATCTGACGTGCTCTTGTGGTTTCATAATAGATAGACAGCGGCAAAAAATAAATTTAAAAACGCATTTAAATTTTTAATAATATTTAATTTTCCAAACGTATTTATAGGCTGGAATTAAAAATATTTAAAATGTGTATTTAAGGTTAAATTAAACAATTTTAAAGATTGATAAATGTTGATTTTATGTTAAAGATATTTTTAACCACTCTGCGGGAAAAACCGAAATTGATTATGTCTGAGATAAATGCAGAGATATTTCAAGATTGTTAGCAGTAATTTGCTAGTTTTATAGATATAAAAATTAATTAATTTTAATTACAATTACAAATATAGAAATCCAAAATCAACTTTAAAAAAATTACAAAACAAATGCAAATTAACTTTACAGGTATGTTCTCCATTGTCCACAAGTCTAGGCCTACTAATTGTGAATTGCCATTGTAATTTATGTAATTAAAAAACGAACTCTAAAAATTTGTTTAAGTTGAAATATACGCAAAGAGCAGGTAACTATATGCAAGTAAATATTTTTTATGAGTCTAACTGCAGGTACATCATAACAAGAGGTGAATTTACGGGGACAACAAGCAACAAACAATAACGTTTCGCCGCCGTAGAGCATCAGCATTCCCTGACTCAGCAGCCGCTGACATAACTGGCCCCATTACCTCAGCGACTGTGACGTAATTACCACACACGTGCTGCCAAACCGCTGGATTCCATTACTTTGGAAAAGAACGACGTCCTAGAGGAAGATCGTTTTTAATTCATGATATTTAATTTCAAAACTTGTTCTTTTGGTATATTTACCATAGTTTACAATAGTTTAAAGATATAAATACTAAAAAAATGCTTACAGCTCTTACGTCGTGTAAGAGCTAAACGCAAAAAAATATTCAAGGCATGATTTTATATTGTGATTGATATACTGAGATTTTGGCTTTTCGCCCACTTTTTTTTATTGAAAACTTTTATGGAATGCTACACTAGGTATATGATATAAACTATTTTAATCTATACAATAATCGCACTGAGGCTGTTTTAAAAAGAACTCTTTAATGTCAAAACATTTAATAACATTGCAATATTGTAGGCGAGAAACCGGTAAAATGACCCTAAAAGTCGTTTTAATTAAACTTAGTGAATAAAGTTTATCTATTAACAATTAGCAAATAATGCAGCGATAAATTGTTTTGAAATTGTTAGCGTACTAGTCGAGCAAAGTTCTGGTTTACTGCTTGTGAATTTTTAATTAATTATTAGAGTAAACAGTAGGCCTATTCATTTTTAAACAGAAAATCTCATATTGATATCGGATCAAGAATAAATATAAAGGGTAGAAAAACTCTAGACAAATCAGAAGGACCGAGAAATTTAAAAACAGTTTTCAATCAAAATGAGTATAAAATGTTCTCAAAGGTATATTAAAGAATGAAATTTGGTGTTTTATAGAACTCAAACAGAGTTTATTTATAGACCGATAAAGCTTATACCGGTGAACCATTAGCTAATGAACTTGTTCAACACACGCGTTCACCAGTGATGGCATGTGGCATTGTCAGACGCCACGTTTTGTCGCAGCTCTCGTGGGCGTTCATCTGCATTTCAAAACAGCGCAGGTTGACACGCATGAATTAAACAGTAAAACACACGTTCCGTGGTAAATTGGAATACTATGCAATGGAAGATGAAAATACAGGTAAAGGCATTATGGTTTTAATAGGTATTGACTTGGTTTTTAAAAAGTTCAAACGTACCTAAACTCTTAATAAAAAAGTATTCCATGTAATAACTGAAAAATGGTTTGTCAACAATTATATAACATTTTGAGATTGTTTCCCAATCTGGCGTAGCTTAGTGTGTCCCCAATTATCATACTATCACTTCTTTACGACATCTTTTCATAACGCATTAGAGATTGTTTACGAAATATTACCTAATAGTATTTCAAAGATATGAAGCAGAAAAAATACAGCATAAATGAATACATGATCATCACGAGCTCAAAAGTGTATTCGAATTTGGTTACTCGATTCTTTCACTTCGCTTTCTCCAACTTAAGCTTACATTGTCACTTTCCCTTCACACTAGATACAACAAATCCTACGTATAGTGTACAAATAAGAAAATTTTACTTTTTTATTATTTTAAAAAAAGGCCATAGTGTTTTAGTTGATCAAGTTCTTCACAGGCTAACAGGCGACTGAGAGTGGCTCTCGAGGTATGAGAGAGTGAGATGAAGAGGACGAAGAAGAAATGGAATGCACCTGTTACTACATAAAAAATAAACTCGTGTATATACATTTGACTGAGTAAGCTGCAACCAAGAAGATGTGGACGACTTGTTTCTCCAAATAGAAAAAGTAAGGCTTACAAAAGTTAGGGAAAGGAAGAAAAAAAACAGATCCTTTACTATAGGTCGACTTGGCTTTAATATGGCAATTCAAATCTTATCTTTGGATCAGCAAACGGAACTCCCACAGCTTAAATATCAGACCTCATAGAAGTATAATATTTATTTTCATATCGTAATGTCATATCAATAATTCTGAAAATGTCTTAAATATTTACAGAAATAAATCAATATTTAACTTGATAACTCAATAAAATTATTTTGTGAAAGAAATTTCTTGTAAAGGACAGAGAATTTTATTGTAGCGTTGATACTTAAAATATATTTTTTATAACGGCAGAAACACCTCAAGTACAGAAGCTTTGAAATCTAAACAATATACAACGTCTTCTCAACAAACTTATTGTAGAACATTTCATGACATGAAAAAGCAATCCAAGTTAGCTGGCTTCAAACTTGACTCGATCCTCGTTGTTCTAAATCAAAACTTGGATCGAGCATCATTAGGCATTAAAGGGTCTGCTCTAAAGTTATGTTTCTCTATGACTTTAGTTCTCAATTAAAGTTATTTTAAAAACTAAATGTTCTCATTAGCCAAGAAATAGTTTATGAGCAACTATAAATAATAAGATTTCCCTAGACCTATAATCACAAAAGATACGTTTAAAAACATCAATGTTATAACAAATTTAATTTGTAAAGTGCTTTTGTAGTTTTAATAACACGTGTTTAAATTAATCACACTTAATTTCCAATGAGTTATTGAAAATTATTTGCAATAATTTTTCATAGTAGTGACTTTTTAAAATTTGTATCCATTAACGTTCATATAAATGTAACAGGATTGAACCTTTACATATTTTAGTATCATTATTAGAATGACAGTAAACCTAACTTTATTAAATATTATCCTGCAACGCATTTTAAAACATCAGGACAAGTAAGTTAACAATGAGAGACAAACAAACAATACAACCAAAATTGCATTTCACAGAATTAAACACAAATGTAAATCACTCACTGGTTTACACGTATAAAAATCAAAGCTCTTTCAACCAAACATAATGTTCAAATGAATTTTTAAACATTCTAAGTACATAGTAGGTCTATATTATAAAATGAAATGTAACATATAAAACAAGCCCTTTTAATTCCAGAGTTTAAAATTCTTACACACAAAGCAGGTGGACATATATTTTCCAATTTAACCAACACTGGTAAAACACTGAGCCAACTATTTAACCTAATAGCGTTGTAAGGGAGAATAACTTTTACAATTTATGTAGCTGAAACCGGAATAAGGTTACACAGAAAGGGCGGGCGCGGGGGCTAGGGATAACTTTACATTGTGGATAAGCTTATAACCCCCCTCCCCCTTTACCAGCAGCTATGTAATCTTAGTGGTAAAATATTAAATGACGCTGCTACCATTGACTTTGTAGTGTACATAGTCAATGCTGCAACTATCCCCCAAAGTACTTCCAACTTTAATAATCCCGGGTAAATAATTAACCTAATTAGTTTTGTAGGGGGCTAGGAAAGTCGGAATCTTCAACGCTTTAAGGCATATACAGGGTGTCCCGGAACTCTCTGGAACCCTTTCTATATTTGTTCCTTGCATCAAGAAAAAAACATCATACAAATAGGGGTCTAAAATCCATCGTTTAGCCGCTAGCCGCCATTTTGTTTTTTCACGTAATAAATTTTATTTCCGTAACGGATGATTGAATTAAGTTCATATTTGGTATGAATCTTTATCATACTAATATACATACTCAGGAAAAAAATAAATTTTTTCCACTGTGTATTTTCAAAATGGCGGCCATTTTTAATTTTCAAACTAAAATATCTTAAATTCAGTAAACTTCATAAAAATTTTACTATGTACAAAAAAGTTGCAAAATTAAATTATCTAACCAACGGTACCAAGTTTGTGGATCTGATAGCAAATAACGGAGTTATTGCGATTTTTCTGTGAAAATTGCCGTAATTTGCATTCTTTTAATGCAAAATCAATGTTTTTTTTGAGAAAAATCGCAATAACTCCGTTATTTGTAATCAGATCCTTACAAACTTGGTACTGTTGGTTAAATAATTAAATTTGTCAACTTTTTTGTACAAAGTAAAGTTTTTTTTTAATTTACCAAATTTGAGATATTTGAGTTTGAAAATTTAAAATGGCCACCATTTAAAAAAAATACACAGTGGAAAAAATTTATTTTTTTCCTGAAAGTGTACATTAGTATGATAAAGATTCATACCAAATACGATGTGAATACAACCATCCGTTACGGAAATAAAAATTATTACATGAAAAAAACAAAATGGCGGCTAGCGGCTAAACGATGGATTTTAGACCCCTATTTATATGATGTTTTTTTCTTGTCTCGATGCAAGGAACAAATATACAAAAGGGTTCCAGAGAGTTCCGGGACACCCTGTATAACTGCAATCTAACTGGACATGCTTGGACATGTTATGGGACCAAAACACTTGTTTTCAGAATGTATTTTCAATATATGTGATCAGTGAGTTATTAAAAAATAAATAAATAAAAATAGACAAATGGAACTTTCTTAGCTGTTTGATTTTAATAGCGAATCACCAAAACCACGTCTATGACTGTATTTAAGAAATACTGATGAAGTTAACTGCACTACAAAGTACTATAAAAACTACGGTAATATGGGTTACGCTGTCCTTGTTTCTAAGGCTGTTACAAGTGATGTGTTGCGAACGCTTTTACAACAGTGGTTTCGTACAGTACCACTGCCTTTTGTTCAAGGCATTTATTTTCAGATTGAACATAAATGTCCGACTCTGTAGCATTTACTATGAACATAAAGCCTTAAAAGTTTACTGTAGTCTGGTTGGTTCTCGATTGTTTGTTTTCAAATGTAACGTGTTTCATTGTTCACAGAAGTATACACTAACCTAATTGCTAGTTATTAATATCAAGGGACGCGTTTTTTAATGTCCTTTCTTTATGTAAATTCTCTCCACCCAAACTTAAGTACGGTTTATATATAAAAGCTTTTTAAAGCGGTTATTTTTAAACTTTTAAAACTACTTTATCATTCTTACGCTATTTTAAGTACACAGTCGGAAGCAATTTGTCTACGATTGTTTTCAATAGTAAATGAACGAACCAACCGGTAACGACGGACGGAATCAAACGCGGCCACGCTGAAATGGATCAGAACCGGCGATGAATATCATGAATAGCTTGAACCTATTACATTGATGCCCGCCCGCCAGCCCGCCGACCCCAGTACTCAATGTTCTATGTGTCTCGCGCAGACACTGGAAACTCAACCAACTTTGTTTGGGAACATCGCTTGGTTCAAAGGAGTTTTATATTAACAACGGCAAAATATTAATTTTGTATTGAATTTCAACAACAATCAGGTTAGAATTTCTGTAGAACTTATAATGGAGATAGCATTCCACTTAAACTTTATTGAATGAACGATTTAGGTTACTCGGTTCCAATATATAAAAAATAAAATACAGAGGGCTATAACTGCAAATAAAGAGTCTGTAGAAAAAGGATAGACGCCAAATTTTCCTTTTTTTCAGAAAAAAAAACACCTTTCAGTAGTTAAATACAGTGTTAACAGTTTTTAAAAGTAAAGTTTAAGACAAATTAAGTGTTAAAAATGTATTTCAATAATTTTAAAATCAACATTTTTATTTAAACTTTGTTTGATTTGTGAGTGTTTAATATTTAGATACTCTTGAAGTCGTGTTTTGTCACATTGTTACATTTATCGTTTTTTCGTCATGAGGTTAACTAAATACAGTGCAAATGGTCTCTACTAGGCAAGACGCGAGTGTTTAAAACTAAACTAAATTTCGTATGCATGAACTGCAGAGATATTTTGATTATTTCTTCCAAATGCTTAACCTCAAGTTCATAAATATTACAACTCGTTTCTCATTATTCTTAACAAACAAGATACTCCACTTGGACCGATACGTGGCGGAGAGAGAGGTGGACTTTTCACCTAAAAAGTCCAAGATGCTCCGAGAATATCAGATGACACCGGCCGGAGAAAGGAGAAGCGGGTCCGCGGAGAAAACAGCGAGACAGGTGGACAAGCGGCCGAGAGAAAGGACTAGTGACGCAGAGGGTATCTTAACTTGAGTAAAAAAATTGAACAAGAACCTGTAGGTAAAGAATGTTTCATCCCATTTCTTAATTATCTGTTTCCTTATTCAACACGTTTACCATATTGGGTGGGAATCTGCAGTATATTTTAGGTGGTTTGTAAAAAAATAAAAGAACAAAAACTGTTTTCTGACAATTATTCTGTGTTGTACAATTCAATTTTGGCAAGCACGACAGAAATCGTTAAGGCGCTGTGTTAGGCAAACCCCGCCTTACACACAAACCCTCATTTTGCCTACGGCAGCCGCACTGTAGATGTGTAGCGCTGACAATCAATCAATCCTTGAGTGATTGTATTTTGTTGTTCAGTTAAATGTTATCTTTCTAACCTACAAGACGGATCTGGTAACTTTTCTCTGACGCAACTGTTATTATAAACCAACCTAATCTAAATATTACGATTTTTAAGTCAGTGTGACAGTGGGAGAAAGGTTATCAATGAACTACGTTACTTGCCTGAAGGAGTCCCCTAACTGTGAATAGATACATCGTTAAAAATATGATGTAAAATTTACGTACATGATACAGTAGAAGTTTGGCAATGAAATTTCCAACATAAAATCAGGTGTCCTGTTTTTAAAATTTTTACTAGTGTCCGCACACACAAACACAGATTATTTACATTCAGGATGAATTTCAGATTAAATGCTAACCGACTTTCCCGATGCCAAAACAATAACTCAAGTTTAAACTCGTCATATGAAACACACAGATATCAGTAAATGGGGTTGCAATACAGGAGACAAAGACAGAAGGCAATGTGAGGATAATCTCCACAGAGGGAGATTATGGTAATGCGGAAACCGAATCTCCACAGAGGGCTTTCGACACTGAGACAAACCGCCTAACTTGCTTGCTTCCGTCCTCTCCTCGCCCAGGGTAAAGTTCTTGGAGTCCTTTGTGTGTTAGGAAAGAGAGCTAACTAAATCAATAAAGAGAGTAGCTGCCAAAGTATTCGCCAACGAATTTTAAAAATAATAGTTAAAGCAAACAAGCTGCAGAAGACCATACCGTATTAATTAATTTTAGGAATTATACTTATAATACAAACTTTAATTTCAACTTCATCAACTCCTTCTTGTGGCTTCTGTTGTGACGAATCTCACACTTAACTTTTCTCTAGTCGCGTACTGTACAAAACATTAATGGGTATGCAGTCAGGGTAGCTGTGGGCTCTATGGGGGATATGCAAATAACTAAATAAAAAAAAACTTTTACCAAATATTTTCTCTGAAAAATTAAAACATAAAAAGTTTTTATGGAAGTTTTAATAATACAAAAACCTTTCTACTACGAAAATAAACAATGCGATGAGTGAAGACCCTTTTGAAACCCTTAATGATTGATAATTGTCACTAAATACAGCAGGTACTATTGCAAATAGTCACTCGATGGACTTTAGTTAAATTTGAAATTTTTTATCGAGAGTATGGAAACCTCGTACAAGTAACAAACACTTTTGACATACAAAATTATGTATCGTTATCATTTTTCATGAAAAAGAGGGAACGATATTATTTTTACCATGATTCATTCATGATAGTCCAATTAAAAAAAATGTGTGAACTGGAAACTGTGCTAATATTAGAGAGAAGGATTTTAAATTGAAAATGATTACTCAATTACTCCTCGGTAAAATTTTAACTTTATAATGATGAAGTATGGGGATAACCAGACATAGGGACAGCAATCTCTTTTGATACACGGAGGTTTACAATTAACAATTTTACTTTTACAATTTTTATCGCCAAAAAGGAGGTTGCATCAGATATACCTGACATAATTCGTGAAAATCAGAATTAAACTCAGAATTCATTCTAACTGGACACTCGGCCGGCTCAAGCAGGAAGGGTTACGTAAGGCAGGTGGCAGTAGGTGTAACCCGAGTAGGTGGTCAGTACCCAGGCGCCGCGCCAGGTGTAGGTGTGACCGGCTAGAAGCGCCTGCCGCCTAGGCGACAGCTGGGGGGTCGCCTACCTAGGCGGGGGCACGCGCCGGGGGGATAACCGAGGTCGGCGACGAACGGCGCGTGCGCGAAACGTGACATTAAGTTTCTAAAGGAAGATTTAAAGTTGCAATAAAAAACTACCTCAAAGTACATCACGCAAAGCACACCACGACACCACACACACACACATTCACTGTACACAATACACTATCAAGACATCAAATACTGTACCAAGTCCACAATTGGCATGATCTCACCCAACTAATACATCAAACGGCAATTTAAGTAGGAACGCCAAGCTAAAAAGGGGATATGTTTGATCGCCTCTTAGAACAATAAATGAGAATAAAACTCAAGGCTGAACACCAGTTTTATTCTCCATAGAATGCTCAACGGATCTACAGAACTGTAGCTGACTTACCCGTGATTCGCAATGGTACTAAAAACAAAATGCCAACTAGAGGAATTATTGCCCTTAAGGTGAGTTCGTTCGATGCGCTCGCTCGCCATCAGGTTTAGCTCCTTAAAGTATTGTTTCATGTGACCCAATACAGAAAAGGTTAGGAATTTCAATAAAAACTGAAATCCCCTATTCATGTTCCTATGCAGTCCCGAACAGTATAGGTCTGGTCGTCAAATGCTACAAAGAGTGAATATGAGACGGGAAAACTGACTGAGTTATGGTCATGGTAATTTCCGTTTGGTGGTGCTAGTGCGGAATAAACGTGAATTTTGTGGGCCTCCAATAATTTGCTTGTCTTTGCTAAACTTGCGTTAGTGAAAAAAATATCACACTGGTTTATATCAACAATTCTATCGTAATACTCGATAACGGCGTGTTGAAACCTTAAACGTTCAAATTACTCTATTACGTTCCAAAGAATAGGCAAAATCTTTCGACCTAATAACAGTTAAACGTGTAAACGATAAACTATATTATCATAGAAGGTTCACTGTGTCCGGGTTACTAATACACTTATAATTTGTTGTAAACAAACAAAATAGTTTCAAACCGACCAACATTTCAGCGTAAACAAAAACGTGACCGATGCAATAGTCGGCGTAGGCTAAAAATAACCGTGACATATCCGTGCAGTTGGGGAGCTTCCTTGGGTCACCAGTGTACTGTGTACTGGCGTTGCGGGAAACCCACGGTGATGAGGCGAAAAACGGCGTATGACTGGTGCTTCATGGGGAACATAACTAAATCACTGCGACACCAACGGATATAGCGGATGACGCATACATTTAAAAGACATGCTGTAACAGAGGGTACTTACTGCCGGTGAAATATCTCGGAAAAAATATCAGTTAATTTTAATAACTGTAATCCAGAAAAATCATAGATTGCACGATACTCATTAGATCAAACACGTTACGTTGGATAACATGAGATCATTTTTATTTAATGTTTTGAATAGAAAAACGAAGCGCACTATACATATATTACATATGTATATTGCAAAGAAATGGCTTTACCGTTTTATTGAATAAAAATTCTTAGTATTAAAACCTTGTATAAAAGTCAAGGTTGTACATATAATGTTAACAATAGTTAACAATAAATTTGAAATGAAATCGGTTAACAGGGAAGACATTTTTTAATAACACTGACAAGAAAAGGTTAAAAGCAATAAGTGCAAATGTTTTCAGTATAAAAAATCGAAGGGTTCCTTCCAATCCTTAACCAATAAACCGACATTAAACTAACAATAAGTAGTGGTCAATCACAACACTGACTTTGTAAATGTTGGATGTAAAAAAATGCAGGTTTCCAGCGAAATTTCCTTTATGGAATACATTATTTTTCTTGTATTTATGTTAGAGGAACTTTTCATACAGGATAATACAAATGCTCTTAGGGTCAAACGCTATACTCCCATCCACATTGTAGTGGGAGTGGGCATCCTGAGAATCGAACCCGTGACCTCTTGAACCGAAGTCTAAGATGAAACCCTTTAGACTAGCTCGATAACTAGTTGATAAAAACTACTATAAAAGCGTTATGAATTTTAGAAAGCGATTTTAAGACAAATTTTGATGTCAGCTGAGTTCCACAAGGAAAGTCTGGTGCACTCATTAACGTCAGATAAGCCGAGGTAAGCATCCATTAATGCTAACAAGTTTCCAACTCGTTTTGCGTATTTGATATCAAGTTAACGAAAGAAAACTTCTTCTAACTGAGGACTAATTTCAATATTTACAAGTTAATTTTGAACATCCACCTTCGTGTCTCTATTTAATAGACAACTCACCATTATTAAATTTGTCACAGTAAATTAAACTTGTGAATAGGTGATTTCACCACTTTGAGTCATAAAGTACAGTAGTACATTTCGTGTATGTTTTTTCTACAATATTATTCTTCCACCAAATGATGAGTTACTTATTAAAGGAATATTATTATTGATATTCCTAGGTCCTAGCACTTATATGACTTAATTGCTTTAAACAGATTCACACATCTGAAAACTTGGTGACAAAAAACTAGTATACTAAAAACCATAAAAAATCAGGAACATCATTGAAAATGAGCGATACTTGTTTACTGCAAAATGTACTACTTATTAGTAGAGTGGATTTCAACGGGTTTGAAATTTAATACACTAAAGCTCATCAACTTTTAACTGGATTAAACTGGTTATAAACCCAGAAAACATCAAAAGTGCCGTAAAACACTAGAACCATAAACATCGCCTGGTCCCTAACAATCAACACAAAACGACCTCACTGCTGTACTGGCCGGGCTTTATTATCATGGGCAGCAATACACACTACAAACTCTATACGGTACTATACTACAAGTGTAACTCTCCACGAAAAATCTAAAAATATTTTACAATTACACTTATATTTCGTCTATATAAAATACTTCACTTTTCCTCTGCATGGAGACTATTTTACTCTTCCACTTTTCTAAATACATACTGCGCGTTGGAATAAAAAGAGTATATGACTCCGATTAAACTTTAAAGAGTAACACGTTATAACATAAAGGGTAGTTTTATAAAAGCTTCTAAACTAGTTATAATGATTTATTATGCTATGTGGAATACTTTTGATGGTTATTAAAATTCATCAGTGTAAACGAATCACAATATTTTATACAAAAGTATTTAACATAAATTTTTGAATGGCACAGCCACACCATTCTCCTACATTACACACTTATAGAATACATTACAATTAGTACGTCACAAAGGAAGCGATTCCAAAATAGCCATATTAACATTTGGATCAGGGCATGGTATTTACTAAAACTTATTCTAAGCTATAACAAAAAATTTAAAGTAAAGTACACTTAAGAATAGTTTACGTATTGCACTATATAGAAAGTCTTTTCTAGAAGTATACGATTTAAGAGTCATCTTCATCCCTGGGCCAGTAGCCAATTGTTGCGCAGTCAGCAATGTTATAACCATACGGCTTTTATGCTAAAACATGGTATTTTATTCAACTGTTTCGGACGCCGTTTTTCAACAGATTTTCTTTAAACTTGGTATGTGTTTATATTAGGCCCCTCATACCTCGAAATTTTGAAATTTAACAAATATTACTCTCTGTGACGTTGCAAAATAATTCAATTTTCTTTATAGCCATAATATTTGTAAAATTTTCAAAATTTCGAGGAATGAGGGGCCTAATATAATTGTTCAACTTAACTCTGTTGAAAAACGGCGTCTGAAACAGGGGAATAAAATACCTTTGTGTTGCATTAAAAGTCGTATGGTTAACATTGCCGACTGCGCAACAATTGGCTACTGGCCCAGGGATGAAGATGACTCTTAACATCCACTTTCATGCATAATAAATATCGCAATATGATCCAATAAATTATATATAAATTATGATAAACAGAGCTAATGGTAGAACCATTTAAAACCACAATATAAAGCCATTAATGTTTTACGAGCTACTCTAATCAATTAAACTTAAGTCTAATTAATAATATAAATACCAGGTTAGTTCCTCATACAGGACAACAATTCACCAAGAGGGTCAGCAGACAAGTTTAATTAGTTTAACCAATTAGAAATAAAATAAACCAATTAGAGAATAAGCAATCAAACAATACCGGTTCATAATTGGTTCACTAATTGAGTGCAATAACCGGTGTATGGAGTCGGTTAATTAGGAAACGTAACGGAGGATACGATGGACACGGCCCAGATAGCCGGCTGGCCTTGAAACAGCTGATCTGGATCATCGTGGTTTACCGCCGAAACAGCTGACCAGTGCCATTGTTGAAGCCAGTGTTGCCAACTTGAGGATTGAAATGCCCCTCCACGTGGGAATGTTTGGCACGTGTAGAATATTGAAAGAAATTTAAAAGTAAAGGTTTATGAAGGCCAATGAAAGACCGGCCTTGAAACAGCTGAAATTGCTGCAATAAAAGCGTAGTTTAACAACATCCCTTGTTAAGCGTAGTTTAACAACCTCTCCACCAACACAACTCGAAATTTAATTGTTGCTAACAGTGTTGCCGGTTTTGGGAATTTTCCTTTGAATGAATTATATTTTCTAGCAAGTAATTTATATAAAGGCAAGGTCAAACTTGTTCAAAGAGTAAATAATTTTAGGTTTTGTTGCAGCCTAATATTTGCAATGTATCATAATGATTTGAGGTTGTTAGTTCACCACTTGTTTAAAATAAACGATTATATTACAGTTTCTGATTTCTTTTACATAATTACATGCAATAAACTTACCACAAGCTTTCCCAAGAATGACAAATGACACTCACCTAAAACAAACCAACAAAATATTAGATGAAGCAAAATACAAGAAATAAAACAAGCAGTAGTTTAGCTAATAATTTTGCACAATAGACTAGATGTAATCAGAAACAATCACTACATTAGACTAACGATGTTGTTTAGTCTATCAGCCAGTAATTCAAGGCAAAGTGTGGTTCACTCTTTTCCTTGTTTAAACTTATATTTTAGATCATTCTAAACTAAAAAAATAACAGGTCTAAATGACAATATTTGATTTGTGTAAAAATATAGACACTTTAATGAAAAGCAATATTTTAATATACACATTAAATAACATTGACCACATTATTTTTGCAGTAAGACCATAAAAATAATCAACCAATAAGTGGTTAAGTTAATTAATATTCTACTGCAGTTAAAACTTATGCATGAGAGGATACGACTAAACAGATGACAATAGAAAAATAAAACTGAGTAACTGAATGAAAATCGCACTTTTTGCAATGTTATCTTAGGCCAACCGTCTGCTAGACGTCTGGTTGGCACCACGGAGTTATAATAAAATATCACGATTTTTAGTTTCATTCACATAAGATTCTTAGTAATTTTCAATATCATGTTTTGTCGGTACTTGTAGACATACTATTACCTATACAAGTAATATTACACCCACATTTTAATACACAAGGACAAGGACATTGATATATGTAATTTGATATAGCCCAAAAACTGTTACTATTTCTACGGAAAAAGATTTCATGGTCCAATATGAGTTATCTAACGCTCGTTCAGTTTTAATCGTTTATGAAATTGCCGAAAAACTAAAGGTAAGTAAAAAATATTTAGTCCTTCACGATTTGAATTGCCGACGTCCATAAGAAATTTCTCAGAAAAACTGAGAAATATTTAATGTTTGTCGTTTCATTGTTAATTTTTGCCAACATTTTTGATCAGCAATATCTGAGGTAATGTAGATATAACACACGTGATAGCTGTCAGCTGGCAGATTGCACATTAGATAAGGCCTCCCTACACGGGAGGCGCGAGGTCGCCCGAGGTGCTGGTAGGGGAGGTCAAGGCGACAGAGCTGAAATGCCATCTGCTATCCCACACAGCGGCGCTGCGGTGATCCTATGAGCTATCGCGAAAACCCCATGCGTTGGGTACATTTGATTTTTAATTACGAAAATGAAATTCAAAACAAGCCTTAAAAACACTCATTTAGCAGTTTCGTGCGTCCGAAATTCAATAAAATCAGGGATAGGTGTACATAATAAGAGGTTAGAACGATTTACGAATCGAAACAAAAAATGCTAAAACTGTATGAATGTCAAGGTTTAAGAGTAGGTAAGGTATGTTTGTTTTAAATATCTTTATTTTAGTGATTAAGACTATTGCACAATATAAACACATTTTCATCCTTGTTCAATCAATTGTTAATGTATACTTTCGGATGAAAAAAATGTTTAATTAGCCTACAAACAAAGTAGGGGAAAACATTATTTCATTTGCAACATCAATATCGTTGCCTTAATTACTCACCATCGTCGGCATGTAAAAAAAAAAACTGAATTAGCATCCAGTTATTATGAAGTTTTAAAAAATAATACAAAATCCCTTAAAATGGTTTACTAAAGTCCCTTTCCTTTTGAACAAATATCCATATAAAGTTTGTAAAAAAACTAGTACGTTGCAAGGGTTGTAGTGGTTCAACCTACACGGCACAGAGTCTATAGATTATACTGTATACGAACGTTGTTTTTTTTCGAGAGATCTTAGTAAAAAACGCACTCAAATTACATCTTTAATGTGTAATTTCAATTATAAGACAGTATTAGTCTATTTATTTATTCTGTTAATTAAAAAAAACTCGATTTATATAGACAACCCCATTTGATTTATTTCTAGAGTGGCGCCTTCACGCGACAGTAACGCAAAATATAGACAGTATTCGTTTTGCCTACCTTACCCCTTATTCGTAACAGCATTAAAGTGGCCCTAACATTTTATATGTACGTTATTTGTATATCTAAAGAATCTATTTCAATTGATTTTGATTAACCACTGTTGCACAAGCGATGGAATGTGTAAATGAGCGTACACTCATCGGCAATTTATTGCTCATTTTGTGTTTATGCTAGTCTATGAGAACGGCAATCACGTATTTCTGTGCGAAATCTGCCTTTCGCGAGCGTTCCGGGTTAACCAACACACACAGTTGAAGGAAACAGGTTCGGTGCGAGCGTAGAAGGCGTATAAGAGGGTTTCTATGCAAGATAAAAATAAACATAAGAGGTTGGACGTAGTGTGAATAAGCATATTATACATACATGAAATGCTGTGGATTTACCAACATAAACTCATAGCATTTTAGAATGTTGTAGATTCAAAGCAATTCAACTTCATTACTCTCATATCGATGATCGGAATTGATTAGTCGATTCTTTATACTTCAATCTCGGATATATTTCAGCATTTATTCTATCGAAGCGGATTGCAATTTCTGTTTATTCCCAGTATATTTCGCCGTTGATCGATAACAGGTCTGGAGTTGTGCCGTGATTTATCAGAGTTTGGAGGAAATAAATGTATCAGTCTCGGCGAGGCGGTAGATCACCCTGCTCCCGACGGATACAAGTTGCGGCTGCGGGATTGATATTGTTTATATTTCTTACTTGCGAGATACCGCCGGCTCTGAGAGGTCGTGGAGTAATAATCGAGATGTTGAGAATCCTATAGCTCCTTGAGATTTAATCCTGAGAATATTTAAGATGTATAGGATTTTAAGTTAAGGTACCATGTTGTATTTACACCGTCTTGTGTTAAAAACAGAATTAGTAGTTAAAAAGCTGATTTACCTTACTGACGTTTATAGGCAATAGTTTCTTTTAAAATCAAAAGTTTAAAGAAAATGAAGAAGGAAAATAAAAAATGTCAAGCTCAGCAGACCAAAATAACAAATAGGTTATTCCTTAAAGGTAAATTTACAAAATCTGATTAAAATGTTTTTCATATCAAACACAAAATCAAAATACAAAACACAAAACACTACCAACAAAATCAACACACACTTAATAAAATTATCTGAGAAGTTTTGTTCAAACAGTATAATACTGGTATGTGCGATTCATTAGCTAAAGCGATTATAAAGTGAAAACTTGCTTTTTTAAACGAAATTAAACAGTTTTTCTATATTTATTATTTTTGTTTCTCTATATAACATATTTCGATAGAATGTTAAATTTGATAGGTAGGTTTCTTTTACAAATAGTATTTCCTTTATCGACTTGTTATTGATAACGTCAAACTCAATGACTCACGTGTCAATCAAGACTAGGGACACTTCGACTGCTCTGTAGAAATACAACCACTCACACGCTTGTTATTGCCAGAACCATTAAATGTACAATATAAAACTCCTCAAAAACCCGAAAGTCTTACAAAACGAAAAACTACCAAAATATAGCAATTGGCCCGCCTACCAGGAATCCTTCATGATGAGCACAATCACCAATTACCTGAAGCCCACGCACAGTCACAATCAGCCGAGTGCGTCCACATCGCTGTTAACGTTAATGACCGTTAATCCTAGGCGTTAATGCCGTCAATGCCGTTAATGCCATGCTAATGCTGCGTGTTCCACATCGGAATCACGATGCCCCGCCCTCCGTAATGCAATCGTTCTCCGTCTGTCTCACTTCCACTCAAACCTGGATCAAGATCGATTCGCAATAATCACCGCGAACACTGGCATCACCGCTGCGGGCGGGAGGGTGAGTCATACAGCTAGGGGATGGACTGAGGGGATCGATTTTTTATTAGGTCGCGTTCTAGAGAACAGGTTTGAGTTGAAATATCAGCTCGAGTTAAAGGACTATTGAGATGTCTTAAAAGTATGTTGTGGTGGTGACCTAATTTTATGAGATTTTGCAAAACCAAAAATAAATAAAGAGGAAACCACTGTTTCACGTTTTACGCTTAGTAATTGCATAGCCACCTTTAATAGAGCCACCTATTAAAGGTGGATATGGTAATTGTCAATAAATATCGGTCAAAATTGTATACTATATGAACAAATTTAGTAGATAAATTAATATTTTGATATTTGTCTCATGCAGCGAAGTTGGTTAAAATGCCCACTCGAACGAGACAATTCGCCGACGACGGTGTGTCAACATTATCAGGTCTTATCGTTGGAACGTGTCATCGCCTTGTTTCGCCAATGTTGCCAACTTTGTGTTTATTTCTCCTAAAACGGTCGATGTAGTTTAAAGATAAAACATCAGCATCGAGTAAGATGAATGTTGTTTCTTGCTTGTTCGTAGGACATAACATTGACTGGTGAACTTTATCAAAGTTTGTTTTTAGAAATAACAAGTTATAACTCTACAAGAAAAAGTCAAGTTTGTTTACTGTAAGATATTTTATAAGTGGATTCAGTTAAGGGATGTGTACACTAAAAACTATTGACTGGGAGGGTAATATATAAAAATATTAAATAAAGACTTAAAAGTAAGGTTTAACCATGGATGAGTGTTCTAGGATTGAATGTATGGAGACATATTCCAGACTATTAATTATTTTTACATTTAATTGTTTTACAACAAGTTACCGCAACGAATAATGCTTTTAACAGAAGATCAATGAATGCCTTAGTTGATCTACCTGGAAATGACTTGCCTTGACAGGGAAAAGAAATTGGAGGAGCGTCATTTAGAAACGCAATTACTTGTAAATAAAAAATGGAAATTTAATTGAGTTTTCCCAAAGTAGTTTTATTTCTAGTTTTCTCGCTTCAGCTCCAAACCGAGAGGAGAAGCTTTCAATCCAAGTACATATAAGTAATTTAATACAAATATTAGTATTTAAAGTTCTCTAAGCCAAAAGTATTAGTTGAGTTTATATATGGCAACCATGCTTGTTTTGCTTTGTTACTGACTACTATTGTACAGTCTTTAGCGAAGTGAAAAGAAAACTTTCCCATTGTAAACACCTCAAATGATCAAATTTTACCAGTTAGGCCGAAACAAATCTTTCCTGAGTTTCAAATCATAGACTAACAATATGCATATCCCTAGTAGAGTGCGTGGCAGTGGGTCAGTAGTGTGAAGGAGAGCCGCTAGAGGAAGGCGCGTTGAGTCACCACCGGATCACCGGAGCCGCTCGCCGGATGCCGCGGATCCGCGGTGGAGATAAGCGGTTCCGTCCGCCAATTAATAGTCCCGCTCTCGCGGCCGCCGCGCCGGAGTAACCACCGGCTACAGTGGAGGAGCAGGATGGCCGGTACCAGAGGGAAACCGGGGGGAGCATTCTGAGAGCGGAGTCAAAGCTCCATTACACTTCACTCGCATGATTACTTGGGAGGTTATAGGAGAGTTAGAGGTGAATAGAAGTTTCAAATAGAAACTAATAAATCCCCCGTTGAATATTATTATAGAATTATTAACATTGACGAAATTATAATCAGGGTACTGTTTTCTTATACGTTTTCCTTAGACAAGTCATGCTGCTGATATACGAAAAAAAAACGTTTTCGAATCATGGTTCTAGCAGTTGCAGAAGTTTACGGCGATATAAAACATAACAAATCTTAACCAACACTATAAAAACAACCTGAAAAAATTTACCACACTATTTGTACAAAACAGAATGTAAAACGACGAAAATTCAATGCGAGAGTCGAAACGAAGAGAGATTAGCTGTTTCAAATGGAGCGGACGGCGGCGCTGAGAGCCCTGACAAATGGACCAGAAGACTTACTTAACGAACTTATTGTCTGTTCAGCGTGCTGAGTCGCTTCCCGTCACGGCGTCAGCGAATCTCATCCCCGGAGAATGGGGCTTAATATTAAGTAGTATTAAAACCGTTATTCCCCTTATTGTTACTAAACGTTCTGTGCAAGTTACTTAGCAAACGTCATACTTCAGTTGTCAGACGAAAAGAGTTTTAAATCCTTCAGCTGTTTTCGTTCCTAGATCAGCCTAGATGCTTAAGTTAAATCAGTGTAAATGTTGATGTGTTGCATTAGAATGAGGACCAAGTTATTAAATATAAAACTCACACAAACAGAGTCGGACAAACACGATGTCATACTTAAATAGCTTCACGATTTTGTTTTGTTGTGTGTGTCAACGCCTGTGGCCCTTTTTTACGTTTTAATGGGGAGCGGCCCGAATAACCGTCTTATTAATATTTTAACCATTATGATTAAAGCATAAGAAGGCAAGTTCTGCCACGGAGAGCATAGTAAGGAGCAAATAAGCATAATAAGAGGTATGCGATGTAATGTTGTATTTTTGTGAGTTTTACAAGTCATATATGACTATCAGTTTCCCGTACAAAATATGGATACCGAATCTTATATTGCTACAACTGATCGATCAAAGGATGTAATCGAAAATCATGAATCATCAAGATTTATTCACGCACATGTAACGCAACCGGGAAAACCCATAACAGAGAAACTCGAGTCAGCGAATTCGTCTCACATTCCACAACAACAATGCATTCTTTGACACGGTGAACAGCGTGGACTACTTTTGTTGGACTGATACGTTTCCTTAGTGTCGCCCTATTTTTCTATTTAAAAGGACATTTCGGGATTTAAATATTGTCACCCCATGATCAGTAAATTCCTATAGTAATAATTGTGTTTGTAACTGCATGAAGTACTTGCGTTCTTTACAATAAAAATAAATTTTATAAATATAAATAAGATAACCTGTAGGGTTTTTTATTTTAGTTAGAAAATTTTTATTCGTGATTCAATAGAATAATATTAACTTTTAGAACTGTTTTACAATTTTTATAAATATTATTGATATAAAGTAAGATTAATTAAATTCGAGTTATTTGTTTCTTGAATTCTTCTGAAAGAGCAACATTGAAATATATATATACAATAACATTACTATCAAAAGGTGCAAATTATATTTTGGTAGCTTGGAAATCCTTTTGACAAAAGCCACAAAACAAAGAAAATCTACCTTAGGTTAGGTCTTACTTCTATGACTATAATAGGCTAATAAATTCCCTCATAACATCGAAATGGTTACATTATTCTTTACTACATTAACTTCCAAAGTATTTACAATTTCATACAATGTGATCCTGCAGAGTGATCAAGTATAAAAGGAGAATTTCCTGTTAGAGAGATGTTTGTTACTTTTCCAGGTACAAACTTAGTTTGACAAAATGCAAAATCCGCCAACATTTTACCCCCAGGTAGTTGTCTAAACAGACACGGGTCAACACTGCTGACTGCCGCCGCAGACGCTATTGTTCCAAGTGAAGTGTGTACCCACAATGCCGATCGCCCGCATGTTGTGGTCTGATGAAACCCGAAACCCATCCTTGGTGCACTCCCCCTGCACTCCACGCCGTCACCCCTTAGCTGCATCCTTCACTCCATAGTTGACATTTAATCATTCCATGTCCTGCAGTTTGGTTGCTTAATAATCTCTGTGTTTATTTTTATGTTTGTGGAAATGTTCAGACAATATCGCCAATCAAATTATTGATGACAGAATTTAGTTTTACCACTATACCGTATTCATATCCACATAGAAACATGAGAAGAACAAATTAATTCCACATGAGTAGAATTTGTACTCTACTCGTCTACCCTTCCTAGTAGACATACTTGAGGGCTGAAGCTGAAATGTAACGACAGCTTCTTTATTCCCACAGGATAATTAAGTAAAACATATTGCTTAAAAGAGTTTATCTGAAAATATTTTTGTCACTGAAGAAGAACATTGTACGTGGTGTTTGAAAAAGACTTTGGTATGAAATTCAGGTCTAATCTTGTCCTTGGCAGTTAAGGACCCACACCAAGGACATAAGGATACACTCCATATACTGCACAATTTGTTTTGTTTAATGGTGTTTTTACCATAAAATAATTAGAAACCACTAATTCCGATAAAACTATTTCTCTATTCAATTTCATGATTTTTTACCAGTCGGGTCAAGGACTTGTAACGACCTAAGCTCATAATATTAAGAGTATTCTCATTTTGGGGTTATTTCCAGTTGGCTATGTTAACCAATACGACTTTTAGACAAAACATGGTTTTCTATTCCCATCTTTCTTAGTCTATTTTTCGATTTTATTGAAGCTTGGTAATCAAAAAGTATGAAAATATAATTTTCGGGGAATGAATTAATGTTTTTACAGGACAGACGTAGATTATTAATTGAAGTAATGCCAACTGGTTAAATTATGGTAATCCGATTTCCGAACCTATCCTGGCTCCCATTTTCGGGAGCCCCCCTCCGCAACCCCCCCCCCCCCCAACCAGTACAGGGGGGGACAGTAGGGCGGGAGACTCCCACGTTTTCCGGGGTTTCGCACGCGGCCAACTTTTGCCACATTGTCTCTCGCGTCAGAGTTGCCAAATGTAAGTGCCGTTACCCAGATAACATCTATCTCACTGTTAACATTCCTCCGGTGTGGCCGCTCACGTGATGTAATTGCGTGCAGCTGACATTACACGAGCCGTGAGAATAACTGTGATTCTGTACTTGACCTAACCTAGCTACAGACACTCAAATGTGACTATGCTAGGTAAATAGAAACAAGAAATAATATTTTTGGCGTGTTATGGAAAAATTTAAACACAGAGATGAATTTAAAAGGGAGTCATACATAAAATAAAAACCCTAAAATAATAATAATAGACCTTTTAAAGAGTCATCTTCAAATTTGGGCTAGTAGTGCAGTCGGCTATGTTAACCATACGGCTTTAGGGCAAAATATGGTATTTCATTCCCTTGTTTCGGAAGCCGTTTTTCAACCCATTTTCTTTAAACTTAGTAATCGTTTGATTGAATAGTTGTATTAGTTCCGGCATACACAAAAAGTTTGAAAACCTTACTCTCAGTGACGTAACAAAGCAACCCAATTTTCCTTACTTTAGGATTTTATTCTACTAACACAATTTATTTTTACAGACATATCAAGTATGAGGGCCTAGATCTAACCTTAATATACAAGAAAACATATAACTGACCAATAAATATCCAAAAACACCGTCCAAAACAGGGGAATGCGGAGGCATGTTTTCAGTGTTTTAAAAGGGTGAAGATGACTCTTTAAAAAACAATATAATAATAAACTATGGTTTTAGCTTCGGTAAAAGTTTGTTGTTGTAAAAATTGTTAATTGTTTATAATCAAAATAATAAAAATATGTTTATTTTTAAGATTTGTCGATAAATCATGTACCAAACACGATGTCGTGCCTCACAGAACGCATCTATCTTTCGTTGTTGGAGTATTTTGTGATTCGCCACTTTTAATTGATTTTCAAGGGATTAAAATTAATCAACTTCAAAAACACTTCAGATAATTCAATACAATAGGCCGAAAAATGAATTACTTAAAACTAAAAAAGAGAAACCCCTACAAAAGAATCACATCTTTTAAAGACATTATTACGAAGCAAGAGTAATATAAGACACTTCAAATTTAACTACAATAAACATTCAAAATTTAAGCTTGAGATACAAATGAAAAGCTCATTAAGAACAGATTGCTGCCGAGAGGACTCGGAGCAAGATGGACGTGAAATTAAATCTCTGTTACCCCTGTTACTCCTGTTACTCCCGGGCTAGGAACGGTCCGCGACGTCTGCAGAGAAGATGTTACTCGCTACTGATGTTATTTGCATCTCTCTCGACAAAGTTGCGTTCGTCGTCGGGACGGCTTAATTTAAGACGAGTTGTTTTCATTTGAATTAATTTTTCCTTTTGAGACAAAATTTTAATATTTTCTCTTTCAAAAGGGTCAACCATAATGCGTGTTTTAGTAACTATTATAATAAAATGACAATTTATGACAAATAAACTTTTTAATATTTCACTGCATTTCCTCTACGTTTATCTTTTAAAAAATTGATTATCTGCAGAAACGTTTAAACAAAATATATTAAACGCGCTGTATCGCAGCAATTGATCTTATTTTTTCATAATTCCATCTTCATAATAGATTTAAGCATTTCGGTTTTTTTGAGAAACCGGTAAGAACATTACGTATATAAATAAGACGGATTTCCATTGATGATTCTTAGACAACAATTTATTTTCTATGTATTTCTTATCTCACAGACAATATAAATAAAATTGCAGTTTGAAGAATAATTTCAGAATTTTGTAAAAGATTCAAACAACATACTAAAATGTCCAGTGGTGTTGGGTTTAAATTTTGGAACCTTCCCTTCCCACTAAGCAAAAAGGTTTTAATATCCTTTAGGAATTCCCTTTATGAAATGTAATCATTCCGCAACAATTAAAACTGATACATAATAAAAACGGTCAGTTCCATATAACAAATGAAGTTGTTAAAACGCACCCGCAATTTCATTTCCTCACTTTATTGCACACATTTGTTTCACACTCACCCCCGACCCCCCCCCCCCCCCCCACACACACGCACATGCACTCACACTTTGGAATCACCAATTAACCCTGTAATCAATGTCTCCCCCCTTATTCCCTTTACCCCTCCCCCCCACCATTTCCCTATCCTGTCTCGTCCACTCTGACGAGTTGTCGTTTCAACTCCTGATTCATAAATTGTTTGGCCGTCCATTCTAACTAAACACGAAACAAAAATTGGGAAACGCTCCAGTATTTGCGTATTTTAAACAATGCATCCTAACTGAGGAATTTTAACATTTATTTAGGATGTCGATTAATATTTACGCCCCTATCAATAACAAACAGTAACAAATCTATAACTAAACCAGGTATAGGCTATAAGGAAAACGAACGAATTTATGATACACCCTGTATTTACGAACAATAAATGAACCTAAATGAGTTATTGAGTTATTAAAATCTCTTCTCACATTGTTCTTACTTAGTTTCTTGTTTGCCTTCACAACGGCTGTGTACTATATATTTATATACGCAAGGGAGTTAACGCTTACGGGAATTAACGAGTAGTTATGGTGCTCACCTTTGAATCCAAAGGTTGCCGGTTTGATCCTGAAAACGTTTGTAGCTTTTTAAATGTTCGATTTTGGACCCAGTTGCCATTTGTCATTAGGCTATTATGGCGTTAATACACATCCAAAGAAAAATAAACTCCAAACCACCATCATAAACATTTTACTTTCTGTTAAAGAGAAGTAAAAATTTCTTGCTATTCAACTGTATAAAACCACTAAAAAGACATACCACTTAATAATAGTGGAACACCTTTCAATAAAACTTGTTCAAAATAAAATTAGATCTGAAGTTTTTTTCCGAATGACCCATCCAATTTACAGATACTGAGAGTCTCTAATGTCTAAATCCACATAGGAAAGACAAACATTCCTTTACAATGTTTGCCCGACAAATAGCATTTAGTTGCGAGACATGTCGAAATCCGTGATTCAAGGAGGCGCGGTGGGAAGACAAACAACTTGGGTGGGAACCGACAAGCGAACGTTGTACTAGACTGGCAATCACAAGTCATTAGCGGTGGAGATAATCTAATGGCACAGACTGCAACAGGACAGCTGAAATGTTTGCGGGTTTCAGAAAGGTTCTTAATTTTATGTAAGAAAATGGCTATCTAAAAGAGTATGTTACATGCAATGAAACAGACAATCCAACACGAGCAAGACACAAATTTTAATTAAGAGTCATCTTCACCTTTGGGCCAGTAGCCCATTGTTGCGCAGGCGGCAATGTTAACCATACCGCTTTTATAATGGAAAACATGGTACCATATTCCCCTGTTATGGACGCCGTTTTTCAACCGATTTTCTTTAAACTTGGTAAGTGTTTATTCGAATAGTTGATTAGTTAAAATTTAACAAACTAAGGAAAATCGCGTTACTTTGCGACGAGACAATATTTGTTAAATTTTCAAAATTTCGAGGTATGAGGGGCCTAGTATAACTATTCAACTAAACACTTACCAAGTTTAAAGAAAATCGGTTGAAAAACTGCGTCCGAAACAGGGGAATAAAATACCATGTTTTGCTTTAAAAACCATATGGTTACATTGCCGACAGCGCAACAATGGGCTACTGGCCCAAAGGTGAAGATGACTCTTAAGAAAACAAGGATAGACAAACATACACTTTTGCTGGAACAACGTCCCACTGCACATGCACTACACTTGGGAAGAAACCTGGGAACATATGAATTGAAGGTTTTGCAGACGACAAAAACAGTTCGCATGTAAAACAAGCTGCCAAAACAGCTGATACATTCGTCGGCTTCGCTTTCGCCAGACTCCCGCGAAGAAGCAGTTTTCGCGGGAAAAATGCATTACAATTGCATTGATCGTTGCACTTTCTAGCCCCCTTGTCCCGGGTGACTGACCGGCGGGGTTAAACGTCGATGGGAGAGGTTGGTTCGGGAGAGGCTATAAACTACTGTATTGCATATAAGTGATCAATTTAATTTATGAATATAGGCCTAACAAATTATAGACTAACACTAAAAAATGTAATACCTTTTGGAAATAACTTGGAGACGCACTATCTCAATGAACGTTGCAGGGACTTTAGAAGAAAAAAAGGATAATTGGTCGATCTTTAATACAAAACAACAATTATGAAAACATTAAATAAACGTTGGAAACTTTAATTAAAATTGTTTTATGGTTAAAAGAAGGACTACATATTTGAGAAATATGTAAGCCTATTTGTAAATTTGTTCGAGGCCAAAAAAATTATAATAGAGTACATCAACTTAAAGTTCGTGACAATAATAATTGAAATAAAATATTATTGAGGGTTCCAAATTGATTAGGAAGACGAATTCACTCGTTCAACAATCATTCGTTCCACTAAGAAAAAAATTCGAATCAAACCAATAATTTGAAATCTAAATATGTAGGCCTATATTCTCTTTGAAACGAAATTCAAAGATGTGTATTACGTCTTAACAATGAAGAAAACTCACATACAAACCCAAAACTAATGATTTCGCAATCTCAGTTGAACGTCTTAACCTGACGCAAACCCTTTGTATAAAGCTGAAAGCGGTTTCTTTCGGGGGGAATTTACAATGCACTTTGAGTGGAATGCATTAAAAGCCACCGCCTGACATGAAGAGAAGGAGTTTAGAGTATAAAGAGAACAATCTAATGAATGACTCTAGGAAAATCTTTTACGATTTTTTCAACCTAACCTAGGATTAAACAGTCAACCTAGGATTCAAACCTAGGATTAAGGCGGGGCTTTACAACAGACATTTTATATTAAATCCGGATGAAAACCCTAACAAGATATTTCCAGAGAATACTCGATTATGATTATATCCTAAACGTATTGAAAAGTAAATGCACTCTTTGTTGCTGATGGACTATACCATTAGACTACAGTCCCCAGTTATAGAAATACGAAATTATCCACCATTTCCCAAATTTTGTAATTATTTGAATACTTCCTGCTTCCAAACCTAATTACACTCTAATGTAAAATATTCCACTTCTCTACTAAATAAAATGCGATACATTTCTGTTTTAAATTTTGTATTTAAAACAAACCCTGTTTAAATGTTCCATCCTTCTTGGCAACAATGATGCTGGAACCACCAGGTGCGAGTGTTTGCAATATTGGAGTTGGCGAGCGACATTTGCTAGACAGACGGCCGTTTCGTCGTGTAAACGGTTATTGTCAATATGTGGCGCATATGCGGCCAATTCTGCGATGTTGGCCCAACGTCCTGGATACTTCAAACAACTACTTATACATTTATGGGCCATCGGCATTGCTATTTCATTTGTAATGTTTATATTAAGTAGACTTTATGGGTTATAATATCGTATTTTTTATTTGATTGCCCATGTGTCGTTATTGTTTCTTCATGAGCAAATTTCTAGCTACTGATAACGAAACCTTCTAAGTACAATAACATAAATAATTGAATAACACAGCTCTTTGCAAAAGATTTATTGTAATAACTTTTTTATCGAAGGTAATTTTATACGAAAAATCTAAGGAAGTTAATAAACCAACAACTGAACTGTTAGTTTGACAAAAGGTCTGAGTTCAGCTCTAACAATTAAAGATTTCCCCCAAAGTATGAGGTGGGGATCTTCCATTACATTTATTTATTAAAATGAATGAAGAAATATTCAATGAAGGACTTATGATATTCAAATTTTTTTTACGGCTACCAGGTATTGAGTAAGGTACCGTACCGCGAAAAATGCGGGAACTCAATCACATTGTTTAGAAGTACAGATTGATTTTCCTTCACTCAAGAATGCTTGCTTGTACCCTTAGTGGAAATGTACTTTTCATCAGCGGAATGGCCAGATTTTCTTCGTTGAGGGACTGTCAAGCACGCCTGTTCCTTAATCGAAGTCCGAACGATTAAGGAGTTAGAGCGTCCGTCCCTACGTATGGGGAGACATTGAGATGCAAATGCAGCCGGAAGCTGGGTGATGCAAGGGGGACGAGATGAGATGAGATCTTGACACAATATGTCATTACTGCGGGATGCAGCGATATCACCATAGTAGGGGTGTGTGCTGTCACGCTAGGAGATGGAAGGGGGTTGGAGAGTGAGTTGGATTTAAAAAAATGTAAATACGTAAGACCCAAACCATTGACTACAAAACGCTTCCCTTGGCTCAAACTGAACATGCCAAGCAGTTGAGAGAATCGATAAGAAAAAAGAATAAATATTTTGCTGCAGAAGATGTTTATGTCCACCAAATAATGAAGGGATATAAAAATAAAAAATAAAACAATTGTACAACCTTATTAATTAAGATAATTTTGGAGTCTAATGATAATCTCATGGTGAAAAGATATAGGAAACATACGAAACGGAGCAAAGAATTTAATAGCGTAAAAGGAAAATAAAGCTCTTTCAGGCCACTTTCAAACCTATTCCGGTAAAATTTATTGCTGCTCCGGTTGAACAATCTAATAAATTAAATTTAACCCTACCACTAACAAAAAGCAAATAAAAATTGTCGATAACGGCAATTTCATGCACAGTTAAATTAAACCCAAGGTATATAATAACAATAAAATACATAGTAAGACCTAAATATTATTATGTAAGTTCGTTACATCGGCGACTTTTATGAAAACACCCATAAATGTTATACACCAAGTATGGGAGATACATATAATGAGATCCAGCAAAAAACTCATGACATAAATGATAATAAGACTTCCAATGAGAACGACAGAAATCCTTGTCATATTCAACCTTTCGCGATAACGACATAACGATGGGGAAAAATCTTTGACATTTGACAACGGATCATAAGTTGTGTAAGGCGACTACGGTATTAAGAACGGACGTTCTGTGTGACGAAATTGTCAGACAAGATTGTTAAGTAGTAATTATAATTTTGTATCATTTGAAATTCGTGTGAGCACTGTTTAAGAACTCATGATTGTTCGACTAGCCATGTGGTCCTTACACCTATAAGAGGACTTTCCTTGAGGAAGTAATTTTTCAAAATGGTGTTCTAGGGAAATATAATTTTAATAAATAACTTGAATTCGTTCAAACAAAGCAGGTTATTACAAAATTTGAACAAAGGCACGAATTAGTTTCTTACAAGTTTAAAGAGAGTCAATAGAGATTTTGTTGGTCGCACTCAATCCAGTGCAACGACTGGACAACGACCCCTTAACCACAGATCAATGAGTGACGTCACGACTCCACCTGGCTGGTCCATTAAACCCTCAGAGACGATCTTGCTGTTCGAAATGAGGAAAGCACTTTTTAAACATTTCACCAGGGTAAAATTAGATTCAGTACTTTTAAATAACTGCGTTGCGTGGATAGCGTTAAACCAGGATGAAAAAATTGTACGATGGATTCAACGACGAGCAATATCGTCCAATAAACCCGAACTTATATGTAGAAACTTCTTACTCAGCATTATATCGTAGTAGCAATAGAACTACTTCTAAGGAATTTTTAAGTAGGTAGTCACCTCTGTACGTAAAAACGATTTGTCTTTTGAACACACGACAGTGTGAAATTGGAAACTCCAGTGGAAAAATGGAGCTGGAGTTATACAGTATTCAGAATATTTTTTAATAAGAGCATAATATGTTAAACGTTAATTCCCCTTGCGTGTTCTCTGGAAACGGCAACGGTTGGTCCCGCCACATGAATGTTATACGTGAGAGAATTTAGTAATATAAATATCGAAAAATGTTAAACAAAGTACGGTGGTAAAACGCTACAGCAAGTTTAATACTACCAAAGATAAAAAAATATCATGTATAATTTACAGGGCAAAGCGGATATTCGGTGCACATCATTAGTTATGAATGATTCAAAAGTCCAGCATTATCCACAACCAAGATACTAGTATTTCATCGCTGTTACTACCTAAGCGTGATCAATGTTACTGAAGAAAATACAAGTTTAGGTAAACCTACCAGGAATCCTTCATGATGAGCACAATCACCAATTACCTGAAGCCCACGCACAGTCACAATCAGCCGAGTGCGTCCACATCGCTGTTAACGTTAATGGCCGTTAATCCTAGGCGTTAATGCCGTCAATGCCGTTAATGCCATGCTAATGCTGCGTGTTCCACATCGGAATCACGATGCCCCGCCCTCCGTAATGCAATCGTTCTCCGTCTGTCTCACTTCCACTCAAACCTGGATCAAGATCGATTCGCAATAATCACCGCGAACACTGGCATCACCGCTGCGGGCGGGAGGGTGAGTCATACAGCTAGGGGATGGACTGAGGGGATCGATTTTTTATTAGGTCGCGTTCTAGAGAACAGGTTTGAGTTGAAATATCAGCTCGAGTTAAAGGACTATTGAGATGTCTTAAAAGTATGTTGTGGTGGTGACCTAATTTTATGAGATTTTGCAAAACCAAAAATAAATAAAGAGGAAACCACTGTTTCACGTTTTACGCTTAGTAATTGCATAGCCACCTTTAATAGAGCCACCTATTAAAGGTGGATATGGTAATTGTCAATAAATATCGGTCAAAATTGTATACTATATGAACAAATTTAGTAGATAAATTAATATTTTGATATTTGTCTCATGCAGCGAAGTTGGTTAAAATGCCCACTCGAACGAGACAATTCGCCGACGACGGTGTGTCAACATTATCAGGTCTTATCGTTGGAACGTGTCATCGCCTTGTTTCGCCAATGTTGCCAACTTTGTGTTTATTTCTCCTAAAACGGTCGATGTAGTTTAAAGATAAAACATCAGCATCGAGTAAGATGAATGTTGTTTCTTGCTTGTTCGTAGGACATAACATTGACTGGTGAACTTTATCAAAGTTTGTTTTTAGAAATAACAAGTTATAACTCTACAAGAAAAAGTCAAGTTTGTTTACTGTAAGATATTTTATAAGTGGATTCAGTTAAGGGATGTGTACACTAAAAACTATTGACTGGGAGGGTAATATATAAAAATATTAAATAAAGACTTAAAAGTAAGGTTTAACCATGGATGAGTGTTCTAGGATTGAATGTATGGAGACATATTCCAGACTATTAATTATTTTTACATTTAATTGTTTTACAACAAGTTACCGCAACGAATAATGCTTTTAACAGAAGATCAATGAATGCCTTAGTTGATCTACCTGGAAATGACTTGCCTTGACAGGGAAAAGAAATTGGAGGAGCGTCATTTAGAAACGCAATTACTTGTAAATAAAAAATGGAAATTTAATTGAGTTTTCCCAAAGTAGTTTTATTTCTAGTTTTCTCGCTTCAGCTCCAAACCGAGAGGAGAAGCTTTCAATCCAAGTACATATAAGTAATTTAATACAAATATTAGTATTTAAAGTTCTCTAAGCCAAAAGTATTAGTTGAGTTTATATATGGCAACCATGCTTGTTTTGCTTTGTTACTGACTACTATTGTACAGTCTTTAGCGAAGTGAAAAGAAAACTTTCCCATTGTAAACACCTCAAATGATCAAATTTTACCAGTTAGGCCGAAACAAATCTTTCCTGAGTTTCAAATCATAGACTAACAATATGCATATCCCTAGTAGAGTGCGTGGCAGTGGGTCAGTAGTGTGAAGGAGAGCCGCTAGAGGAAGGCGCGTTGAGTCACCACCGGATCACCGGAGCCGCTCGCCGGATGCCGCGGATCCGCGGTGGAGATAAGCGGTTCCGTCCGCCAATTAATAGTCCCGCTCTCGCGGCCGCCGCGCCGGAGTAACCACCGGCTACAGTGGAGGAGCAGGATGGCCGGTACCAGAGGGAAACCGGGGGGAGCATTCTGAGAGCGGAGTCAAAGCTCCATTACACTTCACTCGCATGATTACTTGGGAGGTTATAGGAGAGTTAGAGGTGAATAGAAGTTTCAAATAGAAACTAATAAATCCCCCGTTGAATATTATTATAGAATTATTAACATTGACGAAATTATAATCAGGGTACTGTTTTCTTATACGTTTTCCTTAGACAAGTCATGCTGCTGATATACGAAAAAAAAACGTTTTCGAATCATGGTTCTAGCAGTTGCAGAAGTTTACGGCGATATAAAACATAACAAATCTTAACCAACACTATAAAAACAACCTGAAAAAATTTACCACACTATTTGTACAAAACAGAATGTAAAACGACGAAAATTCAATGCGAGAGTCGAAACGAAGAGAGATTAGCTGTTTCAAATGGAGCGGACGGCGGCGCTGAGAGCCCTGACAAATGGACCAGAAGACTTACTTAACGAACTTATTGTCTGTTCAGCGTGCTGAGTCGCTTCCCGTCACGGCGTCAGCGAATCTCATCCCCGGAGAATGGGGCTTAATATTAAGTAGTATTAAAACCGTTATTCCCCTTATTGTTACTAAACGTTCTGTGCAAGTTACTTAGCAAACGTCATACTTCAGTTGTCAGACGAAAAGAGTTTTAAATCCTTCAGCTGTTTTCGTTCCTAGATCAGCCTAGATGCTTAAGTTAAATCAGTGTAAATGTTGATGTGTTGCATTAGAATGAGGACCAAGTTATTAAATATAAAACTCACACAAACAGAGTCGGACAAACACGATGTCATACTTAAATAGCTTCACGATTTTGTTTTGTTGTGTGTGTCAACGCCTGTGGCCCTTTTTTACGTTTTAATGGGGAGCGGCCCGAATAACCGTCTTATTAATATTTTAACCATTATGATTAAAGCATAAGAAGGCAAGTTCTGCCACGGAGAGCATAGTAAGGAGCAAATAAGCATAATAAGAGGTATGCGATGTAATGTTGTATTTTTGTGAGTTTTACAAGTCATATATGACTATCAGTTTCCCGTACAAAATATGGATACCGAATCTTATATTGCTACAACTGATCGATCAAAGGATGTAATCGAAAATCATGAATCATCAAGATTTATTCACGCACATGTAACGCAACCGGGAAAACCCATAACAGAGAAACTCGAGTCAGCGAATTCGTCTCACATTCCACAACAACAATGCATTCTTTGACACGGTGAACAGCGTGGACTACTTTTGTTGGACTGATACGTTTCCTTAGTGTCGCCCTATTTTTCTATTTAAAAGGACATTTCGGGATTTAAATATTGTCACCCCATGATCAGTAAATTCCTATAGTAATAATTGTGTTTGTAACTGCATGAAGTACTTGCGTTCTTTACAATAAAAATAAATTTTATAAATATAAATAAGATAACCTGTAGGGTTTTTTATTTTAGTTAGAAAATTTTTATTCGTGATTCAATAGAATAATATTAACTTTTAGAACTGTTTTACAATTTTTATAAATATTATTGATATAAAGTAAGATTAATTAAATTCGAGTTATTTGTTTCTTGAATTCTTCTGAAAGAGCAACATTGAAATATATATATACAATAACATTACTATCAAAAGGTGCAAATTATATTTTGGTAGCTTGGAAATCCTTTTGACAAAAGCCACAAAACAAAGAAAATCTACCTTAGGTTAGGTCTTACTTCTATGACTATAATAGGCTAATAAATTCCCTCATAACATCGAAATGGTTACATTATTCTTTACTACATTAACTTCCAAAGTATTTACAATTTCATACAATGTGATCCTGCAGAGTGATCAAGTATAAAAGGAGAATTTCCTGTTAGAGAGATGTTTGTTACTTTTCCAGGTACAAACTTAGTTTGACAAAATGCAAAATCCGCCAACATTTTACCCCCAGGTAGTTGTCTAAACAGACACGGGTCAACACTGCTGACTGCCGCCGCAGACGCTATTGTTCCAAGTGAAGTGTGTACCCACAATGCCGATCGCCCGCATGTTGTGGTCTGATGAAACCCGAAACCCATCCTTGGTGCACTCCCCCTGCACTCCACGCCGTCACCCCTTAGCTGCATCCTTCACTCCATAGTTGACATTTAATCATTCCATGTCCTGCAGTTTGGTTGCTTAATAATCTCTGTGTTTATTTTTATGTTTGTGGAAATGTTCAGACAATATCGCCAATCAAATTATTGATGACAGAATTTAGTTTTACCACTATACCGTATTCATATCCACATAGAAACATGAGAAGAACAAATTAATTCCACATGAGTAGAATTTGTACTCTACTCGTCTACCCTTCCTAGTAGACATACTTGAGGGCTGAAGCTGAAATGTAACGACAGCTTCTTTATTCCCACAGGATAATTAAGTAAAACATATTGCTTAAAAGAGTTTATCTGAAAATATTTTTGTCACTGAAGAAGAACATTGTACGTGGTGTTTGAAAAAGACTTTGGTATGAAATTCAGGTCTAATCTTGTCCTTGGCAGTTAAGGACCCACACCAAGGACATAAGGATACACTCCATATACTGCACAATTTGTTTTGTTTAATGGTGTTTTTACCATAAAATAATTAGAAACCACTAATTCCGATAAAACTATTTCTCTATTCAATTTCATGATTTTTTACCAGTCGGGTCAAGGACTTGTAACGACCTAAGCTCATAATATTAAGAGTATTCTCATTTTGGGGTTATTTCCAGTTGGCTATGTTAACCAATACGACTTTTAGACAAAACATGGTTTTCTATTCCCATCTTTCTTAGTCTATTTTTCGATTTTATTGAAGCTTGGTAATCAAAAAGTATGAAAATATAATTTTCGGGGAATGAATTAATGTTTTTACAGGACAGACGTAGATTATTAATTGAAGTAATGCCAACTGGTTAAATTATGGTAATCCGATTTCCGAACCTATCCTGGCTCCCATTTTCGGGAGCCCCCCTCCGCAACACCCCCCCCCCCCCCACCAGTACAGGGGGGGACAGTAGGGCGGGAGACTCCCACGTTTTCCGGGGTTTCGCACGCGGCCAACTTTTGCCACATTGTCTCTCGCGTCAGTGTTGCCAAATGTAAGTGCCGTTACCCAGATAACATCTATCTCACTGTTAACATTCCTCCGGTGTGGCCGCTCACGTGATGTAATTGCGTGCAGCTGACATTACACGAGCCGTGAGAATAACTGTGATTCTGTACTTGACCTAACCTAGCTACAGACACTCAAATGTGACTATGCTAGGTAAATAGAAACAAGAAATAATATTTTTGGCGTGTTATGGAAAAATTTAAACACAGAGATGAATTTAAAAGGGAGTCATACATAAAATAAAAACCCTAAAATAATAATAATAGACCTTTTAAAGAGTCATCTTCAAATTTGGGCTAGTAGTGCAGTCGGCTATGTTAACCATACGGCTTTAGGGCAAAATATGGTATTTCATTCCCTTGTTTCGGAAGCCGTTTTTCAACCCATTTTCTTTAAACTTAGTAATCGTTTGATTGAATAGTTGTATTAGTTCCGGCATACACAAAAAGTTTGAAAACCTTACTCTCAGTGACGTAACAAAGCAACCCAATTTTCCTTACTTTAGGATTTTATTCTACTAACACAATTTATTTTTACAGACATATCAAGTATGAGGGCCTAGATCTAACCTTAATATACAAGAAAACATATAACTGACCAATAAATATCCAAAAACACCGTCCAAAACAGGGGAATGCGGAGGCATGTTTTCAGTGTTTTAAAAGGGTGAAGATGACTCTTTAAAAAACAATATAATAATAAACTATGGTTTTAGCTTCGGTAAAAGTTTGTTGTTGTAAAAATTGTTAATTGTTTATAATCAAAATAATAAAAATATGTTTATTTTTAAGATTTGTCGATAAATCATGTACCAAACACGATGTCGTGCCTCACAGAACGCATCTATCTTTCGTTGTTGGAGTATTTTGTGATTCGCCACTTTTAATTGATTTTCAAGGGATTAAAATTAATCAACTTCAAAAACACTTCAGATAATTCAATACAATAGGCCGAAAAATGAATTACTTAAAACTAAAAAAGAGAAACCCCTACAAAAGAATCACATCTTTTAAAGACATTATTACGAAGCAAGAGTAATATAAGACACTTCAAATTTAACTACAATAAACATTCAAAATTTAAGCTTGAGATACAAATGAAAAGCTCATTAAGAACAGATTGCTGCCGAGAGGACTCGGAGCAAGATGGACGTGAAATTAAATCTCTGTTACCCCTGTTACTCCTGTTACTCCCGGGCTAGGAACGGTCCGCGACGTCTGCAGAGAAGATGTTACTCGCTACTGATGTTATTTGCATCTCTCTCGACAAAGTTGCGTTCGTCGTCGGGACGGCTTAATTTAAGACGAGTTGTTTTCATTTGAATTAATTTTTCCTTTTGAGACAAAATTTTAATATTTTCTCTTTCAAAAGGGTCAACCATAATGCGTGTTTTAGTAACTATTATAATAAAATGACAATTTATGACAAATAAACTTTTTAATATTTCACTGCATTTCCTCTACGTTTATCTTTTAAAAAATTGATTATCTGCAGAAACGTTTAAACAAAATATATTAAACGCGCTGTATCGCAGCAATTGATCTTATTTTTTCATAATTCCATCTTCATAATAGATTTAAGCATTTCGGTTTTTTTGAGAAACCGGTAAGAACATTACGTATATAAATAAGACGGATTTCCATTGATGATTCTTAGACAACAATTTATTTTCTATGTATTTCTTATCTCACAGACAATATAAATAAAATTGCAGTTTGAAGAATAATTTCAGAATTTTGTAAAAGATTCAAACAACATACTAAAATGTCCAGTGGTGTTGGGTTTAAATTTTGGAACCTTCCCTTCCCACTAAGCAAAAAGGTTTTAATATCCTTTAGGAATTCCCTTTATGAAATGTAATCATTCCGCAACAATTAAAACTGATACATAATAAAAACGGTCAGTTCCATATAACAAATGAAGTTGTTAAAACGCACCCGCAATTTCATTTCCTCACTTTATTGCACACATTTGTTTTACACTCACCCCCGACCCCCCCCCCCACACACACGCACATGCACTCACACTTTGGAATCACCAATTAACCCTGTAATCAATGTCTCCCCCCTTATTCCCTTTACCCCTCCCCCCCACCATTTCCCTATCCTGTCTCGTCCACTCTGACGAGTTGTCGTTTCAACTCCTGATTCATAAATTGTTTGGCCGTCCATTCTAACTAAACACGAAACAAAAATTGGGAAACGCTCCAGTATTTGCGTATTTTAAACAATGCATCCTAACTGAGGAATTTTAACATTTATTTAGGATGTCGATTAATATTTACGCCCCTATCAATAACAAACAGTAACAAATCTATAACTAAACCAGGTATAGGCTATAAGGAAAACGAACGAATTTATGATACACCCTGTATTTACGAACAATAAATGAACCTAAATGAGTTATTGAGTTATTAAAATCTCTTCTCACATTGTTCTTACTTAGTTTCTTGTTTGCCTTCACAACGGCTGTGTACTATATATTTATATACGCAAGGGAGTTAACGCTTACGGGAATTAACGAGTAGTTATGGTGCTCACCTTTGAATCCAAAGGTTGCCGGTTTGATCCTGAAAACGTTTGTAGCTTTTTAAATGTTCGATTTTGGACCCAGTTGCCATTTGTCATTAGGCTATTATGGCGTTAATACACATCCAAAGAAAAATAAACTCCAAACCACCATCATAAACATTTTACTTTCTGTTAAAGAGAAGTAAAAATTTCTTGCTATTCAACTGTATAAAACCACTAAAAAGACATACCACTTAATAATAGTGGAACACCTTTCAATAAAACTTGTTCAAAATAAAATTAGATCTGAAGTTTTTTTCCGAATGACCCATCCAATTTACAGATACTGAGAGTCTCTAATGTCTAAATCCACATAGGAAAGACAAACATTCCTTTACAATGTTTGCCCGACAAATAGCATTTAGTTGCGAGACATGTCGAAATCCGTGATTCAAGGAGGCGCGGTGGGAAGACAAACAACTTGGGTGGGAACCGACAAGCGAACGTTGTACTAGACTGGCAATCACAAGTCATTAGCGGTGGAGATAATCTAATGGCACAGACTGCAACAGGACAGCTGAAATGTTTGCGGGTTTCAGAAAGGTTCTTAATTTTATGTAAGAAAATGGCTATCTAAAAGAGTATGTTACATGCAATGAAACAGACAATCCAACACGAGCAAGACACAAATTTTAATTAAGAGTCATCTTCACCTTTGGGCCAGTAGCCCATTGTTGCGCAGGCGGCAATGTTAACCATACCGCTTTTATAATGGAAAACATGGTACCATATTCCCCTGTTATGGACGCCGTTTTTCAACCGATTTTCTTTAAACTTGGTAAGTGTTTATTCGAATAGTTGATTAGTTAAAATTTAACAAACTAAGGAAAATCGCGTTACTTTGCGACGAGACAATATTTGTTAAATTTTCAAAATTTCGAGGTATGAGGGGCCTAGTATAACTATTCAACTAAACACTTACCAAGTTTAAAGAAAATCGGTTGAAAAACTGCGTCCGAAACAGGGGAATAAAATACCATGTTTTGCTTTAAAAACCATATGGTTACATTGCCGACAGCGCAACAATGGGCTACTGGCCCAAAGGTGAAGATGACTCTTAAGAAAACAAGGATAGACAAACATACACTTTTGCTGGAACAACGTCCCACTGCACATGCACTACACTTGGGAAGAAACCTGGGAACATATGAATTGAAGGTTTTGCAGACGACAAAAACAGTTCGCATGTAAAACAAGCTGCCAAAACAGCTGATTCATTCGTCGGCTTCGCTTTCGCCAGACTCCCGCGAAGAAGCAGTTTTCGCGGGAAAAATGCATTACAATTGCATTGATCGTTGCACTTTCTAGCCCCCTTGTCCCGGGTGACTGACCGGCGGGGTTAAACGTCGATGGGAGAGGTTGGTTCGGGAGAGGCTATAAACTACTGTATTGCATATAAGTGATCAATTTAATTTATGAATATAGGCCTAACAAATTATAGACTAACACTAAAAAATGTAATACCTTTTGGAAATAACTTGGAGACGCACTATCTCAATGAACGTTGCAGGGACTTTAGAAGAAAAAAAGGATAATTGGTCGATCTTTAATACAAAACAACAATTATGAAAACATTAAATAAACGTTGGAAACTTTAATTAAAATTGTTTTATGGTTAAAAGAAGGACTACATATTTGAGAAATATGTAAGCCTATTTGTAAATTTGTTCGAGGCCAAAAAAATTATAATAGAGTACATCAACTTAAAGTTCGTGACAATAATAATTGAAATAAAATATTATTGAGGGTTCCAAATTGATTAGGAAGACGAATTCACTCGTTCAACAATCATTCGTTCCACTAAGAAAAAAATTCGAATCAAACCAATAATTTGAAATCTAAATATGTAGGCCTATATTCTCTTTGAAACGAAATTCAAAGATGTGTATTACGTCTTAACAATGAAGAAAACTCACATACAAACCCAAAACTAATGATTTCGCAATCTCAGTTGAACGTCTTAACCTGACGCAAACCCTTTGTATAAAGCTGAAAGCGGTTTCTTTCGGGGGGAATTTACAATGCACTTTGAGTGGAATGCATTAAAAGCCACCGCCTGACATGAAGAGAAGGAGTTTAGAGTATAAAGAGAACAATCTAATGAATGACTCTAGGAAAATCTTTTACGATTTTTTCAACCTAACCTAGGATTAAACAGTCAACCTAGGATTCAAACCTAGGATTAAGGCGGGGCTTTACAACAGACATTTTATATTAAATCCGGATGAAAACCCTAACAAGATATTTCCAGAGAATACTCGATTATGATTATATCCTAAACGTATTGAAAAGTAAATGCACTCTTTGTTGCTGATGGACTATACCATTAGACTACAGTCCCCAGTTATAGAAATACGAAATTATCCACCATTTCCCAAATTTTGTAATTATTTGAATACTTCCTGCTTCCAAACCTAATTACACTCTAATGTAAAATATTCCACTTCTCTACTAAATAAAATGCGATACATTTCTGTTTTAAATTTTGTATTTAAAACAAACCCTGTTTAAATGTTCCATCCTTCTTGGCAACAATGATGCTGGAACCACCAGGTGCGAGTGTTTGCAATATTGGAGTTGGCGAGCGACATTTGCTAGACAGACGGCCGTTTCGTCGTGTAAACGGTTATTGTCAATATGTGGCGCATATGCGGCCAATTCTGCGATGTTGGCCCAACGTCCTGGATACTTCAAACAACTACTTATACATTTATGGGCCATCGGCATTGCTATTTCATTTGTAATGTTTATATTAAGTAGACTTTATGGGTTATAATATCGTATTTTTTATTTGATTGCCCATGTGTCGTTATTGTTTCTTCATGAGCAAATTTCTAGCTACTGATAACGAAACCTTCTAAGTACAATAACATAAATAATTGAATAACACAGCTCTTTGCAAAAGATTTATTGTAATAACTTTTTTATCGAAGGTAATTTTATACGAAAAATCTAAGGAAGTTAATAAACCAACAACTGAACTGTTAGTTTGACAAAAGGTCTGAGTTCAGCTCTAACAATTAAAGATTTCCCCCAAAGTATGAGGTGGGGATCTTCCATTACATTTATTTATTAAAATGAATGAAGAAATATTCAATGAAGGACTTATGATATTCAAATTTTTTTTACGGCTACCAGGTATTGAGTAAGGTACCGTACCGCGAAAAATGCGGGAACTCAATCACATTGTTTAGAAGTACAGATTGATTTTCCTTCACTCAAGAATGCTTGCTTGTACCCTTAGTGGAAATGTACTTTTCATCAGCGGAATGGCCAGATTTTCTTCGTTGAGGGACTGTCAAGCACGCCTGTTCCTTAATCGAAGTCCGAACGATTAAGGAGTTAGAGCGTCCGTCCCTACGTATGGGGAGACATTGAGATGCAAATGCAGCCGGAAGCTGGGTGATGCAAGGGGGACGAGATGAGATGAGATCTTGACACAATATGTCATTACTGCGGGATGCAGCGATATCACCATAGTAGGGGTGTGTGCTGTCACGCTAGGAGATGGAAGGGGGTTGGAGAGTGAGTTGGATTTAAAAAAATGTAAATACGTAAGACCCAAACCATTGACTACAAAACGCTTCCCTTGGCTCAAACTGAACATGCCAAGCAGTTGAGAGAATCGATAAGAAAAAAGAATAAATATTTTGCTGCAGAAGATGTTTATGTCCACCAAATAATGAAGGGATATAAAAATAAAAAATAAAACAATTGTACAACCTTATTAATTAAGATAATTTTGGAGTCTAATGATAATCTCATGGTGAAAAGATATAGGAAACATACGAAACGGAGCAAAGAATTTAATAGCGTAAAAGGAAAATAAAGCTCTTTCAGGCCACTTTCAAACCTATTCCGGTAAAATTTATTGCTGCTCCGGTTGAACAATCTAATAAATTAAATTTAACCCTACCACTAACAAAAAGCAAATAAAAATTGTCGATAACGGCAATTTCATGCACAGTTAAATTAAACCCAAGGTATATAATAACAATAAAATACATAGTAAGACCTAAATATTATTATGTAAGTTCGTTACATCGGCGACTTTTATGAAAACACCCATAAATGTTATACACCAAGTATGGGAGATACATATAATGAGATCCAGCAAAAAACTCATGACATAAATGATAATAAGACTTCCAATGAGAACGACAGAAATCCTTGTCATATTCAACCTTTCGCGATAACGACATAACGATGGGGAAAAATCTTTGACATTTGACAACGGATCATAAGTTGTGTAAGGCGACTACGGTATTAAGAACGGACGTTCTGTGTGACGAAATTGTCAGACAAGATTGTTAAGTAGTAATTATAATTTTGTATCATTTGAAATTCGTGTGAGCACTGTTTAAGAACTCATGATTGTTCGACTAGCCATGTGGTCCTTACACCTATAAGAGGACTTTCCTTGAGGAAGTAATTTTTCAAAATGGTGTTCTAGGGAAATATAATTTTAATAAATAACTTGAATTCGTTCAAACAAAGCAGGTTATTACAAAATTTGAACAAAGGCACGAATTAGTTTCTTACAAGTTTAAAGAGAGTCAATAGAGATTTTGTTGGTCGCACTCAATCCAGTGCAACGACTGGACAACGACCCCTTAACCACAGATCAATGAGTGACGTCACGACTCCACCTGGCTGGTCCATTAAACCCTCAGAGACGATCTTGCTGTTCGAAATGAGGAAAGCACTTTTTAAACATTTCACCAGGGTAAAATTAGATTCAGTACTTTTAAATAACTGCGTTGCGTGGATAGCGTTAAACCAGGATGAAAAAATTGTACGATGGATTCAACGACGAGCAATATCGTCCAATAAACCCGAACTTATATGTAGAAACTTCTTACTCAGCATTATATCGTAGTAGCAATAGAACTACTTCTAAGGAATTTTTAAGTAGGTAGTCACCTCTGTACGTAAAAACGATTTGTCTTTTGAACACACGACAGTGTGAAATTGGAAACTCCAGTGGAAAAATGGAGCTGGAGTTATACAGTATTCAGAATATTTTTTAATAAGAGCATAATATGTTAAACGTTAATTCCCCTTGCGTGTTCTCTGGAAACGGCAACGGTTGGTCCCGCCACATGAATGTTATACGTGAGAGAATTTAGTAATATAAATATCGAAAAATGTTAAACAAAGTACGGTGGTAAAACGCTACAGCAAGTTTAATACTACCAAAGATAAAAAAAATATCATGTATAATTTACAGGGCAAAGCGGATATTCGGTGCACATCATTAGTTATGAATGATTCAAAAGTCCAACATTATCCACAACCAAGATACTAGTATTTCATCGCTGTTACTACCTAAGCGTGATCAATGTTACTGAAGAAAATACAAGTTTAGGTAAACCTACAGCTAGATTTACAGAATCAAACTTATTTGTTATAACATTCAATAATATACTAATATTTAAGCGATTCCGATGGAGTTGAAGGTTTACAACAAACAATAGCTTGAAAATATTAAAAAGTAAAAAAATATGTTTCAGATGTGGATGATCACTTTTCTTTGAAAGTGAATCCACTGCAATACTGGTTCTACAGCTCATTTTTTCGGAACTGCAATGTTGTCCGGGTAATCTGATTGGTTTCGATACACTTTTCCACGCCTTGTTCATATCAATTTCGCCGTAGTGTCCGACGTCCAACAACTATTCAAGGCCACGATGGCACGTCGATGGGACGTTCGCATCACGCCAACAGCGTCCTTCGGTCTGGCTAACCGTGACTGGACGTGTGGTGGAAAAGAACTGCGATTCCTTGGAAAATCATTTTTGTGCTTCCGGAGTATGACTGGTTTTAAAAAGTTCAGAAACTAAACTAAAAAAATGTTCGGTGTTACGGATAAATTACCTTAGATGCTTAAGGTTTTTCATTGCCAAAATTACAGAGAGAAATGCTTTCAAAAAGATGGACCCCTTTCGACTTTACTTCAGTCTGGCAAACCCTGCAGAGTGCAAAATATTTTAACAGGTTAAACGTTTGAATGTCATTTTACTTTCTCCCCCTATACCATAGTATATGGAGAAAGTATTGTTTTCGTAAAACACTTCGCGTTAGTTTGATGATTTATATATCCATTTTGGAGCCCCCTTTCCCCTTATAAATGTATATATTGAGAAAGTATTGGTTTCGTCAACATTTTAAAATTTGAGTTGTTGGTAAATTTATCCGTTTTGATGCCCTCTGAGTCCAAAAAAGTGGTTTTCGAGTGATGTCTGTGTGTCTGTGTGTGTGTATGTGTGTGTGTATGTGTGTGTCAGGATGTAAACAGAGCTAGAGGATGCCCTAATGGTCCGATTTTGGTGAAATTTGGTATGTAGGTCCAAACTCACGATAATTCCAGGCGTTTTTTTCATTTTTTTGAATTTTTTATTTTTAAGGGTATTTTACCCCCAAAAACCCTCAAAAATCGTGAAAAATCCAAATTTCTCAAAAACGGCTCTAACGAGTTTTGTGATTTATTAATCTTAAAATGGTGAATAAAATGACACCATCCGCATCTCCGAGAAAATGCTCGTTCAAAAGTTATGGCGTAATAAGTGTTTCAAAAATCAATTTTTTGAATTTTCAAAATAGCTGTTATTTTGAAATAAATTTTACTTATCACCATTAAATCAAGCTCAAAAAACTTAATAATCCAGTTTTTAAAATTTTTGCTCTATTTCAAGTAGTTGTGGAGAAAATTCAATTTTTTGTTTAGCGGTAAACGCAGTAGGTTGTTAAAAGTCACAGACGCGCGTAGGGTCAAACTCGCGCTGCTCAGCTGGTAGCTATCCGACTGAGTCATCAAGACATTAATATTTGGAGCTTTTAACACCTTTTTTATATTGTTGAGAGAAAGTATGTGTCAGTTATCTGATACCGTTTATTTATTTAACTTTTGGTTATGCGTGACATTACGATCACGCTTGATTAATAATTTTTATCGCGTAATTGTATAATACGTTACAAGTAAAAATAGGTGTTTACCGGGCGAGCGTGATAGATCCCGCACGAGAGATAGCCGAGTGCGGGATTATCATACAAGTCCGGTAAACACCTTCTGGACGAGCTAAGGTACACGATATTTTTCATCAAAATACTCGTAAAAAAATAAATCTCTACATTTGAACAAATATTTCTTTTTCATCTGATGTAAAAGTCACTAATCTAGTTCACCTTCGTGAGGTTATACATTGTTTATTACAACAATGCTCCTTAGAAACAGCTGTAACCCGGTAAATTTCATTACATGCTAACTACCTGGAATGAAATGTGATTGTTTATGTATTCCGCAATCAGCTGGTACCCGGTTTAAATCCAGACGGTATGGTGTGGGAATTGACGTAGTTTTGTGAAAAACCAATATATTGTACTTCAGAACAACTTTGCTGTTGGGTAAATATGTATGCTTGTCAACAAACCCTGGTTTAGTCTGAGAGAACATGCATTTTTATTATTATTTAAACGGCTGCATTACAATGTTTCAGCAAGTACACTTCATTTTTGTAAGAAAATCACTTTCACAACCAACCGAAGTCTCTATACAACCAAACAAATACTTACTGATAGTTCGAGTTTGAAATGGGCTTCACCAACTTACCTAAAACAACAAAATATTTTATCAATTAAAAATTTAATAATATTAATAATTATTAAATAACAAACTAAAATTAACAAGAACAAACATAGCAACAGTGTACTCTTGGAGCCTAGTGAAATTAATAAGCTTGAAAGCTGTTTACAAGTTAATCTATTGTACGTGAATACCAAGAGACACAATGCATCTGGTTCAATGAACAATGTAGAGGTAACCTTACAGAACACTATGGCTTCATTGCAAGCAGTGTGATTCGTAATCTAACGTAACTCGCAAGCTCGGATGCGGCTTCTTCTATTTTTTAACCTTCCGTAATAGATTTATAACTGACTGCGGAAATGATCCTTTTACCCAATCAAATTAATCGGATTACGGCAATTAACGTACTTTTACTCACACCGTTATAATATATCGGGGTTGGATATACTTTTCAGGCAATATTATATAGTTCCCAGAACATCATTACGCAATTAAAATTTGAGTGTAAATTTTCAGTGATTTAATTCATGTTTCGATCGCACACAATAATCCAATAATTATAGTAACTTGCATGGAAATTCATTCAAGCATTGTTTGTCAGATGCAGACAAGAAACCATTATGCAGTATTTTAAATACTTGTACATTATAAATACAGTAATTACAATGTTGATTATCATTTTACGAAATAAAAATAAAGTATCAGTCACACGCAATCGCACATTTTAGTTAACTGTATAGAGAGAAATTACTGAACAGAGCGTAAGTGTTAATTTCAATAAAGAATCACACACTTGTTTTACGAAAAGAGATAAATAAGATGTTAAAAATAGTGTGAAAACGGCGTCTCCTAAATTGTTACAACACCCGCAATCGTACAGGAGTATTTAAGTGTAGTGACTGAATACAACGATTGGTCAAAATGTTCACTTCATAATTTTGAGGTTGCGAATTTATACACGTGTGGGTCAATTTAGCACTCACTTGCCATTTATTTGTCTTTGAGCAATTATTAATTAAACAATGATGTTATCTGTTATCTAAAACATGATATTAGATAGTATCGAGGGGAGGGTTTGGACCTTTGTCCATTGAAACATTTAAAATATCACTCAATGTACAAAATAACAACTCGGATGAGAATTCGGGGTTATGAAGCGATGTCGTAGATTCGAATCCGCGTTCTACATTTTTTATTAGTACCAATCTAATCACTTGTACTTAGCGTTTCACTACCTATATTTGTCTGATACGTACGCACACATCTATAATGCGGCCTGTGCAAAGGCAAAAAGAGCCTGCTAACCCCTAAAAAAATACTTACAGTATTCTTATGAAACAAACCTGGTTGTATAGTTTTCATTGTAACGCGCTTGCTCAGGTAAATCACTCTTTCTGTTCTGACCGCAACCATATCGCTCGCATGGTTGCGACCATGCTGGTTGCCCGGTTGCGATTGTGGTTGCGGTCGCGTCGGTGACTCACGAGGTTCACGGCCGACCGCATGCCTACGCAGCGTCGCGGTCGTACCGTTACCGCGGAGGCCCTCGGCGACGCGGGGCTAGGCTGGACGGTAGTGGGAACTGGGAGCGAGGGTCACCTGGGGATGTGAGGAACTGCACGCGAGGAACGCATCAGTACATCGGAAAGCTTTAGTCTGAGTCAAAGGTGACGATCGTGAAGAAAGTTAAGGAATTCTTGTCCTGAAAGAGGGCAGTGTACGCAAACGAAACGTCGGTCGACTCCTCATTTGGCGATGCCTTGCTTGAAGCAGAAACAGGGGTTCCGGTAGGGTATAGTATAGTATGGGTATAGTATACCCATTATTAATGAGACGAAATCGCGCGTAGAAAGACTGATGATCATATTGAAGAAAGGAAAACGCATGTTTTGGACACACTGAGAAAAATACTTCTTCCAGCCGTAAAGGCAATGTCGCATTACCTAGTTTACTGGTCCTCCTGAAGTACAGCAGTCTGGAAACCCATTAAACCCGGTGAAACACACGGAAACTAAATAAATGGATTTTCAGGAATACCATTACGTGTACTGGTGGTCCTGTATTGCCGGTAGTACAGGCGAAACCTCCAGTTCCCTTCTGAATTACCTGGACCGTACAGTATTTTGCAGAGTTTTCCAGTCTGACCGGGTCAAACTGACTGCACTATACTTCTAAAAATGTCTTTGCCAGTCTAGCAGGGCATTACTGCCTGTTATGACTTCCTCAATGCGGGCAATGACGGTGCTGCCTACCGGCCATCCCACCAACTAAATTTCAGTTTAAATCGTGGAATAGTGAGGAGACGAGTGATGTATGTTATTGGTTATATAGTGTTATCGTGGTGATTAGTGTTATAGTTTTCTAAGGGCGTAAGTTGGATATGTGAAATTCGGTGGTGTTCCGGTGTCGTATTTGGATAAGCACTTTGGTTAGTAGTCAGTTTATTGTATGTGACATATTTAAGTGTGGTTCTGATGTAAATTACTTTTTGTACGGCATTATTTGGTTTGATTTAGTATCAATTGAAATTATTTTAGTCAATATATCAAAATACACTAATAAACAAATACCTAAACATAATAAACCTATACGTTGAGGAGTGTCTGTGGCGATGTAATTTTCATTGATCTCGAAATCTAGCTGGTATATTTTGCTGAAATTTCGCATTTGAGAGTGTTTTGGCCAAAAAATAAATTTAGAACCAGCCTAAACTTCAGGAAAACTCATTTTTGTCTGAAAACTACTTTTAAAAATCGTTATCTTTTAACATTGGTCTCATGGTTGCAATCAACGCAACACAGTAATAACGAAAGATAAACAATAATAAGGAATGCGACTTTAAATAGTGGGTTTTGAAACACCTGTCATCTGTGAAGAGGTATTATTTGACTTCAAAGCCTGATTACCATGATAATGTAATAAAAAGTGAATTAAACCAACAAGTAAGTATTGGTTAACCTGGTAATTATTTGAATTTAAGCTTGCTACCAGAAAACGAAGTTGATTTTGAAATGTTATGCGCTAAAAAGTAAAGTATAAAAGCTTTGGGGCGAACAGTCGTATTTAATCAAATACACTGACAATGTTCCATCAGAGGGTTTGTATACGTATTCACCACTAACACAGAAGATATTTAAGTAAGTCAGTTTTAGTTAACAATCTACATTATTTTTATGCATTTATCTCAATTTGCCATATTTTGGTTTTGATAAAAACTTTGACAGTAAATTTTCGTAAAAAAGCTACCTAACTTTTTATTTTTAAAACACCTACCTACAGTTTAATTAATTGTATAATATGTTTTAAAGGTGTACAATACATCAAATAACATAATAAAAAAACATTACTAAATTCACATCGATTCTATACTTGCATAAATTATTATTCTTTGTAATATACGACTCCTCTATCGGATAAAGCAATTTTGCAATAGGATGACCTTTGTATTGTATTATACTGCAAAGAAGTAATTGTGTAACGTTTTATTAATTGGGGAGATGGATACAATTTTATCATTTTATCTATTTTTAAATTCTGTCGAGGGACAGCTTAAGGACCTCAGTAAGGCAATTAATAAAATGTTTTCTACCTTTCAGTTATTCCGTATTATATAATAAGCTTGCAGGGATTTCACATAAATTCAACCGGTAATCCTGACTGAAATCATGGATTTTTCGGATGTAAGTGTAATCGGCAGATCGACCTGTTACTACTGGTGGACGACCGTGAAATCATTCAGGAAGTCCATTCCCAAACATGGCGGACCTAGAACCCTTCAGAATAACCAGTACACTTAAGTTGGTTCCGTACATGCAGTCGGGAAGGCCTTGACTACCCTTCAGAATGACCAGTACGCACTTCAGTTGGTTCCGTACCTGCAGTCAGGAAGGCATTGACTACCCTTCAGAATGACCAGTACATACTTCAGTTGGTTCCGTACATGCAGTCAGGAAGGCCTTGACTACCCTTCAGAATGACCAGTACACACTTCAGTTGGTTCCGTACAAGCAGTCAGGAGGGCCTTGACTACCCTTTAGAATGACCAGTACATACTTCAGTTGGTTCCGTACCTGCAGTCAGGAAGGCCTTGACTACCCTTCAGAATGACCAGTACACACTTCAGTTGGTTCCGTGCATGCAGTCAGGAAGGCCTTGACTACCCTTTAGAATGACCAGAACATACTTCAGTTGGTTCCTGGTCGGCACGGTGTTCCTCACTGCCAAAGACTGGTCAATCTTAATGCTTTCACGGTCGATCAGAAGTACGAAATCACCAGTACACGGCAGGGTCGATCTGAAGGATAGACTTCTATCCTAAAAAATCCGGTATTTCCTTCAGGATTACCGGTTTTTAATGGTATTTCTGAAGTATTTTTTTCTCAGTGCACACTAGAATTTTATTACTAAAATGGAAAGTTTTTAGGGGCAGTTGTTATTCTCACACATGTCAGCCGTACACCATCTGTACACGTCAAGATTCCTCTACTAATTAGTTTGTGAGTAAAGTTAGCTTATTTGTACATGGATTAGAGTACGATTTTATCGTAACGACTAAATGACCAAATTCTGTGTACCTTCGCTTTGGTAGTTTGGTGGTCATTTGATATATTTTTAACTTGTCAAGTTTTTGTTTATTTTAACAATCAAAAAAGCATTATAATTGGCAATGACAGACACAAGAATGATAAATCTTGTTTTGGAAGCCATTAAAAAACGAACCGAGTTAAGTATTTATACCCTGTTCCTATGTTATACCACAGCAACAATAGTTTAAAGTTCAAGCATAGATTGGTTCAACTGTGGGTCAAGATCTCGTCGTGTAGGTCGGCAAGACAATTGCAGACCTTTTCATACTACGTAACACACCTTTTGCAAAACAATCTTGACCGGAGGGATTCAGCATAGATCTTAAGAGAAGGGCAGGAAATTCAAATCGATATTTACTGTATCTCGAAGTGCATTTTACATTTTGAGAGTCAAATGAGGCGAGCACGGCAATGATTGTAAGTTTGTGACAATTATAATAAACAATTGTGCTAGGTAAAAGGTAAAATTAAAAGTCCATTAATAGTTTGAATGTGCATGGAGTTTCCTGAAAACATTCGGTTAACGAGACCAGTTAAAGTCCTCAGTTAAAGTCCTCAGTTAACGAGACCTCTTGTAGGTCAGGCCTGCACGGCTAGCCGCACAGTGGAGGGCCCTCAATCCTCAGTATTGAGTGGAGAGCTAGAGCACGGGTCGCCGGCGATTGTATTGACGTCATCATTAAGATCGAGGTATATTGCACCGTATAATGGGAATCAACAGTCTATGTAAATGAGTAAATCCTTCATAAAATGTATGATTTTGTAAAGCAACAAATTGTTAAGTAAATAAAAGCACAGGTTTAGTGTTTAATAAAACGAATTGGATGCTATCGTTTAAAAAACATACCAAATTAGAAATTTCCGAATCATTTAAAACTCACGTATGTTTGTTTAAAATAAGTAAGGGACCTGGAGTTTTATACAAAGGAATCTGTAAACAAGAACCACTGTTGTTGTTTATCCCATCTCTTTGGTTTGATCTACTTGGGTCATTCATGGTCTACTCAAAAAGAAACTGTCCATTTCTCTTTAAACAGTTTGTAATATCCCATTCCAAGTCCATATGTGAAGAAATTTTAAATTTTTTATTCGCACTAATTATTATCTTTTTAACTATTCCAGGAAGAAAAATGGCCACCAACTACTATTTATTTTGCTCGCACACTAACAAAGATTTGTTCCAATTTAAGTATCGGTTCTGCACTAATCAATAATTGCCCTACTTAAATATACTATGAAAACAGTTAATATAAACAAGTTGATTAATCTCCGGTAGTAGATGCTAAATTATAAACAAAATTCTCTGATATAGGTAGTTTATGTGATTTTTTTGTTTTAACGGGTACTACATAGAGGAAGCTTTTCTAAGCTCCTTGAGGAAGGAAGCGTTGTTAGACGACTATGGGATGTAATCTTTATTGCTTGCCTTAACTCTGCCAGTCAGGGGATTCCCTGTCTACTTTAAGTTACCTCTGGAATGGTGATTAAATTTTTTTTTAACCAGTGTTTAAAATAAACCATGTTTAATGCAATTATTATTTATATTACTTAAATGTTTACGATAAAAAAAATAAGTTTAGAGGTATTTTTTAAATTTAGCAAAAGAAAATAATATAACTTAAATTCTGATACAAACCTGAAAACTTTCTCTTTTCAATGGAATTTATGACCATTTTATATTTATTAGAGTCAGATACTACTTAATTTGACAAAAATTTATTAATTTTGTAAGTCAACTTTGTGTTAACTTTCTAGCAAAAAAAAAAAAAATAAATAAAAAACGCGTTAGGGACTTTTTACCGTCTGGAATGAGTGGAATGGGAGAAAACAATCCAAAACAACGTACAACTTTCATTCTCTTGGACCGCAAATGTCTGTGCAATATGGCTCCAAATTAAAAACCACGAAACTACTGCAAGTGAAAGTGAAAAGTTACTTTCATCCAACTTGTTGACCTTCGCCTTACACTGAGGTTGTCCTGGTCACGATGTTTTAGAACAGAAGAGTTGCTTCTATACTTTTTACAATATTGAATTTTGATATGGCAGGGCACAATTGAACGCTAATTAGTATCTTTACACATTACATTACATTTCGCATTCTACAAAGGAAAGTAGATAGACAACTCAAAGAGAGAGTAATTATTAATTGGTAATTCTCATGTCAAAGTAACCACGACAGTGTTCAGCAAGTACCAAAGCATAAACGCAAGATCGCCATGCTACTTTCCTCGCCGTAACCGCTCAGAGCCGATGTACCATGTACCATGTACCATGTACCTCAACGCTCGGAGTGTGGAGAGTGTTGTCAGCTGTTAGCGTGGTTAATAACTCGTTCCGCAACACCTCCTATGCAGGTGGGTGTTCCACTTCCAACAACTAGGTGAGGAAGAAATCCCTCGTCAGGCTTGGAAATCCACTTTGTATCCCATCACTGCCGGTGTGTATGTTTTAAGAGAAATTGAACTACGATCACTAAACAAATTCACCGCACTTCGATGACTTGTTTTTTAAAGTGATATAAAACCTTACAAAAAATCAATAAATATGGATACAAATCTCTAAAAAGGCATAAAATCCCACATTGTACCCTAAGCTGGTCTACAACTCCAAGTGCCGATATGACCTAATTAATTGCGATTCACAGTAATTTCTAGCGACGAAGTAGTTTAAGAATGAATGATCGTTACTGAAGACGGTACCTGTGTAGTGTGCTAAACATTCATAACGAGTTTGAAAATCCTACGAAAGGGACGCAATCCTTGGAACGGCTCCGCAACAGCGTGCTCGCTCCAGATCTGCAATTACAAATAGTGTAGTTGCGATGCAGCATAAACTGAAGCCGTAGTAGTCGTCTGAGTGAACAACCGTAACTGGAGAAGATAATACCTCTAGAGAACGCTAAAAATCTCTGATGATGTAGGAAATCCCACGAAATGAATAAAATCTCTCGGACACCACGGAGCGATTGCAAGTGCTACTGCATGGGTCATTTTGCAATGCAGTAATTGCTTGAGACTAGAGATGAAGTGGATCGCGATGCTTCAAATCCTACGTGATGAGTTCTAGATAAGTGTCGATTTTTAATTTGTATTATACAAACAACAATGAAGATTGTGCCATTATTTACTAAGTAGATCGCCAGAGAAGACGGCCTTTACTGGAGATACTCCTAGGTATTCTAGAGTCCCAAATCTTCTATAAAATGTCCAGAAAAATGGATAAAATCTCTCGCACTCCACTTTTTTTGTCACAACTGCAAGTGATTATGGACTATTTACGACGCTACAATTTCTAAATCCGAGACACAGAATTTGGCCTGAACTGATGGTAAACACCTCTTAGCCCCCTAAAACTGAAATCCCAGATGGCGCATGAAAATCCCACGCAAGGGATCAAATCTCTTCGAGGCGGTGTGAGCCCTCTAGAACAGAGCATGTGCTAGAGATCTAATTGTAATGAGGTAACTGCTAGACCCGAAGTAGTCCGTCAGAGTGGATGACCGTTAACTAAAACGTGTCCGCGGATGGCCCAGTTGTGGGATGATGACAGCCTGGACAAGACACGTCCCCTGCAGCTGTGGCAGGTTGTGTGTCAAGTGTCCGGAAATAGCTTTCAGGAGTAATGAAATAATTATGATGATGCATTTAGAAAATTATCCTAACTATGCTTAACCTTGATGCAAGGATGAAGAGCCCAAAAAAACGTTGATGAGAACATCCTGGACATTTTTCAACCAATACTCTAATGAGCAAACCTTATGTATAAAAAATAAACTCAATTACAATCATTTCATCGATTTCGACCTAAGTTTGGTAAGAATTTTTGAAGATCTGTTAACGAGATAATTCAAGGGGTAGGACTATTGTCTTCAATTTAATGTAGTCTAGTACCGGTACAAAATTTGCAGGCTTCGATCCATCAAGCGTAGTTCATATGATTTTATATATAGGCCTACACTAAATACGAACATACTAAATACACTAAATGACTAATGGATTTATCTTCAGAATACCGCTGTAGTCTCTTGTTTTTTATCGGTGACGAATAGTTATGACTAACAATTTTAATTGAGGAGAGTTTTTTAATCCGCTCCCCGTTGATTTCAATGAATGATATTGAATGAATACAGTTATGCAGCACTGTTTCTCTGACAATACTGTCTGCCGAAGATTCGTTCTGGGCAAAACAAAACCAAAGTTAAAGAATTGTTTTCCAGTAGGCCTACTCTCAACGATTCAAGTAAGACGTTCATACCGACATTTATATGGTCATTTTGCAGCGTAAACATTCGCCGATAAAATGTGGTGCTCTTATTAGCGTTTTAATATATAAAAAACATAGTGGGTAGTTAAAAAAATTATAAGTTTGAACTCACTTAGACAAGCATTTTTAACGGTCAAAACTAAGATGACAATATGTGAACTCACAGAATAAGTTCCGGAAGTTCTATTGTTGTAATCTATTTGATTTATAACATTTTTTAACAAAAACAAATTTTCCACAACAAATATCATGCATTACAAAAAACTGTATGACTAAAACAATTTTTTAAACAAAGAAAGTATGAGGTTCCTTAGTGAAATAATAACCAGTAAAAAAGGAACATTGGAGGAAACATGAAAGGCAAAATATTCTCATTACAAAGGAGTAGTTTGCAATTGTGATTTTCTCATTTCGCGGTAACATCGATTCCTGCCCTCAGCTCCGCGACAATATTGCAACCATTGTTGTAAAACTTTACGAGGCAGATTCATTTATTTTCTTACATTTTTATCTTACCTTTCCTCAGCGTGTATCCGTGATTTTTCGATATTTTCAGATGAGTAAATCAAATATATTTATAGTTCATTTTTAATAATGTCATACGTTATTCCGAAAAAACCTTCAATGACAATAATAATAACATTTTATTCAGCGTATTTATTATATGAATCAGAAACAAACGTATTCAACCACCGAGTTATTCAGAAATTTCAAATGTATATTGATTAAAGAAGACTTTTCCTAAAAGGCGAACACATAATGTTGTTTGATAATAATATCTAATATCTATCGAAAACATGTAATTATTTTTAATATTTTTAACATCAACATCCCAGTGCACTTAGGATTGAGGAGGAAATAAGGAGGAATAGGAAAAGTTGCACTTAGGATAGAGTAAACACAAACAATGGGTAAGTTTCGAAAAAAAAATTAAGTTGATTAAAACCTTGTTTCAGCTAGGTTCTGCAACTTTTATTGCAGCGAAAAAGTATAAGAACGTTTCGGTTTCTGATAATTCTGTCTTCAGGAGTATAAATTACTAACAAGATTACTATAAATTATAAATTAGTATAAATTACTAACTTAAAACTTTTTAATTTGACTAGTGTGGGGTTGGGCTAGCTTTAAAAACTGTTGCATTAAACTTATAACTAAATTGTGTGGGAAAATTAAAACCGTTAAACGTTCTTTGGCAAATGATATTACTGAACCATTTGTATACGTACCTTCACTTTTAACGTTAATAAACTGGCTAATCAATCAGTGATGTACACAGCTCACAATTTCACACTTAAAGTGTAAATTTCACAAAATTGCATTTTTGTGGAAACTCTAACAGTAAACTTGTGCTATGGGTGAAATATACAATCCAATTTAATGTATAAATTTTACAATAGGTAGTATTTTGGAAATTAAATCGACTTTACTTGTCGATTTTACAGTTAAAACGCTTAGTTTTAAACACTACAGTGTAGTTTTTAGTCGGAATAGCTCAAAGCAAATGAAGCTATACCTCAAAATTCATAAATACATCATACACTTCAGAGATACATTCCCAGTTTTACCTTTTCCGCTTGAGCCGAACCATCAAGTCACCTAGACACCCGACACGGACACACACGGAACCATCGTTGTATCCCGCGTCGCGTATGTGATGCTACGGCGTGGAAGTGAGACGACGAGATAAGCCTCATATCCGCACCGCCCATCCTCTATCAGGCTAACCTCTCGAGGCTATTCCTGAACACGTGGTCTGGCCAGGGGTCTGGTATGGTATGGAGATAACAAAGCTGATAAGTTTGTAAATAAATATACTGTTTCATGGGGCTCACGTATAATGGGTTTTAAAAGTAAAATTTGAAGTAGGTTTGAAAAAGTTGCGTATTTTCATGTAGTAACAATTACTCTGCAGGATTAAAAACCAATAAAACGCTGACTCTGAAAAGGATTGGAAACCAAAAGTCGATAAATTTAAACCAATGATATAAGCCAAAAATTTATAAACCGATTTTGTCTTTTATTACATACATGTATAAAATAAGTAAAGAGTAATAGTAAAAGCTAAAGCTAACATATTACTTAATTTAGCTAACGTCATTACTATAATTGATGCTGTCACTGGACTCCACACAGGGCTATTAATTAAAGTAATTGTAGCAAACAATACCTTACGAACAATAAAATACAAGTTCCAACTGTTGTAACTACAATATGGTTTAAAAAATAAAGAGCTAGGCTATGTCTATTTATCAATAATGTAATCTATGTAAGTCTAGGTATGTAATCATCAATAACTAACTATGCGCCTAGTATTTATATACAGGGTGTTCGGAAAAAACACGTTAGAATAATGCAGGAGGTTAGTCTACACTTTAAAATATTAAAATGCTTATTTTCTATGAGAATAACCTAAATTTGCAGGAATTATATTGCAAAATCTATGTTTTTTCTGCAGAAAAAGTTCAATAACTCATATCAGTGATTAGATAGTTTAATTTCTCAACTTTTTTTGTCTCTTGCTACATTTTGATAAAATTTTCCTTTTTAGACAAATAGGAGTTCCAAAATTTTAAATGGCCGCCAATTTGAAAATACACACCAGAAAAAAATCATTATTTTTCTGAAAATGGACATTAGTGTAATAAAAAGTTCCTGCTAAATATGAACTTAATACAACTATTCGTTACGGGAGTAAAAATTATTAAGTGTACAAAAAAAATTGCTGCTAGAGGCTTAACGAAGCGTTTTAGGTCATATGTTTACAGGAACTTTTTTCTTATTTTAATGTGTGGAATAACCTCCTGAAATGGAACGTTTTACCGAACACCCTTGTTTATTAACAAGCGTTAGTGTCATCATGTTTTACTAGTTCACAAGTAAACGCGGAAGGTATAGCAACCACGCATGTGTTGTCCCAGCGGCTGAGCAGTGCTGATGACCCCTCCCACCTCACTACTGCGCGCTTCACAATCAGCGGGCGCCGCGGCGCCGGCGCGTGAACGTGGACCGGCGCGAATTGCGTAATGACGACATCGCGGCGCGGCACTGGCGTTCTGTTACTGATCTTTCCACCGAGACTCACAATGGGGCTGTCTTGAATTACAACTTCCTCACGCACTGAAACACGTGACGCAATTTCGGGTGGAAATGGATTATTGTAGGCCTAAAAGCCCAGGGTGTAAGAGCTAGTGAAAGGCTATACTCGTATTTTAACCAGACTTGGTTTTCTTGTATACTGAGGCCCCTAATTCCTGCTATAAATGAAATCAGGAGTCAATAATCCCAGAGTGGGAATCGGTGGGTAAACCCCGCTTACTGACTCTCCATTTCATCTATAGTAGGTCTAGGAACCTAATAATAAATAAAAAAAGGTGTGGTAAAATACATATAGGCAGTCTTTCTCTATCTCTTAAGACCACAAAGAAAATTCGCATTGGAAGAAAAACTACTTAAATCGCAACCTAACGAAACCCACTCGTTGTCAAGCTGTTTATTTATTTATTTTCAAAAAAGAGATATAGATAAACAATCATTTAGAAGTACCCATCAAAGTTACTTTAAGGTTAAGACGACATGATAAAAACTTTTGCATACTGCAAAATAATTTTCTTCATATATTTTAACGCCGAAAGAAGCACTTAACTACCTATATAATTCACGCTTTAGAAATCCATTTAAATAAAGAGATCTTTACAAGGTATATATTTTTATTCCAATATACTCATTCAATAAGACACTATAGAGATTTACTAATTGAAATGAGCACTTTTTAAATTACTATGTTTTAAAACGAGTAATAAAATGTAATGAAAACTCATTGCAATCGAGTGTTACATATTCCGCCAATAAAACAGTGATAAAATAAGGTTTGGCAAAAGTATGGTTTAAAAAAAAAAACATTTTTACAGTTAGTTATAAAAAAACTGGTAAAGTTCTAACTGAATAAGAATTGCATTGGCCCGATCTTTTAAAAAGCTGCAGGACTTAAAAATAAGGACAAAACTTAATTTGAAGGAAATCCAGCAAAGCTGCGTATTCCTTTTAATTTGACGTATAAATGTGAGTTCACAAGTTACGGAGAACGAACCGTTTCAACCGTGTATACATAGCATTACCACCCAAGGTCGATACTTCATAACGAATAACAGAGTTGATATTACAGGCTTGTCAAAGCCAACAAGGTGCGGCGTCAACTCCGAGATCAAAGGGTCGATGACGTTGTCATTATGACGTAATTGATCACAACAATGACGTAATCACAGCAGACAGCGGGCTGGGCACTTGCCAAGCTTCCTTGCTGTCGGATGGTTCACCTTGTAAATGATACAATGGGATTTGATTATCTTGTCTAGCGGTTCTGATTGTTCAAGATAACATAGAAATTTCCTCTTCTTCAAAATGTATTCTATTGTATGCACGTAAACTGTTGTCCACTTTATTAAGCCTTCATGGTTTATTACATCACATGGTTAAATTGTGTAATAACATTAACACAATATTTTAAAACTTAAAAAAAAAAATGGGTGGAATGGTTCCATTTTTGACCAATTTATATCCTGTTTTGTTGAAAACATACATATAAAATCAGTCAAAAAAACATAGATCACAAAATTAAAAACATATAGAGCACATCAATCCTGGTTGGGGCAAGTCATTCTAAAGGCAGCAAGCAGTAACAACCAAAAGCCCTCTCACAGACCGCTGTCCTTTGATGCGGCATACGCAAAGTGAAAAAGGCAGTACGTGAAGTTTTGAGCTGTCTTGGAATACGAAATTGAAAGAATTTTTAAATAATTTGCAGAAAAGATTTTAAAATTGAAAATGCAAGGGAAATAATTTTGATGGATCTTTGGTCATTTAATTATAATATCCCCGATTAAATGTAATTTGTTCATGGTATCTCAGATTAAAGACAAATCTCAAACAGTAAGTCTTAGTCCGCTCGAGCATGTTAGCCAGAGATCGGATTTTAATTTTTTTCATCCATTTTCAAGTCACATCAACTAGTTCATTGGCCCAATAAGTCTATTTAAAAACCATAAACGCTAGATTACGTATATATCAATAATTTTATTCTGAACGATATCTTGAAAGAGTCTTGAAACTAGTAAAAATTTAAGTTCAAGAGACAATTATTTTTACCACTCTGTTGTAAAATATACAGAACATTGTACAATTGTTATTGTGTAAAGTATGTTTTAATTATTTTTAACGCTACTAAAAAAGGAAACCTTTAAATAAATGTATTTCCGCAATATTGGCGAAATAAACTAATATTAGGAATTCTTTAGATATTTATATTGAACAGAATGAAATAGTTTGGAGGAGTAACTGGGTGGAAATATTGAGGGCGAACGGCTATTGAAAATATTTAATTAGTTCTGGAAAACTGCACAAAAACTGTGCAAACCCCGAGGGCACTAAAACTTCTCTTTTATTTCAATTCATTATTTAAAATTGGTAGCAACCCAATTATATGTTTTGTGTTCCATTTTACGTGAATTGGAATTTGACCTCGTTTGTTCAAAGGTAATAAGCGTATTTTACAGCGCAATGTTAATTCAATATGTTTTCATTTAGAAATTAACTGTTATGAATTAACCTCTGATAGTAGTAAAGCAATAAACATATTTGAAAGCTTGTTAAAAAGTAAAGAAACCTCTTTTACGAAGTAAAACGGGCGTGCATCATTTGCGCAGAATGCGGAAAGCCAGGTAGAAGGGATGCGTGTTTTGCGCAGTGAGCTCCAGGGGGCCCATGCATCGTTTGCGCAGTGCAGGGTGTTGGAAGCGGCATTATTTTTATTTACAAAGTTATTGAAAACTCATGTACGTGTGAATGGTCTTTTGAATGAACGTGTTTGGCATAAAACATAATATAAGTTTAAAAATTAGCAAAACAATATTCAACAGAACAGAAATAATGGCAAATAATCGGACACAATATCACGGCCTTGACCTACATTAACACTTGGTTTTCATGTTTACCATTTGTAGTTTGTTTCTATTGCAACAGTGAATTTTATGAGTGGTTTTATTCTGAGGAGTTAGTATAGGAGAGGCTGCTATCTACAGTTAGAATAGAGGCAAATTTGCCATATAAACAATTCATGCAAAACATTTCAGCCTGAGCAATTACAATAATACAATCCGCACCGACCATACTGGATACACATGTGTATTCAGTGGTATGTGTGGGGGACGACTGTTTGCGAATTGTTGTCGGCAGGCTGAGGCTATCTGGACGGGACAGTGCGCAAATGATGCAAGGGGATTAGGCGAACCTTCGAAATATTTTACAGAAGGATTAAAAAGTGCGCAAATGATGAACGACCAGTAAAACGTACATGAGCAACAAAAGCAGCTTGAGAGCAATGCGTGATCACGTATTATTTCGTTCGTAGAAAATAGGTTTTTAAAGTATATGTTTAAAGGTATACAGTGCATGACAATTTTAGTAATTATGTTTCTCAGTACAAGGATACGAAATATTACTAAGATTTCCTACAAGAAAATATTATTTTAGTTATAGAGATAAACTTCTTGTCAAGTAAAACTAATAATCGTTTCAGATTTTTATAAAGCTACGTATGTATTTTTACGTACTTCATGCAAAATATAGAACCTCGTTTTCGTATCAATATCCATAAAATCTTAAGGTGACTTTGCACTAGAGTTGACAACCTTTCATTGCCAAACAACAGCAACTCAATAAGTTAGCTTTAATATTATCTGGTTGTCAACTCAGGTTTTCAACTACGATTGCCAGTTTTTGTGTGAACCTGCCTTAAGAACGATTATTTAACAATTGCTTAACGTCCCGGACCTACTCTTTTCTTTAAGAATAAATATCCGATGAAGACCCCAAAACAAAAAATCCAATGAAGACCTGAAATTTAGGGTAAATTTCCCCAAAATTCCAAATTTGGCCCCGCAAGGTTTGTTATGTAGTAGGCGTGCGGAGGTCACCGGCCCAGGCGCGACCGTTATCAACATGTGGATAATGACACGACCAGAGACAGTAGCTAGCGGCGTCAGTCATCACAATGGGCTAACTGTACAGGGACCGCGTCGACACGGTCCACCACGCGAACCACAAATACTGCTGCTGCTGTGGGAGGTATTGGGGTTGTTGGAGTTTGATACAAAACTGTTTGATAGAAAATGTAGTGGTAGCTGGAGATGTCAGCAGAGTTTGGGTGGAAGTGTTGCAAGTGTTGGAAGTGTTGTAAAACTTTCGTTCTCTAATTGCTTTAAAATTTATAATGTTTTTTTGGTAAGTCTAATACTAAAACTCATATGAAGTAAACGTAAGATTTCTTTTGACTATCTTCTGTAACATGTTAATAGCACTTGAATGTATTATTGTGTGTTAAAGAGAACCCTAAAGCTTACTTTAAATATATTATTGTAAATTTTCATAGAGTGTCCCAGATTGGGCTGAAAATCATAATGTCTTCATAATGTTGGGACAGCAAACAGAGACGCCAAAGGAAGTCTTAGAAGTAAAACTTTAATTTTCAGGGTCTTGCTTAGCTTTAAAAACAATAGATAAATATAATAGAAATATAATTGAAACAATGCCGCAAAGCCGACCTCAAATGGATGTTCGTGCCAGAAATGGCATGCAGTCAAACTTTGCAAAAAAGCATATTTCCGAAATTTCAAAATGCAATAACTCGCGTTGTATTCGACCTTTTGAGATCGGGTTTGTGGCGTTTTGCTCTACATTCAAAGACCTTTAAAATGATATACAACATGGCATAGGCTAATACCGTTTTCTCTACAACTTCCTGAGGGTGCGTTCTCTATGTTGTGCCCACGCTGGAAATGTGGCAACATTGATTTTTACATCTACTAATTGTCCCCAACAGTAATCGAAAGTCGAAATCGTTATACTTTCAGTACATGCTCAATCTGTTTAGAGCCTGGACTATTAAATATCATAGTAATAATAATAATTATCGTATGGCTTTTAGTGGAGGGAGATCAGCAATTAACTGATAGTTCTCCTCGCCTGAAATGCCTGCACTTTTTTGTTTTCTATGCAGGTGGACCAACGGCTTAACGTGACTTCCGAACCACGGGAGCGGCCTAACGATCTTTTTGTACCCGAGCCGGGAGTTGAACCCGGGCCCGCTGGGTGATAACCCAGAGCTCTACCACTGAGCTACGGCCGCTGCCAATATAATAGCGGCCCATTATCACATTATCACTTATCACCATTATCACTTAATATCATAGTGATAATGGTGAGACACACGGTTCTTCCTGTTCTTAAAAATCTTGACTCAATAAGTAGTTTTCTTAGGGTATCGTGCTAATATATGACGGGTTTGATTTGGTGCAAATCACCGACGTTTATAAACCTTACCTCAGGACATACTTGACAGTGGGACATGATTACAAGATAAAACCAGATAATCAATCGATTTGGAATGATCACGCCGAAAATCAAATGGGCAAAATCTCGCTCATCATCGAATAATTACTAATCAACCCCTTGTTTGGATGAACTTCAAGCCTTAAAGCTCAGAAAATCAAACCTCAAACCTAGATAAACATTATTTAAAGAGGTAGACCTAACACAACATGTGAAATCTACGCTATGAAATAAACTACATCAGAAATTATACAACATATACAACAAACAAAATTTAGTATGTACACTAAAGTATTTCGCAGTGTTAAATTGAACATTCTTCTTTGAGGAACAAAAGATTACAATAAATTATAAATGTAACAGCAAATCGTAGTTACTCTATTTTTTAGATTTTACGCCAGTGTAAAGACAAAAACTTATCAACTTGAATAAACAACAAAAATCCATTTGCTCAATGATTTCTATCCTTTCAAGTGAAACGATCCACCTGTGCTCGAAGTGTTACTTTCCCCGTCAGACTAATTGTTGAACGGCCTTCCTTCACACGATTAATACAATTAAGACTCAGTTCCTTTTCCTCCAATCTGAACTGGATTAAGGTGTATAAACAATATCCAAACCAGGCCATGGGAACAGCAATAATCACAGAGAATTGTGATCTTAAAGATGTACTAATTTCCTCGATGTTTCTTTAATTAGGCAGTAAAAGATTTCAGAAAAAATACGAGTCATCGTTATTAAAATAAATATTAGCCACGAACAGTGCAACAGACTGCACTGAAGAACGTTGAAGAAGTGAACTGGATGAAACAGCGTGAATGTTTATTAATTACTGAAAATATATATTTAAACAAACGAACAACACATTCAACAAATAATAAACGGTATCAGTTAACTGACACATACTTTCTCCCAACAATGTAAAAAAGATGTTAAAAGCTTCAAACATTAATGTCTTGATGACTCCGTCGGATAGCTACCGGCTAAGCAGCGCTCGTTTGACCCTACGCGCGTATGTGACTTTTAACAACGTACTGCGTTTACCGCTAAACGAAAAATTGAATTTTCTCCGCAACCACTTGACGTAGAGCAATAATTTAAAATACTGGATTATTTAGTTTTTTGAGCTTAATTTAATGGTGATAAGTAAAATTTATTTTGAGACAACAGCTATTTTGAAAATCAAAAAAATTGATTTTTTAAACACTTTTTACTCTATAACTTTTGAACGCGAGTTTTCCCGGAGATGCGGGTGGTGTCATTTTATTCATCATTTTAAGCTTAATAAACCACAAAATTTTAATCAAAATCGTTAGAGCCGTTTTTGAGAAATTTTGATTTTTGACGATTTTTGAGGGTTTTTGGGTGTAAAATACCATTAAAAATCAAAAATTCAAAAAAATGAAAAAAAAACGCCTGGAATTATCGTGGATTTGGACCTATATACCAAATTTCATTAAAATCGGACCATTAGGGCATTCTCTAGCTCTGTTTACATCCTGACACACACACACACACACACACACACACACACACACACACACACACACACACACACACACACACACACACACACACACACACACACACACACACACAGACATCACTCCAAAAACCACTTTTTTGGACTCAGGGGGAACCATAATGGATAAACCCACCAACAACTTAAATTCAAAAATTTTGACGAAAACAATACTTTCTCCATATGGTATAGGGGGAGAAAGTAAAAATTCAAAATCAAATAAATTGAAGACTTACTAAACTTTCTGCTAGTTAAATTGCAACGTTCTTTGAAATGGTTTATTAAAAAAAAAAATACTGACATTTTAATAAAAACGGATGAAAAAACTGACATTTTAATGTTAGACAACATGTTAGGGTAATTCAACATTCTGTCGCAGTTAAAGAGCTACAACAATTTATCGTATCTCCATGTATATGTTGCTGTAACATAAGAAAGATTGCTGCTTACACCTTGGTCAAGAATGATGAATCACTTCAGAGGTTTCATACTGCTCGAAGCAGCTTTTGATGAGTTGGGCGTTAAAAAGAAATTACGTAGTTGAGGGAAAACTACGCGATTGTTTGGAATTTTACGATCAGTGGCCGGTGGTCATGGACCCTTAAGTGCATCTGTAACTCGTCTTGAAAAATACTTCAAATGGCGCTTCCGTTAAGTTATAAACTAGAGTGGCTCATTTAAATCACCGCTCACTATACCGCTGTGACAACAGGTAGTTTTTTATACATTTTTGTATATCTTGTAAAAAAATGAAAATAAAACGTAAATGATCAAGACTTAAATCCTCACGTATACTTACTTTAAGTAGGACAATAGCATTGTAACTGCATCAATATAACCAGGCCGTGGATATTCCTCTTTTTTTTATTTTATTTGTAGTTTCTGAATACAATCGAACTATAATAAAAAATCATCCCAAATATTATTTTTATAGTCTACTGCTGTATATAATGTTCCGTCCTAAGTGTGCTCTTATATGCGGTAAACATTATAGAATTAAATACCACACAACTACATTTTAACTTTTATTGGTTGGCACAAGTTATTATAAGTTGTTAAATAACCAATTTAATATAATGGATTTTCCAGACATTTTTGCATCTGGAGATCCAGGTTTGCATAGTACATCATACACTTGTTAAAAAAGGTTTTATAAATATTAATAACCAAAGACAATTGTTATTATAAGCTGAAAAATACCTGACTAAACCAAACTATTGGATAAAATGTCTTATATAATCGGTGGATCACTTTGCAGGTACGGTGCCAAAAACAATATAGGCCTAAACATAACTTATACAAGCAACATGTGCCCCGAGCTGGCCGACGATAACGCCGTATATGGCTGTTACATTTAGAAGATACTGTCCTAAATTTGACCCACGTGCGCCCCACTGTACATAAACAACAGGCGGTTGGGCAGATAAGTGTACAAAAACCGTCCAACTCTTATCATACAACATCCGGGTCCAAATAGACCTATAAGATACAATGTCGGGTATGGGATTGTGGAACACATTCAAGTCAGGAGTTTATGATAATAGATGGAAAGTTGGTCCATTTAAGGTGTGTTAATATTTAATGGTGGTGAAGTGGTTCACAATTTATTGAGGTATTGAATACTTTGTAATAACTAGATCGGCACTGGCTGTGCCTGTGAGTGATTATGCGAATTATCAATATTAAGTAACATCTTAATTTATTAAATGTGAGCGCTTAATTGAATAAAAATACACATTTTTAAAGTAATTTAGTGACATTGTTCGTATTTTTTTACAGTTTTACCAATTGCTCGATGGATCGTTGACGAGAAATGGATATTCTTAAAAATCTAGGAAAAAAATCTTAGCGTTATGCGATTTATTGAATGCGCTATCAATTCAGGGACCAAGATGCATTTTCACTTTGAGGTACCCAGATGCCAAACACACCAACAATTGTATAGGACAATCATAAATAACTATTGAGCATAACCGGCCGAGAAGGCACAAAAATATACTTTTCAACATAATATTCTTAAGGGTTATTAATGAACGCTTTCACTATATGGGACTATTTCTTTGCTCACAACCCCATAGCAACAGAACTATATAGGTCCAACTAATATATGCACAAGTCAGTTTACCGAGAAATACCAGACATACTTAAGGGTGCGCTCTACCCATCTGCCGCCCGCGGATGCAAGGGTTTACAATCTCCGTGTTTGTCGCCCCAGTTGTAAACCGATTTAAAATATTTTGGTGTCATTCTTTTCGTAATATAATTTTGTACTCCGCTATAGTCTTAAAATTTAGATATTAATTTAAATTACTAAGCAGGGTGCTTGCTAATAATGTTGAAATAAGCGTTTTTGTATCAAGTTTTAACATATTAAAAACAATTTTTTAAGAAAAAATAAAACGATACACAAGTACAATATAATCTTAATAACAAGAATCTGCAATAAGATTGGAAAAAAATTTATAGATAACGATGCAAAAAGGGAGATGCGAAAGGTCTGCAATTTAAAAAACATCGTTATTAGACCACCGATCGATTTCGCACTGAAACCAAAAAAAAGCATTAAAGTAACAAAATTTAAAATCACCCGTCATATATTTCCCAAAATGTGAGTTTCCGCGTATAGCGGCAGTTAACAGTCTTGCTCAACGATTTTGAAGCCGAGGTAGAGCGCACCCTTAACCGGTAAACTGACCTTTGGACCATCCGGTACTCATCCACGTGTTCAAAATAAAGAAATCCACCGCACTATTTTCACTGAGAGTGTAGGTCTGTTACGATGAAGTTTTTAATCATGAAGTTAGAAAAACCAAGTACATTAATTAGTATTCTAATTTCCCACTGCCCCATCACAATTCAAATCGCAGCTCACACACATACTCATTACGGTTTCAACAATAGCGCCTACGTGGCGCTCCCACCGCTGGTATACTGTTAGGCCGGCTTTGATGACGTCACGCAGGCTTGGCCGGCACACTTCATGTTGTGGTCCGTGGCGAATACCAAAGGCTATGCGCGCTATATATCGTGGAAAACCGAAAACAAATGTGCGCATAACTGTAAGAGTGCACAACTCTAAAATGTAATACTTTGTTTTTTGTGGTTTTCTTAGTAGTAATTTCGGAGAGGCAAGGAAAAATTTCTGCACCCTCAATAATTTGTATATATGCCTAATGGGTAAACAAATTACGGTTATATTCAAATGTAAAAGGCATAAATAAAAATTTAACAACAAATTAAATGCAAAACTATATGTTTTAATTCAATGAATCAACGGATTATCAAGAGTTGAAAAGGGTAAAATTTTACAGTACAGTACACCAGTAACCACGCCTTGTCCCTTGCCCTCCCCCCCAAAAATTGGGACATTTTAAACCTAAGCCTACGACTAGGTTTAATAAAATTATTTGCTGCTCAATTCTTATGACCATATCGAGAAAAACGTTTCTCGGGTTAAATGCAGAGTTATGCTTAGTCCTTTTCAACACACTCTACTTTTATAATTTAAATGGGATAAGTTTTGTCATGGAACTTTTAAACTGATTACCATTACTCCACGGTGGAAAGACTTTAAACTGTATTGTTAAGATGTCCTGACGCACGAATACGTAATCTCAAAAATAAAATCCAAAAACACAATGGAAGGTAATGGGTAGAAATCATTAAAAATTCCAACTAAATAAAGCTTCTAAGCGTTAATGGCAACAAACTTGTACTGTACACCGTTCGGTTCATGATGTGACCCAAATTGGTAAGGTAAAAGTATCAGTCACTCGTAAGAGTAATTTGTCAATCCCAACAATCATAAAATTGAGATTTTAAATGGGCCTAATTTAATTAGGGCACTAATAGGCAAAAGTCAAATTTGCAAACTATTGGAATATCATATTTTTAAATAAATTCATTCCTTCGGCAAATGAACTTAATGGAGTTAGCATCAAACTACCCGCCATTTACGTACGTTAAAAGGCAAGAAAGCAAACAGAACGTTGATGTCCCAACTGATAACGTCACCAATGTAAACATTAGTACAGCAAAGAATACGTAGTCGACAAGGAAAACTGAATCTATATATATGAATGAAAATAATCAACTTGTACGCCAATCAAGACAGAAATCAACTTTTGAACCCATCTTTAAATCAATCATTCGCCAATTGGAGGAAAGATTTCGCCAGTAGGACAAGGTCGATTAGCACACGTTATCGTCCGAGCATTTTAACGGGAACGTAAACAGCGAGTAGCAGTTCGCCGGTCCCAATCAGGGGTGCCAAGGTGCCGGATAACGCATTGCCTCAGCGAGACCACTTTCGATTACAATCCGAGCGCTAATGGGCCACATGGAGGATTTCAATTTGATTTGACAGATTATCCTTTCATTAATCGGTTGCGCAAAAAATCCCATTAAAGCAGCACATGATCGCTTATTTGTTATTTCAAATTTTAGGCCCATACGCATACGGTTTATCTTTTACAGTCTTATTAACTTAAAATTTATAGTCTTTATGTTCAAATTTGATATAAATATGTTTCACGCTCGATGACCTTTCAAACGATACGGTCTCGCTTCACTCTAAACTTGTGATAAAATTAACTTTAGGTTATCTAAATACCGGCAGGCCATTCTAGTACCGCACGATGAAGATCTAAATTGAACCCCGTATGTAGAAACATTTTCCCTGGTATCTAATGAAGATTCGTGTAACCATGTGTTGGAAAATTTCAATGTTACGATGCAGCGTGAACATTTAATAACTCTAGGCGTTTGGAAGTTTCTCGCTTGAAATCGGAACATGCTATGAAATAAAATGAAGTGGTCATTTTATTTTCATTTTTTTTTATGCACGAGTGGCAATAAAGGAAGGACATGTGCAAAGCGGCATTAGGAAACAACATTTAAACGGACGCTTAGGACAATAACTGTTCATGACACAGGCACAAAAATGTTTAATTTAGCAACCTACATAATTTATTAATGAAATCTTACGACAGCCAAAAAAACATCACAAAAACACCCCGCAAAAACGAACAAATCGAAGGGCCCGAGCGGAACGCCAACAATGCACGACAACAATAGTGTAAATTGATAGCATCAAAACATAACTCACCGTACCATGACGTGCAGTGGCCATCCAAACACTTGGACACTATAGGACACACTTGGACACTGATCGGACACGACACAGTACGACACGGACCGACACGGGGCACGACACTACTGACTGCGGCACGACCGGTGCACGACTGTGGGAAAGTAAGGTGGAGGGGGTAGGACCTTCACTTTCCGCTGGAAACCCGGTCAATCAGCAAGCCTGGCGTCAGCAACCCAGATACTGAGGGTGCTGAATGCTGAGTAAGTAAACAATAGGGTGGAACGATCGGGGCATGGCAGGTACTGGACGGTACACAGGATAATGTAAACAAGCTATACAAGCTATCATTCAAAAGATGAAGATCAGAAGGAAATTTGTAAAACGGAAACTCTACACGAATACCTCTAGATTTTTACATACCCAGAGAGAATTCTGTTTTTATACATACATGGCGTTTATTTCCGACGAAATTTTAATAGGTTTTGATAAAAACAATTTGAGGGCCAGTAAAACAAAAACAAAATGTGGAAAGTAATAACTATGCGATAGAAAATAACGCACAAATTCCGATAACACTACAAACTCCAAAAAATAAATTGCACAAAAAACAGTAATTTTGCAAATTTTCTCGGTTACATTTGGTTTAATCCCAGTTTGGTAAGAGAACTGGGCTGTACTAAATTACAGTTCTAGTCCTACGGTTTGATTACATATTCGAGACACCGAAACATTTCGAACATTAATTCATTTTTTATCTCTGTTGTGAAAGGTTCACAAAAGAAAATTTACTATGCCAACACAAAAAATAAGAATAATCACTTAAGGATTATCATGATTTTTTAAATAAAATAAGAGTAAGATTTCACCGTCTAAATATAATTTCTACCTTAGAACGTTTCCATTCAGTAATCTTGAAGCAAGATAAAACCTAAGAACCAATTCAATACACGGCAGGATTGTGAAGGTTGTCTGAGACGAGACCCGCAACGTAATCAGCATCCGGCAACAATAGGTGGTACAGGATACGGCAATACGGCTGGATAACATCGAGATCCGAACAAAAAGGTTTTCTGAAGTGAATAACCGAATAATGACGAATGACAAGTGATTGACCGTGCAACTAGTTGAACTATAAATTAGTATAAAGGTATAAATTGAAGGTATAAATTAGTTTATTTATCGTGCTCAAAAGATAGGAGGAAGGATTTTGGAAGGGAAAGGGGGATTGTAAAAAGGTAAACTAACATTTTGATTTCGAGAAACTTTAACGAATAATTTGATTGTAAGCTATCAGTTATACTACGTATGATCAAAATAAAAGAGAAACAATGAACAAACTAAAAAGGATTGAACTGATGTCAAATGAGTAAGGGAGAACAACCCCCCTGGTATATCTCTGTCTCGCTTCCACGTTACCACAAAAATGACCTAGTTAATAACCATCCCCATTTAGCGTTTTTAACCATTAATTAAAGATAAATTATATCGTTTTGTTGTTTGAAATATAAAATCAACAATAAATTAGCGTGTTCTATCAACGGTTCGCAACTCATTAGTATGCAATGTTTTAGATTACACAATTAATTAGGTTTGTAAACAACCAACCTACAGCGAGCGTTGCTTCAATTTTTAGTTAGGCATGAACGAGTGAGTAAAATCTTAAATATATTACCTTGAAAATTCAAGCAAAAATAAATAAATTTATGAAATTTTTTTTATCTTTATCAGCCATTATGGAAATAAGTTTCTCTAGACCTAAATGTTAATTATTATTTGTTAAATGTTCTTAAACATCATTTTTAGGCCTTTTCATACTATTTTTTATTTTAATCAATGGTTACGGAGATGATTCCTTAAAAAATTTAAGTTTGCCACTTGTTATTATTATGTGACCAAAAATTAATGCCTGTAGCTCCCTAACCGTTAAGTTTAGAGAAAATGTAACACAAGAAAAAGGTTTTTAAATCACGTATACAAGCCAAAAGTGACATAAAAATTGGGGGTTCGCATTTGAAATTTTTTTAATTGTAAAGGGTTAATAACAAGGTTTGAGGGTTAGGGTGTCAAGGGGGTTAATGAGGTGTTGAAATTTTCATGTTACAATTTCCTCCCTTGGCGTCGATAGACGTTCCCAGCAAATTGAACAGTAGTATTTATTTTAGGTTTTTTTATAAATAAATTAAGGTGAAAAACACCCGGTATATCTCAACTGTAGACGTTTGATTATGGAAGTGTGTGCAAAGCATATTAGTAAAAATAAAAAATAAAAAAACAAAAAACATATAACCAAGGTTCATAAAAAAATATTTATTAAAAAACACTATTTTTTTAATATACCATCACTGACGGTTGAAGTGAAATTATTTCCATTCAGACGCAACGTCTTAAATAAACGTCCTCAATTTATTTAATAACCCGATTTTCTGTAAGCAGTCACAAAAGGAATATGATAACAACCACAACAAACGGAGTTTCTAAGCCGAGTGGGTCGCAAAGGGATTTCCAAATCACGTGGAGGCTTCGTTTGCCTATACATTGCCTTGCTAAGGACATCTCTCCACTCCATCTAATTGGTTAAAGTTATTAAATTTTATTTGATAAAGTTTCTTATGTAGTCCATGTGTAACAAAAACATCGTTCATTTTGAAGTTATATTCGTTCCAAGTGGGCGTTGAAGTCAATCACGATTCCGTCTAACAATGTTCGCCTAAGAGCAATGTTAAAAGAGGAACGCAATAACTCCTTTATTTGTTATATGAAAACTATGGTTTGTAGCTCTAAATTACGGATTCGTTAAGGCGGATATGGTTTATGAAGGCCACCTTTTATGGTAAGTATAGTTTTCTTTTTTATCTAAAAAAAAAACAAATCAATTTTTACTATTTTTCAATACATTTTTACTAGCTTTGTAGAAACAATACTTAAATTTAATTGAGATTCAAGTGCAACTTATTATAAACTAGCAGTTTAACTATTCTTCGAACGGGATGTGTAATTTATTTATATGAATTACATTCATATAAGTACAATTACTTAACATTCATGCACGATAGCAAAGTAATAGCTTCAGTTGGTTTTACAGTGTGCTAAACAGAAACTTAAAAACGCCTGTTATTTTTCATTTTTTTCCAAGCAAATATATCCCATCTTCTGTTTTTATAAACAAATCAGATAAAAAAACCCCCAAAAAAACCTGACATGGGTACGTTTATGACGGTTCTGGGCAAAGCCCTGAGGACTATAAAAAAAACGAATTGCTTACAAATCCACTTCATTACATAAAGTCTCATGGCAAACGGTCCAGTGATTTCCGAGTCTATCGATTGGAATTACATAAATACATATTCCAACATACTCTCATATAAATATAGAATATCAATCAGGAAAATATAAATAAATCATATTATGACAAGCGGACGGGACAAGTTTAACATTGCTCTTTTGGGAAATAAATCCAACATGGCGGCACTCCAACAGCAATACCCTCCGAGAAATGAGAAATTAATAAATTAATTTACTATAAATACTTTATGTTAAAAGATACATGGGAAAATATTAACAACGAGCATATTTGATTGTTAAAAAGGTTACCAATGGATATTGGTCGCAGTAATAATATTGCGGTTGTTGATGTTTGCAATTAATTTTTAACGCAGCCCGTGTACACAAATATTACCGTATATTAGGCGTTAAAATGGGAAAAAATATATTTATTTATTTTTAGCCAATAATTTTAATCCAAAGCTGTTTGTCTTCAAATTATATTTTTTACTCCAATACATTTTTTTATCATTAAAATAACTTAGACGTTTGCAGCACAGCTAAAGTTATACACGCTCATATCTCCCCCATAGCGCAGTAGGGCGAAAAATTTATATCCACCCTGAGTTTTTACGTCCTCCACGCTTCCCTGTATGTCTTGGGCATAAATTTGCCCTTTTGCATTTTTGTAAACTGCACAAGATATTACTTCTGTACCCGTAAAATATAACTGAATTAAGCGTTTGAATGGACGGTAGTTTCTTAAACCAACGGTGATTTCCTCTAAAATCTTCATAGATTTTATAGTTAATACTTCGAGATTTTGGGTAATTAAATAGAATAAAATTAATCATTTACAATTTATTGTAATCACACGCCTGTTTAATCTCACGCCCATATACGGTTTAATTGCTTCAACCTTCTCATATCAGATAGATGTTTCTAATTTACAGTTCAGTTTTATTGCGAAAAAGAACTAAGCAAAATTCTCTTTACTCTCTTTAGCAAAATAAAAAATAAATAAAAAAATGTCAATCAAAGTAAAGGGTCACAAATGCTTTTAAATTGAACAGTATTATGCTTTGCCATGAATTACAAAAAACTAGATTTCAAATTAGTAAATTACCTCTATTAGCTACCTCCTCTTCTTAGATACAACTTTGTGGATTAAACAAAGAAAATTAAAGCTAAAAATGCCATATTTAAAATATAAATGAATAAAAAATTGGAAATATTCAGCTGAGATAAATAAATATATTTAATTTTCTACAAACATTGGCCCAAAACTTATCCATCCAGGAGAACTAATAATTTATCGATTAAAAATCAAAAGTAAAACAAGAGCCGATATGGACGACAGTAGCGAAGGGCAACCAGGGTTTCGAGTTGGCTATAAATTGGATACATTGTTGCCGTCCTTTGTTGGCCGTACTGAGTAGCACGGCGCAATCTGGGCGCGGAGAATGAGGACAAAAGAGGACGAAACATCGCCCGGCGCGGCGTGCAATTACTGCACATACAGGGAAACATCTGATTTTATTTTTTATTATTTTTGTTTTCTTCTTTTTTCAATACGTACATAATAAGTGTACATTAATGCGTCTTAAGAGCATATCAGCCTCGTTAAACTAATGCCCGTTTCCTCTGCCTGTACAAAACACCCTTAAAATACATTTCACAATATTCTTTTAAATATAAATTCCCTTTTACAAAACCCCTACTAAAGCCCGCTAAAAGGGCGTGAAAGAGCTCCTCTCAGAACGTCAGTGCTTCGCCCATTTACGATTGCATTACTTTATTTTAAGTCCGATAAAAGTGGGAGAGGTTTTAAAAATAATGACTTCGGCTATTCGATTCGCCCTTGGATTGTTTATATATATTTTGAATCCATGCTAAGGTATAAAGTAGCTCAAAGTTTATCAACTTTAGACCATACAAATTTTCAGAATAATACAAACTTTTAACATAAAATTTAATTTGTAATGCTTAAATGTGTAACTATGTCGGCTTCACACCACACAAAGTGACAAATTGTCAACGGGGACTAAGGTGGGCCCTCAGGAGCGAGTGGTGTACATAAAACAGGATATTGGACACCGCAGTCCTGCGAGGCAAGAGAGCTCGTATAGGCGACAGATCTCTTACCTATAATCTTTAAAATAAAACAGTAACGTGGCTTTTAGGTCACTTATTTTTGTTCCATTCATAGTGTTCTTTGCTGGACTCTAAAAAACAATTACTTTCTTGTGAGTGGAAAAAGGGTTCGAGTTTAAAGACGTAGAGTTACAAGTGTGAGTTTTTATTACATGATATCTAAGTATGTACAGTAATAGTACAGTATTATTTAATACTAGGGGCCCGTGCAGCGCAATGCGCTGCATTTATTAGAGTACCTGGTGATCAAACCTTGATCCATGGTAATGAACCAAGTTATTTTGAAAACAAGAATTAAACTATAGTGAAAATCAGATAACACCATATTGGTGTTACATCAATCGATCATCATCACTAAATAACTCTCCAACTTAACAATGTAATTGTGTAGAGAATAAGTGGTTGTTCTTATGCCGATATCTCTTAAAGCATCTGTATAAACACTCTAATAAAATTTACAATAAATTCACTGATTTTGGATCTAGGTGGTTCAGCACACGTAAAACATAAATAACAACAGAATAAAACTCAACATTTCATTACAACTCATCCCCTTTCAGTTATGAAGCACTCACTGCGTCTGTTTTTGTACTACCGTTTGAGGTAGTCGTCGACATAGTGAATGAGTCCAAATCACTATTTATAAAGAACTAAATCATCTTTAACTTAATTTTCCATGGCATTACAAATTTTAAATAAAGAAATCACGAAAATTAAGAAATCTACATCCTTGTGGGTGTGGTCCATTTTAGTTTTATGGGGCATTTATATTTTGGTTAAAATGTCTCTTTACACAAACAATTTTTTTTTTAAGATTGTTATTTATACTGGAGGTAAAAAGTTTAAATTTTGTCTCTTTTAAACAGGTGTTTAGAATGTGTAGCATTCTGCATTAAATTTTGTTGTAGTATCATAGTAAACAATCAGGTTATTACACCGACAGCCTATCCCTTTTCCCAAAGTTCACAACTGTTTGAAAACCATGCTCACAAATTTAGTGTTTTATTTTAATATATGTTATACTGTTTCAATATCAAACGGACAACCCATATAAGATCCATGTAAAAAATCTCAATTTACAAACTTTTTTCTTACAGAGAAATTTATTTGTTAAGTTACTTAATTGATTTTTGTGCCCTGATAAACGTAAATAAAAAATTCAACTAAAATCTACCCGCTACATTTTTAGAAAAAGTTAAAACATCACAACAGACACTCCTCGTATTAAAGTATTATATTATGTTGATATTTCAGTACCATTTCAATTTGTTTCTATTCAGCTTTTAACATATGTGTTTGTTTGTTTAACTATCAACAGCTGTTTTATCTAGCATTTCAATATAAATTGTTCCCCATGTTAATCTTATGGACAAAAAATGAACTTTGAGGGCTTCCCGTGAGCTTCAGAATTAAAATATCAAAAATCTAAAACCTGATTGCATAACTACGAACTGAGACCATTCTTTAGACACCTCAAACTTTAAAATTGGTCCAGAAATAAGGGAGGAGAAGTGTTAACAAAAAAAAGGGCATCACGTATTATATATATGAGAATAGATATAGATTGTGTCTAAGTTTGATATAATGTCACTTTACTTTTTTTTTTAATTTTCAGTTAGGTAACATAGAACTTAAAGTATTGGTTCGTAAATATTAAGTTAATCCGCGGGAAACAAATGATTTACAATTTCACATGAATTTATTTAGTTCTCAGTACTCGGTTTTGTAAAGTCTGGAAAAATGCTCTAAAATAGCACACTTCAAAGTTCAAATAAAAATTTTTTTATAAATGAATGTAATATAATTTCTACTTAAAAGTACATAATAACGTCTTATTATGTATTGAAATAATAAACTTATATTTTTATAGTATTGACTCTTCAATAAAACTTTAGTATGACAAAAATTAATAGCTAAAATGAACAATGACGTACTTTGATTGAAATTTTCTCTCAACTCGCATATTCCTTGCATTGCAGAAACGCTAAATAATGTTAGGCATATACTTATACGATATGCAACATATATAAATAAATAGAATAATTAATGTCTTTATTTTACACCGCTCTTCAAAGTTACAACTCTGTTTTACAAGATAACTAACGTCAACTTATTTTACACAATGTCACAACTCTTAACTAAGAAGAAACTTGAAAGTATGTATACTGTAACAACATGTATGTATAAGAACATACATAAAAGTATACTCACAGAGCACGAAATTGATGAGTAGGCCTACTAACCTGCAACAACAAAAATTTACATGAAGACTGCTAATTTGAAACATTAGTAAAAGTTGTGATTGTTTGACAGAAGTTAAAAACGTTTTAGATTCTTCAAATTTTGTATTAATTTAGAATGGTAATAATTCTGTTTTTTACGTAAATGTCCTGGATGACATAGTAATGTATCAATCACATTTGTCATGACACAACACATAAGGTGAAAAACTAATAGCATGGTATAGCTGGGCGTTTATTGTAATAATTACCATAAATGATGCACAAAGGATACAAACAGAAAGATTCAAACCAATAAACTAGATGAGTAAAAATTTTAAAGTTACTATTGAACATAATAAATTATTATGAATATACTGTATTAGTAAACAACTTGAACAAATAAAAATGTACTTCTATTTTTACCGAAACCCACAAATTAATTTATACCGAATTCCCACAAGAAAACGATTGAACGAATCTATCTGCGGTTAGCACACGACGGGATGATAAACTACCCGATATCAGTATTCATGCATACATGGTGGTAACGGTAGTGGCGGGGGGGGAGGGGGGGGGTAACCTGTGGCTGATATTAATGACCACCATATGCGGTAGAGGGCCGTTATATCAAAGGATAAACCGAGCTCTCAGTGTAATGAATGGGTTTACGAATAACGAGAGAACTAAGCTATCCGAGGAGCTCGATATGTCTCATGAAGTCATAGTGGTGGTGAGGTTTTGAAAAAAGTATTTTAATCTTATACCATACATACTCTAAAAAAGCACTGTTTGTAAGTGCAAAATTGTTTTCTAAGCAAGGATTTTCGATTTTTTTTTGACATGGAGGTTTTGGCAACGAAGAATCTTTTCGGAGTCATTCCCATGGCTGGGAAAAGTCCGGTTTTCGTCCTAGAGTCCTTCAAAAAGTGTTATCCTTACGGTAGATTTTTGTTGCTACTAAATTGAATAAAAATTAGCTTATAATAATCTACTATATATTTGTCAAATACCACTCACTCATGTATCAGAGTATCTCAATGACCATAGGGTATAGAGGGTTGAAATTTGGCATGGACTTTCCTCTTTGCTCAAAAACGCTCACTAAGAAACGGTTTTGCGAAATTCCTTCAGGTCTCCGCCCCACAGGACATCAAAATTTCTATCTAATGTTAACCTTATGGCCAATTTTTTATCCAAACGAAAGCAACAACGAATCTCAAAAACTATGGGACCTACAATGTTGAAATTGGGCATGGGCGACGTTCTTTGCTCATAGATGCTCACTAAGAAACGGTTTTGCAAAATTCCATCAGAGCTCCGCCACACTGGACTTCAAAATTTCTGTCTAATGTTATTCTTATGGCCAATTTTTTATACAAATCTAGGAAACAACGAATATGGAAAACCATAGGACCTATGATGTTGAAATTAAGCATGGACGTTCTGCTTTGCTAATAGGTGCTCACTAAGAAATGGTTTAGCAAAATTCCATCAGGGCTCCACCACACAGGACTTCAAAATTTCTATCTAATGTTATTCTTATGGCCAATTTATTAAACGAATCTAGGAAACAACGAATCTGAAAACTATAGGACCTTTGCTGTTGAAATTTGGAATGGACGTTCATTTTTGCTTATGGGTCCTCACTAACAAACGGGTTTTCAAAATTCAAACAGGGCACCGCCCCACAGGATTTCATTTCTGATCTAATGCTATTCTTATGGCCAAATTTTAATATGAATTGTAGAAACAACGAATATGAAAAACAAGATGACGTAAGGGAATCATTTGGAACATTTGGAATGGGAGATCCACTTCGCCCATCATCGGTGCTCACTTAAATACGCTCTTGGAAACCTTCAGGGCTCCGCCCCACATGACTTCGAAATTACTCTACGGCCAACGTGGTTGAAATTTGGCAGGGACATACCTCTTTGCTCATAGGTATGCATTAATAAACGGTTTTGTAAATATAGTTTTTCAAAATAATTTAGGGCTCCGCCCCAATGGACTACAAATTTACTCTAGGGCATACCGGGTTGAAATTTTATGTGGACATTCCTCTTTTCTCTTATGTACTCACTAAGAAACGGTTTTATAAATATAGTCTTTTATGTCCTTTAGGGCTCCGCCCCACTAGACTTCAAAATTACTCTATTGTATATGTTTTTAAGATTCTGCTTGGACGTTCCTCTTTGCTAATAGGTATTCACTAAAAAACGGTTTTGCAAGTATAGTTTTTTTAAGTTTTTAGGGCTTCGCCACACTGGACTTCAAAATTCTTTGGCGATTCGGGGTTCAATTTTAACGTGGACGTTCCTCTTTACTCATATTTACTCAATAAGAAACAGGTATTCAGTATAGTCAGGTAGTCAGTATATTTATACTGTAGGTTTAGAAGTCCTTTAGGGCTCTGTCCCACTGGACTTCAAAATTACCCTAAAGCCTACGGGGTTTAACTTTGACGTGGATGTTCCTCTTTCACTCATACGTACACATTTAGGAACGGTTTTGTAAATATAGTTTTTGAAGTCCTTTTAGGGCTCTGCCCCACTGGACTTCAAAATTACTATTGAGTCTACGGGGTTCAACTTTGACGTGGATGTTCCTCTTTACTCATATGTACTCACTTAGAAATGGTTTGGAAATATAGATTTTGAAGTTCTTTAGGGCTCTGTCCCACTGGACTTCAAAATTCTCTGGGGCTTACGGGGTTGAAATTTGACGTAGACGTTAATATTTACTCGTATGTACTCACTAAGAATAGAATGGTTTTACAAATATAGGTTTTTATGTCCTTTAGGGCTCCGCCCACAGGACTTCAAATTTACTATATAGCCTATATACATGGTTGAATTTTGATGTGGATGTTCCTCTTTGCTCATACGAACACATTTAGAAATGGTTTTGCAAATATAGGGTTTAAAGTCCTTTAGGGCTCTGCCCCATACTGGACTTCAAAATTACTCGACGGTAAACGGTTTTGAAATTTGATGTGGACGTTCCTTTTTACTCATATGTATTCAATAAGAAACGGTTTTGCAAATAAAGATTCCTGTAGAGCTCTGCCCCACTGTACTACAAAATATCTCTGGGGCCTACAAGGTTGAAATTTGACATGTACATATAAGAGCTCACTTAGAAACGGTCTTGCAAATATATAGTTTTTGAAGTCCTTTAGGCCCCCCTCCCTACAGGTCTTCAAAATTACTATATGGTTTATGGGGTTGAAATTAGACAAAAGATTCGGCAAAATTTAGTGCTCTGCTTACACTTCTTCAATGTTTTAATATAACTCTTAAGGTTTGAGATTTCGTTTCTCTTTAAAGAGATTTTATCACATATGAAATAAATTCAATCACGGGCGAAGCCGTGACGGGCAACAGCTAGTTGTAAAAATAAACCAAAATAAGCAGGTAATTTTAGATATAAACTAATGTGTTACATATTTAACCTGTGGTTCGACAATTTTATACCAAAGTGGAGCACCGTTAGGCCTAGCGATTGAGCGGAACGAACGAGCTTTTTCTGAGAAAGTAAAGCGACGCTTAAAAACTTTACCGAGCATAAGCTCGGTCCCCCTGGTACTTTAGTTAAAAAGGTTTAATGTTTAGTTTAGGTAAATCTGTAATCAAAGAAATAACGCAGGTTTACTCTAAGTTTTTCAGTGTAGCGAGCATTTTTGAACTTATTCAATACATTTAAACATCATATTTAAAATAAATGTCAACCACATTATTTCCAACATATTTAATACAGTAACAATAGAAAATTTCAAATTCAGAATATAAATTCATACACATTCAATAATAAAAACATGTTATTCATAAATGTCTACACTACAATTTTCAAACATATCCAATTCAATGCAGAGCCAAACGTCCATTGCGCCGTATACAACCATTATATCTGAAGATGGTAACATCCACAAGTCGAACACACCCAACATCCACCCGATATCCACAACATCCCCGTCGCAGGAGGTGGACGACCAGTCATCTGTCACGCTTTCCCCCCGGGCTGTTGCAACGCGTGGCCAATGCCATGTCCTGGACAGCGGCGCTATGACAGCCAACGCCGGCTCCGGACATACCACCACGATACGACGACAATGATACGATGACTGACGGCGAACAATTGCTGATGGAATTGCATCATCGGTTGAATAATGTTTTGGGGGTTATTGAAATGTTTCGCTTGTAGTGTATCCAGCCCCCGAGGAAGTTAGGAGAAAATACAAAAATGGAAAATTTGCAAAAAATGTTACATTTACAATTCTAAAATATATTAATCTCCTATGAAAACGCTGAAATCATATTAATGCTCAGAATATACAGTTTATATATAGGCCACATACGGTACATTGCCAAATTATTCAACATTTGTATTTTTTTACAAAATTTTCGTGTGTTTAAAAAATGCAATAAAATTCATGTCATTCAGTTGCTCTCAAAGGCATGTAGTCATACAGGGTAGTTGACTTATTTATGATTTGTATCCCTGCATGCTATAAGAGCAAGCATTAAACATTAAAGCTTTGTGAAAACGATAAGATACGATTATTCACTGATCTTTACGACGAACAAACTTAATTTTAATACAACTTTAAGTCTAATTTTTTGTTTGTTTACTACCAATTGCCAAACCATTTATTTGCATAGTAAAGCATGCAACACAGTTTACACATGCTAACTTAAGTGTTTTTTTTTTTTTTTTTTTTGGTATTTTACTTTTGGACCAAACTTTAACAGCTAATCTACACCCGGTTCAGTAAATTAGTATAATAATAATAATAATAGTTTGATCATATCACAGAAAATATGCTAAAATAGAAATAAAAGTACAAATAAGTAGTAGTCGTTCAATTTCGTGAAAAGTTTTATGAAAAAGCAATAACATTGTAATTTTATTGCTATCTAGGACCAGGAATATTTTTCATTCTCAACTGCAACGCTACACAAACTCGAGATACCAAAACAATATATGCAAATTGTACACCGTACCTAAATACACGAGTAAACAGACTTTGAGCAAACACACAGACACATTAGCATCAGACTGGCTCGGTTCCGACTGCATAATCTTGAGGGATCAAGCCGAGCTTATCTTTCAGGAAACATAAAGTGGTAGTAATGAAAACAAACAGGAGAAATAACAAAGCTAAAGAGTTTAATTGTGGCGCGACTCATTGCTAATCAAAGTGATTCCATGGTTGTTCTGCTGTTTTTACATATATAAAATATTTAAAATTGGTTTGCGGCAACCTTATTGGACATGATGTTATTGTACCAGCATTATTGTAGCCCCTCATATCCAAGAAGGTTGCCGCAAACCGATTTCAAATATCTCAAACAGTTAAAAAGTTAAGGAGGGGGTGCAAGTTCCTTTTCAACCACCCTGTATATTTTTGTTAGTTGTTTCGAGCCCTGATAACTTTCCCGCTAGCTTATAATGAGAAAGAAACTCCACATAAATGTGTTGATGTAAAACTAGAGCTTACAATCTGTAAGATTAATTTTGAAGTTGTTCATGAACACATTGTACCACAACGACCCAAGTTGGAATTGAGTCGGACAAAGGAGAGTTCTATAATCAGTTTATAGGGAAAGTTTTCCAGATAAACGGACTGTATAGACACTTTTCTACCACACATTTCGTTTTAAGCCATAAAAATAGATTATATCTCAACAACGCTTTCGTGTACCCTCTTGACAACGTATCGGGTGTTAAAAAATCTGTAAACGCCATTAAAATTTTTTATTTAAAATATATACTAACGAAACCTTAGTTACAGTGCGTAAAATACAACATTAACACACTTTCACCGATTTTCCATCTGAATTCTAAGGCTTTGAAATTATGTGTGACATGGCATAGACGAATGAAGTTTACCCAAGACTTCGTTTCGGGATGTACCTCATAGAGGAAATCGTAAAAACTTTGTTGAGCTACTTAATGTCATAAATCCCTGTAAACGTCTTAGTATTAGGCTCCTCAGGGGCCGCTCCCAGCGACATGAATCAATGAAAACGTGTTAGAATAGTATTTATGTCCTGTATACAAGTTCCAGGTTTCGGTCTACCTTTATTGATGAATAATGGCGTTTCCAGAGTTTTGGAACACTCGGAATAAAACGGAAAGATGAAATATTTTCGGCATTAAAGAGTAAGTGGCCTTCTACTACATAATACAGTACAAGAAAGATCTTTTCTCTTTTTTACGGGGGAAACTTGTTTAAGGTTCTAATTTAAAATTAAAAAGGTTTATGTCTTTTTCGTAAGTTTAGAGACAAATAGATTCTTGATGATGGAAACCACAATAAAAGCACAAAGTACATATGTGACACGGTAGAAATCATGTTAGTTATCTAGTCATCAGTTACGCAAGCATGATTCTTTTCCGCCCTTTTTCTCAACTTGTGTACATTGTGAGAGAAATCTGATGTTTTTAGAGAGGTAGTGTACTAAAGATGAGCAGAATTCACATTGTGAATTAGGCCAATGTGAATTAAAATTCACATTGGCCTAAAGAGCTACGCCCTATAGGCTTTCAAAGTTTCAATCTTCCTCTAATGGAAGAAGTATAATTACTTGAATCATGATATTTCGACAGCTATATGCTAGTAAAACAGGAAGAATAACATACTAAGGAAAGGACTAGCTGGGTCCAGATCGACTGAGGTTTTGGTCGAATTTTGACCAGTACGCTATCTTTAGTTCTTATTAGAAGAAAGGCATCACAAAATGTTTACAGAACTTTACAAACGATACCGGAGGGAGGCGTGCGGCTAGTTGAGAAGTACAATTGAATTAAAACAAAGTTTTGCTGTTTTGTTTCACAAGTTTAATTGGATTGCTGCCGCTAATGTGCCATGAGGGTGGGAGATCGTGGTTTTCTTTTACCACCTCTTTGTGTGCAATTACTACCTAAATAATGTCCAGAAGTCAAAATTGCTTAAAGAAAGGATTAACGAAATAAAATAAGATGAATCCATTTTTTTCTCTACGGGATTGATAGTTAACATTAATCTTGGCCTTGCGATTGTTTTATTCTATACACTGGTGTACTTGTGGATACGAGAAAATTAAAAATAAAATAATAGTACGAACAATTACAAATTGCATGAGTCTATTACCGATAGGCCTACACATACCTAATCATAAAAATAATTTATGTTTTACTCTAAAGAATTTTTCCATGAAAACAATATTGTCCTTTAAATTTATTCTAAAATACTCTGACGTCTGAACCCGTGGGAAATTTTAGCACGTTTGCTTGACAAGTCTCTACCGTTGTTTGATGATAGATTACAGATATTTTATTAGTTTTCCCCAAGTTCATAAGAATTATTGCTTTCTATAGAGTGATAGTGCTCTGAGTAATAAAGTTCTTGTTTATGGAAAAACCAAGTTGTTGAGAAAGGATCTGTGTCTACTCCTTAAAAAATAACTGCACCATAAAGAAATGCCCCAGTCATTTTATGCACTCTGAATTTAAACTCTTTGTACTCTGTCTTCACGATTTTCCCTTAAATTTATTTCAACAAAATACTTTTACGGTATGTAACGTAAGAACTAAGTAAAGGTCAAAGTTTATCCAATGCTTTACAAGAAGATTGAATAATTTAGAGAACTTATGTACTAAATAGCCGAACAATAAATTTCAATCCTCTTATCTAAATCGCCCCTGCTCGAATATCCAAATGGAAGCAGACGGAGGTAAATGTCGATCGAGTACCACCTCGTTTGTATTCAACTTGAAAATTTCGCCTCTCCAATGCAAATACGGATGGTTCTGTCCGAATCAGTGAGCGATGGGAAACACTCGGCACCGGAAGTTTAACACCTCGCTAAATTGCTGATAACTTTAATTCACAGACCTAAAAGGTACTTTTATAAAAACTGAACGAGAACACTTCAGGATGAAGTATATTCGAATAAATGTATTGCATCGATGCAAAACAGGGTTCGCTCATTAAGTGACGTGAGAAATTTTATTTTGAATTCTATACGAGAACAAACTCATAGATAGTCTGGAAATTCGTCTTTACATTTTAGTTTTGTAGGCCTGTAATTCATGCGCTGTTATAGATTTGAAGACTACATTTAAAGGAATCCGCAAGTAAACCTATGAAAAAATATATATATTTTTAATGTTAATCATTTTTATAAAAGAAAAAAATTAAACAGCACCGAATACAAAACAATTCAAACCATCTAATGACATCCTATTACTTTCTTTGCAACTTTTATTCATTGTACTCACTGAATTCTACCAACTAATGATCAGTAACAAGTGTACGTTTTTCCAAACAGCACAACAATAAATCCAACAAAGGAAACAGTAACAATAAAGCTCACCAGACCGGAACAATTATTCAACATTGGAAGCGTCGAACAATTGTACTGATTAAAGTAGTCCAACTGGGGCTTAATTGAGGAAAGGAGTTGGTTGGAATGCAAACAAGGTATGAGAGCAAGAGAGAAAGAACGAGTGATTGTAGGTGCCCGAGAGACAGAAAAATAATAGACATATCACCACAGCGCATGCTTAGTAATCAGGCTACCCCCACCATACTGAATGATCCGCCATAGGACTATAATAATAATAATATTTATTCAACCAAAAGTTTACAATGTTGTTACATAGTTTCACATTATACGCATATTACAGAAAAAAAATTACAAGAACAACAAATTATGTCAAATAACATATAACTAATAACTATAACATATAACTGACTAATAAATTCGCCATACGTAAATGACAACTGTATGCTAAATAATGAATTGTGTAGCTTTTTTTTATGTTAAGTTTGCTTTGGATTCAAGTGACAATGCTAAAGAAACACTGTAGGCGAGGTAAGTGGATTATTTTGCTTTTGATATATACTCCTGTAAGCTAAGCTCACTGCTTCAGTACTCAATTGCTCCAATGCTCGGTATAGCCTTAGTAGTTAATGGTCGTTGTGTTATTGCGTGATGTGATGTAAAATTGATTCGTTGTACTCTATTGAATCGTCCCATCATTCAAATCTTTTAAGGTTTTATTCTTCACTAGTCTCTTCTTATATCTCTTCATTACGCCTATATCTAGGAGAATTTAAAGACAGTTTACAAGGCAAATATGAATGGACTTTGAGTTGCGTGGGAGTTTTGCCTTGCGTTTCTTTGTTACAGATACAAAGAGCAACTGAATCTTTCATCAGTATCACCAAATTGAACAAATAGCAAAAATCGATAGTTGTTTTAAGTTTATTACCGTACTGTTACAATTCGTCTTCAAATCTTCAGACCACATTTAAGTGGCCTAAGGATCCAAACATCTGTGCTAATATTCAATTTTACTGGAATTAATTTTATTTTCCCGAAATACTCGACTGCTAAAAAATGCAAAATAAACTTTACTTTCCAAAACAATATTCTCAATTGGTTTGTTTTCCCCTTCAAAATCAATGTATTGACACAACAGTTGGATACACCGAAACCCGGACGGGTCGATGTCGTAGGTAGAGATGTATTTTCACCTCCACCTGTCCATTTCCGTCCCAGTAACCATGTCTCTGGCCGCGCATTCACTTGAATATTGTATCCGAACGACATGGTCCACCGGCGTCGGGCTTTGCATATTTTAACACTCGTTTCACCCGGAACTGCTATGACGTGGCAAAGTTAATTTCAATTGTTGTCGTAATGGTGTTGTGTTGGTAAAGAGTCCTCTCAAGTACGTTGCCTGATTTGAAATAATGCAGTTCTATACAATCATAGCTAGACGTAAGTGATTGCTGGAATTACAATTAATTAGAGGCTTAAATTTAAAGTATGCATTTTAAAAACGCTTGAGGGCTATTTAAAAACAACACATCTAATTAATTAAGACGTTTGAAGAAAAACAATGACATTTTGACGATGCGTTAGGTCTATCAGTGATAAAAATCCTATAGTTGATAGGGTATTTATACCAAATGTTTACAAATATCATTACAGGGCGAATGAGCGGCCATACCTAGACTCTTAAAACTATCAGTTAGGCTATGGCTACTAACAGAGAACTAAGAAATTCTAAATGTAAAAAAGTTTGTTAATCGAACAAAAGCTGAAGTATGAAGTTTTTATTAGACATATTATTACCCTATAAATCAATTCCTAACTGCTGACCAGTATTAAATTAAAACAAAAGTAATCCTCAAGATATGCATAAGTAAATGTAAAGAAAACCCTCTGCTACACGAGATTTCATAACCAGTTGCGTAAAGGTTGTTGCATGCAAAGCCCAGTTTTATGACACGGGGGAGGAAATTGGGGAAAGGAAAACTCCAAAGTATTTGTAAGGGGAGGGGGGACCAAACAAGAATGAATATCTGAACTGGGGCAGGAGAAAAAGTTTATGTCGCCCGCTGTCGCTAAACTTAACCCACAAGGGACGCGGCCAGTCCGGTCCTGGTTGGATATACAACGTTGATTTACCGAACTTTATAGTAGAATAATATTTTTTAGCTAACGTAATTAAATAGCATAATTAGTGTAACTAACTTAACCAAGCAATTGACAACAAACACACGATAGAAGGGAAATACACAACACGGCAACACGCTAAAAATTTGGGCAAACATGTACGATTAAGAGGGCGTTGGAGTCAGTCCAAATTCCGCCTTTCTCCCATAAAAGAGCAATGTTAAACGGGATGTCAAATAACTCTTTTATTTATAATCAGAAAATAATGGTTTATAGCTCTAAATAAAGGGTTCATCAAGGCGGATTTTGTTTGCGAGAGGAAATTTTTATAAAAATTAGTGTTTTTTACTAACTTGAAATAACAAAGCAAGTTTTTTACTACTTTTAAAACATTTTCTTCAGAATTTTATAAATTATTTACAAAGAATCGATCTCGCAAAAGGAACGGGGAATTTAATTGTGATTCAAACGCTATTTATTCTGAACTAATCAGACAAAAAATAAAGAAATTATGTGACAAATGCCGGGGACAAGTTTAGCATTGCTCTTATGGGAAATAAATCCAACATGGCGGCACTCCAACGCCCTCTTAAGGCCTAATATTAAGATTCAAACCAAGAAATATTTTGAAAACAGAACTGAGAATTATTTAGTAAACTAATTTTTAGTCACTCTTAATAGTACTTCAATATCGAAATAGAAGATAGAGAGAATACATAAAAATCTAGGCTATGAAGGATAAAAATAGTTTTAAATATCACCATACACAATAAAACAAACCTGAAAAAAAATATTTAAAAAAATCAATAAGGCTGTTTGTGATTTGCAGCCCATTTAATTCATTTATCTAAACAAAACCTGATACAATTGAAATTTATTTCAGACTAATAGAGTAGTAGACATTATCTGGATGAAAATAGTGAAGAGGGCTGGGGGATGCAATTAAAAAGAATTGCTCATTCAAAAGAATTTGCATCGAAACGACAACAAAACCGAATTTAGAATATTCAACTTTTATTCAGTCTGGCCCATTTAATTGTTTATAGTTTACTTTATTAATTCTGGCTTTGTTTTATCCTGCTATGCTATTTCTGGAAAGTAAAACAGTGTTATATCGCCATGTTAATTTATTCAGTCACATGCATTGTGAAATGGAATTAATTATCATATGCAGATACGTGGATGTTTACAAAAAATTTGCGTTTATGTATAATATATACTTAGAATAGAACTGCTATTCGGGGGATACCAATTTGAATGGCAGTCGTGGAACCATTCCAAAATTTCTTGTTGATTTTTGTAAAAAATACGAAATACCATCAAAAATTATCGATTCAATTTGTATAAGTGTTATAAGAGACTCTATCAAAATTTTAAATCATCACTTATTCCAGCCAAATACATAACTTTTATTTTACTGTATGTAATTGAAAAATTTCTTATTGTATCACAATCAAAATTGTTTGTATTCTGGATCAACTTTGGTCAACTGGAAGTCCAGTCAGATTTGTAACTTTTAATAAAGTTAATTTCTCTCTCGTACACCTAACATTCAAGAAGAGTAAAATTACAATAATGTTATTCGTGATGAACATGTTCGCAAAACGAAAAAAAACTTTCGCTGGATAAGAGAAATCTATATTTGAAGATTTACCAGTATTTATTTACTTTATGTGTCGGAGGAGTCAACACCATCAAGATATTGCCGGCGAACGCAACTTTATTCCATCAAGCGTTGAGACAGCTCAGTAAAACATTGATAAAAATTCAATTTAATCGCTTGGTCAAAATGTGTTTAAAATACGGTTAAGCATTGACAAACTTCTACTTTCGGCTTCTCGTACCCGTACTGAATTTATCAGAATTACTTAGTCTTAAATATGCAAAAATATAAAAACAATAAAACAGACTGACTGGATTAGTAAAACTTTGTAATCAAATGAACTTCTTCTAAAGCACTTCAGCGACCAACTTCTCGCGCCGGATCTATTTAAGAAAGGAACACAATTGAATTAAGAAGTCATGAAATGGCGGAGAAGTTTGAAGGATTCGCGAGCGGAAGAAATTTTCTCAGATTCAGGGGAAAGTTAGCTGGAGTGGTTCGGATTTATGGGGCTATAAAGTGCCGTTGAGCATTTATACTTCGCAAACTGATTCTTTACCTCCCGCTTCAAGCGCCATGGCTGTTATGTCTTCCTGCGGGGAGAGGGGTTTCTGGGTAGAAAAATGGAAATACAGCACATTTGTACATATGGTGGCTACTGTTTCTATACTCACGGCAAAAAACTGCGGTCCTGGACATGACAAATAATTAGAAAACAAATCGAATCAAATGTATATATTACTTAAACAAGAACAGATTATAATTTTAAAAATCTTGAATTCGTATGTACATGTATGAGAGTGTGGGTGTTTGTGATATTATCAGAGCAAGAACGGTAAAAAAAACTTTAATCATTTTTTATCAAAGGAGAACTTTAACGTATCGACACAAATTTTACTGTAATTTTTTACATCTACATTTACAAAAATCATAACTAGTGGCAAGTCAGGTTATTTTGCTGACTTGAAAACGCGCTATTGTTTCACCAAATTAACTTTGGGCTTAAGTAATCGTCATTGAATTTGGTCATGCATTTTTATGTTGTCCCACTAACAGATTAGTAAAGAATTTTATACGGATCAAGAAGAAATAATTAATAATTTCGACAAAACATATTCTATATAGTGACCACTTTAAATACTACCCAAGGTTGATTACCAAACACAAAATACTGTGGCATACAGTACATCTAAATGTACATACAAGTATACTCTTATTTTATTTCCAAATTATAAATTTTCATATTGAAGGAAAATTAGTTTTGACGATTGCTCTGTTCAACACAATGATTGTGTAATGCACACAGTCCCCCCGGAGGCAGTTGCTATGATGAGTTGCACAGCTGTACCGCTGTACGCTGGTGTACACCACTCAAGATGAACGAGCCCTCCGAGGCTGTATTCCATTCCATCCATAACACATCTGGGCCTCCCGCCCCGCCTTTCCAAATGGAAATGAGATAATACAAGCGTAGGAGTTACAGTTTTAAAATAAGTTGATAAACAAAAAAATTGATTTGCTAATTGTATGCCATTCCTTAGAGTGTTATTGTACGGCCGCCCTGCATAGAAAACAAAAAAAACAGGCCTCTCAGGCGAGAAGAACGACCCCGCCACAAAGCCATAGCCTACGAAGTATTATTACAGTGTTTTCTTTCTTAGTTATCAAAACTTGTACTTTAATTTTTAAATTGTTTTTTGTTTACGATATTTTTTTGAATGGTCTGGTATGCAATTGTTTATTGTATGACTTAAAAAAAACAGTCAAAAGTTTAAAAATTACTAAAAACAGTTTATTAATAACAAACAGATCCATATTTTTTATCAAGCGTGTTTCATTTTTCACGTCCTACCTAACTCAAAGAGGACGCTAAAAATGTTAAACTTATTAATACTGTAATAGTGTGTAATTTATTATTCAATATGTAAGATTTCGATTATACCCAATTACAACAAGTTGTGTAATAAAAAATAAACATCAAAACGTGAGACAAACTTACATGCATGAAACACACGATGTTTCATCTCAAAATATGGTCGAGCCCTATTCATTGTTCTCTTATGTACATTAGAAAAATGAAAAATCTATTCCTATCCACTCAAATTTTTTTTTTCTTGCAATATAGGTATGATATATATTGTTTGTATTGCTGAATTTTTTCATTACAAACCGATCTAGCCTATAATTAATTATCATCCCTAATATATTCCAAACACTAGGAATGTTTACATGCAATTGACAATCTTGTCTATCACCGAATCGGTTTTTAGGAAAACGTCCACTCTAATTCTGTAAACAAAACCCCAGCCAAAATTGGAGCCCCAGTTTCAAAATTGGAGTAGGCCTAGTAACAAAAACTACGTCCATCACAAAAAACTATTCCTCAAGCATCCCACACCGAATGAACACAAAAGAACTTTACGGCCAGCCAGGTATGTAGTGGAGACAGCCGAGAAAGCCGACAATGCGACAAGAGCCACTCGAGGCCGTGAGTCATCGTCGCGCTAATCTCGCGGACACCTTCGTCCGTGACTCATCCCCCTACACCTATCTCCCTGGTCCTGACTGGTACTGGGCATCAAGGTCTGTAGAGGAAAAAGCATAACTTCTTAATAAGGTCAGCTGAATATCTATTTTTGTGTTCCGGATATGAAGCGTCAAAACTAAAACGGAAGTCAAGTTACGTTATAATATTTACCATTACACAGCTGAATGAAAAAGAGAATGAAGCAGTCTTGCCATGTGTACGATATTTATCGTAACGACACCATATTACTCTATTTTACATTTGGATTATTAGTTAATAACAAACCATTAGGTAATGACCAAATTAACAATTATCAATCAAGGTAAATCTAAAACCATAAATTCTACCCAATTTTGCTTTTAAATTCCTTATTTTAGTAATAGTTGAGACAAAAAATCTCCAACGCAAACGAGAACGATTGTTGTTTCCTGTAGCGTTGGCAACACTTGCAGGTAACAAAGAGTAATATGTTGGTTTTTTTTTAACACTTTCTTAACCGTTAAAACCTCTGTGGCAACATCCACGGATGTCGCAGAAAGTGACACCATTGCTCTTATGGGATGTAGCTCACATGGCACTTCCTACAGTCATCTTGCTGGTGTATCACATCAACAAGCGCCCGTCACTGTGGGCGGGGACACAAAGGTGGAGGTAACCGGTCAACGGAGGGTCGCATCGCTGCGTTTACTGTGCTATCGGCAATACAGGGTGCTCAGAAACTGAACGCTTTTATATCCCAAGGAAACAAATGACAAGTAATATACGTTTCTGCTGAGGAATAACGTTTCTCACGACAGTCTTTGGCCTTTAATTGGATTGTTTTACGTTTATTTAGATTTAAGAGTGTTTGGTTGAAGATTAATTTTTAAAAATGTCTTTACAGAATTGGGTAATAAACTAGAAGTTTTACGGTTTAAAAGTGGTTCAATAATAAAAATTTGGGAGTTACAGCTTGGATTTAAAAATAAAGATTTTGTCAAATGTTGGTACAATACAACGATTAAGGGCAAACCATTAACAAACATTCAATTGACTATGGACATTTTTTTTAAATACTTAAAGTTTTCAATTTTTTAAATCTTATTAGGCTTAACCTATTTGCTGCTAGGCATAGCCTAAAATCTCATGATTGAAAAGTCAACACAAAGTAGACCTAAATCGTTTAATTGGTAGTGGTAACAAAATATAAAATTAAAAAATTAAGGGAGGTTTAATTAATTTCATGGGAATGTTTTCTTATATATTTGGTTTCGGCTTCTAGATGGATGGAAGTAAACCAGAGTAGGCTTAATGTAACAGACATTAGGCTTGTAGAAAATTTGAATGCCATCCTCTTATTTTATTAACAGTTAATCTAAATAATTCATATTTCAAGAATTAGGCCCTAGAATATAAAACCCTAGAATATAATATTATTTAAAACAACAATTTTAATCTCATTTATCACCTTTCAGTTTTACAGTAGCTACAGCTTTTGCGTGACATAATCATTGTAAAAGTTGCACAAGAATATGATTACATAATTTTTGACCTACCTAGGTCGATTTAATCATATCTGGATATTTTTACTTCAATGGACAGCTACTTTATTTTTAAGTGGGATCAGATATCAGATTGGGAACCCGCCTTATAGTAGAAACGGTATAATAGAATTCTGTAAACTTAAGTTTAGTTAAGGATAGACAACACATATTGATACATTACGGTGCTTGTAATGTTTCCACAATATAGCCTACAGTAATTAAAAGTTATTTACTTAATAAACACTTAACTTATTTACTTTAACAATACTAGCTTTATCCCGCGGCTTCACCCGCGATACTCGCTGTGAGGTTTAGCTCGTTCGCTACGCTCACTCGCCGTTACGCTCACTCGCTGTTACGCTCACCCACCATTAGGTTTAGCTCGTTTGCTAAGCTCACTCGCCGCAATTCTATAAATTTTCTAGTTCTCAATAATATATTAGAGAACAGTAGTTCACAAAATTAATATTCCTTAATTAAATTATATGTTCCAAAACAAAATGTTGCTTCCATAAGAATAACATGGTAACTTTGAAGACGTGTGGGACGGAGCCCTATGGACGAATATGGATGAAAAGTATCCTATGTTACTTCTAGTACCTCCCAGAATATGTGTACTAAGTTTCATGATGATTCGTTTCAGAGTAGTTTTTGCGTTAAAGCATAACAAACATCCACACTTTCACATTTATAATATTGGTAAGGATAAGATTTATCCAAGCAATGAAACCTGTATACATATTATTTTTATCCCAGAAATAAGCTATTTCAAAGTTTGAAAAAAAAAAGTTCGAGCCGTTTCCAAGATCAGTGTGCATACATTCATACACATAGAAATGTACCTTACTCATAATATTAGAGTAAGGATATCAATGTTAATCGTGTACCTGGTTTTGCCTCATGAATAATTTTTTTTAATACAAGAATAAATAACAAAATATTTAAATTAGCCTATTTACACTATATGACATTGCTGCCATTGTTCTGAAGTCCGGTGCCCTAACCACCACATTACCGACTTGCCACACATTGATAGTGATCATCTTTATTTTAAAGTATTTTTATGGTCTTATGAACACTTAGAAAAATTCTGCAAAGATTCTGCACCTCGCCTTATGTTCGCCAATAGAATTTAGTCATATAAAAAAAAGAAGAAAATAAATTTGAGTTTCCTTGAATTTGTATTTACCTACAGTAAGTTATTTTATCTACGAATAAATAAAGCAACATTTATAATCCTATATGTGTTTATGGTACAAATGGTATGTTGAAAACAAATTTAAATTACCCTCTTAATTCTTATATTGACACGAAAGTGCAAGACCATGTCTAGTAAGTTTGCAGTATGACTAAACGATGCAAGTGGGGATCTCAGTGGTTATAAGACCGCCTTCTACACCGAAGGTACTCGGTGCGATTGTTCGACTCGGAGAAAAGTGAGTAGCTTTTTTAAGGTTCCAAACTGGACCCACCTGCCATTGGTTGTTTGGCTTACTAATGACCCTGTCTAAAATCAGTTGGTCTTAAAAATAAAAGCTACACAAGGCATGAAACCCCTTCTATATTCATTCTCTATTCATATTTGCTTCAAATACAACCTGAAACCATCGGCGTTTCAGAAAGTAGTAAAGAGGTGTATGGACTTTCAAAAAGATCAAATTTCCCTTTAAATCTCAGTGAAAATCTGAGAGAGTGATGTCCAATATTAGTAAACTAATGGCAACTACCTCTACCCTGGTTGCCGTATTGTTTAATATCTCTTCGCCTGAAAAAGGTACAGGGACACTCTGGTTAGGAAATGTAGGCCTACTAAGATCTTATCAGCTCAATATTTGCCCATCCATGATTACCAGAGCCCTGGATTGTGGACAGTTGAGGTTTTGAAAAACGCTTCCTTTAATACAAAATTTATCTTTTGATCCTCAGAGGTTTCAATTCCACAAAAAATTTTTGATTCCACCATAAAATTTAAATTCACAGCAGGGCAAAACTTTGATATTCTACTCCATCGTTCTTATCGATGGATGAAACAGACTTCTTTCCAGGAATATAAAAACATCCGCTGTGCGAGCCGATGTTAAGATAATGATCCAAAAATAACTCATGTTTCAACATTTTGATCATAAATTTATGTAGCAAGTAAATTTCTGTCAGGGGCTCTCAATATTTCGTGCAGGCAAATTTTATTGTGCTAAATGTGTTTGCTAATTTTGTTATTTAACAGTTTTATAAACCATAACTGTCATTTTACCTACTTTATTTAGAGAGAGAACTAATTGAATGCGTTACAAAGAATTGATTGCTTTGCAACAATTATAAATACTAGTTGTTGCCCGTCGATACTCGACGGATATAGCTCCATTAGTGGTAAATGAAACGCTATAGTACAAACATGTAAGGTAGTCTATAAAATGTACTTCTTTGAACTGCCATACCAAGAACAATAATAGGCCTATATTTTTTACAGAAAATACTACGATATTAGTTAAAGCGTCGGAAAAGTAGGCCTATTCCGTAAAACCAATAATGTTGCATCCTTGTACTTATAGGCCCTACTCTTTAGTATTTTATAAACATGTCAATTTGATTGTTTAGGTAGGCGCAAACCTAATTAGCCTGAGGAAACCGTTCTATTAGGCTCAACAACATGAGAAATAAGTAGACCAATATCCATTTGTAGGCCTATTGGATAAATTATTCTTAACAGTTTGTTTCAAGAATTAGGAAAGGCCTAGAGTGTTGTAACTTATGATGGTTGGCTTTAACAAATATTTGTGTATTGGGGTAGGATAGAACGTAGAGAAACCTTTTATAACCACTTTCATATCGCAATATTTATGCTGTAGTGTGCAAGTTTCAATAACTATCCATATTTAAAGAATACATATTTATTTCACAGAAAATTACATAATTTTAGTTGGAGTGTCATCTGTCAAAGTAGGCCTATAGGCATATTCCTTAAAAACAATAATGCTGCACCCTTACTATGTAACACAGACACTCTTCAGTATTTTAGAAACATAAAAAAAATTGATTGTTTACTTAGGCCTAAACCTTAGTAGTCTAATCAAAGCGTTATATTAGTTAAAAACATCAAAGAATAAGCAAGCCTAAACTATCAATTTGTAAACTTGTTAGTTTAATAAATAAGTTTTTTGAGAGTTTGAACAGGCCTAGTAATATTTTAATGTATCTATTTGGCTTAAAATAAATATCGGTACCATCAGTAAAAAATTTATTAGTGACGCCGTTATTGGACACATTACAAATAGTATATTGGTAAAGATCGGTCTGGAACCCGGACCGTCTAATTTGCAGTAAGTCACGATACCGACTGCGCCACAAATACGGCCATTATGCGTAATAAATGTAAAGCATTACATGTTGCAAACGACAAATTGATTGCACAAAGAATTTCCGATATATCTGTTTTTAATACAAATTTACAAATACAAATTTAATTTATTTAAACTTAACCTTTACAATTTAGTCTTAATTTTAAAGCAATCAGCTATTTTACATAATTAAGCAACTTTCTTTCCATTTAAAGGATAATACATCATAATAATTGTAAACGTTTTTAGGTACTGACCATAATAAACCAAATCCTTCATGAACTTTTGTTCATCCACTCTGTATTTAGACAAAATACCTCGTGTGTTTACAATCAGCTGATTGAAATCGTGTAAAATAAATAAATTGTTAAGGTTTGAAAATGTCGACATTTTTAATTTAAGGGAGTAAGATAACGTTAATTATATGATTAAGCAACTTTCTTTTCGTAAATGACAATACATCATAATAATTGTAAAAGTTTTTAGGTACTGGCCATAATAAACCAAATCCTTCATGATCTTTTGCTCATCCACTGTATTTAGACTAACTACCTCGTGTGTTTACAATCAGCTGATTGAAAGCGTGTAAAATAAATAAATTGTAAAGGTTTGAAAATGTCGATATTTTTAATTTAAGAAAGTAAGATAACGTTAAAGTAAATAAAATCTGCTAATATACAAAGGTTTACGTTTTATTTGGTACAAACTGCGTGTAAATTGGTCCAGTGGAAGTCTCAGACGAACTGTCCAAAGGATTGGAAATGTTGGCTTTTTTCCCCATGTTAAATCTCCATAAAAAAAGTTTATTTTTAATTTTTACCGATTTAACGTAAATATTTTTGAAATGCGAATAAAACCTGCTAATATAGAACCGAAAATGTTTATTTTGGTACAACCCGCATGTAAATCGGTCCAGTAGAAGTCTCAGACAAACTGTCCAAAGGATTGAAAATGTTGGCTTTTTCCCCATGTTAAATCTCCATAAGAAAAGTTTATTTTTCATTTTTGACAGATTTAACGTAAATATTTTTTAAATACAAATAAAACCTGCTAATATAGAACCGAAAACGTTTATTTTGGTACAACCCGCATGTAAATCGGTCCAGTAGAAGTCACAGACGAAGTGTCCAAAGGTTTTTTAACTTTGTGTTTTAAATATATAGATATTTCACTTGTTTTAGTGATTGTAAACGTATTTTACAAGATAATGTAAAATAACATATTCTGGTTGCCTTGTAGGCACTTGGAACAATTGTAATTTCTCTACTTGTAGCGAATAAATATTTTTTGACTTGACTTTACAATAAACTACCTAGTCTAAGTTACATTTGAAGGTGTGTAAATCTTGGCTTCATTGCTTAATTGTTAGATGATCTAGCTCTAAAATAGTCGCAAATGCTGCCAAATACGATTGAGGTAGCCTAATATGCGTTTTGCATGTTTTCATAAACCACCGGCACTGATTTATTGGTACAGTATAAACATCACTGTACATAAAAGTTATGGAATGGTTTACACTTAGATACTTGGTTTAGATTATTGTGATATCCTACATTTCTTACCACAATACCATTGTTGAGTTGAACAATTTTAATCGCAAAATCAAAATTTCAACCATCGATAATAACGATGTCTGTCAGGATAACAAAGTTTTGCACAGCACTTTTATTTTAAAATAAAAAAAATATAAACCTACTTTAAGGTTTGAGGGCATAAAGAATCTTTCTGCAATGACAGCTGTACTCTAATACAATTGTATACAAAACCTAATAAACATACTTTTATGTCAACAAATGAAAAAGGGGCGAAACTTCGTTATCCGACTCCACTGTTATTATCAATGTGGAAATTTCGATATTGCGATTAAAATTGTGTAGTGCAAACAATCGAATCAACAACGCGATTGAGTTAAGAAATTTAACTTACTATAATAATAATGTAACCTAACAATCTGACCGTAAACATCCGTCACTTTTATTGACAGCGATGTTTATAACAACCAAATCAATGGTGTTTGAAAACATTTAAAACAAATATTTTCTCAATGCAATAGCAAAAAAATACCTTTCTGATTCGTATCTGGCAACATTTGTGTGACGCCATTTTAGGTTTATCAAAGTCTGCTTTTCTCAAAATTAAGATAAGTTTTGCACATACACAATAAACTTGGGTACCGTAGTTTATTTTGTGTTAATGTTTGATATTGTTACAGATTACATTAGCTAAAATTTTTACTTGTTTATTTTTCAATTACTTGTTTTGCAATTTGTTTTATTGTCAAAAGATATGTTTTAATTAAGTTTACTTATATTAGAACTAAACTAAATCAGGTGATAAAATCGTAATCCTATCGTATAATTGCATCATCGATAGAATAGCAATACTATCGCAATATCAAAATTTCCACATCGATAAAAACGGTGGAGTCGGATAACGAAGTTTCGCCGAAAAAGGCCTACAAAATGTTTGAGTGTATAATGATTTGATTGAGCACACATTGACAACTCTGCATTAAAGACTGGCACTACATCCGCACACAGGAAAATATCCAAAAGTTCTTGGGGTTAAACCGGACAATACGCAATTGATCTGGAGTGGCTTAAAACAAACCTTAAAGGTCAGGCTGCGGAATTAATGTAGGCTACATTTCTAACTGAAATCTTGTTTGTAAGAAGATAATCTTTGAGTTGCGCCCGAATTATGAAGGGCTAGGCAGCTAGGCTAATGGACTAGGACTAAGCAAAGGACTGCAAAGTAGCCTACAGTTATAACAAATAAGCTAATGTATTAAGTTAAGACTGAGTAAATCTTGAGGTACTTGTGTGTTTGTTCAATCTAAGTACGGTATGCGATATTCATTCTCTATGTCTTAATAAACAAATTTAGGCGAAACTTCGTTATCCGTCTCCACCGTTATTATCGATGTGGAAATTTCGATATTGCGATAATATTGCTATTACATCGATGGTACAATTACAATTACACGATACGATTACGATTTTATCACCTGGTTTAGTTTCTCGTTCTAATATAATGAAATAAACCTTTTAACAATAAAACAAATTCAAACAAGTAACTGAAAATAACAACAACAGAAAAAGTAAATATTGTAGATAATGTAACCTGTAACAAAGAACAACACAAAATAAACTAACCAAGTTTGTTGTGTAGCTGTATCTAAATTCAAATTGTGAGAAGAAGCAGACTTCGTTAGATCTAAAATGGTGTCACACAAATGGGGTAGAGTTTCATATAGCGCCTACCTTTCTACCGAATGAAAATATCGATCGATACGATCGATATATCGCATCAGATAAAATATCGATACACCACATTGGATGAAATATCGATATATCGCATCGGATGAAATATCGGATGAAATGTTTTAAACATATGTTTTTTGAGAATTTTTCATATTTATTTACTAAATATTATTGTTTGTTTATCTAGCAAAACCAAGATTTTACTAGGTGATTTCATATTCAGTATGGATAGTTTAGTTAGTTTGGTTAGTTTGTGTTAGCAGTGTGGTGCACTGTTGAGGGGATGAAAATGAAAATAGATAGTAGTGTTAGTGTTTAGTTTTCATGTTAAAAAAGAAAAATCAACCTTTATAAGTTATAACTTACATTGACTAATAAGTTTTTTGAGAGATTTATAGGTTTAGATTTTGATCAACATTATAACTATTGTACTTTATAGCAACAACATACCAAATTGTGAATTTTGATGTGCAAACATAGTTACCTATAAGATTAGATATACATATAGAAATTTTGACCCGATGCTATATTTCGATCGATCCGATGCGATATATCAATCGCATGGATTGATCCGATGCGATTTATCGATCGTATCGATCGATATTTTCATTCGGTAGAAAGGTAGGCGCTATATGAACTCTACCCCACAAATGCTGCCAAATACAAATCAGAAAGGTACTTTTTTTGCTATTGTATTGAGGGAATATGCATTTTAAATGTTTCCAAACACCATTGATTTTGTTGTTATAAACATCGCTGTGAATTAAAGTGACGGAGGTTGACAGTTACACTGTTAGGTTAGATTATTATTATGATACATCTTTTCTCAGTATCGTTGTTGATTCGATTGTTTTCATCGCTCAATTTCAATCGCAATATCGAAATTTCCACATCGATAATAACGATAGAGACGGATAACGAAGTTTCGCCCAAATTTATAATTTTTTTGAAGGACCTGACCTAAACAGTAAGGACTACAATTCAGCATCACAATGCTACAGTTAGAATGTAGATTAACAAGAGAAATTTGAATCAGTTAAATTATTATGTAAAATACGTTTAGGAATACCAAATAGGTCTGTGCCTTATGAAAACTTATAGTTATTAGATCATGAAGACCAACTACATTACTGCCCAACATAACCTAGTATATTTTGATTCTCACATTCATGATCCCAAAATTAAGGATTTAACCTAATACTGCATTAATGGTTACCTTTTTTTATTCCAAGATGTGGTCTATATTCGGATGAGAAGTGAATTTTACGCCTAGAAGAAACTTAGTCAATAAACACAGAGAACAGTTTCACAAATTCACCACTCCCACTTTAGAAACTCAGCTGAGCTGACATGACAGTTAGTTGACGACAGTAAACATCTACAGACCATCAAATTTTATTTTTTGTCCCAACTGGTCTGCTGGACAACAAAATTGGATTATTTGAGCGAACGTTATTGGTTACAAATCAAGAACGACTGCGAACGTTGGCAGTCTTGGCCAATCAAAAGTCAGTTAAGTAATTCAACGATGATCAGCTGATGAATCGGGAGCATTATTTTATTGCTTCCCTTTTTCAAAGGCAAACAAATTTGTACTAACAAAGACCATGAATTCATTATTGTCATACATAAGAAATAATATCACTTGAATAGTGAACCTGAAATGAGAAATTTATTAATTCCACAAGTGTTTAAATGAGTTTGGACCCTATGGTTTTGTTATGAAAACTTTGATTTACTTTCATAATTGCCACGGCTTAAAATGTGGAAGCGGCAAGGGTGGGATTCACACCAATTAACTTTTTTAAATTACAATGGCACACAAAGAGTCTATTTTGAAAATTAGGACATTGAATGAGTTTCTTTCTATTTTGCTAAAAAACACGAAAACGCATTCCAAGGAAACTCTTTTTTTCCTCCAGTTTTGAAATATATTTTGGTAATATGTAAAACATAAACGAATAAACCGTAGTAACTTACTCATACAGTACGGATATACGTGTCGTTGATTGATATGATAGACCTTTAAGAGATAAAACAGAAACTGTATATCATAAGAGCTCATCACTCTGTTCAACTTTTGTATCTTTACTTAACTGTGGCTATTATAATAATATTATATTCATTTCTATTCCATATAAACTTTGTTTGCAATCAATATATTGCACTCTTTGTATTGGATTCGGTTGATAAATAAATATAAAAAATACATATAACATGCCTCCGTATAGGCAAGTTTAAGTTTATAATTTGAGGTAATAAAGTATAGGGGTAGCCTAAAAGATTTGAATTTTGCAACTAGCAAAAAAATATACAAATTTTATGTCTGTTAAAAAAATTTATATTTAACAGCAGCTTCGTTAATTCACAAAAGCAGATATAACTTCCTCGATTAAGGGGATTTTCAGGTAGGTTACGTAAAAAATTAGGTATTTAATTTAGAGGAATTCTAGGTACCGGTTGTGATGAGAATGTGGGTAATCTACTATATATTTGTCAAATACCACTCACGTTCTGAGAATCTCCATTGCCGTAGTGTGTATGTACAGGGTTGAAATTTAGCATGAACATCTTTATTTGCTATAAGCAGCGAACTTTCTAAGAAACGGTTTTGCAAAATTTCTTTAGAGCTCCGCTACACTGGACTTCAAAATTTCAATCTCATGTTATTCTTATGGCCAACTTTTTGTACGAATCTAGGATATAATGAAAAGATTTTGTAAAATTCTTTCAGAGGTCTCCACCCCAGAGGACTTTAAACTTCAATACAATTCATTTGGAGTTCACCGTGAATTTTTAAGATATTTGATTATCCATAAAATTAATTAAATCGCCGGCGAAGCCGTGACGGTCAACAGTAGTTGATTATATTATAATTGCGTCATATTTCTGATCCTGATCAGCTGGACCATCTAATAGTGTGCCGTGTTACCAAAAGAAGTGGGGGACGGGGTCACTCTAGCCTAGGTAAACGAGTGCGTAATTGGCCATGGTCTTGAATCAAGAATCAGGAAGTTTATTTCCATTGATACATCATTTGGTACATTAGAAATTGTCAAGAGTTTGGTTATGTCACATAAACATCAGTCCAAGTTTAAGATTTTACACAAATGCATTAGGCCTAAAAAAGAAAAAAAACTATTTAAATCTACTAGTTAGTCAGAAAGAAGTGGATCTGTGGGCATGGACTTATGAAACTGAGAAAAAGAAAAGAGGTAAAGTTTAGTTTGGTCCAACGGTCCCCAATGGTCCAACAATGGGTTCTCTCTAAAATACCTCCTGTCGGGGTGTGGAAATTCTAGGACTTACCTATCATAATACGTTTAGGGATCGTTCTAAGAATATCTAGTCTAAAATTTAGTCCAAGTAAGTTACCCCTCTTTTAGAGAAAAATAAAGGATACCCAACTTGGACCCCAATATTTCATTTGGTCTTTTAAAGAGATGTTTTATAGTTTTGAATACACAGAAACCTACCAATTTTAATAGATGGTGTTCAATAGTTAAATGTTAAATAGTGAATGGTTTAAGCGTTTAAGCAAACGTATCATGTTAATTTTTATTTTTTGATTAAACAGCAAAGACCACTAAAGTAATTGAACTCAACCAACTATTCCTGTGCTTATGTTGTTTTCTGCTACAGCGCTTGATCTTGGTGTTTTGGTTTTGTGTTGTTTTCTGCAATACAATCCCAAGTCGTCAATGATTCATTAAATTATTTTGGTTTTTATAATGCCCTTCTCAGTAGTTTTAGCTGTCGGTTATGTTAAGTTAAAAATAATGATAATTTAGACTGTTATTTTAAATTACACTAGGATTTTCAAAGGAGCCTGTCTCAGGTAGGGTTTGATGCATGTAACCTGAAATTTGTGAGTCAGTAATTGTGCTTTTGGTTGCAGCTAATCTCAGTTACCCTCACAAGTTGTCTTAATTGATAATTCTTGAATAAATTAAACTATAGGCTAAATAATATTTTTCAACCTATGATTCCTTGATATGATAATGAACCCCTGTCCCCCACTCATTGTTGGATGTATCTTATTTCCATATGGTTAGCCTAAAACTCAAGAGAAGTTTTCCGGCTTCAAACATGTGAGTGCTGGGTACGATGACTAACATAGTGCGACAGCGGCGCGGGTGGCGGCCTATGTTATATTACGTATGGTAGCACTCCCGCCTGAAACATATTGGTTACGGGAGAGGTTGTTTCGCTTTCGCCTCTTCCTATGCAGGTAGTTCATAAGTAGTTCCTAGCCCCCCTATTTTCGTTGGGTTGGGGAGTGCACTAAGCGAGACTGTAGGCTAGTGTTATGCCTATCTACAACGGTGGTGGGTGTGATTGTATGTAACTTAGTTTTTACAAGCATTTTCTCTTATTCCTAAATGTTGCAGTTGTACGGTAGATCTATTAGAAACAAAATTGTGCTCTATAACTCAACTTATTTTCATCACAAGCATAACATTTTGAGTTGGTTACTTTTTTTACTTGTTTACATAACTTAAGCCAGTTAGGCTGTGACTTTTCATGTTATTTTGAACTGAGATGTTGAAATAAAAACATAGGCTAAATTGAAAGAAGACTATTTACCGACCATTGTGTGGAAATATCACGTTTTAAGTTAAGTTATACTGTTTTTGAGTTCTGCTACCTAAGTAAGCCATGTCATTGACGATTTTGGCGAAAGAATCTCCACCTGCGGGCTGCGGCCTCGACACTTGTTCTGCTAACTTACGCCTTCTCTATGATAGGCTATTTAGCCTTAGACATGTACCTGATGGTTTAGTTTCAAATGATCATGTTAGATTTTTAGGTGTACGTTTTATTGGATAGGCAGTTAACTTGGGAACCATATGTTGAGCACCTCACAAAATAGCTGTCAAGAGTTGTAATTCTTTTTTCTCGACTGGTGTACTATGTGCCCCTAGTATACGTTATATAAAATCAGCCTATTTTGCACTTTTTTATATTTGTGGCGTCGTCCTGTAATCAATTTTACTTAAACGTAAGTTGAACTTAACATCCGGTAAGACTAGTCCAACATTTTGACCATACAAAAAAAAAAAAAAAAAAAAATAAAAATAAATAAATAAATAAAAGAAAAAAATTTAGGCCAATGAGTATGACACAAACCATTAGTCCATTAGCCCTTTGAATATTGAAACGTCTAAACATAAGCATCGAAAGTTACATCTAAAGGTGCGTTTCACTCCAGAAGTTGACAACCAAGAGTTGTGAACTTTTCTGGTATGTCTATGTGGCTTGAGTCTACAACCTTTGGTTGTCAACCTTTGGTGTAAACACGCCTTAAATTTACTTAGTAACTACCAATAGCCTAGGCAGATCTAACTTACTAAGTTAATGTAGGTATTTCAACAGGAAAATCCATTAATCATAAAAAATTCTCTGTGATTTGAACTTTGCTGGAATTAAGTTAAACTGTGTTTTACTGGTAAACGTTGGATCCGAGAAGTTTGTGATGAACAGGGAAAACTGTTTTTTTTTTTTCTAGGTAATGTTCAGTCCAGGCCGTTCTTGGCTCACTGAGAAAACTGATTTTGAGACTGGCCAAGTTGCTGGCTGTATTTGCAATAATCACAGTGCCGTACATGGTGCAAGCCCTGTCATAAGTTAATTTAGGCATAGCCTGATGAAACTGAAACTTGATAACTTATGCTGGGTTAGCTTACCTAATTATGTGTTTTAAGACATATGGAAGTTTTTAGTTGGTAGGTTCAAAATTTTTCTTTGAACTTGAAGTGATCCCAGTATAAAGGTTGCAGCCAATCTGGAATCTTTATTAACACATTTCAGCATGTGTACTGTATTATCTCATCACCACAGCCTCAATGGCAGACTGTAATGTTGAAAAAACTCATAATATGAATGAATGAGACCACCAAGTTTGGTTTTTTCCATATACCGTAACCTTCGATGATAGTGGCATCCATCCAATCAGCTTCCGGCGGAGTTACCGGAATGAATGAGACCAACAAGTCAATCTATTTAACCATAGACTGCTACGGAAGTGGAATTCCTGTAATATAAACCATTTTCTTATCAACTAGTTAGTTGGGTACTTACCAGTTCAAAGATGAGACTATGTTCTATTGAAAAAAACTTGATGATTCATTTTGAGTCATTGGACAGTGTTGAGGAAATTGACTGGCTCATATCTGAGCTACTATCGTTTGAAAAGGCCTATGCACTTTTCTGCCGCTCTCTAGTAAAATAATCCACCTAACTTATACAATATACCTGGTGTTCCAGACCACCCGTACACCCCCTTTAAAATTTAAATAAATAATTTTTAACAAAAACCAATTGTATCATTATAAGTAAAACAGTTACACCCTATCGATTGATAGTAATTTCAATGTACAGGGTGTACTACAAGTCATCTATCTAAACCGGGAGTCACTAATTTTACATGCAAACCCCCATTTTTTTTTTTTTTTTTTTTTTTTTTTTACATATTTGGATTTTAAGGGTAGTTTTAAGACAACTTTACAATTTAATTTGTACCCATAATCCTAACGGGGTAAGATAAACGGTAGTGGTGATTGAAATTTAGATTTTTCCCATTAGAATAACATGGGACAAATTTTCAACTGCATTATCTCTGAATATTTTTTTATGACCCAGCATAAAAATGTCTTAGACTCTCCTTTCAAATATTTTTCCATCAAAAATTATTAGTTTTGTCATAATTTTTTTTTTGAAAAAAAATTTACAAATGATAGAGATTATTAACCCTTTCAGACCCAGGGGTGTATTTACATATGGGCTAAATGGGCTATAGCTCAGGCGACAAAATTCGGGGGGGGCGGCAAGTTTTGAAAAAAAAACGGCTATTTTCCAGCCCACAAGTTAAAAACTCATATTTTTTTTGGCGGAAAATTTTTGGAAGAACTATACAGAAAATTTGAGAACCGAAAGTGACTATTTTCTAAGCGAGATCATAATATCTTAGCGCAAGGCATCATTCAATAGCTTTAAAGAGGAGATGAGAGCACTCAGCACTACGTTGATTTGTCACAGTAGCAATCCATGCGTCCTCGGCGCAACGCAAAGAAACCTCCCCCCCCACCTATATCCGCCATTGCTGATATGCACCATTGCAGTGTATTCAAGGTGGGCGATTTTATCATTTATGTTATGTTATCATATAACCTGTAAGTTATGTGACAGTGATAATTGATACGGTATTAGCAATCATCAAATGAGACAAACATTTGACAAACGATTTGTATCACTTGTATCGTTTCGCCGATAAGTGAAGATAATTAATTGTATTTTTTAGTGCCTTTCTCCATTTTTATGCGATTGGCTTCTTTATAATGTGATAGTGAATTGTCCGGTCCTAGCACTGGTCTTTTTGCCATTCGTTATAGGCAGGCCCGGATTATCCACTAGGCCAACCTAGGCCATGGCCTAGGGCGTCAGCCGAGAGGGGGGCGTCAAACGGGCCTTTTTTATACTACGTTTCAGGAAAAAAATTATTTAACTGCAAATATAATTTAATTTTGGGTTTTTCACATTTGTTTTTCTTAAATTGTTTAATAACAAGAGTAAATAGAATATTCTGCAAAATAGAAAGAAGAAAGAATTATTCAAGCGAACAAGAGGTCGGGTTGACGGGACCCGAGGGGCTAATTCGCGGCGGGAACGAGCGCCCCTGAAATGCCGTAAAGAGTGTCCCTGATTAGCGGTCAAGAGCATCACCGCCGACTGGCGGTAAACATCGCCCTATAATCGACGGTAAATATCGCCCTTGTTCAGAGTTAAATCACGCCTCCAACCGCCGGTAAAGAGCGTCTCCTATCGACAGTAAAGAGCGCCCCCAATACGCATAAATAGCGCCCCCAATACGCATAAATAGCGCCTGTTATAATCAGCGGCAAAGAGCGCCCCCGACTAGCGGTAAATATTCCCCTAATTGACGGTAAATAGCGCCCATTTGCCTTGACCGTCACCTTATAAGGTTTGCCTTGACCTTGTTCTTTTGCCCTGGATTTTAATTTATTTCTGTATTACAATTATACAGGGTGTTTCAGAACTCCCTGATGCCAACATTTTAGGCCGTTATTCCTGGACCAAAAACAATATGAAAATCATAGTAAAAAGTCAAATGCCGTTAGTTACCCACACAGCCGCCATTTTGGTTTTTACACATATTAATTTAAATTTCCACATCAGATGGATGTATTGAGTTCAATTTTGGCATGAATCTTTATAACACCAATGTCCATTTCAAGAGAAAATAATTATTTTTTCCGATGTGTGTTTTAAAAATGGCGGCCATTTTAAATTTGTAAGCTCAAATATCTTAAAAACGGTAAGTTTTTCAAAATTTTCCTAGAGACTAAAACGTTGACAAATCAAATTGGTACCTAAGGATACCAAGTTTGTAAGGATATGACAACAAATAACGGAGTTATTGCGATTTTTCTCTTAAAATAACCTAAATTTGAATTAATTGTAATGCAAAATCATTGTTTTTCAGCAGAAAAATCACAATAACTCCGTTATTTGTTTTAAATACGTCATCAGATTAAAGTGACGAAAATGCTAATCATATCTTTCGTTAAATAGTGTTCTGTGCTTTTGTACTACAGCCAAAGTAATTAGAATAAAAATAAGTCAATGTATGGGATTTTTTTTTTTTTTTTTTTTTTTTTTTTTTTTTTTTTTTGGGGGGGGGGGCGTGATTGTGACCTTTGGCCTAGGGCGTCAAAAAGTGTTAATCCGGGCCTGGTTATAGGATTCTTATATTAATTATTTACTCATTCTACATTATTTGTACATTGGAGCTTTTAAAAATTAATTGGCATAGAGTACTAAAATGAGTAATTGGTTTTAATGACAGATTCATATTATCAAACAGATTTTTTGGTGTTTAAAATTTGATAAAAAATACACACTAAAATCATTCTTTATTTAGATTTTTTGTTAAATTTAACTTTTATTTCGTATTGAGTGAAGTCTCCATAATTTGAACAAATTGGGACCGGCCCTTGACCAAACTATTGACGCTTCAAACTTTAACGGGAAAACACATTTAACTAGCCATAATTTATTGCGTAATATTGCACTTTATCTAATACTTCATTTCCAGCAATGTAATACGCCTATAGGGTTTTGTATCTAGAATAAAATAAAAACACTGATGTCCATTTCGTATTGCTACACTCAGATGAGTCCAACCAACCTATAAAAATTTTCTGGGAACAAAGGTTACAGTATTCTATTATCCAATGGCCGTCAATTATGCATGCGCAATTACGCTATTTTTTGACTGTTCGCAACGGCACTAGTTATTGTGTCTCGGATTGGTCAAAGAACCAGTCAAAAACTTTAATAGCCATGCTTTGAGTCACACTTTGATAGTTTTTGCATTGCAACGCAAAAGTATTGAATTCTAGTTTTTAAATTTTAAGTTATTTATAATCACTATTTCCGGCTTTTTGTATCCCTACTAGTGGAAATAGAATGGAAATAGGAACAATAATTGTGGATATAAATTTTGTCATTATGGCGGGGGCGGCACTTTTTGAATAGCCCAGGGGCGGCAAATTTGTAAATCCGCCTCTGTTCAGACCCAGTGTTCATTTATTTGGACATGACATTTATTTATTTGATAAAATTAATTTAAGTGGAATTGGAAACATTTTTATTGGCATCTTGGAGTAAAAATATTGCTATCTTCCATATTTCAAAGCCGTAGTGGCACACACACAGTAAACAGTACTGTAGTAAAAAGTAGCAAAATCAGTGTTGACCAAGGTGCATCTCTCAAAGAATCAACCGACCCCGTCAACTTCCACGCAAGCCTGCTACCGTTTATTTAACGTGGGCCCTCCCACCAACATTGCCACAGAGAGTTGCACCACCAGGTCAGGTTTGGTCGTGTGTGGATACGAACCCGCACCAACGTAGACATCCTGGCCAGGGATGCCTACGCCTTAGCCATCTGAGCTAACACAACCGGTAGCCTAGACACAAAAATTAGGGTTTTGAACAGTGCACGCTCCTAGCGGGGAAAGTTGTTGGCCATTAGTAAGTGAGTTCCCTACGAGAGCACAGCACTAAGCTGCTGCACTCTATTTAAAATAGATAATTCGGGTCTGAAAGGGTTAAAAATTTTATTGAAAAGTAAAATTATTTATGCTTAAGTGATAATCGATATTTTAAGATATAATATTATTTAAAATGAGGTTCTAAGACATTTTTATGTTCGGGCAGTTCGGTTTTAGGTAACCTAAGGGTTTAGGCTTTACTTTATTTTTGATAGTGTATAGGGCTAAAAGTTGATATGTCTTTTCTGTGAATATATTCACGGTGTTTTTTTTCCCTTTTTGCACAGAATGATACAGTACCCACCTCCATATAGAATGATTGGAATTTAATATTTTATTTGTTTTCTTCTTTAGCAACGCAAATGGAAGATGGACTATGACACTTTGCTGTTCAAACGAGAAGTGGACCAGCACAATCGATGCTGCGGAGGATGGCTCTGGTGCATCAAGGTAACGACTGGTGTTTTTTTTATTTTTTAACAAATTTTCCCACAAGGAATACACAATTACAGAAGTAATCATGGGCCCGGGACCATGTTACTTTTTAGTTTTGAGGTTTCTAGAAACCAAAAACACCATTCCTTTAAATTCATAAGCCTATATATAAGTTATATCTATGTGTCTGTGAACAAACTGTTCAGTGATAACTGTTGAACAAAACCTCCTATTTTTAAAAAATTTTGCTAAATAAATTCGTTGATGTGATCATTTAGGTAACTTGAATATTCATGCAAAGCAGAATTATCGGACCTGGAAACAAATTTTGTGGGGTTTCAAAAGGGTAAAAAAGGGTTTAAAAAGGGTAAAAAAGGGTAAAAAAATCTTTATTTTAGAAATGGAATAATTTCAACTTAAATAATTTAAATAGCTTAAAAAAACGTAATACAGTAGAAGCCCTCTAGTCCAACCTCGGATGGTTCGGCTGCCAGATAATCTGGCTGAAGTATTCCAGAAATAAAATGTTGAGCCTCGGACGTTCCCCATGGGAAAATATACAAAAGTCAACCTGTCCAACGTTATATCACTAAAATATATTAATTCAATTAACGATTTCTGGACTGTTCAGTTTTGGATGTCATCTAAAACTTTGGGTTAGGGTTTTACTTTTGAGCGTCATCTTTATGTTGTGTTTTTCGCGGCCCGATCGTCGATCTTACCCAGAAGTTAGGTCGCTCAGTCCCATTATGTTAGGGCCTTCGTTGACAGAAGACCAGTCTGTCAAACGCTGAAACGCTGAATCATCGCTAGTGACCCCTTGTCCGTTTTCGATCGTAGTCATTTCGGCACTACAATATCTGGGAGCGAGAAAATCATGATGGTTACAAAGTTGATTGGACAAGTATGATACCCTTCATTGTTAAATACATCCTAATAGTTCATTGTTGGAACACACATATAATACATGTCTCTGTTTAATGCGTTTATAAACCGCCGGTTAATCCGGCCATTTTGAAATCCGGCCGGTCGTCCGGTCCCGAGGTGGCCGAATTTGAGGGCTTCTACTGTAATTTGAATTTTTAACTTAACTTTTAAATGGTTATGGAGAAAATCCAAGAATATGTTTCCCATTTTATTTTTATAGAGAAAAGTCTATCTGCCTTATTTATTTCCATAGTTTGATCAAATTTACTTACCTCATGGTGTTTCGGATGGAAATTCTGAGTCTGTAGGTCAGATCTGCTGCAAAGGTGGGGAATTTTTAATCTTTTTTGGTTAACAGTTATTTTTTGTTTGATAGGCTTATGATGCTTTGCACCATTGCATAGCAAATGGTGATTATGTTAGCCTATAGCCTATCATTTCAGCATGAGTTTAAATCAGATGGATCTTAAGCAAAGACAAACAAAAGCTTTGATTAATAATAGTTATAAGCACAATCCAGCTGTTATGGCAATAATTCAGAGGAGAAATTTAAATGAAATCAAGTCCGCTTTTCTCTGTAATTTAACTCTTCATTTTCTTAGAGTACCGTACCTACTTGTTATTGCTATTGTGCAATAATATTAAATATCATGTGGAATGACAAAACACTTGTTTGACTAGGACATTTGCGGGGTGGTGTGCGCCATCCTGACATGGCTGCTGATCCTCTACGCAGAGTTTGTGGTGATGAGCGTGATGCTCATCCCCAGTCCGTACCCGGTCTACAGTTACGTCAACATGCTCATCTTCCAGACACTGGCCGTCCTTGCGTTTGCGTCTCATCTCCGGACAATGTTTACTGACCCGGTGAGTATATCGGGTTAGGTTAGATTAAAATAAAGTTGTAGCCCATAATATACATGTTAGAATTCTCAGTCAAACTTATTTGGTAACAAAACCACCCAATGGAAAAAATTTCATATAACTGGACTACAAGCATTCTTTGTGTCTGCTAACTTATTACATTTTAAATCGTGCATTGAAAAGTACAAAATGCATCTATTACAATTACAGTACACTCTCGTTCATCCAACCCGGTGACATCAGAACTCTGTTCCATCGGAACTGATAATCTAGATATCATTTAAATTTTTCTTACTTTCAAAAATAATTTATACATTTTAGTACCTTTAATCCCCAATTTGTTGGACCCCCAACACATTAATGTATGACATTTTGCATCACTTGTCAATGCACGCTATTCATAACCTGCATCTTTCGGTGTGATTGCCGAGCTCGCAAGCAAATAGGAAGAGGGGGACAGGAAGTAAACATCCCCTTTCTAAACTGTCTGTCTGTCTCACGAGTGCACTTGTGCTACCTGGAATACCAATAGACTGTTGAAATATGAATGAAAAACAGTAAAAGGTTTGTACGTGTCCATCAAGGGTAGACTTAAATAAACTGTATTTATTTATTAAGAATCAATGCCAGTGTGTCGGCAAAAAAAAAAAAACTAAAAAAAATTGCTATGGAATATGGAGTAGGACAATATGGGGATCTACAATTCTTGCGTTGTTTTCTATTCCAATAAGTTTATTTTCTTAAAATCCTTGTTGAAGTTTCAGTATTTTACTTTCCAACAAACAATCTTGTTTATCTCACCAACAATAGTGAATATAACCATAACTGGCAGCCGTAATAGCGAAAACGATGACTCACTACGGACTCCGCTTAATTGGAAGTTTTAGACATCCAAACTGGCCGTTCGCCACATTAGTTCCGATGAACAAGAGTGCACTGTAGTAGTAAAATATATTTTTGGTTTGTGAATATTTCTTCTTTTGCATTTAGATTGAGGTTCTCCTTATTGTACCTCCTTGGGCTATTTTTTTATTTTTTATTTATTGTTAGGATCTAATGCTTATACAAGGGCATCATAATAGTTAGGGGCTATTTTTTTATGGAATTAATCAATATACTGAGCACTACCTATTACATGTATGGTACCACAGAAAGTGTTTATGTATTTTATGTTTAATTAAGTTTATCATTGTAAATAATTTTTGGAAAAACTAAATTTAATTAATAGATGTAAACCTAACAGATAATATCCAAAGGTTATTGTAAATTTATGTGTTTTATTTGTGAGCTATCTAAACGACTATCTAGTAAACCTATTTGTTTAATATATGAAAATAACGGATCATTTACGAAACAAATTGCCCAGCATAATATGGCAGAACTAATTAATCATCGCTGTTTGCAAAGAGTCTTAATTGGAGAGAGTTGGAGAGATATTATGCCTGTAATCTTTAGGTAGATTTTCATCAACTAAATTCTGTTTAATTTTTTCAAAATTTAACAGTTACACACAATAATAATCTACTGAATATATGGAAATTATCAGAAACAAAAAAAATTTATCGGAAATAGCAGCTTACATGAACATATTTTCATAGTTTATGGATGCATTCCCTAATGTGTCGTAATGTTTGTGCATGATTATGGTATAATCTAACTGATCATGCAAGGAGGTCAGACACACGTGATTGTTGACTTACTTGTTGCAATTGAGGTTGATTATTGTCTTTTCCAAAGGTCACTTATTTTATGTTTAGAGACTGTAGTTTCATCCTAATCAGTATAGAACAAACTAAAACTAATTAATCATGATTAATGTTCTAATCAATATTAAATTGACACTTTATTACTATAAAACTAAATAAATCCACCATTTTTCTTGCAACAAAATCAGAAATGAAACACAAATGTCTGCAACACTCAAAGATATATTTAAACTGCATATAATACAGACAGTAAATAAAAGAAAAGATGGAAAATAGCAATTGATTTCAACCGAACATTCCTATCATTACCAGGCCCCATTATCCCCATTTAAAATCCTCTCTTCTATTCTCGTTGTATTAATTAGTTCTTGGAAACTCTCTCTGTCCCTGATGATGACCAGAGTGTTTGGTTGAAATTGATTTTCCATCTTTATATAACTTATGTATACCGTGTGTATTATATGCAATGTAAGTATAAATATATCTTTGAGTGTTGTAGACGTTTGTGTTTAATTTCTGATTGCAAACAACACACAATAAAAAAGTGTTAAACAACAAAACAGACTACACAATTTTTCTACAATATGTTCACCTTCCATTGTTCATGCAACTGTATAGAGGCAATTGTTTTTTAAAGTGTAGGCCTATAAAATATTGAAATGATATGATGTTGTATTTCTAGTGGCAACAAAAAAGATCGCTGTCTAAAGTTTATTGTTGACTGTGGTGATTATTGATAAAAAACTCACAACATTTCTGGAATTGAAGCTGTGAACTATATGATTATAATTTTAATAAAGTGCTCCATTAATCACCATGTTGAGAAGCTTAAATATCTAAGACATCACTTTTAGGTTTAATGAGTTTTGAATTGATTATAAAACGGAATTGTCAACCTCCATGTAGTAGAAGTGCTAGTTACTTCTTTTCTAAAACATTAATTCAAATTCTACTAGTTATAAAATCCTAGTTGGAAAACAAAAAGTTCCTGTACGTCTTAGTTTTAACAATCTAATTCTTTGGAAAGGTATAAAATAATACCGGTATTTGTTATTTAAAGTAAGCTGAGAACTTTTGTAACCTTTGACAATTATCATTTTCAATGTGTACTTTAATGTTATAGTTTTGTTGAATGATTTTAATTGATGATAAGCCATTACACCTTATGGGTCATTATCAAATTAATGGCCAATTTGAGAAAGGTAAAAAAATAAAAAAATTAAATTCAAAAACAAGTTATTTATTAATAGTTTAAAGTAAATGAACTACAGAATAAAACCTTACACATAGCGGAGCGTAAAAATTTTATTTAAGACTGATTTTCCTGATTTCATTTCAGGGGGATACACACAGAATTTTCCCCTCGCTCACGTTTTTTTTCTTGACAAAAGAAAGATAAAAAAATTGTTAAGTCAAAAGTTATAAACTGAACGCTGAAGGTAACTGTAATTACATAATAGTTAAGTGTAACACCTACATAAGTTAAACCGAGTTTATATTGATTATTGTGTTCTTTAGACCAGAAAATGTGCCTTATTTTCATTTCAATCTCAAAAAACTCACTTAAACTTTCCATATTTTGATAGATATTATTTTCATTTAAAAATATAATAAAATGATAGTAAAGAGTATAAACTTTCAATTAATATAAATTTTTTAATTTTTTTTTATAATTAATTTTATATTTTTTAATATAGAAAATGTGATTGTGAGGGAGTGAGCGAGGGGAAAAACGCCATGAGCGAGGGGGAATCGCCGCGAGTGAAGGGGAACTGATAAATAATAAATGAAAAACTACTAAGTAAATAAGTTGTATCAATTAACAATGCAAGGTGAAGTAATAATAAAATGTAGTATTACGATGATAATAGCAAAGGGATTTCCTTTATTCACGACTCATCCGTGAGCCGGGGGGAACGTGAGCGAAGAGAAAATGTCGAAGTTCTTTAGTTTTTGACCCGACTATACTGGCAGTATTGCGCAACCGGTTATTTGAGGTTATACCGGCTTCATAATCAGTTCTAAAACTACCATTGCTAGTTTTGCTTTTATAATTATAAATGAGTTATGAGGAGTCAGCGAGGGGAACAGCAATTGATGTACGCACGATTTCTTAACTGAAATGTGATAATAACAACCTAAATATGACGATCACGATGCTGCCGTCTACAACACGTCTTTCACGTAACTTCGGCCGAGCGCTACTGACCGGAACGGGAGAAACGAGACGGTCCGCGGCCATTTGGCGGCAAATTCAAAACATCGCTACACTTTTAATGGTCTTGTAGGGACACGGAAATAATGGTGAATTATTTTGAAATCGATCTGATTTCAATAATAGGCCTATTATTACTTTATTTCAAAATATAACTGTTATATGAAAATCATGGGCATTTTACATACTTATTTTTTGTAAATTTGCATGGCCTTTTTCGACTGAGAACTTAGAATCTGAGGCATAGAGACAGTGAGCGAGGGGAAAAATTAGACACATATTGTTTTTTTAACATTTATTTTCATTCAATAATTTTATTTAAAGCAAGATCATGTTTAATAATATACTTACCATTTCTACAAAGCTTTATTTGCATGAAAAAATTAATTTACTATTTTTTTTCCTGTAGAGACTCAAATTGGCCATTAATTTGATAAGGACCCTTATATATTTTTGCTTTACCAGTGTATAAACTAATGATGGATGGTCTTTTGTTCTGCAGGGTTCGGTTCCGAAGGGAAACGCCACCAAAGAGATGATCCAACAGATGGGGTGCCGAGAGGGTCACGTCATATTCAAGTGTCCCAAGTGTTGCAGCATCAAGCCTGAGAGAGCTCACCACTGCTCCGTGTGCCAGAGGTAAGTCAAGTGTTCCAAGTGTTGCAGCATCAAGCCTGAGACAGCTCACCACTGCTCCATGTGCCAAAGGTGAGTCAAGTGTCCCAAGTGTAGCAGCATCAAGCCTGAGAGAGCTCACCACTGCTCCGTGTGCCGAAGGTGAGTCAAGTGTCCCCAAGTGTAGCAGCATCAAGCCTGAGAGAGCTCACCACTGCTCCGTATGTCAAAGGTGAGTCATGTGTCCCAAGTGTAGCAGCATCAAGCCTGAGGGAGCTCACCACTGCTCCGTGTGCCGAAGGTGAGTCAAGTGTCCCAAGTGTAGCAGCATCAAGCCTGGAGAGCTCACCACTGCTCCGTGTGCCGAAGGTGAGTCAAGTGTCCCAAGTGTAGCAGCATCAAGCCTGAGAGAGCTCACCACTGCTCCGTGTGCCGAAGGTGAGTTAAGTGTCCCAAGTGTTGCAGCGTGAAGCCTGAGAGAGCTCACCACTGCTCCGTGTGTCAAATGTGAATTATGTGTCCCAAGTGTAGCAGCATCAAGCCTGAGAGAGCTCACCACTGCTCCGTGTGCCAAAGGTGAGTCAAGTGTACCAAGTGTTGCAGCATTAGCCTGAGAGAGCTCACCACTGCTCCGTGTGCCAAAGGTGAGTCAAGTGTACCAAGTGTTGCAGCATTAAGCCTGAGAGAGCTCACCACTGCTCCGTGTGCCAAAGGTGAGTCAAGTGTACCAAGTGTTGGAGCATCAAGCCTGAGAGAGCTCACCACTGCTCCGTGTGCCAAAGGTGAGTCAAGTGTACCAAGTGTTGGAGCATCAAGCCTGAGAGAGCTCACCACTGCTCCGTGTGCCAAAGGTGAGTCAAGTGTACCAAGTGTTGGAGCATCAAGCCTGAGAGAGCTCACCACTGCTCTGTGTGCTGATGGTGAGTCACAGTGCAATCCAGACTATTTTTGAATTTTCATTAGCAGACCTGAAAACACAAAGTAACTCATGGTTATGTTGTAGTTATTTCTTATTTGTTTCTCATTCTATCACAACCATAATATGTTAACTAAAGTTTTTGTCAATAATGTTTTTTTGTTTTCAGATGTATACGCAAGATGGATCACCATTGTCCATGGGTGAATAACTGTGTGGGCGAAGACAACCAGAAATATTTTGTTCTCTTCACCGTAAGTTAGAGAGAGAAATAGTTTTAATACTAATAGTGTAGTAAAATTAGTCGGGAAAAATGAAATAATTTTTGGAAAGCTAATTTCTTTTGAAATGTGTTTTATGGCATCCCCTGACCTTCCTCCGAAAAGTCCCCTGAAATGCCATGTGGGGATCATGCCCAAAAATGAGGGGTTTGGCCTATAAGGAGTTAAAATAAATTTTGTTATTAAGCATACAACATTTGATTACATTCCAGAGGGTTTATATATATCAAATTAAAGGTCTTAAAATGTAGAGTACAATGCCGTAAACCCGACCTAAATATAACGGTCGGAAGGAAAATGGCAGGCGTTCGAAATTTAGAATAAAATAATATTATCAAAACTTTGAAATGCTATAACTTCTGACATATTTGACCTTTTGGGGTCTGGTTTTCGGCTATGAACTCTCCTTATTAAGACCTTTAAAATGATATATAGCATGGCTATGGACTAAGAAAAATTTTTCAAAACTCCCTCTTTGGGACGTCCATGTAGAGGGTGGTTCAAGGGTAATATGATGGGCATATGTCAAACCATCCCTATTTGTTAAGGTAATTGTACTAGCAAACGTTTGCCGCAAACCGAACCTCAAAAGGTCTAGTATTTCGAATATTATTACATTTTTAAGCGTGTAGATTAAAATTTGGTTTTTATTCAAAGTTTGACAGGCTGCCATTTTTGACTCAAGCAACCTTTTGAGGTGGGGTTTGCGGCATTAAATTCTACTACTTAAGAGCTTTAATTTGATATACATAAACCTATTGGTCGACGAAAGACTTATTTCTGACTCCACGAGGGCCATCCCATCATTTTTAGGCATGTTGCCCACTGGGGATTTCAGGGGACTTTTCTGAGGGAGGTCAGGGGATGACATAGAACACATTTCAGCAAAAATTGGCTGTCCAAAAATTTTTTCATTTTCCAGCCATATTTTGGCTTAATTTTACTACACTATAACATCTTGCTAGCCTAAGGTTTAGCTTCTTGGACTTCAATATAAGAGGTCACATGTTCGATTTCCAGGATGTCCATTACAATAATATGGGTTTGGAACACGTTTACCTAAAAGCATTTGATGTAGGCTACATTGTTCAATCCTCTATGAAAATGCCTCTATTGTAGATAAAAAAATGATAATAATAGCTAACTAACTGCATTGATTTACCAAACATGGCAAACACTGGACCCTATTGTTTGGGGTTCTCTGTAAAAAATCGCTGTACAATGTTTTTAGTTCAACATGAACAGTTAATTACAACTTATGCCAATTGATATTATTTATTAAATTATCGCGAACATTTTCTATTACTGAGATTAGTGAAAATAAATTCACAACGTTTCAGGTGAAAGAAATGCCTAGAACATAACAAAGTTAGCAAAAAGCACAAGCGAAAATGGAGAAGTCCATAGCCAAACCTGAAAATAGAAAAGGCAGTCACAAAAAATTAAAGACGAATAAAAGCACAAAGCTTAATCAAAAAGCTTGTGCTTTTATTTGTGTTTCATTTTTTGTGACTGCCTTATCTGTTTTTAGGTTTAGCTACGGACTTCTCCATTTTCGCCTGTTGTGCATTTAACTAACTTTGTTATGTTCTAGGTATTTCTTCCACCTGAAGACTTATTAGTTTCCTGATCTCGAAACGTGAATATTTTTTTACTAATCAGTGATGAAAAATGTCTGAAATAATTTAATAAATAATTACATAAACTCAACATTACTGACAATGAACTTTAAATAAACAATTCTGTCACTTCCAATGTTTAGTTTTAGAGCTCTAATTATTATCGGTTGTTAGTTAAAGTTATCAATAGAGAATTACTCAAAAGAACTTCTATGTCTCTATGTCTAAGAGTAAATGTACGTTTTGAGAAAACATTGGTATATTAGTTTTTATATTCAAGTTCAAAATGAATTTAAACTACCAGGTGACAAACCATTTCTAGAAAATGCAATTTTTTTGATGAGAAAATAGCATTATAGCAGTGCTTTTAATGTCCATAAAAATTATACAATGTCAGTATTCGACACAGTGCTACTGGTAGATTGAAAATTTGACTATTTCTTGATGTTATATGAAGATATAATTTTTAATGATAGTTTTCGTTTTCTTCTAAAAGAGCATCATGTTAATCTCTTTTTGAAAGATATGAAATATTAACAATGCCCAGTTCAAAATTCTGATGTTTATAATAACAATTAAAAATCATTCAGAGGAAAATTAATTTGTTCACCTTTACCTTACTCGCTTTAGGTACCATTTCCAATACCCAAGGCACCATCCTTTTTAAAGATAGCGAGGAAATGGCTCCTTGTTAAAAATCTCTTTACAACAATCTACCTGTCACTTTAAAAGAAATAGATGATGTATCTAAATATAAAAACAATTAAAATTGTATCTTATAGATAAAAAAACTATTCAATAAATGAATATTTGGACAACAATTTTTCCCACTGAACTTGGAAGCTATTCTAGCAGAATTATTATTTTAAGACACTTAGTTTTAATTTATTGTCTTAACAATGTCATTTGTTTTACCAGCTGAGCTGGATGTATGTAAAACGTCATGTAAAGGACTTTTCATTTCATTTCATTATGTTGTGATAAATTGAATTGATGCTTTCTTTATCATACCTTACCTAAAACTTTATAAAGGTTTTTAAAATAATTTAATGAAAGTTTTATAAAATTTCAGAAGTACGTTTGGCGTAGTGTACATGAATAGACTTCTTGAATAGCTGTGTTTGAAAGCAGTAAAATGTCCCTGTTAGTTCCCGAGTTGTCATATTCGTGATGCGTTCCAGTTCTACATTGCCTCAATATCAATCCACTCGCTGTTCCTCGTGGCCAACCAGTTCTACACATGCGTCCGCCTAGAGTGGAAGGACTGTTCTTCTTACTCTCCCCCCACCACGGTTGTGCTGCTTGTATTCCTCGTCTTCGAAGCGTTGCTCTTCGCAATATTCACACTGGCGATGCTCGTCACACAACTGCAGGCGATCTGGAATGACGAAACGGTTCGTACCACTGGATTAGGTTGTTGGATAATAATCAGGAATGGCTGATTCCGATTTTGGAATAGGCGATACTTGTCTTTGGAATATTTACTTACATTAGACTCACTAATCCAACCGATATTAGACCAGTGTAGTGCCAGATTAGTGAAAATGCGGGAATGGTAGCATTTAGCAAACCAAATTTGCAAAGTCCAGACTAATAATCAAGAATTTTTTCAAGAATATATACTAGAGCTCACCTCCTGATCGAAATTCAACCAAAATTTCAGTTGATCTGGACTCAAGAAGTTTAAAAACATTTTATAACTAAAACATCTGTTCTTCCTACTTTTCCAGCAGTTGTTTTTTCAACAGCTGTCTAATGATTAAATCAATTATCCTTCCTCCATAAAATTAACACTGGAGCTTTGAAAGCCTAAGGGGCGTAGCCTTGGAGTTCAATGAGAGTTAGAATGGGATTCTGCTCTTCTACAGCACTATACTTTTCTAACGGTATGCACGGATTTTTCCTACGATGCACACGAGCTGAGAAAAAAGTAGGAAATGAAACATGCTTGCCTATTAATATATAGAAGATAACTCTCATGTTTAAGAACATTCTTTTCCCAATACTACACAAATGTCAAATAGTGCATACTGAGCTGTGATTATTCATTACCTTCACCCAAATTCAGGCAGAATTTGTTTTCACAATAAAAAGCACAATAAAATATTGTCACATTTGTGACATGTTAAAAAAAGAGCACAATGAAAAAAATTTGTATGAACTGTGTTCAAAATATTTCTTTACATTTGTGTGAGTTAAGGTATCCAATTTAGTACCTAATAGTACCTAATTTAGCTAATATACCTAATTGAATATAACCGTATTTGGTCTCAGTCGGGACTCACTGCCGACCTCGCTATGTTTTGATCTTCTAAATTCTAGCTGTGCCGTTTGCCACATTGTTCCACCTAATCAAGAATCTACTGTGATTTGTTTTTCTTTCCTCATATGTAATGGTTGCTCCTGAATTTGAGCATCAAAGCGTTGTTTTTGTATCTGAAAAATCTGATTTTGAAATATTATAAATTTTAGTTTAATCCTAATAAAATATTTAAACTGATTATCAGTTACACCAGAGCACCTCACAACCTCTTATTATAACACTACTTGGTTGAGATGAGTGGTTGGTTTAAAGTGAACTTAAACATTGTACGGAGAAAGTTACTATATTTACTTTATTTTGTTGCTTGAACACATACCATAATCTCTCTATCTTTGCATAAAAAATTCATAAAAAAACTGAGTACTGAGTACCATAATACAAAGTATGCAAAACTAATATGCACTCAAAACTGAAGAATGAGAATCTCACTTTTTACTGTGCTAATTCAGTGGTTTGAATATTTATTATTTATCCTTTTGTGTACATAAATTATTAATAATTTTTAACTGCAAATTTCTTCCCGATAATAACAGAAGAAAATTATTAGAACATACTTTTAACTATTGTTTGTTTCAGGAACTAAATGTTGTAACCGATTTTTTATATGTTTAAAACCTTTCTGAATTTGTTATCAGGGCATCGAGCAATTGAAGAAAGAAGAAGCCCGTTGGGTGCGCAAGTCTCGGTGGAAAAGCATCCAAGCTGTGTTCGGAAGGTTCTCACTCGCATGGTTCTCTCCGTTCACCAGGCCTCCACCCAAAGTGAAACTCGAGAGCTACCTTTACTCTGTCTAAATTTTATCGACTGTTAAGCTATCGGCTATTTTGTATTTTCGTTGTACAGTATTTTTATTAGCGGTTTTCACAAGACTTAATATACGACTCGGTTCTTATTAATGTTATGTGTTGTTTATGATGTTTTTATCATATTATTATACACTTTAAATGGTATTTATACAATATATGTGTTGAAACGTGTTTGTGTGACCTGCAAACAAAGAATCGGTTTAACACGCGGCTGAGATAGTTATATTTTATAATATATTTTTGAAATGACATTAGATAGTTGTAGAAAAGATATAGGTTTTACGAGATTAATTATTGTGAATGTACGCCTTTAAACCGTATTATGTAGCTTTTATATTTATGGAATTGATTAGTATTTCCGTATAAGTTCCTGTAGCCGTTAAACATGACTTAGAAAGTAATTAGTGTTTTATATTGAGGTTGTAGTTGTGTTGTTTAATATAAATAATTGTCTTCTATTAAAATGTGAAGTGATTTAGTATTAAGTTGACACATTGTTTCTGTATTCATATCAAAGTATTATGAATTATATGAAATCGTTTTGAGAATTTTATAATACTAATCTATAATAATTTTTTTCTTGTTTAATTAATTTAATCATTGTTTAACTAAAAAATTTCTTCATGATCAAAACAAGAACAATTGCTTTTTTTGTTAACCGCTTACTTAGTACTACCAGTGGCTCACAGAAATGCATCTTCTGAGACCTAAAGGTTTTTGGTCAGGAAAATAAATCAAAATAGTGACTTCCAATACCCAATGGATTGCATCTGAGACAATATTACAAAATCTTTTGCACACATTGTAGTTAGTTTACTCAAAGTCAAGATGAAATATATTCGGTTGTTTTTGTGTGAATAAGAAGTTAATATAATATACTTTGGCTGAATAGGTTGAATGTTGTAAAATCAATCCTATTAGAAAAATAGTAATTTTGGAAGTGATTAGTGAAATACATGCAGCTTCTTATGAAGTTTATATTGAGAGCATGTTTAAAAGCTTTAAAAATTGTCTAAGAACATCACTTGTTCAGTAGCGTAAACTGTCATTTTATATGTATTTTAAATTACATCTAACATTTTTTTTTAAATTATACTCAAAAGCTACTAACAAATAACAAAATCAAATTGTAAACCTAGTTTTGCATTCATACTTAATTTTTAAATACTGCATGAAGTGAAGTGTGCAGAATGGCACGGGAGAATTCACTCTCTTAGGAGTAATAACGACAATTCATCGATGGAACACCCTCGTACACCCTCTTGCTGTGACGCTATTGTTCTTGGGGATGCCAGTCATAGCTATTCATTAGTTATATTTCTATTCAACGGTTATTGATTTATTACTTGGTCGTTAAGGAATTGTATGATGTTGATAAAGTTTGTGCTGTGGTGCAAGTTGAACACTGGTTTCTGTCTCCGCCGTTAGTATTGCAGACATTTGTAACAAATATTGCTCTATCATCCTCCTAACACTGCTCATCACATGTGCGTGTGGACCAATTATTAGAGTTAGGTGCAATTTAGATGAAACACTTATTTCAGAAAGTACACCTTTCAAAATTAAAGTCTTTGATAATGGCACTACCAAAAAAAGAAGTTTAAGCTTGAAGTTTGTTTTTTAATAAGGTTTATAGTGATCATTAGAGATGAATTATTATGAACATTCTTGATGACTGATGTTAAAAGGATTTTATCCCTGTTATCAGTGAAGGTAAATCATGTCAACTTTCATGTTACATCAAAATTGTATATCATTCTAGATAATTGAAAAATATTACTCTAAAATAGCCAAGTTTTGAATTTATTATTAAACATTTTGAATACCGGTAATATAAAATGTGTAAAAAAAATTAGAATGCACAAGCTAAAATTTTTTCAAAGTTTTGATTGAAATTTGGTATGAAGAGCTATAGAGTTTGTTCAGAATATAAATTAATCAATTTTCTTTTTGCCAGGTTCCAATATTAGATGAATGTAAATCATATGTATGTATAAAATATTAACCACAGAGAGGATTTTAACTCGTGAATGGTTTTCCAGCAGGATTATCTTGCATGTATTTTAGTTTTGTAAGGATTTAAATGGTTTTCTTTAGAAAGGTGAAGGTCCTCCATTCTTTTTCCTGCTGTCACCTCCCAGACCGTAATTCTCATAGATATACTTAATTGAAAAATAAGTGGAACCTAAAATAAGTTGTCCTTAACCCTCTGTTCTGTACTCAAACTGCAGTGCAGGGCCAGGCATAACACTGCTCTCTCATAGCAAAGTGAGCTACTAAGTGAAAAGTTTTATCTGTCAAAAGCGACAGTTCAAAACCCAAATTTAACCCTTCAGGCTGCTGTTAGTGATGGATAGCCTAGGTGGTTAAAGCTTAGCCAGTTCTATTATAGATGGCTTGGCATCTACGCATGTAAAAGTTCAATTCGTACCTATACCCATCTAACTAGTGGTGCAACTCTTAAAAGTGATATCGGATCTGTCATTGTTGTTGAGAAGGCCCAAGTAAAATAAACGGCGACAGGCTTGCTTGGAAATTGACAGGATAAGTTAAATCTTTGTGATTTGTACCTTGATCAACACCGTTTTTGTTTTTGCTACCTTTTTACTTTTGTTTACTGAGTGTGCCTATACAACTTTGAAATCTGAAAGATAATAATATATTTACTTTAATATGTCAAACAATCATACAAACAACCACATTCCCATGGAAAAAATTAAAATTACTTGTAAAATGATCACTATACCTCGTTCAAAATAAATGTGCGGTCGAAAGATAAAATTTTATTTCCCACCACAACGAATATTCCCTCAATATTTTCCTGAATTCCCCGATTTTCTTCTAAATCAGATGTTATTTTAATTTCACACTTAAAATTCAGAGTAGAAAATAACGCTGATGATCGTGTTACTTCCCTTACTTGCCACTGGAAGCGCGCCTTGTTAAACCTGAAACGTCAAAATTGGAATATTTATTTACGAAAAAGCAAAACATTGGCTTAAAGTGACATGGATATTGAACAGCTGTAGTAATTCTCAGTGATTCTGATAGGTTGGATTATTGGCAGCAGGAGGAACGGGAAAAATGGGGGAATTGAAATCTGGGTTTCGACCGCACATTTATTTTGAACGGGGTATAGTTCTGGGGTTAACACCGTTGTATTGCACTTAATGTCAAGGGTGGATGCCATCCATAATACATCTAGATTGTGTGGCACATTAGAATAATTACTAAAGCTAGGTTTACACTTGAGAGTTTTTCACTCTCAGAGAGTTTCATACTCTCAGGAGGTACTCGCAGAGGTGTTTACACAACCAGCAAATTTTCCATGATAGTTAATTCCAGACAGTTTTCTGCGAGTACTATCAACAACTGTCTGAGATTTTTATGAGAGTAACTAACTAACTCTCCGAGAATGAAAAACTCTCACGTGTAAACTAACCTTAAGTCACACACTGATTTCCAACAATAATTTTCCCATTAGGTGCTTTACTTGGTGCTTATTGTGCAAATTTTGCCTTTTAAAATTTTTTAATCAACCAAGTTCAACTGATGGTCATCTACGTAAATAAGCTGGCAGCACTGCCTTAGGCTAGGTTTACACGTAAGAGTTTTTCACTCTCAGAGAATTTCGTACTCTCAGGAGGTACTCGCAGAGGTGTTTACACAACCAGCAAATTTTCCATGATAGTTAATTCCAGACAGTTTTCTGCGAGTACTATCAACAACTGTCTGAGATTTTTATGAGAGTAACTAACTAACTCTCCGAGAATGAAAAACTCTCACGTGTAAACTAACCTTAAGTCACACACTGATTTCCAACAATAATTTTCCCATTAGGTGCTTTACTTGGTGCTTATTGTGCAAATTTTGCCTTTTAAAATTTTTTAATCAACCAAGTTCAACTGATGGTCATCTACGTAAATAAGCTGGCAGCACTGCCTTAGGCTAGGTTTACACGTAAGAGTTTTTCACTCTCAGAGAATTTCGTACTCTCAGAAGGTACTCGCAGAGGTGTTTACACTACCGGCGAATTTTTCAAGATAGTAGTCCCAGACAGTTTTCTGCGAGTGCTATCAACAACTTGAGATTTTTATGAGAGTAACTAACTAACTCTCCGAGAGTGAAAAACTCTCATGTGTAAAACTAGCTTTACTTTTCCATAATAAGGATTTCTTACCTCTTTGATTAGATGTGAAAATGTAAGTCCTACAATAGCTGGTAATTTTTAAAAGCTATTTGCTGCAACTAGGGCTAAATAAGAATACGTAAAATGAAACGGGCATTCGTGGTAGTATTAAAATAAAAATAATTTAAAAAAACTTGCAATAAACCAGTGGGTAGTGGTGATGTGATGAGAAAATGTGTGAACTTATGCTGTGTTTAATCAGGAAATATAAAAAAAAGATTAAACCTATTTATTTGTAAAGTTTACCGTCAACAATTTTGTTGGTAGAGTCAGAGCTCAACCAGTTTGATTAAATTTTATGAAACACCTTATATTTCCTTTTTTGCTTATCAGTGAAAACGAATAAAGGAACGATTGTAGAAGGAATAGCTAAACAGTGAATCAAAGTCAAACAATTAATTACCCTGTCTCAGAAACACCATGCATTTTCAGTAATAAAATTAAAACAACAAATCTATATTATTGTTTTGTAGCATTCTGTGTAAAAAAATATTGTATTTCACTTATATTACAGTTGACTCTTGCTAACTTGTACCTTTGCTCTTGGTACCTTTGTGGCACTGAATCCTTAATATCTAAAATTATTTTTATTCCCATTATAATAATTCTGCCCAAGTCGAAAATACCCCCGTCGCAGCAGACCTGCGTACTCAGCGAATTTCCAATTGAATTTGGTATTTTTATTTTCCCCATGTACCCCATTGAAATGAGGATGAAGGTTTTCTGCCATGGGGGTGTTGTATGCAAATAGACGATAATACCTTCCCATTGCAGGCACATTTTAAATTTTATCAAATTCTGTTGTATATTTAATGTTTTCTTAACATATTGTATTCAATATTTAAGTGATAAATATTTGTTACTTCATTTTGTGATAAATTTTATTCGTGCAATTCAAATTTTAGTTATGATTGTGAAGTACATAAAGCTATTAAACTTTAATTGAAAAAATTCGTTATAATTTTGTATTGTCAATATTATTTAGAAATAATTTTTACTTGATCAAATGTTTTTTCTCCCTTTTTAGAATGGCATTTTTCAAATTGTACAAAAATGTGTTTCATCTTATAGACACAAAACCAGCTTACATCAAGATGATGTTTTACCTTCATAATTCTACCGAAAGAAAGATGTTTACCTTTCAAAAAATGTGATTGCAATTTTGTCTTAAGTACACAGTTTTTAATGTGTTTTTTTTTTTTTTTTTGCACTGCGGTTTAAATAGCATCAGACATTACCACAACAGAACAAAGTCTTGCTTGAGAAATGGAGTAAATACAGTCCATACTGAAATTTGTAGAAATTTTGTCAAAAAGCTGCTTGAATGTCAGTCAAGTCATAGTTTTCTCCAAGTATAACATTAGCATTCATTTCTGAGAGTAGCTGATTGCACGAAGGTTATCAAAATATGTTTCATGAGTGTTTTAAAATGTCACTTTATAAGAAACTTATAATTTGAGATTAAATTGTTTAATTTAGTGTTAAAATTTAATTTACTGCTATAATCCTTTAAAGGATATTGTTGTGTTCATTTATTATAAATAAATTAAACCATATTGCAATATATACCTTATGTTATTTATACCTGACTCTTTGTGTGGTATAAATAGGTTTATGTCAAAATAAATAATTGGAGGAATATTGACTTTAAGGCAAAATTTTTAGAGACAGGCTTCTTGGTTATTTCCTTATCTGTACCTCAATGTATTACATTACAATGATTAGAAATTAAAAAAAAAAAATATATTCTAAAACAACTGATATTTCTACTTATCATGATTTTTATTTTCATAAATTTTATGGGGTTTTAAGCCTTGAGAAATCAATTGGAGCTAGTCACAATACTAGCACAATAAAATCTGGTTTCTGTCCTATAGCCCTTCAAAATGCCCATGAACATTTTTGTAGCTTCAATACAGCCACAATCAACTGTTAGGCCTAACTGTAGAAAGAAACCAATGGTCCATCACAACCGTGACATCATTTTGCTGTCATCTTACAACTCCACCGGTATACCGGGATTTTAAGGTTATAGTTCAAGCGCATCTGTTTCTAACCGCACAAAAAAAAAAAAAAAAAAACATAATCCTGTTCCTTTTCTTCTCTTGAGGATCGTGAACCTCACCAATATGTATTAATTCTCAACATGTGGTTTAAAAGATTTATACCAGAGTGTAGGATTCTAAGGCCTGGAGGGTAAATAGAGTGAATTAGTCGTCGGGGTGAGCTAGTGGAGCGAATGAGCTCGGCTTGAAAAAAAGAGCCTCTCTGGGCTTGGCATTTCAGCATGTACAGCGCATCGAGCGTAGCGAACTAGCTAAACTAACCGGCGAGTAAGCATAGCAAACAAGATCATCTGAAGGGCAAAAAAATCTCAGGTTGGCATTGCAAAGCACACCGGGTAACAGCTATAGTATTGTATTATAAGTTTAACTGAATAAAAACATATACATACAAACATTATTATACCATGACACCAAAACTCTGACTGATTATACTAATGACTTGGAGGTTTGTGGATTTTTTTCTGGCTTTCCCCGTTGTTTCAAACAAAAAATTTTTGTATCCTGTGTTCAGTACTATCCCAATGAGCAAAAAAATGGGTTTAAAACTGTTTTAAAATAAGTTTCAAACTCGTATTAAAACTGTTATCAATATAAGTACAGTTAACAACGTTTTCGTATTAATACGAGTTAAAAATTGTTCAAAACTCTATTAAAACAATTTTAAAATTGTTTAAACTTGTATTAAAACAGTTTAAAAACTGTTATCAAAACATTTTAAAACTGTTATCAAAACTATTTAAAGCTGCTATCAAAACAATTTAAAAACTGTTATCAAAACATTTTAAAACTGTTATCAAAACAATTTAAAGCAGCAAAAAGTATGTGCCACTGGCAGGATTTGAACCTATGATCTCTTGATTCCTAAGCCGTAGCCCTACCAACTATGCCACACTGCTCTCCACTTCACTCAACAATTGTTACACTACTTGGCCAGTTGATACCCAAGTTTTTTGCGTTGATCAAATTAAACGCATTTCCCGTGGCATATATTTTTATGTCTTCCCAAATAGGTCTTAAACTAGAGTTCCCTTACATGTTAGTTTCATGTGTAAATGTTTAACAAATTGCAGTTATCTCAATTGATGTAAAACTTTTGACTGTGTGATCAAATACTTTACATAATTTTTACATCAAAATGATGTCAAGTTTTTAACGAGTTCAATTGTTTTAAACAAATAACAATGTTCTCTTGTTGTAAAAGACTTAAAGAAATTTTTTTCTTCATTTATTACATTACCTTTTAAATTTAAGAATGCAAAATTTTTACATCATTTTGACGTCAATACTTGATCTAATATTTTACTTTGACGACTTTGATCACTTTTTGACGTCAAATTGACAACGTGTGCTATATGTGGGTACGTACTCAATCCCATGGTTTTTATGGGAAAATAGAAAAAATACCAAATTTCTGTTGGAAATTCGCCGAATACGCAGGTCTGCTGCAAATTATTTGCTGATTGATAACGGTTTTAAAATTATTGTTCGATAATTTTATATGAGTTCCAAAACTGTTAGTAAAACAATTTAAAAACTGATATAAAAATTTTCTAACAAAATTTTTAAACTTTTTAAAAAACTTTTATTAATAAGCAAATAAGAATAATATTAAAATCGTTTCAATTCAATTTCAGTATTCTTGCAAACTGTTATTATAATAACTTTTTAAACTTTTCTATTAAAATGGTTTGTAAACAGTTTTAAAATTGTTTAATCTTGTATTAAAACTTATATTAAAACAAGTTTTTTTGTAACTGATATCAAAATTATTTTAAAATAATTTTAAAAGTATTTAAACTGTTGATAAAACTTGTATTGATATAAGTTTATAAACTTGTATTAAAACAATTTCAAAAGTGTTTAAACTGTTATTAAAACTTGTATTGATATGAGTTTATAAACTTGTATTAAAACAATTTTAAAACATTTTTAAAAGTGTTTAAATTGTTATTAAAACTTGTATTGATATGAGTTTATAAAACTTGTTTTAAAACAATTTTAAAATTATTTAAAACTTGTATTAAAGTTGTTTTAATACCAAACTTATATCAAAATATTTTGAAATTGTATTAAAACCATTTTAAAACAGTTTCCAACAATTTTTATGCTCATTGGGATTACACTTGACAAGTTTAATTGAGTTTGGGTAAGAAACATTTGTTTTCTAGTGACAGGTGCTCATTAATATGAACTTTATCGGTACCTAAAGAATATTTGCTCCTACTGTAAACGATTCCTTCAATCCCTTATTAATTCATGTGAGACGGCTACATTGAATTGGACACATCACCTGAAACTACTATTTTGGGTCAAGGTACCGCCGCCAATACGCCAACTCAAATTAAACAATTTATATAAACAATTCTTTCTTTGTATATTATGGTTGAAGGAAAAGTTAAAAAAAATCTTTTTAATTTATTGTGCTCACTTTTATTTTACTCCTTCCCTAAAAGATATACTAAAATAATCTAAATTTGCATTAACTATAATGGAAAATTAATGTTCTCTGCAGGAAAATTTCAATAACTTTGTTATTTGTTGTCTGAATCCTACAAATTTGCTATCATGAGTTAAATAATTGTATTTGTCAATACTTTTTTTTGTCTTTGTAACATTTTTAGCGAATTTCCCTATAGGGAATACGCTATTACGGTAGTAGCCATGGTAAGACCTAAGTCCGGGACCACTTTACTTTTTCATTTTGAGGTCTCCAGAAGCTAAAAACACCATTCGTTCATTTCAACATATATGTACATATAGGTATATCTATCTACCTATCTATGAGTCCATGGTACCGATAACTTTTAAAGGAGACCTCAGATTTTGATTAAATTTGGTATGAAGGTGTAAGATTAGGTCTATTTTCATGAGTTCGCGAACCAGCATTGTGGGGTTATGGGAATGTGGTTTCAAAGGGTCCAAAGGGTTTTGGAATTTTTGGACCTCAATTTTCAAAATTCCTCAATTTTATCTGAAACCATTTGAAAAGGCTAAAAAAACAAACAATTGTATTTTGAATTTTTGTTTTAGCATAACTGGTTATGGAGAAAATCCAAAAATGAGTTTCCCATGTTATTCTTATGGGAAATTAGGAAAACCCTACATCTTGTTTCTTTATTGACATAATTCAATCAAATTTTGTATGTACATTATCTACCTATGGCTTAACTTATACTTGCTTACAAAACCCATATGGCAGCAAAGCTACATAATCATTATTTATTCTACCCAGTTACAAGAACATTTATTGTATTATTTACCTTGTATATTGCCTTTTGTTCTTGCAGATGATTAAATGTTTCCGATGTACATTTCGCCACAATATTGTGGCATCTTCATGGGAAAGTTCACTGATCACATTTGTTACACTAATGAAAGTTACACTAAATATTTACAAATATATATACAAGTATATATACAAGTATAAATAAGAAGAGCCCACAAAATACTTGTATATATTTGTAAATATTTAGTGTAACTTTCATTAGTGTAACAAATGTGATCAGTGAACTTTCCCATGAAGATGCCACAATATTGTGGCGAAATGTACATCGGAAACATTTAATCATCTGCAAGAACAAAAGGCAATATACAAGGTAAATAATACATAATCATTCCTATGGGATTTATGGGGAAAATAAAAAATTGCCAGAGCTTGATACAATTTTGTGTTTACCTTCACCAATGGACATAGACATAGACATTAACATAGATTTTCTAACAACACCCCATGGTAGCAAACCTATACAGACCTCCTATCCTATGGTGTTTTTATGGGGATAGTAAATAATCTTAAATTCCATCGGAAATTCGCTGGATACGCAGGTCTGCTGCAACGGGGGTATTTATGTTTGTGTTGATTTTGCCACAAAACCATAAGGTTTTTGTAATAAGTGGTATAATGACAATTTTATGGCAAATTTTATTGGGAACAAAACCAAAGAAACTCGTTACGAAACTGTATTTGATTTTCTGACATTCTGCAATGTAAATTAAAGAGGCGTAGGGCAGAAAGCTCAAGGGCTTACTGGAAATTGTGCATTTTATCATAGTCTGTCAACTGTGAAAAATTCAGGTCATCCACAAATTACTTGCAATGCAAACCTATTTTGACTGGGCCATATGCCAAAGAGCAATTAATTAGAAGAGTGTTGATAGAGCCCATACGACAGGAGTATAAGGCTTGCAGATAATGTACACAATGTTCTAAACACCATGTGCTTTTCATTAAAAGAGGAGATAAAATTGCTCATTTCAACATGAATTGTTTGGAATGAATAATTTACACAGTTTAAACTCAAACAAGTGAGAACCTACTGATGAAGATGGACACTAATAAGTTTACTAACACCGGGTGTCAAAAAAAGTTTTTTTTTTATCTTGCATAGTGTTTGTTAGAAGCGTATTAAAAACCGTCTGTTTTTAATGGTGTTAATTAACATTTGATTAATTAAAATTATTTAAGTTTTCCAGTAAATCGATGCTCAAGTAGTTCAGCAAATCGCCGCTAGATGTGCTTGGCAGTATCCAGTGTCGGCAATGTAGTTTAAGTTGCTTTTTGCGTCATGACAGACGTTCAATCGAACTACACTGCGTGTGGTCAAATAATTCAATTTTTTATTGTTTTAACTCTTACAGTTAATAGAGTGTATTATTCAATAAAGTACAACATTGTAGTACATTTTAGCAACAAAGAAGAACTGCTCAGTTTAATTAATTAACAACGTACTGTGCTTTGGTGGTGTTTTGTTAGTCATTAGCAAATAGGCCTACATACGATAGTAAAGTCAGTGTTATTATGTTTCTAATTATTGTGAAACATACACACCACTCGTAAAAGAGAAACACTGTTCTAAAACCAAGATTTTTGTGGAGTAATTAATTGTTTCTTCTACGTCATGCAAATAAAACCACCGCATCAAGAAAAGTTTGTTTTATTATTGACTAATTAAAAATAGTACTAGTGTGTATATGTACTTTTAATTTTTTGCTAAGTTTAAAATGTTTTCAATCTTTTCTTTAGGGGAAAAACTCAACCCCCTAACTTCCACCAATGGGGGCTGCACGCGTACATAATCAGCACAGGGGGCCAGGGGGAGGTAAATGTTGAAATCCGCCTTGGTCAATGCCAGGAGTGCCAACCTCCTCTATGAGCCATGACGGTCCCGACCCCAAAAGATTTTCTGGAAGTTCTGTAATCAAAATATCCTTCCTTACCATTACCGAATATAGCCTATACAGTATATATTAGTCTTCTCTATTAATTTAGCCTGCAACTTTAAAATAACCAGGCTTTACTCCAGTTATACAACATGTAAAATAAAACTTTGACAAACAAAAGTGTTAAACCTCTAAAATATATATATTATATATAGGAATTATTTTTTACCACGTTAGACGTCACTACACGAAACGTATTTGGCACATGACGATGGAAAGTAAGTGGTAAAGGCTACAACCTCTTATACCACCATGGAGCCAAAAATCATCAGTTTTTCGTTCATTTCCCTCTCTCACCTTTAAATAATCAACACAAAAAATAACCACAATGGTACAATATTTAATAAGCTATGCATGCTTTTTCGTGTGGAAGATAAACAAACGGACATTTCTTAGGCCTCTTCTATAAGGGCGTTTTAGTCGCGCCGTTCCATACGGCACAAAAACGCGCATCGTCTGGATTCAAGGGATTCTAATGGCACTGTCTATACAAGAGACTTTGTCGTGGGCGTTTTTGCATTTAGAATTCCATATATCCAAACCGCGCGCTTTGTGTCAATGTATTTAAAACGTCCGTTTTTTTTATCGTCTTAACTTTCTTTACAAAAACGCATGTATAGAAGCTGTCAAATCAGTAACATATGTACGAATTTTTTCCACTTTTTAAGTTACCTCAACAAATTTTAGCTTTCTGGCTTTGTTTAGAAATTAATGTATTGATCTAAGCACGATCTATACAACCTATTTTTCGGCTCCTACCTCTTACAACAAAGCACTTTATAATGTTGGATATACATTTTTGTAAGAGAGAGAAAATGTCATAAAACAGCTCGTATCCTTTTTTAATCTTACTTTTAAATGCACTTCCCCCTAGAAGTAATTTTTAAAACCTTAAAACATTATTGGAGGGGAGTAATTATGGGAACTATCGAATATCCACGCGATTTTGGGCCTCTTCGACACGATCGAATATCCCCGCGCATTAGTGAGGATTATAAGGGTCGACTCCAGGACGGGAGGAACGATCGAATATCCACGCGGCCGAGGACAGGTAGAGACCGCTAGACCTCCCCGGGCCGGGAAAATGGGAATTTCATTTCCCCGCCCCGTTCAACGTACCCGTCGCGTGTACCAGAGCGAATCCTATCTATAAAAACGTATACATTCTTAGTAGTTACTGTAAATACCAAATTAAATCACTCTTTTAAAAGCATGATATATATAATTACAGTTAATAATGGACCAATAAATTAACACTAATGGACCTCTCCCAAATAAACATCTCCCATTCTAAAGGTTTGAAATTAAAATACGCTCTTAGTTTAGTAAAATACGTTATTAAATTTAACAAAATTTTATGTGAACAATGTAGCCTAATATTAAACGTTAAAGAACGAAAATTACAAAATTATATAAAGTAACAAACAATGAAATCAATTAAAGCGAATGAAATTAAATTATGTTACATCTATATTATATACTATACCACTATTTACCACTGTATAGATGGGAAATTTTCAGATATCAATCATAATCATGTATAGCGCCTTAATTTTAATTCCTATTCTCATTGATTTTTTGCAAAAATTAATCCCATCGAATGGTACAAAAACGTGGGAATCATTTGAAAATCTAAAAGGAGTTCCAATTACAACAGGAAGTAACATATTTCATATTGATACAAATTGGTCTTCGAAGACCAATGTAATTCGCGCTCTTGCGTCGAGCTCGCGGGTATCCAGGAATCAGCGCTCGCATCGAATCCACAGAAATCAAATATTATCTGTAACGGAATCGGCTAAAGTTAGAAAAGATTACTTGAGATAAAAAAAAAAATATTTAGAATGTCGTCTACAACTTCTCCGTGGACACTTTTTACCTGACCCAAAAATGAAAAACTTTCTCCGTTCTCGCATACTACTTTTGTTGTGTCATTAATTAAGACGAACTAAAAAGAATTTTAGTTTAACTAATAATAAAAATCAATAGCAGACATTTTAAAGTTTAAATACGTACCATTAGATTCACAATTTCATGATGAAAATTTTAATATAAATTTAACCTTTTTATTTTCATTCCGAATGGCTTAATGTCAGGTTACATGAAGCGCTGTTTGGATGTTCTTCGCTCGGGTCCCGCGACATCGGATCCTTTTGCCACCCGTCGGTATCCAGACTTCCACGTTTTTTAGTTCAGTTTTGCATGACAGGGCTCGGTACAGTTATACTTAGTCCGAGTCTGGTACACGCGAACGGCCGAGGTACGTTAAACGGGGCGGGGAAATAAAATTCCCATTTTTCCCGCCCCTGGGAGGTCTGGCGGTCTCTACCTGTCCTCGGCGCGTGGATATTCGATCGTTCCTCCCGTCCTGGAGTCGACCCTTATAATCCTCACTAATGCGCGGGGATATTCGATCGTGTCGAGGAGGCCCAAAATCGCGTGGATATTCCATAGCAGCCGTAATTATACGAATGTGATAGCTGATCGATAGACGTTTTTGCCGTACCATTTTGTCTCCCTACCCAAAATGGTTGATAAGTAGAAATTATGTCCCTGTAAAAATATCAACGTCGGTGTGAATAATTTTCCCTAAAATATTTTTCCTAATAATGTCAATAATCAGAGGCAGCATGTTGTTGCGAAAATGTGATGGGCCTAATTTAATTTGTAAGAACTTTTCTCAAAACTTTTTTAGCTATTTGTTGGTTCGAAAAAGGACAAAGGTGCCTTGGTTCATTAGAATATTAATGATCCTGACAAATGAATAAATAACTAAGCGACACCATCTGACCATCAGTCAAATTAACTTAAAACACAAAATACGCATCATTCAATGTGTTAGTGTCTGGCAACGTATAAAATGTATAAAAATAATAGTAGCTTTATTGTAGTAAACAACGAATTGTTCCCTGTAAACTCTCTGACGTCACTCTATCAAAGATTTTCCCAGATGGTCCACCACAGAACTACCACTTCCGGTACGTCCCTTGGTGCCACTCATCAGACTAAACCCCAGTAGGCCTATACATTTTCAAATACACTGTAACGATTTTTATTTTGTTTAAAACTGTCGTCCAGAGTAAACTGCTTTTCTTCGCCCAACATGATTTACCCGACAATTTTCGTGACACCACTAACCTCCCTCATTAGCACCCAAATGATCCCCCAGAAAGATCCGATGATTATCACGGATATGTCTTCACTAGACGTCCCGTTGAACGGTTATGCCCGCGTAACAACCGGGTCCATGATCGTAAAATATGCCACGGACTGTTGATTAATAGAACTGACCGGTGCGTCTAATTATTCGGTGATCCCGTGGCACAGGTTCTCACCGCCAGAGCGTTCTGGAGGGTCGTTCAACCGGATAACGGTCTGGAGGTTATCCCGCCTGGACGGACGACCGCCGAGGGAGATTAGGTGTGGGAGTTGGAAGTCACAACGGGGGATAAAAGTGTCAGGAGTGATTTTGTTGGGACAATGGAGCTTTTATTCTGGTGTAGAGTAATAATTGAAGAATGTTTTTCTTTTGTCAGATGCAATTTTTTTGGGAGGGGGGAGGGGGGGGACGGGTGGGAATTCTAGTATTTGAATGTTTTAAAGTCTGTTTTTTATGGAACGGTCTAAATCCATCTTATTTCTCTCTGATGTCGAGTTTTTAGACAGCATAAATTAATTTAAAAGCCCAATTATAAAACAGTGGTTCTGGAATTAACCTTCAAAAAGCATAAACGATGATAACTTTTTTCATGATTGAAATTGAATCCTTAGCATTTAAAGGCGAGCTCCATAACCACTTATTGGCCAATATGATATATATTATAAGTATAGGCTACATTACATTACGTCGATAAAGATAATGGGTAACTTAACTTGAAAGTTGTTAAAATGAAGAGGGGAAGCCATGATGGTGTTTCAAAAATCTATTTTCCGTCTTTTTAGTGGCTTTAGTCCAGTGAACGTTCATCAGTAGCAAGATTATATTGCAGTAGTTAAGGCTTTAAAATTTTACAAACAAACACACTTTCGCATGCATATTATCAACAAGGATATTCAATGTCTACGGATGTATCATTTTTCCGCTATTGAATTAATTAATAGAATCGACAACTTGATCGTAACTTCTACCTTTCGAGAAAACCAAAGTCCTATGAAAACCACGCCATCATCAGAAACCCCATCACGAATCTCCGACGGTTTTTGCCACACGTCTCCGCTTGTGTGTTTGCCACGCAACCCGTCGCGCATTGCGTGGTTGCGTCGCGCCTAAGACAATAGACGCCCGCGCCGCTCCGTGTTGCGTCGTTGCGCAGCAGTGAAAGTGGCAGCGCGCCGGCGCGGACCAGTTTTTGTGATCGCTTCGCCCGCCGTCAAGGTAAGTCCAGTCCATCCTCGCATCGGTCTAGGTTATGTGGCCACGTGGTGGCTGGCCGCCATTTTGATTGGCTAGGTTACGTTCGATATGTCTGATTGCCCCAACCTTTCCACGACCAGATTGGGAGATGGGGGTTCAACGGTTTCACGTTTTCGTTGCTTTTGTCGCATGGTTGTGTCTTATTTGCGGACAGTCCAGATTGCGGACAAGGGCAAAACCTTCCAGATTGCGGACAACCCAAAAATGTAGTGGAATGCACTAATTAGATTTGTCCAGTTTGCGGACACATATTTTAATCATGTCATAAAAACCATTTACCCAAGGAGGCAGGTAGTAAACGCACGCTGTAGATGTTTGTGTTATTATAATTTTTATTTCATGTTGTTTACATGACGCATATTAAAAAAATTAACAAAAAGGAAAAATAAAAAAATAAACAATTCTAATAATTGTTACTAGTAAGTGCTAAGGTTACTTAAATGTATATACAATCTTTAATTTTCTTAGTTTCTCTTTATCAAGAAAATTCGTCCTAACCTAACCT